>OW964823.1:45681953-46401953 GCA_943142095.1 Ophonus ardosiacus
ACCAGTTACTGTGTCTACAATGGTCAATACTATAAGCAAACACTTGGAAGTCCAATGGGTGCAATTTGCAGTCCAATAGTAGCGCAATATGTCATGGACACACTATTAGAACATTGTATTCCACAACTAGACTTTGAACTGCCATTCTTGAAGAAATTTGTCGACGACATTGTGACAGCTGTACCTCGTGATAAAGTGGAACATATACTATCCATCTTCAATAACTACAATTCGCATCTCCAGTTCACAGTGGAAATAGAACAAAATAATACTTTACCATTCCTAGACACATTAATAACAAGAGATCAACAAGGCCTATTAAAATTAAACTGGTATACAAAACCCATATCATCCCAACGTTATGTCCACTTTCACTCTGAACAACCTCTACAAATGAAAATCAACGTCGTTCGAGCACTAAAAAACAGAATACTGAAGATCTCACATCATTCGTACCACCAAGAAAATTTACGTAAACTTAGAGAAGTGTTAATCAAAAATGCTTACCCAAAAAACTTGCTGAACGTGTTACTGTTCAATGAACAACAATTCAATACAATACAAACCGACACACAATCAAATACTGAAACCAACAATAACGACATACAGACTGACAATAACAACATAAAATACTGCTCACTTCCATACATAAACAAGATTACCAAAAACATAACCAACATAGTCCAGGACGACACAGTACGCATAGCTAACAAAAGTTGTCTCACAGTTAAAACAATATTCAGTAAACTAAAAGAAAAAACACCTAAAATGCAAAATTCTAACATCGTATACAAAATCCCATGTCAAAATTGCAATTTATGTTACATCGGGCACACACCCAGACAACTTTTTGGCAGAATTACTTCACATAAAAGCGATATAAAAAGAAAACCTCATGCAACATCCTTATCCCAACATTGCGTAACAAACAAACATACCATGGACTTTGACAATACAGACATATTAGATACAGAAAAAAATTACAATAAACGATCGTTTTTGGAAATGTATCATATACAAAATACCAACAACACTATGAACAAAAAAACTGACATTGATAACCTGAGCCCTATATATTGTAATTTGTTTAAACTTATTAATAAAAACAGAATACTTCAAAACCAGGATACTGAAACTTGAGCGTTGACATGGCTACACCTATTTCAAATTAAACCGCTTTAAAATTTACCGCCCATTTCACATCCTGTACCAACATTACACCAAAACAAAATATAACTTGTTGCGCAACTACAACGTACTTAAACATGTGATTTAGTCAAAATTATTATAAGTTTTATTTTTGTAAATTTTAACTAAAATAATGTCAAAATTCTTCTGTTTTATAAAATCAATGACTTATAAACAACTTCACCAAAACGTAAGTTTTTTTAAAATCAAATTATTTTATACACTTGTAAAATTATTTGTATTTTTACTTCAGTGTCCTGATGATGTGTAAAAAACTAAATACACGAAAGCTTGACAGATTTTAAAAGAATCAACTTTAATTAAAGCCCACAATCCACTGACACACCCACGATATTTTCCTCCTTATATATATATATATATACAGGGTGTCTCAGGACGAGCTTACGCTATCTATATTTTAAATACTATTTAATATAATTTAACAAAATTTGGTATCTAGGGGTTAGCCTACATGCCCGTTTTAACTAAAATATTTTCAAAGCAGTAGCACTTCCGGTTTGACCGGAAATTGACCTCAACTTTCTTATTTTAAATGGAATACGCTATATTTTATTTTACCATTGAATGCAGCGAAAAATTTTCCATATGAAGCAATAAAAACATTTAACTCATGATCAACTACTTCCGGCGTTATTCAACTTTTTTTGATTTTTTGTCTGAAATCCGGCACATTTTCAAAACTCTGTATATCGGGAACGAGATCGAATTTTTATAATCTGAAAAAAGCATTTTAAAAAGGAGACTTTAAGCTACATTATCCATAGAAGAATCCTCGATTATTTATAAATATGTGACGGGTACGTTACACCAAAATTACAGTTGACAAACTTCAAAAAAGACAATTTTTTTAAATGGAACCCTTCCTTTTTTATTACATAGATGTGTTCTACGGCAAAAAATAAGGGTACTTTATGTAACATGTCCTATGTTGAAAGTTGATAGAATTTCAGTAAATTAGAAAAACATGTAATCTGGGTATAATTGTTAAATTATATTAAATAGTATTTAAAATATAGATAGCGTAAGCTCGTCCTGAGACACCCTGTATATATTTATATATATATATATATTAATAATTATTTACAGAGAGCAATGCGCAGAAATTTTATTCTGAACACGCCAGAGCTATTCTCATTTCTGTTTATTTTGGACTGTTACAGTATTTGACCTGTTTTAATCCAGAATTCCATGTTGCTCTCTCAGCCGCTTTTACCGGCTATTTTCCAATAAGACGAACTCCTGCCCAGAGAATGAGCACATGCCCAGCTGGCAACGACCCTGGGCGAGACTCTTTTTGTCGACGGTTTGAGTATGGGAGCTTCGACATCCAGTCTACTACAGCTGTGCACGATGTTGTGATGTTGGCCACTTCTCTGCCAGTTTTTGCGGACGGTTTTTTCCCAGGCACGATGGGGAAGCGACTTTGGAGAAGATGCGTCCTCGCCGTCCTAGTCAATTCAGGGCGATGCATCAAGTTCAGTCATCACACATCCAGCCTTGTAACTTGAACAGTCACCACACGTTATTATGTTGTTTGTTATAATGACATACTCGATATGACATGTAATTACTATTAATAAATGCATAAGAATAGTTCTCTTCTGGAAGGAATCTAATTAGTTTCACTCCTGCTACCCTCTCTCTCACACTTTCTTGACTGCCAGTTCGAATAACGAACTTTTTAAGTTACATTCTTTCATTTTTACATTTTTACACACACAACGTAGTTTTGGGGTCCTTTCACTAGTCGGTTACGTTACAAAACGAAGAGTAAAATGGACAAAAAATATTCAAATAAATTAAGACACAGAAGATGAAGATCTATTTGAAATAATTGAAATAGGAGATAATAAAGAAGGTAGAATTGAAGAAAATAGTAAAAATTTCGAACAGAAAACAGATATAGAAAATGCAAAATATTTAGAAAATGAAGAACAAGATGAAAACTGTGGTGAATATAACGAAGGTAATAGAAGTGAAATTGAAGTAATCATCGATAATAAATATGAAAAAGAAACAATAAGATCAAGAAGAAAAACACAAAAACCCAAAAAGCTAGAAGATATAACATATGATAGGAGCCCAGCAAATATAGCAGAACAAGAAAAAGAAAAATATATGAAACAGAACCAAAATCATTTAAGCAAGCAATGAAAAACTTATGAAAAAGGAGAATGGTTAGAAGCGATTGAAAAACAGTTAAAAAACATGAAAAAAAAACAATGTTTGGGAACTTGTACAAAGACCAAAAGACATTAGAACTATTCGAACAAAATGGGCATATAAATGAAAAGGAGATGAATTAAGAAATGTTGCGAAAAATAAAGCAAGAAATACACAAAAAGAAAATGTGGATTATGATCGAGTATTTGCGTCGTTTGTCACAAAAAGAACAATAAGAACAATGTTAGCCGTAATCTTGAGAAGAAATTGGACAGTTGAACATATGGATGTAAACACAGCTTATTTAAATGCAAAAGTTCAAAATGATCGTATGACCGTGTGCGTATAGTGTCCGGTTACCAATCTGGTGACTCGCGTTCGATCCCGGCCAGGGCAGACTTTTAATCGCACAAAAGTGATCTCTGTGGTGCACTCTCCACACCAGCTATGAGTGCCCGTGAGGTGACGCTCACACGGTAAAATATATCGTCATCATTACCGACGTCTACATGTGTTGTAGATACTGGCACACCCAGTAATGGGTTACATGCCGTGATGATATATCTATTTATTTAGTTCAAAATGGCATTTACCTGGAAATTTCAGAAGGCATTGAAAATGTAAGCAAAATCATGCTTGTAAACTGAAGAAAGGACTTTATGGACTTCATGAAGCAGGAATGCCGTGGAACGAAAGAATAAATGAATTTTTAACTAGAAGAAAAGTAGATTTAATATGAAGGAAAGTAGATTCTTGTCTTTATTTCAATAAAACAAAAATATTAATAATTACAATATATATGAACAATTTGGTAATTCATGAAAAAGAGAAAAGGTAGAAGAATTCAAAGAAGTATTAAAGCAAGAATTCAAAGTAAAAGAACTAGGAAAAGCGAAGTAAATTTCATCAATTAATGTAAACCAAAAAAAGGATAAAATTGAAATAGAAGACTATATAAAAAAATACTAGAAGAATATAAGATGTTAGATTTTAAACCATCTAAAACACCACTAAAAAGCGGCATAAAATATAAGAAATACGTAGGGGACTTAAACATAAAAATGAAAGAAAATTATGAGAAACTATTAGGAAGTTTATTGTATTTATCTATGATTACGAGACCAGACATTGCATTTAGTATTTATCTTTCTCAATTTTCTTCAAGTCCAACAAAAGAACACTGCAATGGACATTTACATGTTTTAAAATAATCGAAAGATACGCAGAACTACGGATTGACATATAGAAAAGAAGTAAAAAAACGGGCGAATACAAATTTATACCAATGCAGACTGGGGACCTGATGTTACAGATAGAAAATCATACAGTGGTTTTATAATAAGAATACAAGGAGGAGCAGTAAGTTGGGTGGCTAGGAAATAGAAATGTGTAATACTAAGCATCGCCAAAGCCGAATTAATTGCCTTAAATGAATGTAACAAAGAAGTATAATGGCTGAAGACCTCATTGACAGAAATTGGAGAAACAAATCAGGATGACATATGGACGATAAATATTGTCAATATTATACGGCAACGATAAAAATGGTAGAAAATAAAATTACAAACGAGAGAAACAAGCACATAGATTTAAAACAGCACAAAATTGACGTACAAATAGAAAAGATTATTATGAAATACATAAGTACAGAAGAAAATTTGGTAGACATATTTACAAAGAGTATAAATCAAAAGAAAATGATAAAATTAGGAAGAATCATGGGTATCAATTACCTTAACAGTACAAAGAGGTACAAATGACATGTCAACAAGAAGTATATATTAGAGTACACAAGATTAAAAAAACATAAAAACTTAATAAAAAAGACACAATGAAATAAATTAAAGAATTGTACATTTAAAAAATTCGTTTAATGAATAAAAAATATTTTCCATAAGGATGACTTTAACTGCTGCTTTAAAAGTTTTACTGTGCCAATTGCTTTTAAACGTGATGATAAATGATTATATATTTTGATGGTCATGAATGACACATTATTACGAAAATTTTGAGTTTTATGTTGATGGATGGAGACATTGTTTTTTTGCTGTGTGTCATAGTGTCCAGTGGATAAGGTGAACAGTAAAGGTTTCGTTTAACGAACATCACACAGGATAGGATGTAGATGCAAGGGAGGGGTAAGATCTGAAGGCTTTGGAATAAACCTTTTGCAAGAAGTGTTAGATTTAACGCCAACCATAGTTTTAATTATTGATTTTTGAGTTTTAAAAACAGAAGCAGCTTGTGTTGAGTTTCCCCAACATATTATATAGTATCATAAAATGAACACAGTTGACCATAATAATTTTTTTTTAGGATATCCTGAATAACACAGGTTTTTAGGTTTCAAATGACGAAACAGGTGATGTATAGTCGTTTACATAGTGTCTGCGTATGTTCAACCCAAGAGAGGTTGAATGGAACGTGCACACCTAGTACTGTCAATGTCGAAATCAGACCCTCGTAATTGCAATTGAATTACGTTTGTCTTACTCGCATTAAGTACAATACCATTAGCTCTGCAGCAGTTATCCATAGCGTAGATGCTCTCCTGTAATTTAGCATTCAAAGGGGGATTGAAGGAGCTAAAAGAGTTACTGACGTATCATCAGTAAAAAGACAGAAGTAGATATTGTTAATGAAGATGATAAATCATTAATGAGTAGTATGAAAAGAAGTGGGCCTGAAGTACTCCCTTGTGGTGTACCGTGTAATGCAGGTTTGGCCAGTGAAGTATGTCTTTTACTGTCTAAATTAATTGATACTACCTATAATCTATCAATTAAGTAGGATTGTATCCAGAATAGAGCTACTCCTCTAATAACATGTGTAAAGTTTATCAAAAAGTAATTTATGGTTAATGGGGTATTCCACTAAATTTTTTTTATTATTTTAAATAAAACTTCATTCAGTTTTGAAGCAATTCATAGTATTAAAAAATCTTAATTGTTCCTAGTTTCAGAGTATTTTATTTTCGAGAAATCAGTGTAACGTCACATTTCCTCTATACTTGTCTTTCTCACACACACTGCTCTGAGTACGCTGCGAGAGAAGGATAACAATTGTATGACGTCAATTTTCCCTGTTAGCAAATGTGAAATATCTCGTAAAGTAATTATTTAAAAAATGTTTTCATTGTTTTAACTATTATTTATTGAGCCATACTTTATGTTAAATTGAAATTTTCTTAATTTTGTTGTTATGGTGGAATACCCCATTGTGTCGAACGCTTTTGTTAAATCAAAATAAATGGTGGAGACAGGTCTTTTGTTGTCAAAGTGTTCGAGTACACTACATAAGCTAAAAAATAATGCATGCTCAGTTGATTTATTTTTGGTGAAGCCATGTTTTCACCAGTTGTTTGCTGCCTTTTTGTGGATAGGAATTACTTTTGCGGTTTTGAAATTTGATGGAAAAATACCATTAAGTAGTGACTCGTTTACCAAATGTGTTAAAACTGGAGTGATAATATCCGCGATTTTTGAAAGAAATGAGCAGGGAGTTTCATCGGCGCCGGCAAAACTTTTTCTAGAAATTAATATTATAATATCACAAATTTCGCGCTCGGTGATTGGTTTCAAAAATATAGTATCGTTGGTTACGAATTCAGTCTCAATTTCAGTGGGAAAGGAGGAAGTTAAGTTAAGGACGGAATTTAGGAAGTAATTATGGAAAAAAATCATGTAATTCTTTAGAAATAGACACTGCTTTGTTACCATGGGTAATTGGCAGAGATATAGAAGATGTGCCACACGAATTTTTTTCACTATTTATTATATTTCTGGCAGTTTTGGAAATGTTTTTGGAATTTTCCATGGTGTTGTCATAATAATTTCTTTTCGCATCTAGTATTGCTTTTTTATACCGACGTTTTAAGATTTTGTACTGTGTAAGTATATTTTCATTTGTTGTAGTGCGATAAAGATCGTATGCCAGTTTTAACTGTGCTGCCATATTCGTTATTTCCATAGTTATCCAATTTGCTTTTTTGATGCGAGTAGAAATATTCTTATGTTTGATTAGAGGAAATGCTATATTAAAATAGTGGAGAAAGATATCCAGAAAATTATTCATTTTTGTATCAAAGTTAATACTATTAAACACATCACTCCAATCTTCATTATTTAAAAGAAAACGGAAATAATTTATATTTATCTCACTGAATAATCCATAGAGTGTAAAGTTATTATGTACTGTAACTGAAAGCTCCACAACTGTGCCAAATGGTCTGAAAGGCAAAGATTTTTAATTTGCCAGCTAATTTTGGAATGATGAATATTAGAAAATAGGTTCTCAATGCCTCTTTTAGAGGTACTATGGAGGAGCGGAAAACCTTTCGTAGATGAGGATAAACCAAAGGAAAGTAAAAGATTTGTGATCAATTGTGGGAAGGTTTCACAATCGATACAGAAGGAGTGTCGATATTGACTTTTACGAAGGTTGCTACGAGATGTATTTTGTTGGGTTTTTCTTGAGAAGGCAGCGGCAGGAGATTGTTTCGTGAAGAGAGTTTGTTTTTTGTGAAGAGAGGATTTGCGTTTTGACATGTGCAATGATCAAAAATAAAATAAATATTGTAAAGTTGTTTAAATAAAAATATTTTACAAGGTTCGTTTTTCAATAATAGAAGTAGTGCCGAAATCACCGTTTGCATACTCGAACTCTTTTGATGAAATTTTATTTGTAGAGATGTAGCTTAATAGGGGTTTTTACGTCTACGACTTTTAAGAAAATGCTTATTACATATCAGTGTTCATTCTGTATAAATAATGATAAGGTGATTATAATCGTATTCTGAATTTTGTTACCCTAATATCAAAATGAAACTTTAATGCATTTATGTAACGTGCTGGACATTGGCAAATATTATTGGCTAATGGCGCCAGCCGGAGGCGTGTCTCACCTTCTCCATGTTCGCGTGGTAGGTATGTTCTTAGTGTAGATGACGTCACACATGTCTCCGATTTTCTCGGTTCTCATTTATTGAAACTTTAATATTTTTTTTCTTGCGTTTTAGAAACTTGTCGGCAAAAATACAAAATACGAGTCTAATATTATTATGTAATGACTAACATATTAAAAAAATTAAGAAAAAACTTGGAAACCCTTATTACACTAATAATAACTCGCTGACATGCACCTTTGATGGAGAATGATGCAATAAATAAATGGATTCTTGTGCATGACAGTTCATGCCGCTCTGCTGGAAGCACATGTCAGTGAGGTCCATAGCAGCCAGATGATACCACAAGAACATACGTATTCATGTTGCGGTAACAAGTATCATTTACTGTTACGTTCCAGCGGTTTCAGTCTCATTTTGAAACAAAAAAAGTGCAATTTCACAATAATAACGAGTAAGGCATTCCATCTTTAATAATGGGAACAATGATAATTTTACAAATATTTGCCATTTTTAGCGAAAATGAGTTACTCTAAAATTTAAATTCTGCATGACATTTAGCATTGCAATTTGAAAGTTTAGATAAAATAATTTAAGAGATATTGCCAGGAACCACGTTACCCGCGATAAAAAAATACTACTACGAAAAGAGGTTACCGATAAAATATGTATGTAAAGTGTATTTAATTTTTTTGCACTTGCGAAATAAAATTTAGAAATTGTATCGTTTTTACGAAAAAAAATATAATAAATAAATAAATAAATTGGAACGCCATTTCATTTTTAAGTAAACAACTATTTCATGTTCCATATTTGAAAGTTATCATGTAATTATTATATATTTTCGAGAAACAAATGCCTCTATAGTAATCTATCTTTACAATAACTATTGTCTATTTGAAACAGTATCCCTTATAGAGAGATCCCAAGGGTCACGCCATCCTAGTTACCTACTCAGTTACTTACTCTACATTACACATATACAGATTGTTCATCGGAAACCTGAACGTAGGAATTTACCGATTTACTAGAGGAATTCTGTTGTTTAGCTTGTATTAAGGTAAGGTTCTGCTGGTGCTGTCATGCTGCTAACAATTCGTGGTAGACAATAGCGGCTAATCCGCCATTCGCAACGACAATTTTAACCCCAACGTTGTACTTCACAATTTTTAATAAAAAGATTCTGTTTATCTTATGGCTTCTTACTTAAAGAAGAAGAAGATGAAATTCTGAAAATTATTACAAGAGCAGGAACATCTGGTATATCAGAATACTAGAACAGAAAATATGATATATTATTTTAATTATTATACCCATTCTGTACTAATGTGGGAAGAGCTCATTAGTTTTTAGTGTATATCGGATAACCGGAAGTGTCACTTATACAAGCTTTTAACAGTTTTCCTTGAAAAAAAAAAATCATTGTATATCATTTTTCTACAACTTTTACTAATAAAAATAGAATATAATGGTACAATCTTTAGTTATAGGATAATAGCATTTAGTAAATAACTCTAAATAACTTTAAATATAAATTTATAATATAATTTATTTTCATACATCACCTTGCCTATTCGTCCAACATAAACATAATATTTTAATAACAATTTTGACATATTTAAACAAATGTCACTGTCAGAAAGCAATGACATTAAAATTCATAAAGAAACTGTGTTAAAGAGAATTTAGTAATAATATATGTATTTGAATCTAATAAAATTAAGGTTTGTAAAAATAATATATTTTCAATCTTACAGAAATATTAGCAGTACTATTGATTTACTTCATTGTCTTCGGCTCTGAAAAGACTTTGTGTAAAGATGCGAGTACTGTATTATTTTTTTTTAAGTTTTTCTATTAGTTTTGTCAATATTATGTGAAATTTATTTTGTATGTGATATATTTGTTAACTGTAAAATAAAGATTGTTATGTGTGAATATAAAAATATTTGTACATAATGATTGCTTGCTGCTTGCTGGTTAAATACCCGGGAGGTTATGGGCTGGCCACATTTTTTAACACAATAAAATTGTGAAAAAGTGTACTTTTTTAACTCAAGTACGTGAAATAATGAAACATTACGGCACGTTTTCACACTTTTATTGCAGACGTAAAAAAAAAAAATTGTATGCAACTCGAGTAAAAAGAGTCTTATTTCACTCATAGAATTTGACGAACTCGCCTGCGGCTCGTTCGATAAAACTATCCTCTTCGTGAAATAAAACTAGGTATACTTTTTACTCTTGTTGCATAAATAACTATTTTCTCCTTTCATGTAATAATACAATATATATATATATATATATATATACGTATACTCAAAATCATTTAATAAAGTAGTACATTAATTCATAGCAACTAATAAACACTATGATTTTTACATTTCTTTCAAGAGGACATTTATGAATCCAATGTCTTCAACATTCAGAGCACATAGTGCGGTCCGGTGACATGCACCTAGGGTTACCAACTTTTCAAAATTACAGAAAAGGACATTTATACGACAATCTTTTGCTGAAATATGTATAGGATTTAAAATTTATGAGAAAAAAATGCGCCGCAGGCGATTTTTTGAAATTTTCAAGGTCAAACGTGTTTTAGTGCAAAGTTAGATTATATAGAGTTTTTTTACAATAAAGCAAATTTAACTAATTCTTAAAAAATTAAAATCATTATTTTATAACGAAAACAAGTAAAACACAATAAGATTCTAACCTTAATATGTTAGCTGCTAATATCTGATATTACATTTTAATTTTTTAAACTGACAAAGCAATTATTTAGCTTAAATAAACTAATAAAATGTAAACGAGAATATCTGATCCGGATAGTCTTTCGATGAACACGAGAGTAACAAAAAGTTATCACCAAACACCAAAGCATACATCTCTGCGTCTGCTACCGCTACCTTTTAGAGGAGACTGTAAACTAAATGTTAGTAGATAAATTACTACCAATACATCAATAATTCAAAAATTCTATCGTTATTTCATTACATTACATAAAATATGAAATAATTATTTCATTTTCATATTTATAATAATAAGAAAAATATTATTAATAACAAAAATTTACTATAAAAGGACAAATCGCGTCCTTTCCTGGTTTAAAAAAGGACAAGGACAAAATATGCTCAAAAAAGGACAGTCCTTTCCAAAAAAGGTCAGTTGGCAACCCTACATGCACCGTTAATGCCAAAAATGAACACCACTTTCATTAACAAAAAGTCAAGCGGTTCAATTAATTTCTTTAAAATATTTTCACAGTTAAAATGTTTTATTTTTTGGCTCATATACGTCATTTTGACTTTTTAAAAAAGCTATAATAATTTTATAATTCGAAATATCCACATTTTCATTTATTTGCAGCAGAAAAGGGCTTTTTCTGAATGTTCATCTTCCCCAAATTGGAAAATTCTAGCTTTGACGTTTTCATTTTTTTCTTGTTTATTTACTTGCCTTTATTATGTTTCATGTTATCATGTTATGCATTGTTAATAATATTTAAATTGCAAAAATAGAGCACCGCTCTTTGATGCAATACTTTTCGAAATGTCATTTGAAAAATATTTAAAATTTTTAAATTTCTGTATGAAATGCGAGAAACTAGTATAGGCAACATGTTCAGAAGTGATTTTAATTTACTTGTATAGCTTTAAGTTACTCGCTACAGTCGTACTTAAACAGCGATACTCGTTCATTAAAGCATTACTTTTCTAAACTTGTTACCTAAATACTATTATAAAATATGTCAATTCACTCTTTATATCAACTAATGGACCTAGACCATCATGAGAACATGCGCAACATAACCTTTTCTCTGCAATATCTAACTGTAGGGATTTGATATCTACAATTGTATCTTACACTTGTTGGTTGCCGAAAAGACTTTGTAACAGTTAGTCTGGCCTATTTATTTCTTTTATTAACCAAAAGTTTATTCTAAAATGACATGTCCAATACATTCTTCGTCTTGAAGACTTTGAGTCACAATATTTCGATTGACATTGGCAAGGTTTTCTATTCCAATCCTATATCCACAGTAGTTTTCTTGGATCTGCTATAGATTTTAGTTTAATTATTTTATCTGTTCGTTTTGTTAGTTTACGGGGTATGTCGTATCTAGACTTATTAGCAAATGATTTTGGCTATTTGGAAATAACTCCATTTGCAGTGCTTTTATCGATCATTAGCAAGGCGGCTGTCGCATGAGAAACCTTTCCTTGTCGAGAAAAGTTTATTACGGATTTTCGTAACTGAAAGTAGGTGTATTTAACCATTTCATTAGACTATAACTTAAATTGAGAATTTGATGACAAATATAAATAAACAAAATATATAAAAACCTGAAGAAGACAGCCCCTTGCTGTCGAAACGTTGTTGTATTTAATAAATTTATACAGAACTATACCCAAATATTGTTTAATTTTATTAATAATGAGTTCTGAAAACATATTTCAAAATATTAAAATATATAAACTCTGCACAACAACTTGGCTCGATATTTTTGAACATGGCCAATTTCTTTTGTTCTATGAAAAACAATGAAAACAAGTTTTAACACATGTCAACTATACTAATGTAATTAACATTCCTAAGAGTAGTATTATATGTAAAAGTATTACATAAATGGTATTCTTTTGTAACAGATAAAATAAGTTTGGCTCTTAATTTTTGCATGCAACTGTGTTCTCCCCAACAAGAATAAATTTTTGTCGTCCTTGTTCCAATATTCAATGCTACAACCACACTGCCCTTCCTATTTCCGCTATAAGTAGAGTTGTGCATACCGTGTGAGAACGAAATCCCGAATGGGAATTTTCGGTTTCCGTTCCGTACCAATGTAGTTTAGGATTTACTTCCAATTTAATTTTATAATAACATTCTGTACCTACATAAATTGTAAAGCAAATGGGGCACATACTTTCCAGCAGCAACGAAAGGGTTAAATTTGTTTTCGGTAATCGAGCAGTTTTGACAAATATTAAATTTATATTCCCGAGGATAAAAATTTTGCTAGACATATGTATAAAACGTTTATTATCGTTACGTCTGAATTTAATTACGTTAATTACGGATTATGATCTTGTTTTAGGTATAAAATACATACCGGGCGAATACTTGAAAACTTAATTCAAATACATGTTAAAAATAGATCTAGTATGCTATTATTTCGAAAAATTAAAGTGGGTTTGAATATCAAACCAAGTAATAAGACGAAAAGTAGTACGCAATATTTAATTCGACTTTATAATTTTTTTTAAATAACATAATACGACTAGATCCACATTTAACACATCTTGAAATTATTAAGTTCACTCGATTAAAAAAATTCGGGAAAAAAATTAGAATTTATGCTCTAAAATTTTATGAGACAGATAATATTTGAAATATATAAAAAAAAATTCACATGTTTAACGGTTATGTCACAGTTTTATGTATTCACTCACCTGTATGTCGATAATTATAAGTAGGTAATAATTCTAAGAAATGTTATATTTTTACAGAAAAAAAATATTAAAGCCAATTGCTATTCTCAAATTCCCAATAAATAAAACCCTTTTTTAATTTTTGAGTAATAAAAAGCTACGCAGTTTTTATGTGAACATATTAAAAAAATTTAAAAATTCAAAGAAATATTCAGAAACATGGATAATTATTAGTTATTTGTGGCAAATTTGTCACTATTGTGGACTCGCTAAGCATTTCAATCATTTGAAATCATTTCTCTCTAAACCTATAACCCATTTTTAAAAGAAACGATGCCGATATTTTACTATTTGCACTTACCAAACTCAGAGCAGTTGCATTTTTCACGGTCAAGCACCACAAAATAGTGTTCACCTTCTGCTTCAAATTCTAAGAAGCTCTCAGTGATGGCACTAGATGGCGAGTTTGTCACTTCGGTCGATTCAGGCGACGACGACAACGACGACTTGGATATTACTACATCGCGAATGGACAATATTGATGCCTTCGGTATATCATCATCCTCAAATCTGATCAGTTCCACGGGAGACAGAATTGCTTCGCCTTCCTCCAGTACAGAAGCTGCTGTTAGGACAATTTCCTTAAAAGTGGTGAAGAATTGTTGTTGGGTGTAGTTTTTCTTAGGGTCTAAAACAAGATCATTTATTTTTCCCTGCTTATATCCAAACATTAAACATAGAACATAGTTTACAGGATCAAATTTTGAAGTAAACGGTGAAACAAACATCTGTTTTGCAAATTTAGAAAAAATGTACTATACAGTATCTGTTATATTTAATTTCTCTAGTCATTATTGAAGAAAACAATAATAATATAATATATCAGTCAATACATGTTTTTAGAATTCAGTAAAGTGTTACTTATTTATTAAACTCGTGTTATTATCAATTATTTGGGACAAACAGTTGGCGACGAGTGTAGAACAGAATCAAAGATCAAGTATCCCAAAAGACGCGCACTGTATGGAGATCTTAATCTCAAGAACTGTAAGAGATACGAAATACTATTATAAGGTTAAAGACCAGTTTAGTGGTGTATCATTATTTGAGAAAAAATGCATATTGCACTAAAGATAGGCAAAAATGTAAATTTTGCAGTTTTATAATTTTGCAAATATCTGTAACATATTATTACTACGTTTTGGTTTACACCTATTTGATACTTTTTTATTTTCTTTGGAATGGCATGCTCCATTTTTTTTTTACCTTCCGTCACTTTTAGGTTAGGAAGGTATTGTCGTCAAGAGAACTAGTGGTCAGTTTTTAATAAATAAGCACGTTTTAGGGTTCCCACTATACGAATTTACTATTTTTAAGATGATGTCTGTCTGTATGTGTGTGTGTGTGTGTGTGTGTGTGTGTGTGTGTGTGTGTGTGTGTGTGTGTGTGTGTGTGTGTGTGTGTGTGAACGTGTGTGACAATTTTTTCTCCGACGATAACTCCAGTTCTACAATTCTAAAAATTATAATCCTTTCGTATTCCTCTTGTTTACATCTATATCAGCTCATTAGATTTTGGTTATAATTGATCTACCGGAAGTACTCTTATTTGAGGTTTTTAACAGTTTTTCATAAAAAAAACGCAGATAAATATTGTTTTCTGACATTTTATGTTATTATAAATATTAAAGAAAATGCTCTTCTCTGTATGGTTTGATTATACATTTTCCTTCATATTTCGTAGATATGCAGAGTGTCTCAATAAGCTTGCTCACTATTGGTAACTTTTTTATTTGAAGAGATACGAGGTTGGTTAAATGAGCAAAATTGTGCCATTTTATATTAAAAAATGTTCACGTAGACAAAATAAAAATTGTGTCAGCGGTTCTCAAAATTTGGAACAAAGTATATATTTTTTATATGGAACCATATATTTTTTATTATCTTATTGGAAAGATTACTTTTTCTTTTTCCAATAAGGTAATGTTGTTTATGTACAATTTTTTCAAATAAACGAGTTATTTACGGTTAAAAAAAAACTAATTTGTAAACTGTTTTTTTAGTTTATTTAGCCAAGTAAGACATGAAAACAATTGATTCTTTGTTTATTTGACGTTTAATAATTTGTCCCGTAAAGTTCTCTGTGTTCAATTACTTTACAAATGAAGAAAAGTTAGATATGATCTTGCTATATGGAAAGTTATATCTAGACACCAGTTACGTAGAACGGTCGGCTCTCTTTCCAAAAGAGCTGAAATGTGCCAAAGAAATAATGGCTTTCAATTTAAATATTTTCTTTAACTGATTTGTGATTACTGTAAAATATGTTAATAAAATAATAATTTTAAAGTTTCCATGGTTTACTTGACTAAATAAACTAATACAAGATAATTTTTATCTTTAAACGTAAATAACTGGTTTATTTTAAAAATTGTACATACTCAATATTACCTTATTGGAAAGAGAAAAAAATACTCTTTCCAATAAGATAAAAAATATATAGTTCCATGTAAAAAATATATTTTGTCCCAAATTTTGGGAGCCGACCGTTCTACCTAACTGGTGTTTAGATATAACTTTCCATATAGCATATTGCATATAGCAAGATCATAACTAACTTTTCTTCATTTGTAAAATTATTAAACATTATTAAACACAGAGAACTTGACGGGAGAAATTATTAAACGTCAAACAAACAAAGAATTACTTGTTTCCATGGCTTACTTGGATAAAAAACTAATAAAACAGTTTACAAATTTTTTAAGTTTTAACCGTAAATAACTCGGTTATTTGAAAAAATTGTACATAAACAACATTATCTTATTGGAAATAGAAAAAAATACTCTTTCCAATAAGATAATAAAAAATCTGTTGTGGCCAGCACAAGACCTTCCGTCAATTCCATGTATTTTGTACAAATCCCATACCAAAAGGTTTTTGGAACAGATTCTATATAATATCATGTAAAATCGAACACGAACACATACTATTTTTTACAAATTCCATACCAAAAGTTCATTTGAAAAGGTTCTATAAATCCAATAAAATTATAACATAAACTACATTAAGTAATGTCCTTCCATCTTCTCTTTGGCCTTTCTCTGCGTGTCACTTGCGAGCAACACTATGACATACCAATTTTAGATCCTATACTTTTTTCCAAATTTGGTTTTGCACTTGCAACTGACAACTGTCAATTAAATTTTTTTGAATAATTATGTCAGCTGTTTCCATAATAAATGGCAAAGCTGACTAATTATTGAAAATTAATTTCTTTATAATGCTTTAAATTTACATCTATTGAATATGAAGGAAAATGTATAATCAAACCGGATAGAGAAGGGTATTTTCTTTAATATATATAATAAAAAAATGTCAAAAAATAATATTTAACTGCGTTTTTTTAAGAAATACTGTTAAAAACTTCAAATAAAGATACTTCCGGTGGATAAATTGTAACCAAAATCTAATCAACTCTTCATATGGATGTACAGAAGAGGAATACGAAAGAATTATAATTTTTAGAATTGTAGTATTGGAGTTATCGTCGGAGAAAAATTTGTCACACACGGACACACATACACACACACGCACACACACACGGACACACACACACACACACACACACATACATACAGACATCATCTTAAAAATAGTAAATTCGTATTGTAGGGACCCTAAAACGTGCTTATTCATTAAAAACTCACCACCGAATTTTTTGACCAAAGACAATACCTTCCTTACCTAAAGGTGACGGAAGGTAAAAATAAATGATTCCATTTAAAAAATATATATTCTGTCCCAATTTTTGAGAACCGCTGACACAATTATTATTTTGTCTATATGACCAATTTTGTAATATAAAATGACACAATTTTGCTCATTTTACCAACCTCGTATCTCTTCAAATAAAAAAGTTACCAATAGTGAGCAAGCTTATTGACCCTGTAGAGTTAAAGAATTATAAAGAGATTAACTTTAAAAGTCAGTCAGCTTTGCTATTTATCATTATGTGTTCGTATTACAATTTTATATGATATAGGTATAATCTTTTACAAGGAACTTTTGCTATGGGATTTGTACAAAATACATTAAATTGACAGAAGGTCTTGTGCTGGCCACAACAGATTTTTTATTACTATTGCTTTTGCTTATCTGTTAAACTTAGTAGAAGTCGTGGTAAAAGTAGTATTCTGTGGTCTATTAAAGTGGTAACTTTACTTGAATTTCACTGATTTCATATCACTTACAGTTTCCGAGATCCCAAAGATGAGCCTCGTAAAACGAGTACTCAGTAAACAGGGTGTTCAAAAAAGGGTAAAAAAAAAATTGAAGGTATATTGCACATTTCGATGTACTGATCCTCCTAGGCATGAGAAATACATTGCTAAATATCGTTCGTTAATTATAATATCATATAAATATATTTGTATTTATTGTGTTTATTATTTAACTGTTTTTATCAATAAAAATCTTATTTATTTTTGTTTACTTTTGTGTTTAACTATTTTATAACCTATGACCGCAATTCTTAGTCTTATGTTTTATTATTAATAAATATTTTCTAAATTGTTACTTATTAATAATTGTACTATATCATCAGTGCAGTGATCAGCTTACCCGCTGACGCAAGGGAAGTATAACCCTACTTAAAAAGTTAACATCGCTACTTCTGTTGCACCCCAGTCATCGCGACTGTATATTTTTAGTGCCACTGGTCAACATGAAATTTTTATTAAAAATAATGAATTATGTAATCACGTAGGTAACTGATATTGAACAGTAAATAAATTACTCCGTAATTATTTTTATTAAAAATTTCCTGTTGGCCAGTGGCACGTAAAATGTGTATTTCAAGAATTGAATATAAAAAGAAATAATTTTCCGAATTTTGAAAGGATTCTTTTTGATTGAGAATTTTGAACTACTAAAGGCCGGTATTATAAACGTCCAGTTAAATTTAGTTCCAAAGTAAATTTAATATATATCATCACGGCATATTACTCATTTCTGAGTGTGCCACAATCTGCTTTATCGCAGATATCGGTAATGATGATGACATATTTGTACCGTGCAGGCGCTTACCAGGCGTCACCGCACGGGCGCTCATTGCTGGCGTGGAGAGTGGATCACAGGGGTCACTTTTGTACTATTTAAATTTAGAAATATTTGGCGTCGATCGGGATCGAACGCGGTTCCCCAGGTTCGCGACTAGACACTCTGGCACGTGGCCACGGGACCCCATAAGTAAATTTAATAAAGTGAACAAATTCGAATCAATTTCTACGTTCTTATGACATTTAAAACATTGCTGTCAAAAATTCGCGTTGCATTTTTTCATTTAATTAAATTTACTGTGGAACTAAATTTAACTGGTCATTTATAATACCGGTCCAAAAAGTTATTATTTTACAATTTTCAGGAAGTAAAACACTTGAAATGAAAAATATAACTTCAAAATCAAAATAAATTAAAACGTTGTACTTGAAAAAGTATAAAAAAATAAAAGTCCGCAAAATTTGAATTTTTGTATTTATCTGTACAGTATCTGGTTTAAGTCTGCAATGATGGACTGAGCTTGATAAAATCGCTCTACGCAGAAACATTTTAGGGCAAATACAAATCAATAATTGTTATTTCGATAAGATGATAATAGAAGTAACTGATTACACTGATTTCAAGCACTTCAAGGTCGCTCGAGCCACGTGTCTACATGCAGCCTATACTCGTACATGTTTCATGAAATGAAATAATTATATGTTTCTCAATTCATTTTAATTTCAAATGGAAAAAGTAAGGGAATTTTGATTCATTCTTAGTCTGACAATAATGATCTAGAATGAAAACGGGGCCAGGGGAGGGGACACATAATTTATTACGAATTTCAAAACGTGTATAAATCTTTTAAAAGAGGATAAATCTAAAACGGGGCAAATATGTATTTTAAACTAAAACGACGGGACGAGTGGCACATGGTAAAAAAGAGGGACGTAATTATCACTTTAGTCATTCTATAAAAGTTTACCTTCGATAATTTTCAATAGAAATAGTAGCCAAGATAAAACAATCTTCTGTTGTTCTTGTGGGAATTCATATTGATCTTGCATGCGCCAAATGCAATCAGTGATAACATCTAAATACCAAAATTGTAGATAGTCGAACTTATATTTCTTGCAGTTAAAAAAGTCGCTCATTTCTTCCATACATTTCTTTAGCCCTTTACTCCTGACTTCGGGAATTTCAAGCAATGTGAGATCTTGAATGAACAATGGTAAAGGCGAGAACGGCTGTTCGAGATGAAATTCGGGAGTCGGTGTAGTGGGCGGGACACACGGACACTCTAACTCATCATCGTCTGGGTAACAATCCATTAAGGCTGAACCAGGAGTTCTCGCATAAGTAAGTGACATGGCTATCAAGTTTCAATCAACTGCACGAGATTCTGACAAATAGCTTCTCATTTGTTTTGTAAGTAAATCAATGTAGCTGTAGAATTGATTTTATTAGATTTCACAAATTATATAATTATAAATGTCTTTTTAACCGTCACAGATTTACTTTTAAAATAAATAAATAAATAAATAAGAGAAAATGCTACATCGGTCACAACCTTTACTTGTCCGACCTGAAATTAGTATTTAATATCAAATATTACTGGAATTATTGTTATTTGTCGTATAAGAAACGAAGCGTTATATATATTCTGTTTTTAATTTTTGTGAATACTCTGTTAATTAATATTCCTTAATATGGTTCCAGTATGGTTCTTTTTTTTGACAACTGGTTTCTTTGGTGTAGTCTGCATTGTCTTTAAATAATGCCTATGTATACTATGTACACCCCATAGGCATTACCAAGCAAAATTTCGTTTTCACCAACCGTTAAGCATTGCCTATCTCGATTTAGGAATTACTTAGCTAGGTATCTGTTTTCCGATGCCCAAATCGCTAAGCATTTCCTAACGTTAGACAGCTGACACTTTAAAATTAAAATTGTACAAGTTTGTTTAATATTTTGATACAAATTATTTTAAATCCTAATAAGAAAAATGGTTTTAAAAAAGATTTCCTTCTAAATAAAAGACAGCATTACAAGTTTATATATGAAATAAAATTAATTAGTAATTGTATGTAAATTTACCGCTATTATTCTTTATTTGAAATTTAGGGAAATAATAATAATACTATTTAATAATAATAATAATATTTAATAATAATAATAATAATAATAATAATAATAATAATGATAATAACAATAATAATATTTAATAATAAAAATAATAGGTAATAATATTTAATAAAAATAAAAATAATATTAATAATAATATTTAATAATAATAGTAATATTTAATAATAATAGTAATATTTAATAATAATAATAATAATAATAATAATAGTAATAATAATAATAATTAATAATAATAATAAATAATATAATAATAACTATAATAATAATAATACTAATAATAATAATAATAATGCTTTATTTCAAAGACTATAAATGGTATAGAAAAGGTCACAAAATACAAAGTAGTTTACAAAATATTCAAACAAAATTTAAGAAATACAGAAATATTAAATTATGCTTCGATATAAGATATAAATACAACATGGGGAACCTTATTAGATTGAAATGAGAACACTTTTGTCAAGTTTTACTAATTAAAAATTGTTTTACTTCATATTTAAATTTTAGCCCAGGCAAATTAGTCCAAAAAAGGCCGTGCTTCCCGAAAAATATTACAAAGCTGGAAATGATTTGAATCCACTCTGAGCATCCCAAATAAGAGTTATAGGCGTTTGCGACAGTTTCTGAGGTGAACTTAACTTTTAGGAGCTGAAAAACCACGAAATTTTGGGACTCTTTTTAGTTTTTCGCTTATAACTCGAAGACGGTGCACCGTATAGAAAATTGTATTCTTTCTAAAATTAAGAAGCATAAAATCGTCTAATGAGCTCTTAAACGTTAAATTTGGTTCAGAGGTTTAGCCACAATCGATCGTCAAATATCGGCAATTTTTACAACTTGGCTGAAAAGTGGGTTATGCTCATGTTCACACGCCTATAACTCTAAAATGGCTAGTCCATATTAAAAATATCAAATAATGAAAGTTGTAGAGCATCAATTACTGTGTAAAGAAAGCTCCTAGTTTTTAAAATTCTCTCAATCCTACATACAGACACACGAAAAAACCGAAAGTAGCCGTAGCGCTGAATTTACGCTAATATCTACTTTTGAAGTTAAACAATTTTTGAACCCCAAAATATCCACATTCGTCCATTTATTCGAATTGAAAGATTAGTACCTAGTTGGTAGTATTTATTAATTTTAATGTTAATTCAGTATTTGGTGCTCAAGAATATTGATTACAATAATGAATCCAATAACATTTAAATACTAGCTTTTGTGAAGAATGAGATGCTTATGATTTACAATTCTGAAATCTTAGTGAGATATAAGTATGTGAACTATATCAAAAATCACTTTGACGCGAAATTTTATGCTCTTTAATTTTAGAAAGAATACAATTTTCTATATGGTGCACCGTTTTCGCGTTATAAGCGAAAAACTAAAAAAAGTCCTAAAATTTCATGGGTTTTCGGCTCTCAAAAGTTAAGCTCACCTCAGAAACTGTCGCAAACTCATATAACTCTTATTTGGGATACTCAGAGTGGATTAAAATCATTTCCAGCTTTGTAATATTTTTCGGGAAGCAAAAGTCTAATTTGCCTGGGCTATTTCGGCAGTTTATTGGATAAAACTAATCCATAGTAATTTGGTTCATTTTTTGATTTATTTAATCTGATCTAATAAGTCATCTTTACTCTTGGTATGTTACTGTGGTATTTAATCATTTTTACCTCTCGGTAAGAGAGGTATTGGAATCATGCTAAAAATCACAAATCCAGATTTTAATGAATAAGCATGTTTCAAGGTCACTAGAATCCGATTTTAATATTTTTACAATGATGTGTGTGTGTATATGTGTGTGTGTGCGTGTGTGTGTGTGTAAGGAAACCAGTTGATAAATTCAAATGTTTATAACATAATTTGTAAATGATAGATGTCAGTGTCAAAAATCAAAAGTTTTATACCCGTATTCATAGTCGATACTCAATCTCGTACTTGAGAATTACTTCGCCAAGCATTATTCCACTCGTTCTCGACCTCATATGTTTCGTAGTCGAAACTTCGTGAATTCTCTGTTTTCTAGAGAGGATTTTAGAGAATTTGTGATAACTATGTTGGTATATTTGTAAATTTTAATATTTTTCTATCAAATAGTATAATTATTTGACATCTACATAATGTCACAGGTTACGGATATGAGTCATATCACGGATATATTTTCTTGAAGCAACCCTATTTCGTAGTTATTGTTTAAGACCTCTTCTATTAGGTCTACAAATTCTAAAAATTCTAGATTATTTTCATGATTTATTATTTACCTTAAATGCAATATGTGATGGAAATGACAGTTAATATATATTGATTAAGTCTACCTAAATTTTAAAAAGCATCAAGCATTATTTGAGCATTACTCAAGGTTGCTTGGAGCTCGCCTCAAGTAAACCTTCGATCGAAGTAAGAGTGAAGAAACAAGTAGCGACTATGAAACGAAATCTAGTACTCAAGGCATACTCAAGTATGAGTCGAGGCGAAGTACTGACTATGAATACGGGCATAGTTACATTCTGAAAGCTTTTTCTGGGAAATACATTTAATCTTTCTTATGGTTTTATTAATTAAATATTTAACAGCCCGATTCACAAAAAAGTTTAAGCTAATCCTCATTTTTGGATTAGTGAATTCTATTCTATTCCGGTATTTCAAATTTAATTTTCATGATATTATCAATAAAGGTAAATACTAGGAATAGATTAGACTATGTTTTAAGATATAAACTGTCAAAATTAGAGTAAAATTCGCTAATCCAAAAATGAGGATTACCTTAAACTTATTTGCGAATCGGGCTGTTAAATTATAGGTAACATGCATATATTCATTAGAAATACCGCCAATCTTGTTAATGAATTGGAAGAATCTCTGACATTTAGGAACTTCCTCATGCAATGAAAAATAGATACAATTAGAATTGTCCGTATGTATGTGTATGTGTGTGTGTGTGTGAGTGTGTGTGTATGTGTATGTGTGTGTGTGGATATTGGAGCCACGATTTCTCAAAAACTATAAGACTTAAAAAATATTTAACTGCAGTTTCCTCAATCTGACGTTCCTGGGAAGAGCTGATTAGATTTTGGTAATAATTGGACAACCGGAAGTAATAGTTTAAAAAGAAAAATATTCTAAATATTATTTTTTGAAAATTTATGATATAAAATATTAAAGAATATAAAATTATCTATCCAATACATTAAACATTTTCATAATGTCTTCTATAGATTTAGAGATAGACTGAATTATAAATATGTAAAATAATCCATTCTACATATAATGAATCAATTATGCCCGATTGCACCAACATATCTTAAATATTAATCACGGTTTAAATTGACAATATTGCATCGAAATAAAATGTCAAATGAATTATAATATATGCTGTCAAAATTTCGATTTACATTTTTTTGTTTAAACGTAGATTAAACGTGATTAAAATTAATTTTATGTTGGTGCAATTGGGCATTAGCCTATGGAAACTAGTTGAAAAATTAAAATGTTTATAATTTTAAATATAAATGTCAATGTCAAAACTCCAGACATTACTGAAGCCTTTTTCTGGGAAGTACTTTTAATATTTCTTATTTTATCATTAATTAAATATTTAAAATTATAGTTAGATATAAAATTCGTACATGGAAAAGTGGAAATGTAATAGAAATATAATATGCTGTTGTTATAACGGGGAAAAGACTCCGTCAACATCTAAAATTGGTATAAAAAGAAAGGGGATCATTAATAAGTGTAATGTATGTAGTATCAGTGTCAACTCAATACGCGCTTACAATACATATAATTCATCATATACCCTTCAGAAATACCATCAATCTCGTCAATGAATTGGAAGGATCTCGAACATTTAGAAGAGTAGGAGGAAACTTGTTCATAGAATGAATTGAAAAATAAAGAATAAATGTAATTAGAACTTTTTGTGTGTACCAGAAATGTTAAATACAATACTTATATAGCCTAATATGAAAATGGCGAGAGGTATTGTGCTGGCCACAACAGATTTTTTTTTTCAAAACGACGGTTCTATAGCGTAGTGCAATGCAATACTTATATAACATAAAATGGTATTGGCGAGAGGTTTTGTGCTGGCCACAACAGTTTTTTTTAAATATGTATAACTACATTTAAAATATAAATACAGGGAAAAGATAAAAGTTTCTCGTTTCTAAACAACTCTCTGCAGGAGGATCGATAATTTAATTGAAATATAATTCTCACAGCTGTTTTCTGCAATTTAAAAACTCTAATTGATGATGTTGAACAACCCCAAAAAATAATCCCATAGCACAAAACCGAATAAAATTTGGCGAAATAAAAGGTTTTTGTACTTTGTACATCACTGAGAATTCGTAGACGTTTAATAAGTAACAAACAGACGACAGAGTTTTACATAACGGTTATTCGTACATAATTTTTTTTGAATGTTAAGTCCTAATACTTTAATATCCTTAACTTGTGGAAGAGACTCATTGTTGCATCTCACAAGAGCACTGGTTTGAGGTACTTTATTTGAAAATTGCATTATGGCAGATTTATTTGTATTTAAAGTAAGTTTCAAAGAAGCAAACCAATTGCCTAGGTTATTAATTACATTTTGTAATTCTAAAAGTGCAGTAAAATTATCATTTAGTGGAACAAGAAGTGTCAAGACGTCCGCGTAGGCTATAAATGAATGAGAATTTAAAATTTCTTTATAGTCCAGTGAACGGAGGCTGAAAAAGGGGGGTACCCTTCAAAAGGTCGGGTAGTTTTGAATTTTTGATATGTTGTACAGGTGGTTGGTTAGTGCAAAAACCAAATTTCCATAAACCCCCCTCCTCCGCGTCCTCCGCCATCGTCACTTTTCTCGCTTTCTTGATTTAATTTTAGTAAAAAGTTATACAAATTCTCTTGCGTGAATAATCTTTTTTCAATTTTAGTATTACTTACCATACAATTGTATTAATGACAAGAGCTGAAAATATTTTGATAACAACCGGAAGTAACAGTTTCTTAAAAAAATCTCCTAAATACATATTACGTTTTGAAAATGCTTATTATTGCAACAACTAACTACCAAGATTTGTGTGGATAATATTAGGGCTGTCAAAATCTGCTGAAATTGCTAACCGGTTAACCGTCGGTTTACAGACCGGTTAACCGAAAAACCGAATAACCGGTTATAAGTCAATAACCGGCCGGTTTTTAACCGGTCAGAAAACCGGTTTTAGCCGGTCCAAAAACCTGTTTTAACCGGTCAAAAAACCGGTTTTTAACCGGTCAGGTAACCGGTCTTTAACCGGTCAGAAAACCGGTTTTTAACCTGTCAGAAAACCGGTTTATAACCTTTAATTTGGAGCATGTTCAAAAGTTTCCTCAAAACGTATCGAGTTTTAACGGCGCCGTTAACTTTTTGGAAACATTGTACTTCTTCTTTGGGAAATAAATTTCGGTAAACTTTACAAAGTTCCCCTGTGTGCACTAAAATTTAGACAATTTATTGTTTAGCAATGGTATATGATATACGTATATGGTATGCGAGCAATATCTTCGATTATTATTCATATTTCACCAACTCCGTATTGATTCGGAAGGTTGTTGAAATGCTGTATTTAAAATTGTTTTCGATGTTGTCCATATAGATCATCGTATCCAATACAATTTTAAAAAACTACTTTCAAAAATATTATTAAAAGAAATAATAATATTAAGGTTGGTAACAATGACAGTTTCAATAAGCATTTGAAATTTATTTATTTTGATATATGGCATTTTGTCAAGAGCTATTTAAACGTTAGGTTATAATTTTTAAAAAAAAGAGTGCTTTACTGACTATAAAAAATCGAATTTCAGTAATTTTCCATGAGTAATGGCATGTAATGACAATTAAAATGACAGGCATTTATTTGACACTGAGACAAAGTTACCAACTTTACAATTAAAAAAAAAAAACAGAAATAATTATACAAAACTGATCATTGTAATATTTCAATACTTTTATTCTAAACGGGTAGATTCACTATCTATATTTGAATTCATCAAGACGATCGGGGAAATTTTATTCGTCTCTACAGCTTAAACGGTGCGATTGATTTTAATGAAAATTTTTCTGGGATGTAGAGAATAACTCAACTTGATTTCCTGGTAATAGGTCATTTTTCTGTACGGTGCATAGTTTTTGTGTAAAACATTTTTAAAGGTCGTATTTTGGCTTTTTGAAACAATTTTGAAATCAAAAATTTAGTCTTCTTTGAAAAATTTAAGACGAAGAACGTTTCTTTGACATGTCAATCAGAACATTTAAATGGAATTATTTATAAAATAAGGACATTTTGAAAAAAGTTAAATTCATAAACATACATTATGGCAATGGGCGGTTATTCCATAGTAGTTTAAAAGACCTAAAACATTATATTTAAAAATTAAACTTTTTGAAGGTTCATGTCCGTGATTCATGTACATTTCCAAAGTGTTGCCAAACATCCCATAAATAACTAAGTAAAAAACAAATATTCCAATGTCAGGAATTTCAAAGCCCTATCGTCTTTTGTTTTTTGTTTAAAGTTGTCAGAACCATGTCGTGTTTGGTATCAAATGAAAGGTAACGTCAAGGGCTGTCATGCAGAAATGTCAAAAATTTGAAAGCTTGATCGGCTTTTGTTTTGTGTACAAAAGTTGTCAGAACCATGTCGTGCTTGGTATCAAATGAAAGGTAACGTCAAGGGCTGTTATGCAGAAATGTCAAAAATTTGACAGCTCGATCGGCTTTTGTTTTTTGTTTAAAGTTAATAGAACCATGTCGTGTTTGGTATCAAATGAGAGGGTTCGTCAAGGGCTGCTATGCAGAAATGTCAAAAATTTGACAGCTCCATCGGCTTTTGTTTTTTGCTTTAAAGTTGTTAGAATCATGTCGAGTTTGGTATCAAATGAGAGGTATCGTCAAGGGCTGTCCTGCAGAAATGTCAAATATTTGATAGCTCGGTCGGCTTTTGATTTTTGCTTAAAGTTGTTAGAATCATGTCGTGTTTGGTATCAAATGAAAGGTAACGTCAAGGGCTGTCTTGCAGAAATGTCAAAAATTTGGCAGCTCGATCGGCTTTTGTTTTTTGCTTAAAGTTGTCAAAACCATGTCGTGTTTGGTAACAAATGAAAAGTAACGTCAAGAGCTGTCATGCAGAAATGTCAAAATTTTGACAGCTCGATCGGCTTTTGTTTTTTTGCATAAAGTTAATAGAACCATGTCGTGTTTGGTATCAAATGAGAGGGTTCGTCACGGGCTGCTATGCAGAAATGTCAAAAATTTGAGAGCTTGATCGGCTTTTGGTTTTTGCTTAAAGTTGTCAGAACCATGCCGTGTTTGGTAACAAATGAAAGGTAAAGTCAAGGGCTGTCATGCAGAAATGTCAAAAATGTAAGAGCTTGATCGGCTTTTGTTTTTTGCATAAAGTTGTCAGAATCATATCGTGTTTGGTAATAAATGAAAGGTAACGTCAAGGGCTGTCATGCAAAATGTCAAAAATTTGACAGCTCGATCGGCTTTTGTTTTTTGCTTAAAGTTGTCAGAACCATGTCGTATTTGGTATCAAATGAAAGGTAACATCAAGTGCTGTCATGCAAAAATGTCAAAACAGGTTGCGTGGGTAGTTTTAGTGGGCATTTTGAGTGGGCAGGTTGCGTGGGCAGTTTGGGTGGGCTGGTTCCGTGGGCATTTTGGGTGGGCAAGTTACGTGGGCAGGTTACGTGGGCATTTTGGGTGGGCAGGTTGCGTGGGCATTTTGGGTGGGCCGTTTGGGTAGGCATATTGCGTGGGCAGATTGCGTGAGCAGTTTGGGTGGGCAGGTTGCGTGGGCTGTTTGGGTGGGCGTGAAAAAATATTTTGAAAGACTTATAGCGTTAGCACTTTACATTTAAATTGTTTCTAGACGGATTGGACGTACGTAAAATTATCAAAAAACACTATCGGCGGAGCCCTAGGGAATACTCGGCGTAGCCGAGTTTTCGCTAGTTTCAATACTATTTTTACAAAAACAGTGTCACAAAATTCACTTCGTGAACGCGAAATACGAAAAAGAGATTTTATCACGACATCAAGAATATATTCAATACATCGTATCTAAGTAAAATTCTTATATGTCATTGGCTAAATAATTATTAGAATATCAGAAATATCAGAAGACAATGAAATATGTAATAAATCAAATAATGTGTAGGTACGTTACACCTTAGAAAAGGCAATCTATGACGTCTCATATTTTATTGCCAGAAAACGATTATGAACTGATCATAAAAATCAGTTTTAAAATTAATAAAGACCGGCTAAAGACCGGTTAAAAATTGAGTATAAACCGATGAAAAATTGTCAAAACTGGCTGTAAACTAGTCAAACCGGCTACAAATCGATTAAAAACCAGCTACAAACCGTTTAAAAACCGGCTACAAACCAATTAAAAACCGGCTATAAACCGGTTAAAAAACGGTTAAAAACCGGATATTAATCGGTTAAAAACCGGCTATTGACCGGCTATAAACCGGTTAACAAACCGGCTACAAACCGATTAAAAGCCGGCTACAAACCGGTTAACCGGCTAGCCGAATATTTTATTATTTAAAAACCGGTTTCCGGTTAATCGATTAACCGGCTAACCGGTTAACCGAATACTTTGACAGCCCTAGATAATATTTTTACAAACATGGATCCACACAGTTACACATCTAAAGTATATCACAACAAAATTACAGATCATTCAGCTCAAAGCATATTTAATGTCAGATTAAGGAATACGTAGGTAGTTAAACAGGTCTTAAGTATTGTAGTTTTTGAGGAATCGTCCTTCCAACATCCATACACACACACACACACACACACACATCGGATTCTAGGGATCTTAAAAAGTGCTTATACACTAAAATATGGTGATGCGATTTGTAACATCCAATACCTCTCTTAGCGAGAGGTAAAAACGTGTAAAACAGAGACGTAGATAGTCTTCACAACTTTACTTCAGACGAAGCCGCAGTAGTAATGTTAATAGTACTTTTGTCACTCTGGTCTTCTCTCTTCTGTAAGACCCTTTTAAACTATAGACTTATTTTTTACTTCTTCAACACTTTTCTCAAGATATGTTATAATTATAATAAATTATGTAGAGAATTAAATTATGCATCTAAGACAATGATCACATTTTCTTTTGCATCTTTGGTAACTGGGAAAATTGAATAAAACTTTTATAAAACATACCTACTTTTTCATAGTGTTCGCCATGGTATTAAAATAAAATTTCAAACAAGTTTTATGACATTATATCTGTCAGAAATTATAAAATAGTTTTCATTAAAATAATACTACTATCTTCTCTTCGTGTGAATAATTTTCCATTTTCAGTATTGATAACACAAAGCAGAGCGTTTCTAATATGTAAAATTACAAACAAATACACTCGTGGCCAAAAAAAAACCGGACACCAAAAAAAAAAAAAAATAAATTGCATTGACTTGTAATGTAATAAATATGGGTTTATTTATGATTTTTTTGTTATGAAATGAAGCAGTGATATCTAAAGTAAGATTAAAAATTGAAAAATGTGTGACAATCACTTTATTTATAAAGAAATATGGAAAAAAAAGTAAATTCAGGCAAAAATGTTGAAAATCAATAAATCAATATATATAACAAATGGATCAATTCCCGTTGCTTAGTGACTCTTAGCATGTTGTTTATTGTATTGTGAAATCTCGTATTGCTGAATGTGATATGTTTTCTAAAATGCGACCTGAAATTGTTGCTCAAGTATTAGCTTTAAACAGTGATGGACGTAGTATACGTTATATCGCCGAAGCTTTGAATGTACCAAAAAGTACTTCCCAAGATGCAATCCAACGTTATCGTCAAACTGGGCAGTACACCAGACGACTGGGATCAGGAAGATCACGCATCACAAACCCCCGAGAAGAGCGTTTATTAACTTTATGTGTACTACGCGATCGAGGTATACCATCAACTATTGTTTCTGGTGTAATGGCTGATGCTTATGGAACTGATATTTCTGCATGAACCGTTCGCCGAAGGTTGCGGGAAAACGGTTTAAGCTCCAGGAGGCCTGCTGCTTGCCCAGCTTTGCTCGCAGCACATCGTAGAGAGCGTCTACGTTTTGCGCGTGAACATAGGGATTGGACAATGGAACAATGGAGCTCCGTTTTGTTCACTGATGAATCCCGTTTCTGTCTATGATCACCAGATGGACGAGAACGCGTGTGGAGAAGGCCAGGCGAACGACTTTTAGAAAGTTGCATATCCCCAAGAACACCATTTGGTGGTGGCAGTATAATGGTATGGGATGGGATTTCTTTGACTGCACATACAGAGCTGGTTCTGGTGGAAAATGGTGCTTTGACGGCTGATCGGTATATAACCGAATGTTTAGGGGATCATGTGTTACCATTTGCTCCATTTGTTTTCATGCACGATAATGCGCGTCCGCACGTTGCACAGATAGTCGTCCAATGTTTAAACGAAGTCAACATTCGGCGACTATGGTGGCCAGCACGTAGCCCTGATTTAAATCCGATTGAAAACATTTGGGATATATTAGGAAAACGTGTTCGGCGTCGGCAACCAATACCTGAAACGATTGACCAGCTAAGAATAGCTCTTCGGGAAGAATGGGATAACATTCGCCAAGAAGAGATCGTCAATTGTTTAGAAAGTTTACCACGCCGTATGTTAGAAGTTATTAGAGTCCGGGGAGGCAACACACATTATTAATATTCCTAATAAAGTAATAACACTGCTTCAAACATTTTAAATAAGCACAATTTTTTTGTTCATTTTGTTCATTTCTAGGTTTTTAAATTTTATTTTAATAAATATTGTGTTCCCTACACTGTTTTTATTTTCTAATCTTACTATAGATATCAATAGATCATTGCACAACAAAAAATATATAAATAAACCCATATTTACTTTATAAGAAGTCGAAAAAGATTTTTTTTTTTTGGTGTCCGGTTTTTTTTTTGGCCACGAGTGTATAACGCCATTTTACCTTGTCAGAAACGTATCTGTTTTACCTGTCAGAAGTATATCTGTTAGATTGTGGCATATTTTGTTGAGTTATAGTCATTGAAAATTTTCTTCACAGCGGATCCGTCTTCACTGACTTGGGCGGAAAATACTCTCGGTTTCACAGCGACTTCTTTCGGCACTCGACTGGCGGTTGTCTCTAGCGATCGGGCTCTACGTTCAGCTCCCCAGGATTGGGTAGGCTCCTAGCAGAGCTGCGAGGCTCGACCCTCGGACTCTCCTCGTTCGGGTCCTGCATCAAGCTCCCCAGTGTTGGGTTGGCTCCGCGAGGCCTGACTCTCTCGTTCGGATCCTGCCTCTAGCTTCCCAGTGTTGGGTTGGCTCCGCGAGGCTTGACTCCGGCGTTTGCACTCAGTGCAACGCCTTATATACCCAAAAATCCGCAAAATCCGGTAAAAACCAGTATTTTTGGTAGTGGGAAATTACCTTTAAATCTTTAGCATTTGGTAGTGCTTTACAGCGTAAAAACGAAGACATGAATTTAATAAAAAATTATACTACTCGCGGTTTGTCATATTTCAGCTAGAAAATTAACAATACATAAAATTACAATAGCAAAATAATATTACAAATAAATATTATTTATTTCGGCGTGAAGTTTGCTCGAAATAAACAGTCGAAAACTCACAGCACAATTCACGTTGAACCTTGAACGGCTGTCAGTTGACTCGGACTCGGGCAAGGTTGTTGTTAGATGTGAACATTTCGGTAAAACATAATTTAAAACAACAAAATAAAGTGTGTAACAGTGACTAAAATGACTTTCACACTGTGATGGTTCCAAGACTGGTTTCTGCATAGAGTTATAAAATACATATACACATAGAGGGCGCCTAAACACTCAAAGCTGATGTCATGCGGGGTAAGCTTGTGTTTGTACGGCGGCCATCTTGGGAAGATCAAGTGTATATAAGCGTTCTCTGGTTATTTGATTATTTTACGTTAATAATCGATTTTAATTTGTGTTATTTGAATGTGAAACGTTTGTAATTACATGTCAACGACTTGTGCCTTCGGTTGTAATAACCGAATGTCCGTAAAAACTTTAAAACAAGAAAAAGAAAAGGAAAAATCGATGACAATTCACAAGTATTATTTTACTTATACATATTATTAATGTTTAGTTCATATAATTTATTGTATTTTTTTACATATTTCATGTAAAAATATTAGCTTATTTTTTGTAATAAATATGTGTGTACTTCGTATTTATTTGTATTGTAAACATCATAAATATATATTTTTATATGAAATTTCTAGCCTCAAATTATTTGCCTATTCGGTACCTAGTTTTTGTAAGTTTCTATCTCAATCATTACAATTGTCATAAAATTCGAACAGTTTAATTTCTATAAAAAATATTTTATTAAAGTTTAATCGCAATACACTTCAAATTGAAGATTTTTACAATTTTTTGGTTCTTTCAAATTTAAATTTAATTAATTTTAATACATTTCTTACTGAATTAAAGCTTGCTAATTACAAATAGCTTCAATTTCTGTTACGTTATTGTATTTTTGTAACAAAACTGAAGAAAGCGCGCTTAAATACATTATAACGTTGATCGTCTCAAGATGGCGGCGGCCACGAGATTCCCCTTCCGTCTCATGGCGACAAAAACTCTGTCAACATCTGTACTTTACGCTCTCTCTAGTCCTATTCTATACTCTAAGGGTTTCTGCGTCCTCCACAAGGTAAGCCGAACATGTGCTTGTCAACAATGAGTTTCAGATTATGAATGTTCTAGATATCGGAAAACTAATAAACATATGACTCTAGTACTTGCTTCAAATATGATTCGTGGATCCTTCTCGAATAGGTAAGTCATATTTGAGTATTTTACAAATGTTATAAACAACGTATATTGCAGGTTATACGTTTCTCAACTTTCTAACAGCGGCTGAACATTTGTGATTTTCAAGCGGCGAGAAAACCTTTTCTGGACGGAGAAGCACTTCGTCACAAATTTTAAATTCAATTTCTTCGGTTACGAAACGTGCAAACGAAAATATAATTATTAATTCAACTGCAGAATTTAATTCTCTATAATATTTATTTGAATAATTTTTGGCTAAAATTAATAGGCCACTTTTTCGCAAGGAAAAACTGATTTCCCGTGTTAAACGTCTATTGCCCGGTTTTCGTGTTACATCCGGTATAACAAGTTATTTTTCTTTAGTGTATTTTTCTATTTTATTAAAACAAAAATTGAATTTGAAATATTTCATTAAAAAATAGTTATATTTATATTAAGTGTATGAAATGAATGTTTCTTTTTGTTGCGCGAATTATGTTATTTCGGCTTAATATTTTGAAAAAAATATATTTATTCAAAATAATACAATAGCAGTTAACTTCAATAAAGCTTACAAAAAACTGAATAATGATAAATACAAAGTATCCTATTTATACTCTTATATTCTAAACAATATTTGATAAAATAGTGAATAATACAAGTTATATTGTGCAGCTGCTTTATATTGATACAGCTGTTTATCATCTATGACTATTCCTAATATACGTATTATATATGATTCATTTCCATATACACTTAATATAGGAAGATTCAGAATTCCTCCCCTGGAGATTAAAGTGTATATGTGACATGTAATGATATACTAGCTTTAGAGAAAGTTTGCAATATTTTCTATATTTCGGCATTATTTGACTCTAAAATTTCATTCACAGGAGTATTATTTGACTGGTTATATTTAAATATTTTATTAATAATTATTGCAATCTTTTTCTTTACAATAACATATAAGATACATATAATAATAAAAATTATAATTAAATATATTATAAAGAGATGACGAGAGTTTTCCTTTATTTCAACAAGTTCCTTTAATTTTGGAATTGTGAGTTCATGAATATTTAAATGTTTTAATTTTATATTCGTATTCTCAATAGTTGGTGCTTGAATATCTAAAGACAATTTGTCCAGATTTATTTCTTTACCTCTGAGTGTACTTTCAAAGTGTTTATTATTTAAAGAACATAAATTATTATGTACTTTATATATACCTTTTTTATCTATCATGAAAGATTTATCTTTACAAATTAATTCTTGTTTGGCATTATTAACTTGGATAAGATATATAATATTTGAATTTTCAATTGTTACAAAGTCATTATTTTGTGCAAGTCGTCTATAATCACAGTGTGTATTTTTGTGTTCAGAAAGGAGTGTTTCGGTACAAGGATTTATTTTGTTATAATTTGGCTTACAATAAATCATATTGTTAATAATTTTGTTATTTTCACAAGAGTAATAATTTTGATTCATTTGTAATAGTATTTGTTCGTTAATATTAAGTGACAGTAACTCATTTTCTTTAAAAAAAGGAATTGGTGTTATTTGTACTGTGTGAAATGTTTCTGCGGAATATTTTGGAATAATGATTAAATATTGCAACCTATGATCTTTTACCGAACAGTAACTATGTATGAGATTAGATAGTTTATATATTCTTCTTCGTCAATTTTATTTTCATTTTGAATAATTTTCTTTAATGATATTATATTTTAATTTTGTTCAATCTTATCTTTTGTATTCTATTAAATGTCTCATTACTTGTTTTTTTCTTTTGTTTCTTTAAACATTTTATCGTTCCAAGTTGTGGATTATATTTTATAACTTTCGCTTTTTTATACATTGGTTTCTTATATTTTTGAATACGTCTATTAGTTTCTTTTACATAGATTTGTTTCGGAATTTCTAAAGGATTAACATTTTCTTTATAGCGTTTGTCTTTTTCTTTTTGTATTCTAATTTTTACTAGATTTTGAATTTCTCTAAGGTTTTTTGCATGATCTTCTAATAATTTTGAATTTGTTCTAATTTCTTTTGGGTATATATTATTTCTGTCTTTTCCGTATATTATTTCCATTGGAGATAATTGTGTAATAGATTGTTTTGTATTATTATATGCTATTATGGCTTGCTGTATCATGTTATCTAAAGTTTTATTACGGTTGTCCTTATTATTTATTATTCTTAGGTGTTCTATAATATTACTATGAAATCTTTCGGCGGCATTACTTTTAGGATTATCAGTACAATTTATGTGTAATTTTATGTTATGTAATTTACAATATTCTTTTAGATTTACGTTATCGAATTCAGTGCCTTTATCTACAATAATTTGTTTTGGTAGTGGGAACCATAAAAATTGTTCTTTTAATATTTTTACTACTTCTAATGAGTTAAATACTGAAAATTTACAGAGTATTCCATATTTAGAAAATTGATCAAATAAAGATAAGTATTTTTGTGTATTAAGAGACAATGTATTTAAATTTATAATTTCAAAAGGTCTTTCTGGAGTAGGAGTAAGATTATCTAGTGTTTCAATTGTTTGTCGAAGATATTTGTTTGTTTTACATATTTCACAATTATTAATGTAATTTTGTATATCATTTATCATATTAGGCCAATAGCAATTTTCTTTAAGTTCTCTAATAGTCGCTAGAATACCTCGGTGATTTGTAAAGCCGTTATGAAAATTTGAAATCGTTTCTAATTGCTTATTTTCGTCTGTTATATCCTTTACCATTTTGTTTACAGCTATAATGTTTATGGTATTTGTTTCAAAATTGTTTTTAATTATTTCTGAAGTTAATTTGTCAAGTTCTTGATCGAATATTGCAAAATATTTTATTTTTGGTTGAATATATGATTTAAAAAAATTTAATATATCATCATTCGTATTTTCACGTGTTATTGATATGTTTAAACGTTGTTTTGATCTTTGAAATGGAATTCTTTCTATATTAATTTCATATTGTTCTCCGTATTTGAATAAGAGTTGATTATCTGCTATATTTATTCTCTCTTCTTTATATTTTATGCCATTTACTGGATTTTCATTACTACTATGTACAGTAGAATTTGTCGCATTATTACTTAGTGTTTCTTGATTGAATTGTTCGGGTAATATTATGACATTAATTTTAATTTCTGTGTCTGAAAATATGTTATTTATATATTCTTTTAATTTGGAATAATCTAGCTAATCTAATCCGCATGAAAGTTTTGGAATATTAATTTCGTAAATTTCGTTTTTTATGCAATAATCTCGTAAATCATTTAGTGCTTTTTTAAACATTTTTATATTAGTTTTCTTTATAATTTTCTTTAGAAATCAAATGAAATATTTTTTTATCTGGTATGTCTTGTATGATTATATTTCTGAGACCTTCATTTTGTTTTAGGCAAAAATTTTTACTATCAAAGAGTTCATTAATTTCTTTAGCTAAGCCTTTTCCAAAGTGTTTATCTTTTGAAATACAATGTGCGAATATATTGGTGTTTAATATGTTGCCTTCTTTTTCTATAATTCTATGTTTATCACGTATACGAGAAAGAAAGTCAGCTATTTTATTTGTTTTACCGGGTATGTACTCTATGTCAAAATTATATTCTGAAAGTTCTATTTTCCAACGCATTAATGTTTGGTTAGCATTTTTCATCGTAAATAACCATGTGAGTGGTTTGTGATCTGTACGTATTTTAAATTTTCGTCCATATAGGTGTGTCCTGAAATTATTTACTGCCCAAACTATACTTTTTAGTTCTTTTTCCGTTGTACTATAATTTATTTCCGATGTGTTGAAAGTTTTACTTGCATAGGCAATTGGTTTTTCTATGTTATCAATTACTTGGGACAATACTGCACCCATAGCATATCTGACGAATCAGTAGTTAGAATGAATTCCTTATTCAAATCTGGGAATGTTAGAATTGGTGGATTTGTTATTAATTCTTTGCATTTGTGAAATGCTGTCTGATATTCTGGTTTTGTGATGTCAATTTGTTTTCCTTTTTTCTGTACTTCTGTAAAAGGTTTTGTTATTTTTGAAAAATCTGGTATGAATCTTCGATACCATGATAATTTTCCTAGAAATGATCTAATTTCTTTTAATGTTTTTGGGGTGGTAATGTTTTGTATTGCTTCTATTTTTTTTGGATTTGGTTTAAGACCTTCGTTTGAGATAATAAAGCCTAAATATTCTACTTCATTTTTGAAAAATTCACTCTTATCAATTTGAATTTTTAAATTTGCTGCACGTAATTTGTCAAATACTGCACGTAAATTTTCTAAATGTTCTTCAACTGTATTTCCGAATATTATGATATCATCAAGATATACTAAACATATTTTATTAACTAAATCTTCAAGTGCAATGTTTATCATACGCTGAAAAGTTGCAGGGGCATTTACTAAACCAAAAGGCATACGGACAAATTCATAATGTCCGGATGGTGTACTAAAAGCAGTTTTTTCTATGTCTTGTTCATTCATTTTTATCTGGTGAAATCCACTATGTAAATCAAGGGTAGAAAAATATTTTGGAGTTCCGATTTTATCTAGCAAAGTATCTATATTAGGAAGGGGATATTTATCTGCTTTAGTTTTTGAATTTAATTTTCTAAAATCTATTACAAGTCTCGTTTTTCGTTTTCCTGAAGCATCTGCTTTTTTGGGTACAATCCAAATAGGTGAATTATACGGTGAATGAGATTTGCGAATTACTTTTTCTTCTAACAATTTATTAATATGTTCTTCAATATCTTGTTCATAAACTTGTGGTAGTCTATAATTTTTTGTATATACGGGTGTATCATCTGATAATTTAATTTCATGTTTAATTACCCAAGTAACACTGACCAACGGTCGACCAAAAAGTGACGTCGATATTAGGTCGAATTTACGTCATATACGGCCGTCTAAATAGACGTCTATACGACGTCACTGTGACGTTGATTTTTGGTCGAAAATAGGTCTATTTAGACGTCTATTCAGACGTCTATACAACGTCACTGTGACGTTGATTTTTGGTCAAAAATTGGTCTATTTAGACGTCTACTTAGACGTCTATTCGACGTCACTGTGACGTTGATTTTTGGTCTGAAATAGGATTATTTAGACGTCTAATATGACGTCTATACGACGACATTATGACGTCTGTTTTTGGTCTGAAATAGGACTTTTTAGACGTCAGATTTGTGGGCCATGTGTAGACTTTATTTGGTCGTAATTAAGTCTATTTAAACCTTTTTCAGAAGTCTAAATTTGACGTCTTTATAAAGACATACATTTCGTTTATTTTTACTTTATTTATAATATTAAAAATATAAGACAATATATTGTTTACTACAATTATTTTTAAAATTCGAATAAATATAATGTAAAACTTATTTTATACATATATGTATAATAAATATTTTTGTTTATGTATCATCATCACCAAAAACTACTAATAGAAGCAAATTTAGTACATCCAGAAATGGGTAATAAGCCTTGGTAATATTTATATTTTATTTATTTAAAATATACATGTTTAATTATAATTGTGAAGCAGAAAAAAAAATATGTTATATTTTTTCGTATAAATGGGCATTTTAATTTTCAACATTTTAAACAAAACCTAATAATGTCAAGACAAACTTTTAACAAACGTTTATAATACAAAAGCAAATGTATAAACAAAGGGAAATATACATTTTGTAACTTTGGTAGATTTTGGGGTCTTCAATAGTGATCTAGCATCATTTGGAATGTTATTGTGATATCTAAGAATAAATAATAATTTATTTACTGAAGATTAAGTAATATTTTCTTCAACTGCCCATTTTCTTATATCGTATAATATATTATTGTTCTCATTACTCTTTTTGTGCACAACCGATTTTAAAGGCAAAAAAGGAAAAAAGAAATATATTAATTAAGAATATAACTAACACATTTAGTAGGTATAATATAAGGACCCAGATGTGCATGTTTCAATTCACTTGGAATGAAGGGTTCTTGTCATTTAATTTATCGGCATACAGTATTATATAAATACTGAGAAAAACTAATTGTTTAATGTACTAAAAACTATAACTACCATCCATTTGCCATAAAAAGAAAATGTTATACGACTTTTGAATTTTCCGCCCTAATTTCCGATGTTTTTCGTTCCACGCCCTTCAGACATCACTCCATGTGTATAATAATTTCTTTTCTTTTTATGTAATATTATTTAGCTTTAAGCTAATAATAAATGAATTATAATATTTTTCCGGAATCACTTAAATTATTTAAAAATTATTCATAAATTCTCAATTTTATGACATTTTGACAATTGCATTAAAAATAAAAACAATAAAAAAAGTCAGATTGTGTATCCATGGTGAAATTTTCCATTACAGTACTCAAAAGAGTCAGGTACATGACGTATAATACTGCAAATATGAACTTTTAAAACTCAAGATAGCCATTTTTTGACGGTTAAAGGAAATATGTATGTCACAGACGCTTATAGAAGCTATAATGGCTGCTCTGTATTCAAGTGAAAAATATATTAGAGAACTATATAGTAATTACCACAGGAGAATATTGAAAATAAAATTTCATAATATGAACATTGAAAATTTAGTATAGGTATTGTAAGTAGATCAAATTGTCGTTATATTACATATTACATTTATTTTTTTATAGCTATGGCAAGATATGAAAGCAAGTGGCTCTATGAGGACTATAAACAAGGAATGGTGAACTGTGAACTATGCACGACAATGGGCGAATAATTACAAAAATAATTTATTTTATAAATAAAACATGATGCATTATTTAATTAATTTATATTTTTTTATGTTTAATATTTTATTATAGGTTTATTGTTTTACTTTATTGAATATTTTCTAATTAATGTTTTATATTATAGAGTATAAATAAAACTTTAGAATAAAATTATTTATTTTTCGTAGTAATTTTTCCCGACCATCATTTATGTTTATATCATAAAAATGACATCGAAATAACGTCTTAAAATGACGTCGAAACAACGTCTTAAAATGACGTCTAAACTACGTCTTGAAATGACGTCGACACAACGTCTTAAAATGACGTGGAAACAACGTCTAAAAATGACGTCGACACAACGTCTTAAAATGACGTCGAAACAACGTCTAAAAATGACGTCGCACAGCTCCACGCTGAGACGTGGTCAGGACGTCTATACGACGGAATTTCAGACGTCGTAGTGACGTCGATTTTAGGTCATTTGTGTTACTTGGGTAGGTTTGTAGCTGAGAGTTTTTCGCCTGATTTTGGAAAAAGATCTGAATATTCATTTATAAAATTGTTCAATTTTGTTTTAATAGAAAAGTCTAGGTGTGAATCTCGTATTTGTAAATTATTTGTATTTTCAATTGTATGATGACAAAATTTATATTGTTTATTTAACATAACCAAAGTTTCATTTGCAAAATCTATTTTTACGTCTAATTGTTTTAATATTTTGATACCAAATAATACGTTACATTCTTTATGGAAGTCATGTATATAAAAATCAAATGTGTGTTTTCCTAATTTTAATTTTACTAAAGTTTTTAGGGTCACTTTTCCTTTTGCAGTTCTAAATGTTACTGGTTTATTAATAATTTTGAAATTTTTTGATTTCACAAGTTCATTACTAATAAAATTTATATCTGATCCCGAATCTATTAAAACTTTGAAGTCGTTATGTATTATAGTAGGGATACTTGCTATATTAGATGTCATTACGTGTTTAATTCTATTTCCTGAGGTTCGAGAAAATTTTCATTTTCATCTTCAATTTCGTTGATTTCTAATGGTTCTAATTCTGTATCGGTTTCAATTTCGCTTTCATTTTCTAATTCGTTATTATAATTTTGTCTATTAATTTGTTGTGTAGACATAGGTGTGGAAAATGTTTGTCTTGTTTGGATTGACATTGGTTGAGGTTTAAAATTTTTATGTGTATGTGTTGCATTATAGATATTTTGTCTTGTAAAATTATTTCTGTTCTGTGTACTTGGTAGTTGTTGTGTTGGTTGTATGGGTTGTGTGGGTTTCATTTTTAATTGTATAGGAGCACTTGGGAATTGTTGTCCTGGGAATTTTGCAGGAGGTGGAATGAATTTGAAATTTTGATTTGTTACTGTTTTCATGGGTGACACATGTAATAAATAATTAAATTCATTATTTAATAAAGACTCACATTCTTCAAGAGTATTTGGATCTGTGTTTATAAATGATCCTTTGTTATTTACTGGAAGTAATTCAATGAAATGGTGTATTACTAATTTTTGAACATGGTCTAATAAAAATTTTGTTTTTGTTTTGTCAGAATTTTGTGTCTCTATTTTTCCTTTATATTTACCGAAATTTTGCATAATATCTTTCAAAGTTTTATATATATTTCCTTGTAATTTTGTATGTAATATATTGTATAATAAAGTTTCAGGTTTTATTCTATCCTCAAAATTGCTTGTGAGATAAGTTTTTAATTCTTCCCAACCTTCAAAATTATTTTCTGAAATAATGGACTGTGCATTTCCTTGAATTTTTGATTTGAATAGTCTGAATGCGAAATTCTTTTGTATGTTAGTCAAAGTGTAACTTGTTTCTAATATTAGTTTTACATCTTCACATTCTTTAATATAAGCATGTAAGTTCTTTATATCTCCTGTATATACAGGGATTGGTTCACATAAGGTTTTAATGTCATTAAGACTGATGTTAGTCATGGTGATTGAAAAATTTGGTTGTGGTTCAACTGATAAATTATTTAATAAATCAGAGAGTAATTTAATATTTGTATTTTGAGTGTTTAAATATTCAGTATCTTCGATACCTTCTAATATGTCATCAGACACTTCTTCCAAGATGTCAGATAGAGTGTCGGACATAAAATTATAATAGTTTTATTAATTGTCTTGTGATATAGTCCTCACTTGACTGGACAAGTATAAAATTTATTTTATTATTTGTCTTGTGATATAGTCCTCACTTGACTGGACAGATTGTCTTGTGATATAGTCCTCACTTGACTGGACAGATTGTTTAAATATAGCTATTATATGACTTAAAAAGTACTTACAATAATAGTAAAGATATGATAATGTTTTCGTAAATTCCGACGGAATAGTTCTTGTAGCTTGTAGATTATCTGGGTTCCTCTGGTACAGGTGAGATGAAGAATAACTTCGGTATACCTGGCAGCAAGTGTTGAGATAACTTGAAGTTGTCTTAGAAGTGGACCTGGTATGAGTGTTTCTCAGCAGCGATGTACTTCTTGTAGTAATAGGACTGGAGATCGTGAACGATGTTTCGAACAGCAAGATTCTCTGTGATGTCCGTTATAGATGGGTCGTATGAATAGACCTCTGATGGGCTACTGTTTAAGCCGTGAATGTTGTAGATACCAATTATGAATATTAAAATATTCAAAGTCGTGAAACGTGTATAGATTGTTTGTTCTAATGTTAAAGACTTTTTGGCATCCTACCGACTGCGCCAATTATGTTATTTCGGCTTAATATTTTGAAAAAAATATATTTATTCAAAATAATACAATAGCAGTTAACTTCAATAAAGCTTACAAAAAACTGAATAATGATTAATACAAAGTATCCTATTTATACTCTAATATTCTAAACAATATTTGATAAAATAGTGAATAATACAAGTTATATTGTGCAGCTGCTTTATATTGATACAGCTGTTTATCATCTATGACTATTCCTAATATACGTATTATATATGATTCATTTCCATATACACTTAATATAGGAAGATTCATAATTCGCGCGAGGATGTCACTTTCGGCCGAGACGAGGCAAAAAAATCATTCGAACCCGCCAAAAAAACACAAATTTCGCTCATGATATACAAACAATATTTTTTCTACAAATGTCAAAAAAAGAATTCAATAATTTTAGATTTATTTAAGAAAATATTCAAAATAATATTAATTTGTTGTGTGGAAAGTGTCAACGAATTTATATTTTCGATCTATCTATATTATCAATTTTTGCTTTAAAACGATGGATTGTTACGAGAACAGTGACAGTAACTTTTCTTAGTTCAAAGTTTTGATTTGGAGCCCCAATTCATAGTTATTGGCGTTTTTTTGTATTTCGAAAAATCGTCATTACTCCCTTATTTTAAGAAATATTTAAAAAATACAAAAACTCTTAGTATTTGCTTTCGGTTCTCTAAAACATTTGTCTTTACAATTATTTTCTATTTTATCAAATAACAAAATGGCGACTAATCAAAAATTTTAAAACGAGATATTTTGAAAACCACTCGATCGATTTTTGAAAATAAAACAATTGTAATATCCTTAAACTATCTACTATAACATTTGTCTGAAACATTTTTTTTTGATCTGTCTAAAATAAGTTTTTATTTAAATTAAATTACAAGATAAATTTTAACAAACTGCAACAATCATTTAAAACGAAGTAGGCTTGCTGCCATTAAACAATGAAGCCGTGTACTTCAAACTTGAGGCACGTGTTTTCTTGTTTGTACGTTCAAATTTAAATACATTTTGATCTTGTTCATTAAAAATATTTTTATTTTCAAATATATATATATATATATATATATATATATATATATATATATATATATATATACTTCTTTATCTGAAAAGTTATTTGCATAATTTGTGTATAAAAATCCATAATTATCAAAACGCTGAACTTCTTGACATGCTTTTGGTTTTTGGAGAAGCAAGGAGTAATAATAATAATAATAATAATAATAATAATAATAATAATAATAATAATAATAATAATAATAATAATAATAATAATAATAATAATTAATAATAATAATAATGATAATAATAATAATTATTAATAATAATAATAATGATAATAATAATAATAATAATAATTAATAATAATAATAATAGCTTTATTATTCAACAGGACAATGTCCCAATTACAGAATAATATTAACAATATATATAAAGTGAGAACATACCAATGTAACATATAAAATATAAACATAAACATATAAAAGATGGTTATGAAAACAGAAAATTAACTACACTTTATTGTAATAAAATATACATACATGTATGAAAAAAAAGTTAGGAAAACAACAAAAATGACTACTTTATTGCAATAAAGAATTAATAAAAGATCTAAATGCGCAAGAAGCTCGTAGAATTTAACGGAGAAGATATCCAAATCGTCCGCAACCAAGTTTTCACCCAAAAATTGGTGGGAATTCCAATAGATTACATCTAACGCCTGCATTTGAAGATGTTCTTAATATTATTGAAGATGAGCCATCGGCGAGCACAAGAATAATAGCAAATATATTAGATGTAAATCACGTGACAGTTTGACAAGTTCTGAAGGAACAAGGTCACCATCCATTTTCTAGATAAAAAGTGTAACAGGATTCCAGTTACGGTTCAATTTATCGCTCTGTCGCTTTAAACACGTTGGGATTGAACAGGATAGAGTATAAAGAAAAGTTAAAACGCAAGTAACAAAAATATAAAATATATTAATTAAAACATGGAAATAATAAGGTTACTTGCATAACATCTCTGCCGATCACAACAGGCAAATAATCTTATAAGGTCTGCCTCCACTAGGCCCAACTAGGTAAAATACTAAACAGGAACTCCACCCACACTCTTCATCGTCTCCGCGCCGAACTTAGCACCTTCAAGTTTAATGTCCGAAAATCGGGAAACAACTCACTATGAAAAATCTACCTTATCCAAAAATGTCGCTTTTGGTTTTACCCTCTCCAGCAAGCATGAGAGTTTGACCGGCCCCTTCAGAGAGAGGATTTCACCAATCTTGGAATTTTAAAAATCTACCCTTAAATTACGGCCCCGCCCACTTAAAATCGCATACAGCCTGGACACCCTCACCGCGAAGGCGCTTAGAGAAATTTGGATCTGGCTCCCTCCCGAAAGGGTATCGTTAGGTCTGAACACATGCGTAGCTACTTCAAAGGAACGAATATTTCAACCAAAACAGAACCATAAACTACTTTCACAACTGTCGAAATTTCCAAGGGACAAGCTATTAAGTTTTTAGAAAATTTTGTAAGTAAAGAAATAAATTTTTACGACAGCAAACTAAGTTGGAGATCCCGAAATCCTAGAAGGAAAATCAAATAAAATATATTTGCCGACAGTACGTGACATTTTCAAAGATGTCCTGGACACAAGAAAAAGTTTTCTATTCTAACATAATTAAATTGCCGAGACTAATTTCAAAGTGTTAAGCAGCACATGTGTTCTCCCTTACGAAATAGTTACAATTACAATACAATAATTTTAAAAGACGTTTGTTACATTTACTTTAAGAATTGGCAAACAAAACAATGACTTATACCTAGGGTTCAACTGTTACAAAATTGCAAGCTTTGGGACCTAAAGACTTCCAGCCAAGATTGCTGTTTTCTTGAACGTTGCAATCTTTAGAGGCGTTTTGAAAAGTTTATTTTATTTACAGAGGAAGCTTGATTCACAAGGGACGGTGTATTTAATTCTTGCAATAATCACCTGTGGTGTGATGAAAATTTCCACGGAACATTTATTCGTGCGTATCAACGACGTTCTTCAGTAAATGTATGGGCTGGAATCGTAGGGGAGTACGTTATTGGACCCTACATTCTCTGAAACCGACTGAATGGTGAAAAATATTTTACTTTCTTAAATAACGTTCTACCAAAGCTTCTTGATGACTTCCTGTTAGATATGGAAAAATAATTATAGATGTCACTACTATGTCCTGTATGAAATGTAGTTGTTGTGTAATAACAAAAGAAAGGATGTATAATTTTGACAGATAAAATAAAATAATTGTCTGCTAAATGTGTGGTAAAAATTTATCATTAATATATAACAAAACCGACAATTACTAACAGGTTATGGGGCCCAGGTAGTTCCCACTGAAACACTTATTAAAAATAGTATAGTGAAGAGACTGAAAACAGTTAAGTCATCATGTCGGGAATGAGCAGTATAATGGTGCCGACTTTAGAAGCAAACAATTTTAATAATTGGCATTTTCGTATAATGACAATACTAAAAAGGGAATAGTGCACGGAAGCACTAGAAAATCCACCTCCAGCGACTGCAACAAGTGAACAAAGTAGATGCAAAAGCACAGTCAATAATTGTACAAGGGGTATCAGATAAACATCTAGACATAATAAAAGATTGCAAAACTGCAAAAGAACAAATATATTCTTTAAAAGACGTATTTGTAAGGACAAGCTCGTTCACAAAACTTTCATTATGGAGAAAATTACTTAATTTGAAGTCAGGTACAAATGAAAAATTGGAAGACCATTTTCTGAAATTTGATACCATAATACGAGAATTAAAGGAACTTGGTTCGAACATAGATGAAAGCGACAAAGTATGTCACTTATTGCTATTTTTACCATCAAAATTTGACACAGTAATTACAGCAATAGAGATAGTACCTGAGGTGAAAACGGATTTTGTGAAAGCAAGACTCTTGGACGAAGAGATAAAAATAAACTCCCGTCAAGAAAATAAGAGTGACGATAACACTGAAGTAATCTTCAAGGCTATGAGTAAAGGTTGTTACACTTGCGGCAGTACAAATCATTTTCAAGCACAGTGCCCAAAACGTTACCAGAAGAATCAATCGAATAGAAGAGGTTCGTATAGAGGACGACGTCGACATTATCGTGGAAACAGTAATTACAGAGAAGGAAGCAAGAATTCAAATGATAAATCATATGGTAAAACAAATAAGATAGGTACATTAAAAGCCAAATGTCAAGGGCATATATTATCGATAGAAGCACTTATAGTCCCAAAAATGAAACATAATCTCATTTCTGCATCAAAAATGACGTCAAATGGACATAAAATTACTGTAAAAAAAACAAAACTACAATTAGTGGAAACAATTTTAAGTTAACATACGAAAACAAAGATAGGCTCTACATCCTACATGTAGACAGTGTGAAAAGTCCAAATGAAAACTGTATTTAATTTTAATTTAATTTAATTTATTTATTTATCACCCAACAGGAAATGATTCCCAATTACAGAGTAATATTAAATTAGAATATTTAGAAACAAAAGTGTTAGTACAATTATACAAATAATAACAGCAAGTTAATGACATACAAAAATATAAAAAAAAATATATAAGAACATGAAATATATGTGTAATTCAACTAATTAGCCGAATGATTTCTCAAGCATTTATCAATTTTGACACAGAATTCAGAGAAAGCATCGCTTAAGTCAAGTTCGATGCTAAATTTATTGAATAATCGGCACATAGAGTTTATTGGACTGGAGTAGTGACAATTTGTTCTTGAGAGATCACAAAGAAACAGTATAGTTGAACGGGTGTTACATGGCCGTGCATGAAAATTGAGTTCAGATAAAAGTGAAGGACTGTTAATTAAATTGTTGACTAATTTATATAAAAATAGTAATTGACATTTGTTGCGCCGAATTAATAATGGTTCGAGATCAAAAATGATTACCAGGTCTTCATATTTCATATTCGGCCATGCGTAGTACAAATGGTAATAAAGCAAATTACAGAATCTTTTTTGGACACTTTCAATTTTGTTTATATGAGTTGCATAGAATGGATTCCAGACTATACATCCATACTCCAGTATTGTCGCAATTAATGAAAATATCTGGCATAGAAGACTTGGTCATGCTGGAAAAGATAACTTAGTACAACTAGGGCTAAAATCATCAGATAAAATATGTTCAAATTGTGTTGAAGGAAAAGCCAAACGTTCTCAATTTGCAAACAATGAACGACGCTCAAATAAAATAGGTGAATTAATATATAGCGACATTTGAGGACCGATAACTCCATATACAATAGATGAAGATAGATACATTCAAGTAATCCTTGATGATCATTCACATTTTGTAGTGGTAAGACTTCTAAAGAACAAGAATGAAGCGGAAAACAATTTAATAGACTATGTGCACGAACTGGAGACACAACACAACACAAAAGTCAAATGATTTATATTAGATAATGGAGGAAAATTTTCATCAAAAAAATTTAAAGATTTTTGTAAACAAAAGAGTATTCGATTAGAATACACAATGGCATATAGTCCGCAAATGAACGGAAAATCTGAAAGAATGAATCTAACGCTATTAAATATGGTAAGAACGAAAATAATAGATTCTGGCATTCCAAAAGAGTTGTGGGGAGAAGCCATAAAATGTTCAGCTTATGAATTAAATAGAACCCCTATATCAACTTTACCTAGAGGTGAAACACCATCAAAAATACTGCATGGAAGAAACGACATTAGTAAACTAAATATTTTTGGTTGTCTTACATGGTACTTTATTGCCAAAAGGAAACAAAATTGACACGAAAGCAAGAAAAGTAGTTATGATCGGATACTGTGGAGGAGGTTATAGGCTGTGGATACCAACAGAAGAAAAAGCGATTAAATCCAGGGACGTACGTTTCGATGAACTTGTTATGGAATACAAATACAAGACAGAGTATGAAAATATTTGCATTCCAACAGATGATACCAATGAGTTGAAGAAGCAGGAAGAAAATAATTCAAACACGATAGAAGATGAAGAAAATGAAGATGAAAGTGAACAGAATTCCGGTGAACATGAAGAAATCGAACCTGTGATAACTACAACTAGATCAGGTAGAAAAATATCAAAACCTAAAATTTTAGAGGACTACGAATTATATACCGCATATTGTTTACTATCAGCATCTCGCGAAGAACCAAAAACACTTGAAAAAGCGTGTAAAACTAGTGAATGGCAACAGGTAATAAAAAACGAAATAAATTCCCTTGAAAAACTAAAAACATGGACTCCGGTAAAATTACCAAAAGATCAAGTTGCCATTGACACTCGTTGGATTTTTAAAATAAAAGAAGATGGTACAAGAAAAGCAAGACTGGTAGCTAAAGGTTTCCAAGTACCAAAAGATGGACAGGAATTCATTTACACTCCAGTATGTAGAATTCCAACAATAAGAATATTAATTTCAATTTTAGTACAGAAGGACTGGAAATTAAAACAAGTAGATGTACCAACAGCATTCCTGAAAGGTTTACTAAATAATGATGTGTACATAAAAACTCTAGAAGGCCTCGACATAAAATCAACATACTTGAAGTTGAACTGAGCAATATACGGCCTAAGAAATTCACCAAAATGTTGGAATAATAAATTTAATGAGGTCATGACAAATTTACAGTTTAAATGATCGAAATATGATTCCTGTTTATATGTCAAAGATAATGTCTACTTAGTTTTATTTGTAGACGATGCACTAATAACTGGACCGGATGAACAAGTCAATAAACTAATTGAAAATCTTTATGTTGAATTCAAAGTGAAAAATATTAACGTATCATTATTTTTCGGAATGGAAATAACTAGAACTGAAAATGGACTTAAAATCAGTCAAACAAAAATGATCTCTCGTTTATTAAAAGAATTTGGAATGGATGAAAGTCGTTCCATAGCTACACCAATGGAACTTAATTTCCAAGTAAACTCAAATGAACCAGAAGACCAGAAAATACCATATCGTCGACTTATATACAGCCCAATGTACATTTCCATTACAACTAGACCAGATATCGCATATAGCGTTGCATATTTAAGTAGATATTTGGAAAAACCAACTTTACAACTAGGGAAAGCCGGAAAAGGATCCTACGCTATTTAAATGGGACCAAAAATTATGGACTAATTTACAAAAAGGAAAATAGTGGTCTAGAAGGCATGAGTGATGCTAACTGGGGAGGTGATAGACAAACTAGAAAAAGTGTAAGTGGCTTTGTATGTTTTCATGCTGGAAATCCAATTGCCTGGCATTCCCGAAAACAAAACTGTGTAGCTCTTTCGTCCATGGAGGCCGAATATGTGTCAGCAGGATCAGCAGCACAAGAACTTGTTAATCTAAAAGGAACTTTATCTGAATTCGGTGAATGTGAACCAGCTATCTTGAATATTGATAATCTTGGTGCAATATCTATGATTCAAATTTTTGAAAACTCTTAGCGAAGTAAACATATTGATATAAAATATCATTTTATTAAAGATCTTTATTCTAAGAAACAAATAACTATTAAATATGTCTCTTCTTCTGAAAATTGTGCCGATATGTTCACTAAAGCTCTAGGAGAAGAAAAATTCAAAAGGTTTAAGTTAATATTATTGAGCCAGTGATATTTCATAACATATGTATTATTCATATTGTTTATTTTGTATAATTTATATGTTTTCAATTTGAATGTATTTTGTTAGTTTTATAAGTTAGTTACCTTCAAATTGAGGGGGGTGTGTTAGATATGGAAAAATAATTATAGATGTCACTACTATGTCCTATATGAAATGTAATCTAGTAGTTATGTGATAACAAAAAAAAAGGATGTATAATTTTGACAGATAAAATAAGATAATTGTCTGCTAAATGTGTGGTAAAAATTTATCATTAATATATAACAAAACCGACAATTACTAACACTTACCGCAAAATATCAGACTGAGACTTTGGTTTCAACATGATGGAGCACCGGCTCACACAACCCGAGAAGTCATAGCACTACTAAATAGGGAATATCTGAAGAAGTGGATTGGGAGAGGAGGTCCTGTGGCGTGACCAGCCCGGAGCCCCGACCTAACTCCCATAGATATCTTTTTCTGATATCAGATGAAGACCTCTGTAAATGAGACACCAGTAAACACCGAATTAGAACTAGTGGCTAGAATAGTAGCTGCAGCAGAAGATATAAAAGACAAGCAGGTAGCTCTTGCAAGTGTCTGTTCTAATATTAAAACACGCTGCCGGGCTTACGTTGCTGCAAATGGTGGCCATTTTGAATATCAAATTTAGTCCCACTCTTGTTGTTTCATTGTTCATTGTTTTATCTTTCTTGTTTGTTTGTTTGTTTCTTGTTTTTCTTATTTAATTTTCTTGTTTAATGGCAGCAAGCCTACTTTGTTTTAAATGATTGTTGCAGTTTGTTAAAATTTATCTTGTAATTCAATTTGAATAAAAACTTTTTTTGGTCAAATCGAAAACAATGTTTCAGACAAATGTTATGGTAGGTAGTTTAAGGATTTTATAAATGTTTTATTTTCAAAAATCGATCAAGTGGTTTTCAAAATATCTTGTATTGGAATTTTTGATCGGTCGCCAATTTGTTATTTGATAAAATAGAAAATAATTTTAAATACAAATGTTTTAGAGAACCGAAAGCAAATGCTGAAAGTTTCTGTATTTTTTATATATTCCTTAAAATAACAAAGTAATGACGATTTTTCGAAAAAAAAAAAAAACACCAATAACTATGAACTGGGGTTCCAAATAAAAAATTTGAACTAAGAAGTAGCGAGAACATGTGTAGCAAACGTATTTGTTAATTTGTGTATTCTTTTGCCATTCAGTGAAATCATGGTTTGGGATAATAATAATAATAATATTAATAATAATAATAATAAATTTAAATTAAATAAAGCATTAAGAAGATAGGCCCATTTTAAAGAAAAATGACCGCAAGTACTATATTAACGTCATAAAAAAGTTTTGTCATCCACCAGCGTCTCTTTTTTCTTTCTCGATAATCCGGCAATCACTATGAATACAGCAGCAAACACTATCAAATCGTCGGCCATGTTTTCTAGAAAATCGCGCAATATTTGGATCGTCGCCCCGGTCGCTGCCTCAGGTGGCTTCGTTCGCAACGAAAAAATTTACTAACTAAATTGTATCATCCGAGACATGCAATGCGGCTACGGCCTGCATTAAGCTGGGTACACATATGAGGCAGAAAGCGAATGAGGCAAGGCGAGCCCGAACGGATGCCTCGTTCGTGAACTGCTTCGTAGCTAATGAAGCCACTTGAGGCAGCGAACGAGGCGCGATCCAAATTGTGCGAGATCCATTTGGGCAGATTACAACAAGGCCCACATTGTCCATGCCGAACAGAATCTTCTTTGATGTACCGACTCTGGAGGGATAGCATTCGTACGGCCTCGGCGCCTCGGCTTGTTCGCCAAACGAGCTGTGCCGCACTTTGGATCAACGTCTACACCTGAGGAATTGTTCGGGTTCGCCCTGCCTCATTCGCGTTTTACCTCACATGTGTACCCAGCTTCATTGTTGATCATGCTCAAATGTGTATACACGACTTTTATGAACACGGACAACAGATAAATGGTGGTATTCTGTACCAATCTATAAGTTCTATAACAAAAACTATAAGACCTATTAGGATTTATAGGAATAATGATATTCTGTAGTACACCTATAAGTTATAGGTGTCTGATAAATTTTATAGATTTCTGTAAAATTTACAGACAGATTTACTCCACCCATAGTTGTTATTGAAAATCAGCAAAGATGAATAATAATCAAAATAATATATTATTTATAGCGTTAATTATAGAAGAAGCGCATAATAGGTAAGTTTAGCATGTTTTCTAATAAAATCAATTCATAAATTTATTAACAATATGCACATTTGTAATTTTAGAAATTATATGAGAATAGGAAGGAGACAACTGAGGGGCTTGGAATATAAAATTCGAAATGCATAAATATCACTCTGTACATTTCTGGCCATGTTCATTTTTCGAAACATACATTTATCGCCTTGTACTTTTTTCCTAATTTATATATTTCCTCCTTGAAAATATATTGCCCTGTTCATTTCTCTCCATGTATATTTTTTCGAAAGTATAAATCTCCTCCATGAAGTTATATTGCCCTGTACATTTGTCACCTGATTCATTTTGCGAAATGTTCAAATCTATACCATGAAGTTGAAGCGAATTTGAAATTGGCGCGTTCGCATATCGAAGTACACTCGGAAAACAAAATATATTTTATTTAATTTATAGTTTGCAGACTAATATTTAGTTCTTCTACTTATTTTTAGATGGCATATTTGAAAGACACGAATTTCAAATTAAAATTATTACCGATTTGGTATTTTCATATTCCTGGAGTATCATAATATATATTTTATAGTATTATTCTAATATTTCTTTGGACTTTAATCTGACAGTTAATATATATTTATAATAAAATAGTATATTATATTTTTATATATTTTATATTAATTAATCATAAAAGTATATTTAATAAGATTAAGAAATACAAGAGATGACAAAAGACTCCGTAGGAAGAAAATTTTGAATGTGCTAAAACAAAACTTCACAAATGTTTTCTATTTCTGACAGTTACATAATTATTTATGTATCATCGCATAGAACACAAGTAAATTAATTAAAAGGTAAATAAATATAACGCACGTGTAATTTAAATATATATTATTAACTTTCATTTAATTATACATTTATAATATTCTTTTTATCACAATCTTCTAAAGGTAGGGAAATATATCATTCTAATCGCAATTCTTTTGGGCGGTAAATAACGGGAATATTTGAGAGACAAATAATGAACGATTAGCGTTAGCGACCTTAAACAGAACAAAGCGATGAAACATACATAAAAAACTAAGTAGAAAATGAGGTCTGCCACAATTTTTTATTTTTACCTTTAATCGATAGAAAGATGAAAATTATTAGACATGTATTTTTTATTTTTGCTCATATTGACCGTTAATTATAAAAAATCTGTGTTTAAAAGTAGTGTCACCCAAAAAACGGCTGAATTACCCCACTTTTTCTCTGGCCTAATGTTGAAGTGTCAAAGCAAAATAACCTCAAATTTACAAAAATAAATAAATTAGTTGAATAGTCTAAATCAGTATAACACCTTATTAATTTACTAAATTGAAGAATAAAACAATATTCTGAGATATTCCATTTTATGTTCAACTGAAATGGATCATAGATGGTGCTACGCAGTAACTTCAAGTGAAAATTATGGATATATATATATAATAAAACTGATTTATATTAATATATTATAGCATTCAAATACACATATATACACATTTCAAATTAAATTTTTAGTACATTTATATGTTTCTTTTTCATTGTAGATGGTCTGTGGTTTACAGAACCCAATCTGTCGTTATCATATAGCAACTTTTTAAAAATATTGTAATTGAAAACGATAAATAAACAATAAATGCAAATAAAAAAGAAAATTAGGAACTTTCATTTTATAGATTGGCATACTTTGAAACTAGATGTTGGTACTTTGGAGAACGAAAAAACCGGTAAAATTTTCACGATTTAAAATTCAAATTATTCAAATCTTCGGCATCGCTCTTTTCGAACGTTGGATAACTGATTTATCTGTGTTGAGAATTCTTCAAGCTATTTGTTATTATCAATAATTGCTAAAAATAATTTCTAATATTAATAAGAATAATTTCCTGCCAATTCCGCATTTAATTCCACAGAAGAAATCTTTCTGTGAATGATTTGTGACTAAAATGAATCAATTTTTCCTATACATATTTTATCATGAAAATTTTTATGCACGGACGTATCATAATTTGACAATTATACTATACACGAATTTCTTTGACATAAACGTCATTTTATAGCCCGCGAGCCTCATTATAGCCCGCCGGGCTATAATTAAACGTCAAACCAAATTATAACCTACAATACAGTGTGTCCCATTTAGAAGTGCCACCATTGGGATCTCGAGAACTATAAGAGATACGATGTCGGTTAAATGGAACTTTTTGTGCGCCTTTAGGAGGCCATCTCAGATGTACTTTTGTTTTTCCAAAAATATTCATAGGGCACTAGATAATGACGAATAACTGAATATTGTTGATTTTTTTCTTTTTCAAATTACTTCTAAACTATTAATAATTGAGAAAAAAGTTTCAAATATAAAAGATAGATATTTTTATTAACTAACCTGTGGCGTACGAAATAAATTTTTATATCCGTAAATTTTCGAGATATAACACAAACTTATATTTTTTTAAATGGAACCCATATCTGATTTTAGTCTCAAAAAAATAATTATTTTTTTATCTTTTCAATGTTGTAAGGGTTATTATGTTTTATATTTGTTTTGCCTTCAAAATTATTATTTTTTCCTTATTTTGTATTAAATTTATAATTATTTTGAAAATATTGGTAGATTTCTATTTGGAAATACTCCTTGTATTTAAATAATTTATTTCGTTAGAAAATTTTGCTCAAAATTCGTATCAAATTAATTTTTATAATATTTTGTATCAGGTCGCCCTTGGTTCATCATAGTGTAATTTGCAATTATGAGTCTAGAATGAAAATATTAAGTAATAAAGGCATAAAACAAATTATTTTTATCAGATACAATATAATTAATAAAAATAATAATGTTTTTTTTTGGAAAATAATAAGAAAATTCAGGAAAATAAGGAGAAAAATTAAATTTTAGGAGCAAAACAAATATAAAATATAATAACCCTTACATCATTGAAAAGAGAAAAAAATAATTATTTTTTTGAGACTAAAATCAGATATGGGTTCCATTTAAAAAAATATAAGTTTGTGTTGTATCTCGAAAATTTACGGATATAAAAATTTATTTTGTACGCCACTGATTAGTTAATAAAAATATCTATCTTTTATTTTTGAAACGTTTTTCTCAATTACTAATAGTTTAGAAGTTATTTGAAAAAGAAAAAATCAACAATATTCAGTTTTTCGTGATTATCTAGTGCCCTATGAATATTTTTGGTAAAACAAAAGCACATCTGAGATGGCCTCCCAAACGCGCAAAAAAAGTTCCATTTAACCGTCATCGTATCTCTTATAGTTCTCGAGATCCCAATGGTGGCACTTCTAAATGAGACACACTGTATAAACAATTTAAACAGGCAAAATGAAAAGTTTTTATTACAAATCGAAAATTTTTATATTCTTTAATGAAAAATGAAAATTAATTTTGTGATATTTATATGGAAAGCACGGAGATACACAAAATAAAACTCAAATGACATAACTAATAAACAAATAATAACCTGTTGTTCTCCGCTTTCATGGCAACACTAGATACTGGATGTACAAGGACAAATTCTTTTCGATACAATTTTTCCAACACTCATAATTAGAAATTTTCGTCCGTGCATAAAGTTTTGTATGTACCATGAGCGTAACTTGCTTTTATGGCCTTTGACGTGTTTTTATCCCTCGGCTTACGCCTCGGGCTCAAAATCCCGCCGCAGGCCATTAAAACCTCCTTCCGCTCTTAATTAAAATTAATGTTAAAATTGGATTCTAGGGACCTTAAAACGTGGTCATTTACTAAAATCTCCGTTTTTTGGGTGACACTACTTTTAAACACAGATTTTTTATAATTAATGGTCCATATGAGCAAAAATAAAAAATACATGTCTAATAATTTTCATCTTTCTATCGATTAAAGGTAAAAATAAAAAATTGTGGCAGACCTCATTTTCTACTTAGTTTTTTATGTATATTTCATCGCTTGTTCCATTTGTTCTGTTTAAGATCGCAAATCGTTCATTATTTGTTCTTTCAAATATTCCCGTTATTTACCACCCAAAAGAATTGCGATTAGAATGATATATTTCCCTACCTTCAGAAGATTTTATTATAAATATATATTAACTGTCAGATTAAAGTCCAAAGAAATATTAGAATAATACTATAAAATATATATTTATAATACTCCAGGAATATGAAAATACCAAATCGGTAATAATTTGAATTTGAAATTCGTGTCTTTCAAATGTGCCATCTAAAAATAAGTAGAAGAACTAAATATTAGTCTGCAAACTATAAATTAAATAAAATATATTTTGTTTTCCGAGTGTACTTCGATATGCGAACGCGCCAATTTCAAATTCGCTTCAACTTCATGGTATAGATTTGAACATTTCGCAAAATGAATCAGGTGACAAATGTACAGGGCAATATAACTTCAAGGAGGAGATTTATACTTTCGAAAAAATATACATGGAGAGAAATGAACAGGGCAATATATTTTCAAGGAGGAAATATATAAATTAGGAAAAAAGTACAAGGCGATAAATGTATGTTTCGAAAAATGAACATGGCCAGAAATGTACAGAGTGATATTTATACATTTCGAATTTTGTGTGCATTCCCAACTGGGGGATACAATGAACCCATTTGAAATACCTGCAAATCATTTTCAACAAATGTTTAGGCTTGACAAAATATCTGTAGAAAATTTAATAACCTCAATTCAGCTATATGTAAATAATTAAATATTTGTAGCCTTCCCTCATTTTTAAACAATATTTTTTCACTTTGACATTTATTTTGTTGTTGTCAGTGTTGAACTTAAACGTAGGTAATGCCAACCTGATGCCAACATACTATATATTAGTACTCACATAAAACTTTTGTATAAATGTTGAACTCTCGTAAAAAACAATATAATACATTCTACTTTATATAATCCGCAATGATATTTAAATAGGAATACAATAAATAGTTTATCTATAAATTTCTCAGTTATAGTTTTTCTATAAGTTATAGATCTGTAAGTTATAGGTCTATAGTAAAAAATCGCAGAATGCCAGCAAAAAACGTTGAAATCGAATTCTAAGAACCTAAAACTTATTTACTAAAATCTGGATATGTGATTTTTAGTAAGATTCATTTACTTCCGTTCTATCTGTGCTGAGTGATAAAATTTTTGTGTAATTTCACTAATGAAAATTTATGAATTGGTAGGGTGGGGATAATTTTTGAGTTGATCCAATAGAACGACTTTATATTGATTATTCATTTATTGTACGTTGTAACATATTTCTCAAACATGATATGTAATCAAACATATTACTCAGTACTCAAATTACATTCATCTTGGCTTTCAAAATAATATTATTAATGAATTTCTACAATTTTCAAATTTCATACAAGCTATTCAATTTAATAAAATTTTGAACACTAATGGTAATATTCTTGATTTAGTAATATCAGATGTCAATTGTTCAGTATCACATGATTTAGATCCACTAATTTTTGAAGATTCACATCATCCAGCTCTTACTATTGAAACTCAGTCATGCCATCACTATTCTCAAGCAACTGTCAATAATAATTTGCAATACAATTTTAAATCTGCTGATTACTTATGTATAATTTGCTCAAAAATGTAGACTGGACTACTTTAACTAAACAAAACGATGTAAATGAAGCTTACCAATTATTTTACACTATTGTTTACAATATTTTTGACCAATGTATACCAAAAAAAAAAAAAAATCTGTTGTGGCCAGCACAAGACCTTCCGTCAATTCGATGTATTTTGTACAAATCCCATACCAAAAGGTCCTTGGAACAGATTCTATATAATATCATGTAAAATCGAATACGAACACATACTATTTTTTTACAAATTCCATACCAAAAGTTCATTTGAAAAGGTTCTATAAATCCAATAAAATTATAACATAAACTACACTAAGTAATGTCCTTCCATCTTCTCTTTGGCCTTTCTCTGCGTGTCACTTGCGAGCAACACTATGACATATCAATTTTAGCTCCTACACTTTTTTTCCATATTTGGTTTTGCACTTGCAACTGACATCTGTCAATTAAATTTTTTTGAATAATTATGTCAGCTGTTTCCATGATAAATAACAAAGCTGACTAATTTTTGAAAATTAATTTCTTTATAATGCTTTAAATTTACATCTATTGAATATGATGGAAAATGTATAATTAAACTGTATAGAGAAGAGTATTTTCTTTAATATATATAATAATAAAATGTCAAAAAATAATATTTAACTGCGTTTTTTTAAGAAAAACTGTTAAAAACTTCAAATAAGGGTACTTCCGGTGGATCAATTATAACCAAAATCTAATCAACTCTTCATATGGATGTAAAGAAGAGGAATACGAAAGAATTATAATTTTTGGAATTTTAGTATTGGAGTTATCGTCGGAGAAAAATTTGTCACACACGGACACACACACACACACACGGACACACACACAAACACACACACACACATACATACATACAGACATCATCTTAAAAATAATAAATTTGTATTGTAAGGACCCTAAAACGTGCTTATTCATTAAAAACTCACCACCGAATTTTTTGACCAAAGACAATACCTTCCTTACCTAAAGGTGACGGAGAGTAAAAACAATTATCGCTCAAAGTATCCACCATGGTTTAATCGTCAAATTATAGATGATATCAAGGCAAAAGAACGAAGCCGGTTGTTCTATAAAAGGTATAAAGTATAAAGATGAGGTATATCTGCAAAAATTTAAATTCTTGAGAGCTAAAATTAAAAAAAAACATTAAACTTGAATATAGAAATTTTTTATTGAATGCAGAAAGCTCAATACAAAGTGAGCCATCTAAAATCTGGTCTTTCTTGAAAACAACTAAACGCTCAACAGGAATCCCAAGTTTAATGCATAATGCAAATAAAGTTTTTTCTGGTACAGCTGAAATAGTCCAAGGATTTGCGGATTACTTCTCAAATGTGTACACGAAACCAAACACACAAATAAAATCTCTTCCTAAATATGATGATCACTATTGTAAAGATGATTTAGTAGGTTTAAATAAAATTGAAGAAGATGAAATTATACTAGCAATTAATCAGTTGAAAAACAAACCAAGTCCTGGTCCTGATAATATTCCGTCTTATATCTTTAAGGGCTGCAAGGATATTCTAGCTAAACCACTAAGCATATTATTTAACCTGTCTTTAAAAAAATCCGTTTTCCCGGAAACATTAAAACAAACTCAAATTTGTCCGATATTTAAATCTGGTGAGCATAACAGTATAGTAAATTATAGACCTATCGCCATTTTGTCAACAATGTCAAAGATATTTGAAAAAATAGTGTACAAACATATTTATTCATCTGTTTCTTCAAAGATTTCAGTGTTTCAACATGGATTAATGAAAAATAGATCTACTACAAGTAATCTAATGAACTTTACTGAATATGTTTCTAGTAATTTTTCAAAATCATGTCAAATCGATACGGTTTACACAGATTTTGAAAAAGCATTTGACAAAGTTGACCATACAGTACTTGTAAGAAAACTTCAAAATAATTATAACTTTTCTGAAAATTTATGTGAACTGTTAGAATCTTATTTGTCTCATCGTAATCTATTTGTACAACTATATGGTTATAGATCTGATACCTTCACTGCTACATCAGGTGTCCCGCAAGGATCTATCTTAGGTCCTTTGTTATTTTTGTTATTTATTAATGATATTGTTACATATGTCAAAAACTCGAATATTTTGTTATACGCAGATGATATAAAAATATTTAGAACTATCAATTCGATTAATGATTGTTTTGAATTACAAAAGGATTTAGATGGCTCAGTTGCCTGGTCAAAAAGTTCTTCTTTAAATTTTAATTATAAAAAATGCAAATTTATGACATTTTCTATGAAGTATAATAAGATTCAATTTAATTATTCCATGAATGGACTTATTCTTTCTAGAATACATCTAATTAAAGATTTAGGTGTTACTTTTGATAGTAAATTGAAATTTAATGTACATATACAAGATATAATTAGGTCCTCGTACAAAAATCTAGGATTCGTTATAAGATGTTCCAAGTCTTTCAATGATGTTAGTACTATTATAAAATTATTTGATTACTATTTACGATCTAAGCTTGAGTACTGTGTACAGATCTGGAATCCTAATTATAATTTGCATATAAATGAAATAGAAAGTATACAAAAGAAATTTCTTAGGTATTGTTGGTATAAAAAACATAAAGTGTTCGATAAATATATTAGTTATACAATCTGTCTTCAACAATTTGGTATAAATACTTTACAAAGTAGGAGAAATATTTTGTCAGTATTATACTTATATAAATTACTACACAATTGTATAGATGACTCTGAAATTCTCAGTAAGATTCAATTTAATGTTCCCCGTATAAATTCGCGACAAAATATTACCTTCGTTATACCTTTTTGTAGAAGAAATTATGAAGGTAATTCACCAGTAAATTTAATGTGTAAAATTTGCAATGATTTCTGTGAATCGAGTAATATATATAATATCTTTTTTGATTCTTATTATAATTTTAAACAAAACATTATTACATTTTATCAATAAGTTATGAGTTGAAAAGATTGCAAACTACTATGTACTGTTTAGTTTTTTTTCCTCTTTTTTATACCTATAAAATTAACAGCTGTTTTTATTATCATTAACTATGAAAAGATGACAGCCTTCCGCTTTATAAACACAGTATATTATTATTTGTAGGTAATATATAAATCTGTACAATTTACTGCTATATGAATTATTTTAAAGAAGTAAACGCAAGGTAACGAGTTAAAAAATAATTTACAGTAGAGTCCGGGACAGATTGCATCTAACTCGATAATTACACGACGTTAATTGAAGTTCAGATGCCAAGATTAACAGAAAATTAAAACTTAATAATCTTAGGTTTGTGATGATTTTAGAGTCCATTAACCAATGAACTTGGGAAGGTAATTTTATTTAATTAATTTTTTTAATTGAATAAGCCGGTTTCACATTTTTTAAATAGTATTTTAAATGAAAGTTTATGCAATATTTTTCATAGTAATAATAAAAATAATAATAATTTATTATTTTCCTAACTGATTAAATAAAAAGATTGGTGCCAGAAATAGTTATGAAAAACCGCCCACTCCTGTGACGTCGGAATATATACATCTGTCATTCATAGCCAATAGGAAAACAGTATAAATTATTTATGTAAATAAAGGTAGGCGATAGTTTATCATATATTAAACTGTATGCACAGGGTGGAACAAATTCGAGCTTTCTTATTACGCAGACTACAGAAAATTAATGTAGATCTTTATGAGCCAACTTTCTGACACAACTTTAATAGGCATCACATGAATTTTCGATCGAATTTTGTTTTTGAGCTACAGGCTAAAACTTGATTTTCGCTTATTTTGAAAATACCTCAACTCATTTATTATATTAGAAAAAACGTTTAGATAATTTTTATATAGTGTTTTACGTAGAATGACGCCATGAAATTTTTTTTTTTTTTGAACTTAATTATTCTCGAAATATATCTCAAACATAATATTTTTTAAGTGGGAACATGTTGAAAATAGTCTCATTTCTTTCCTTATTTTATAAGCTTTTCAACAAGTATACATTCTTTTGTTTAAAATATGAGTAAAACACGAATTATTAATTTTTTGGGGTGAAAAAATTAAATTTATTACGAAACAATTGAAAAAATCATTTACATATGTATATATATATATATATATATATATATACTTCAGAAAGAACATTATACCACACATTTCGAAATGTGTCAAAACAACTACAACACCGATAAAAAATTAATAAACTACTCCGAAAATAATTGACTAAAAAGAAATTTGAGAATTTAATTAATAGATGTAGAATCAAACTAAACAAATGATGATATGTAATTATTTTTTTAATTTTCTTAATATATTTCACTTTTTTACCCAAAAAAATTGATAATTCATTTGCTCATATTTAAAACAAAAGAACGTAGACTTGTTAGACATCGTTGAAAAGCATATAAAATAAGGAATAATATGAGGCTATTTCAATATATTCCCATTAAAAAAAAATCTGATGTGGCCAGCATATGACCTCCCGTCAATTTCATGTTTAAAATAGCAGTGAAGAGTCACTTCCGTTTGATCGTTTGTAAATAAAATCTAATTTGTTGTCCAATAAATAGAAAAGTCTGTTATACGAAATTTTGGATTATGTTTTATTGTTTTTCGTCAATAATCTGTTAGAGCTCCAAATTAAGTACTATATCCGATTTATCATATATGGTTAAAAAATAATATGTTGTTTCAAATTATATATGAGTTTTTAATATCAAATTTGAGAAGTTTTGGTTCATATTTTGATAGATTTTAAGGAAAAATCGTTAACATACACATTCTTATAAAAATCAGCATCAACTTCTAGGTGCAATCTTTGTAAATTCTTCGCCGTACATGTAAATTAATATTAATTTATAGTGCTGCAAAAATAGAAAAAAAATAAATCAGATCATCCTGTACATCTAATATTTATGTATGATGGAAAATATATTATTTTTGCAAACCTTAATTTCATTAGAATTAAATATTTTACCATTATATTCCCCTTAACATGGTTTCATTATTAATTTTAATCTAAATGCTTCCTGAAAGTGACATAAATTGTTATTAAAATTATGTTTTTGTTTGACGCATAGGCAAGACGATATATGAAAATAAATTATATTATATATTCATATTTAAAGTTATTTACTAAATATTATTATCGTAGAATTGAAGATTGTACAATTATTTTCAATTTTAATTAGTAAAAGTTGCTAAAAAATTATAATCAATGAATTTTTTACAAGAAAAACTGTTAAAAGCTTGTATGAATGATACTTTCGGTTATCCGATATACACTAAAAACTAATGAACTCTTCCCACATTAGGATAGAATGGCTATACAAAATTTTTCTGATTGACAGTATTTGAGTAATCGTGTCCACAAGATCCACACACACACATACATACACACACACGCACACACACACACACACACACACACACACACATAGATATCTACAGACATCATTGTAAAAATGTTAAAATCGGATTCTGGGGACATCAAAACGTGCTTATTCACTAAAATATCTATATCCGATTTTTAGCACGATCCCTATACATCCCTTACCTACGGTAGCGCGAGGTAAAAAATATTATGTTTGTGTTATATCTCGAGAAGTATTAAGTTTAAAAAAATCTAATTATATCACAGTATTCTACGTAAAAAAAAATGTGGCCAGCACAATCCCTCTCGCCATTTTCATGTTAGGCTATATAACTATTGTATTTAACATTTCTGGTAACACAAACAACTCTAATTATATTTATTCTTTATTTTTCAATTCATTCTATGAACAAGTTTCCACCTACTCTTCTAAATGTTTCAGATTCTTCCAATTCATCTTGAGTTTTCGATCCTTTTATAACAATTTCATTGCGAACAATTTTTACGTCTACGACGTCATCTTTGTATTTTTTCTTGTTTTAGTAGTTGAGATCTTTTTTGGAGTTCTTCAATTGGTAAGTCTAAGTTTATATATATATATATATATATATATATATATATATATATATATATATATATATATATATATATATATATACACCAGTGTCCTGTTTTAATGTACCACCTGGAATATCTTCAGGATCAAGCATCATAGAAAAAATATTTCAAATAAATGTTTAACATCCAAACCTGCGTGAAGTTGGCCCCCCATAGTTTTGTAATAATTAACAAATAATGTTAATCGATTATGATTCGTTAGTGAATGATTGTACCACAAACTATTTCGTTTGTACCTTAATAGTTAATTAATTGTAACGATTTTTAATATGGGGGGCTAGCTTCACGACACCCCCCCGCATATTATAATTTGTGATATTTTTCTTCGTAGTACGTTTGTGATTCGTTAGTAAACGATTGTACCACAAACTATTTCGTTTGTACCTTAATAGTTAATTAATTATATCGATTTTTAATATGGGGGGCTAGCTTCACGACAGCCCCCCGCATATTATAATTTGTAATTTTTTCTTCGTAATACGTTTGTGATTCATTAATGAACGATTGTACCACAAACCGTTTCGTTTCTACCTTAATAGTTAATTAGTTAAAACGATTTCTTTATAAAGGGGGGCAATTTCACGACAGCCCCCCTATTATAATTTGAGATTTTTTTCTTCATGATAGGTTTGTGATTTGTTAGTGAACGATTGTACCACAAACCATTTCGTTTGTACCTTAATGTATAATTAGTTATAGCAATTTTAAAACAGAGGGCCTAGCTTCACAGCCCGCTGTATGAAAATTTATTATTTTTTATATATATTTATTTGTATATCGAGCAACGCTCATTACAAAGGAGTTATAGTAACATTATTTTTTTTATTATTATTACTAATAAGTAATTTAACATTGTAACAGTTTTATAAATTTATAACTAATTATTGGAATACTATATTTAAATATTTTTGTAATACTATATTTTAATTGAATATGGTAGTATAGATTATTTGCATGTATTCGTAACTAAGAAGATTATGGATACATTTTTTTTACCTCCCGCTACCCTAGGTAAGGGAGGTATAGGGATCGTGCTAAAAATTACTTATAGAGATTTTAGTGAATAAGCACGTTTTGATATCCCCAGAATCCGATTTTAACATTTTTACAATGATGCCTATAGGTATGTATATATATGTGTGTGTGTGTGTGTGTGTGTGTGTGTGTGTGTGTGTGTGTGTCTGTGTGTGTGTGTCTGTGTGTGTGTGTGTGCGTGTGTGTGTGTGTGTGTGTGTGAGTGTGTGTGTGTGAGTGTGTGTGTGTGTGTGTGTGTGTGTGTGAATCCGATTTTAACATTTTTGCAATGATGCCTATAGGTATGTATATATATGTGTGTGTGTGTGTGTGTGAATCCGATTTTAACATTTTTACAATGATGCCTATAGGTATGTATATATATATGTGTGTGTGTGTGTGTGTGTGTGTGTGTGTGTGTGTGTGTGTGGATCTTGTGGACACGATTACTCAAATACTATTAATCAGAAAAATTTGAAATTTTGTATATCCATTCTATACTAATGTGGGAAGAGCTCATTAGTTTTTAGTGTATATCGGATAACCGGAAGTATCATTCATACAAGCTTTTAACAGTTTTTCTTGTAAAAAATTCATTGATTATAATTTTTTAGCAACTTTTACTAATTAAAATTGGAGATAATTGTACAATCTTCAATTCTACGATAATAACATTTAGTAAATAACTCTAAATAACTTTAAATATGAATATATATAATATATAATTTATTTTCATATATCATTTTGCCTATGCGTCAAACAAAAACATAATTTTAATAATAATTTTGACATATGTAAACATATGTCACTGACAGGAAGAAATTATAATAAAATTAATAATGAAACCGTGTTAAGGAGAATATAAGAATAAAATATTTAATTCTAATGAAATTAAGATTTGTAAAAGAATATATTTTCCATCATACATAAATGTTAGATGTACAGGATGATCTCATTTAAATTTGCTTTATTTTGCAGCACTATAAACTAATATTAATTTACAACTACACATTTACGAAATGGATCATGTACGGGGAAGAATTTACAAAGATTGCATTTTAGAGTACCTAGAAGTTCATGCTGATTTTTATAAGAATGTGTGTGTGACGATTTTTCGTTAAATCTTTTAAAATATGTTCCAAAACTTCTCAAATTTGGTATTTAAAACTCATATATAATTTTTTACCACATATGATAAATAGGATGTAGTACATAATTTGGAGCTCTAACAGATTTTTGAAGAAAAACAATAAAACATAATTATATTAATAATTCTGACATATTTAAACAAATGTCTCTGATAGGAAGCATAATTACCACAATTACATTAAAATTAATCATGAAACCGAGTTAAGAATAATATATTTTCCATCATACATAAATGTTAGATGTACAGGATAATCTGATTTAAATTTGCTATTTTTGCAGCACTCACTATAAATTAATATTAATTTACAACTACACATTTACGAAATGGATCATGTACGGCGAAGAATTTACAAAGATTGCGTTTTAGAGCGCCTAGAAGATGATGCTGATTTTTATAAGAATGTGTGTGTGTGACGATTTTTCCTTAAAGTCTATTAAAATATGATCCAAAACATCTCAAATTTGGTATTTAAAACTCATATATAATTTGAAACATATTAGATTTTAACCATATATGATAAATCGGATTAGTAGCAATAAAACAATACAAAATTTTGTGTTACAGGCTTTTCTATTTATTGGACAACAAATTAGATTTTATTTACAAACGATTAACTGGAAATTATACTTTACTTAAAGCTCACTGCTATTTTAAACATAGAATTGGCGGGAGGTCATGTGCTGGCTACATCAGATTTTGTTTTACCTTCCGCTACCCTAGGTAAGGGAGGTATAGGGATCGTGCTAAAAAACGCATATAGAGATTTTAGTGAATAACCACGTTTTGATGTCCCCAGAATGTGTGTGTGTTTGTGTGTGTAAGAGTTCATTAGTTTTTAGTGTGTGTGTGTGTGTGTGTGTGTAACCGGACGTACCATTTATACAACCTTTTAACAGTTTTTTTTTTTGTAAAAAATTCATTGAATATAATTTTTTAGCAACTTTTACTAATTAAAATTGAATATAATGATACAATCTTCAATTCTACGATAATAACATTCAGTAAATAACTCTAAATAACTTTAAATATGGAAATATAATATAATTTATTTTCATATATCGTTGTCTTGCCCGAGGTCTGGCCTATGCGGCAAACAAAAACATAATTTTAATAACAATTTTGACATATTTAAACAAATGTCACTGACAGGAAGCAATTACAGTAAAATTAATAATGAAACCGTGTTAAGGAGGATATAATAGTAAAATAATTAATTCTAAAGAAATTAAGATTTGTAAAAATAATATATTTTCCATCATACATAAATGTTAGATGTACAGGATGATCTGATTTAAATTTGCTCTATTTTGCAGCACTATAAATTAATATTAATTTATAACTACACATTTACGAAATGGAAGAAGAATTTACAAAGATTGCGTTTTAGAGCACCTAGAAGTTCATGCTGTTTTTTATAAGAATGTGTGTGACGATTTTTCCTTAAAGTCTTTTAAAATATGTTCCAAAACTTCTCAAATTTGGTATTTAAAACTCATATATAATTTGAAACAACGTATTAGATTTTAACCATATATGATAAATCGGATGTAGTTCTTAATTTGGAGCTCTAACAGATGTTTGACGAAAAACAATAAAACAATCCAAAATTTCGTATTACAGACTTTTCTATTTATTGAACAACAAATTAGATTTTATTTACAAACGATTACCTGGAAATTATACTTTACTTAAAGCTCACTGCTATTTTAAACGTGGAATTGGCGGGAGGTCATGTGCTGGCCACATCAGATTTTTTATTTTTATTTTAGTTGGTTATGGTTATGCACAGCACTACTAGGTCATTTACGGTGACCCAAGTTAACAAGCCATTCTCGAAACACAACATTATGTAAAAAAGTCACTCGCTTTTATAAAAAATATTTAAGAATTAATTATGAATACTTTTAGTTTTATCAAAATTGTTTCAAGTATCTGAGTTGTAAATATTTTTAAATCCGTTTAAGTTTAAGTTGAAAAAAAAAATACTTTAGTATATTTGATTGGTCGTGGTCTCTCAAGTTTTTTGAAAATAATAAATTATCATACAGCGGGCTGTGAAGCTAGGCCCTCTGTTTTAAAATTGCTATAACTAATGGGGTATTCCACCATAACAACAAAATTAAGAAAATTTCAATTTAACATAAAGTATGGCTCAATAAATAATAGTTAAAACAATGAAAACATTTTTTAAATAATTACTTTACAAGATATTTCACATTTGCTAAAAGGGAAAATTGACGTCATACAATTGTTATCCTTCTCTCGCAGCGTACTCAGAACAGTGTGTGTGAGAAAGACAAGTATAGAGGAAATATGACGTTACACTGATTTCTCGAAAATAAAATACTCTGAAACTAGGAACAATTAAGATTTTTTAATACTATGAATTGCTTCAAAACTGAATGAAGTTTTATTTAAAATAATAAAAAAAATATGAGTGGAATACCCCATTATACATTAAAGTACAAACGAAATGGTTTGTGGTACAATCGTTCACTAACAAATCACAAACCTATCATGAAGAAAAAATCTCAAATTATAATATGGGGGGCTGTCGTGAAGTTGGCCCCCCGTATTAAGAAATCGTTTTAACTAATTAACTATTAAGGTACAAACGAAACGGTTTATGGTACAATCGTTCACTAATGAATCACAAACGTACTACGAAGAAAAAATTACAAATTATAATATGCGGGGGGCTGTCGTGAAGCTAGCCCCCCATATTAAAAATCGATATAATTAATTAACTATTAAGGTACAAACGAAATAGTTTGTGGTACAATCGTTCACTAACGAATCACAAACGTACTACGAAGAAAAATATCACAAATTATAATATGCGGGGGGCTGTCGTGAAGCTAGCCCCCCATATTAAAAATCGTTATAATTAATTAACTATTAAGGTACAAACGAAATAGTTTGTGGTATAATCATTCGCTAACGAATTACAATCGATTAACATTATTTGTTTAATTATTACAAAACTATGGGGGGCCAACTTCACGCAGGTGACATCCAATACTGTAAATAAATTTGACCCCCCACTCCCAGGGGAGGCTGGGAAGGGGTAGTTTTAAAATTTTAAATAGTAACCCCTATTCTTTATAGCAGAATGGGATATAGAGCGTGAAAAAATAAGATTTTATCTAAAAATATTTTTTGTTACTTTAGTAGATGGCGCTGCAATCAACAAAATTGTTTTCAATACATAATTTTCCGGAAACGATCAAAGCAGTGTGGGTGTGGGTATGTGTTTGTGTGCGTGTGTATGTGTGTCGGTGAGGACATCCTGATAACAATTTATCGCCGGCATTAGCATTACTCGAGACTTACTACGAGGAGGTTGCCCGGTCGGATGTGTATGTGCATTTGTTTGTGTTTGCGTCTGCAAACATTTTTTTTTAGATAAAATCTACTTATTTGTCCACGCTCTCTGCTATAAAAAATAGGGGTTCCCATTAAAGATTTTAAAACAACCTCCCCATGTCTCCCTTGGGGGTGGGGGTTGAATTTCTTTACAGGATTGGATGTCCCCCTCCAAATCGTTAAAGTTTTATTTAAAACATCGTTTTATTATGGTGCATCATCCTGAAGATATTTTAGGTGGTACATTAAAATGGAACAGTCTGTGTATATATATATATTGCTGCTTTTCAGCTTCCTTCGCTTATAACATATAGTGTCTTTTAGTTTTTTTTTTTTTTTTTTTTTGAGGAGAAAATAACTCAATTCTTATGGTTTTTTAGTCCCAGTCTGATTACTTCTTCGATATTGCCTTCTTCCTATTCTACGTTTAGATAACTGTGTAAAGTTGCCATTATACTTTCTTCTACCTCCTGATTTATTTTTTCTTTCTCTTCAATACATGAAAAGACTAAATTTCGTTTTTTTTTTTGCAGTTGCAGATCTTTGATTGTTTTCCTCATACGATCATTTACTTGCTTTAGTTCGTGGTATTCAGATTCTAGGGGCTCCGGTTTTCTGTTTATGTTCCTCGCAATCATTTTATATGCTTTGGAGATCATTGCAAATTGCAGCCAGTTTATCTAGTTTTTTAAGTTGTGCTAAAATATCGTGAGAGTTGCGGTGTTGTTTGACATTTTGAGGTTATGTATACCCCACGTTTCGACAAATTTATAATCGCAGTTTATTTTTCGGAAAATATATTATATATACTCTAAACAGTTTATCGGCAGTGTGAGAAAGTAATAATTATTAATTGTATTATTAATATATTATAATACTTTATGATACTTTAATCACGACTGAATAAGCAGTTTTTTTCATTCACAGCAATGTCGCCACTTCTTGAGTGAAAAAAACAGTATTATATAAACATTTTTTCTTTACCTTTTATAATAAATGAGTTATGAGGTATTTCCAAAATAAGTGAAAATCAAACAGAAGACGATCGAAAATTCCTGTGGTGCCTATTAAAATTGTTCCATAAAACCCTACATCAATTTTCTGTAGCATGCTTAATAAGAAAGTTTTTCACAGAAGGAACTCGAATTTGTTCCATCCTGTACTCTGACGTCACATTCTGTTACAGATCACGTGACTTTTTCAAAATACTTCACAAATTTTAATATCTAAATGTAAAATATCTAATTAATATCTTAATAATTTAAAGTTATATAAAAATTCTTGCAACAGCCTTATTGAATGAATAAGGGTGGTTCCTGACAAAAACTGAATGTAATTTATAGATGAAGGAAAAATATGACCAAACGGAACATTTCATTTTCTTTATTTACATCACAGTTTGAAAGATTGATATTTCCGGCGAAGCCAAGCTTCTGTTTCATCAAGCCTAAGCCAAGCCCAACAAAAAAATCTGTTGTGGCCAGCAAAAAACCTTTCGCTAATTCCATTTTATGATATATAAATATTGTATTGCACTTCGCTATCGAACCGTCCTTTTGTAACAAAATAATTACAAAAATTTACCTTATTGTTTTTTATTGCGTATTTAACATGTCTTCTGTATACATACAATTCTAATTATATATTTTTCATTGTATGAGGAAGTTTCTAAATGTCAGAGATTCTTCCAATTCATTGACAAGAATGGCGGTATTTCTAATCGATATATGCAGGTTACCTATAATTTTAAATATTTAATTAATAAAACCATAAGAAAGATTAAATGTACTTCCCAGAAAAAGCTTTCAGAATGTACCTAAAACTTTTGATTTTTGACACTGACATGTGTCATTTACAAATTATGTTATAAACATTTGAATTTGTCAACTGGCTTCCTTAGTGTAGTTTAGCCTACTCGACTTATTACATCCCGTTATTCTATATATTATTTCGTCTTTATCTCTAAATTTATAGAAGATATAATAAAAAATTTAATTTTATCAGATGTAGAATTTTATGTTCGTCAATATTAGTAATATCAAAAATTTTCAAAAAATAATATTTAGAAGAATTTGTTTTAGAAACTACTACTTCCGGTTGTCCAATTTTTACCAAAATCTTTTCAGCTCTTCCCAGGAATGTCAGATTGAGAAATTCATAGTTAAACAGTCTTAAGTCTTATCCAACCACACACACATACACACATCCACACACACACATAATTGTAAAAATGTTAAAATCGGATTCTAGTGTCCTTGAAACGTGCTTATTCATTAAAATCTGGATTTATGATTTTTAGCATGATTCCAATACCTCTTAGCGAGAGGTAAAAAGCGTAAATTTTCAAGCTATGGTAGAAATGATTAGGCAGAAGACTTACGTCATCAAAAAGTATTACTAAAGAAATGACGTCATATACTACTACGTTTACATGGGACACTAATTTATTAGGCGCGAGCAGTCATGTGACTTTGTTAAACAATTAATACTGTAGCACAAGTCACAAATATTTAACGCAGAGAGAACTGACAACCAAGAGATATGATCGATATCAAATTTAATGTAAACATTGTCATGACAACGTATGGCATAAAAATGAACTATAATTATTTCAAATAATTTTATATTCCGTAAAAGGAATATATTTTGATTTAGAAATAATTGTAAATTTCTTTAATATATTCATTATATAATTTTTCTGTATTTAAATATAAATAATTTCTAAAAGTTATATTTCATTTTATAAGGTTTTTTCGGGTCGATGACGTAAGTCTTCTGCCTATTCATTTTCACCACAGACCTAGTCTTCGACTGTCAAGTAGCTTGGATAAAAACAAGCGGTTTCAAGTTTTTCATAAAAATTGTTGACCAGGCCGACAAAACCATACTTTTGTGGAAATAACGTAGTGTTTCATTGCTTTGACAAAGTTTTGCGAATTTCTAAGAACTGACGTTCCTAACAGTTTAGTTGGCATCGAACATTTGTAAATGGGAAAGTATACCTTCCATCACCAGATCACTTATTTTCACAATCTGAACCAACTTAATCGTACTCTTTATTTCGAACACACAATACAAAATAAATTTATAGATATTGACATATAATGATAATTTACTATTAATACAAAATTTATTGCAAATGTCAATCATTACCAGGGACGGACAGAGCCACCGGGAAATCGGGAAATTCCCGAGAGGGCGCGACTTGCGGGAGGCCGGTGGGCTTAATGCCTATTTTTTTCCTAACAAAGTTTTAATTATAAGCTGCTATAATCCTAATACGTTTTATAAAACGACAAACAGCTTACAGGTACATTAACGCACAAAATCTCATTGGGAAAACTCAAATCGGGCTTTATGTTATTGTTATTACATTTAGAGAAATTTACAAGCTAAGTAGGTACAGTATTCGTTGTTTTACAAAACGCCTAGAGGCCTAGATGACTAGCCGGATTGTAAAAGATCGCCAAGTCAACGAATTGTTAATTCGGCCCAATTTTATGAGACGAATTTTACTATCTAACTATGACATATACAAAATGTCGCATAATGTATGTATTGCAAGTGAACAGGTTACGTAAATAAAAAAATCTAAGTTAAAATATGTTGAGAACACACTTAAAATCGGTTAACACATTATAATTTAGAAAAATTTGTAATTAGCGTAGAAAAAAAAAACTATTAAAAAATTGTGCTTTATGTTTGTTAAATTATTAAATGTGTTTTTCTGTTAAGTTTCTTTTAGACGTCTGTGTAGAACAGTTCAAAATTATTTTATATACGGTGTCTTTAAAATACGTAGATATAGCTTAACCATAGAGCCTAAGGGTCATTATAAACAAAAATAATAAACTTAAGTACTGTAACTAAATTTAAAGTTTATTCCACATGTAATTTTGTTTGAAAAGTGTCATAAACATAGGTCTTATATCTTTTAGTTCCCAAAATACAAGAAGTCAAGGTTTTGTAAATATCATTTAACTTTCACTTCGTGTATTTTGGTAACTAAAAGGAATAGGGCCTATGTTTATATAATGTTTTTTATCTAAAGTGAAATGTGTCCGTGTCTATTATTATTTTCGTGTAACCAAATTTAACACATTTATTTTGTATTCTTTCTTCCTTTCAAAGTTTTATAATATCAGTTAATTTTCCCTTCTCGTATTTTGGTAAATAAGAGGAATATGGCCTATATATTTATATGACATTTTTTACTCAGAATCATATGTGAAATAAATTGTTAAATTTTGTTAGATCTGCAATAAAAAAATTGTTAATGTATGACCGAAAAAAACTGCAATTTGTTATTTGGAGAACGATGCATTTTATCGAGTGTTAATCCAATCAGATCTTTTTTATTTAGAATATCAAAAAGCGCCAAAAAAATTCATTAAACTCCGAATTAAAAGAAAATATACATACGACATGTAGAATCATTTTGAAGAGGTAGGTATTCCAGAAGGAAACGAAATCGGGCATAACTTTATTACTTTATTAAAGCTTTTTGTTTAAAATAACCCATAGAATCTGTGGTTAAGTCCACTTATATTAGAGACACCTGTATACATATAATAAAAACATTTTTTGTATATATATATATATATATATATAATTTTTACCAAGGAGGCCGGCACAGGATTTTATTTCCCGGGCCGGTCCAAAGAACCAGTCCGTCTCTGATCATTACAAATTTGTGTTCTATTTTATAATTTGTTATCAACGTGTTAGATAATTGCGGTCAAGTTGATATGGTATTATACTGATTTTACAAAGGCCATTGATAAAATAGATCATGATATCCTTCTAAACAAACTTTCAGATATTGGTTTCCACAATAAACCAATTAAATTGTTTTCGTCTTATTTATCTGGCAGAAAACAAATAGTAACGTCCAACGGATCATCAACAAATGATTTTATTGCAAAATCTGGAGTACCACAAGGGTCAAATCTTGGTCCGTTATTATTCCTGCTTTTATTTAGTGATTTGCCAAATTACTTAACATGTAAAATATTAATGTTTGCAGATGACGTCAAAATTTACCAGACGATTATATCCACCGATAACTGCCTGCATTTACAACTAAATATAGGTAACATGCAAATATGGTGTGAAAAAAATAGACTTGATTAGAATATTGATAAATGTAAAATTGTCACTCCCGTAAGAATAACTTAATTTTACATAGTTATTATAGAAATACATTCAGGGATTTCCAAATAAAGGATTTGGGAAAAATTTCGACCCTAAATTCACATTCGATCTAAAAATTCATAATGTCATACAATCAGCTAATAAAGTTCTTGGCTTCATCATACGTAATTGTAAATACAAATGTCAATGCATTAAAATCACTTTTTTATCCATTTTGGAATACTGCATCATTGTCTGCTACACGCTATATAATAACCAAAAACAACAAGTTGGAAATGTGCAAAGAAAATTTCTTTGATTTAAGGTACATAATGTGTATCAAGAAAGAGGTTTTAGTCATAGATTGCTATTATCATCATTTCGTGTTATAACTTAACAGACACGTTTCATATTACACACCCTTTCATTTTTACACAAAGTATTACACATGTGGAAGTGACCACTTTCTATTAAAAGCAAAAATTCTATTACCAACTAGAAAACAAAACATAAACAAAGAATTAAGTACCCAAACTACAGTTAAAACAGAAGAAAGGAGATATAATCTGCAGAGTCTAGAAGAAGAAAGCGTAAAAGAATTATACAAGAAAAGATTAGATGGAAAACTAAAGGAAAAAAATCTAAAAGACACGGATATAAATGACATAGAAAATCATTATGAATTTATAAAAGTATGCATACATTCGGCAGCTACAGAAGCATTGGGATATTACTCAAAATTAAATAGAAATAGTGAACCGTATTGGTGGGATGTCTATAGAACAAGAAATAAAAGATAAGAAAATAAAGTACGTAACATATCTCAACAGTAAAAGCGACATAGATAAAATAACATATAAACAGGCACAAGCAAAAGTAAGACGAAGCATCTGCCAGAAAAAAAATGAATCTTGGGAAAATATTGCCCAAGAATAAAAAATACATACATAGGAGGAATAAGAAGTTCAGAGAGTTGGAGGTTAATTAGCAATATGAAAAAAGAAAAATATACAGATATTATATCACCAATAACACTACAGAAATGGGAAAATTACTTTAAAGAGCTCCTTACCGAAAACAGAGAAGAATTTAAGGAAGAATATAGAAACGAGAAGCAAGGTATAATAACGATGGGATCTCCAATAAGAATTACAATTGAAGAGATTAAAAAGGTTTGTACAGAACTGAAGAATAAAAAAGCACCTGGCCCGGGAGAAATTCCAGGAGAACTTATAAAAAATGGAACCAACATGTTGTACGAACATCTAAGAAAATTATTTCAAAACTGTGTTAACAAATCTAAGGTACCAGAAGAGTGGAAAACATCTTTCATGTCTACTATTTACAAAAAAAGGCGACAGGTGCAACTGCGACAACTACAGAGGATTATCGGTCACCAACAGTATTAGCAGAATATACGGGAAAATATTAAAAACCAGAATTGAAATTGAATACAGTGAAATGGAAGCCGAAGAACAAGCCGGTTTTAGAGCTGGCAGATCCACTATAGATCATCTCTTTTCTGTTACACAGGTAATACAGAAAAGAGCTGCACATAATCAAGAAACACACTTACTATTCGTAGACTTAAAAAAAGCATACGATAGCGTGCCAGTACACAAATTATGCAATATACTAGAACAAACAAATATTAATGGGCAAATTATAAAAGCTGTAAAATCATTATATGAAAACTCAGTAACAAAAATTAGGATTAAGAACAAACTGACACCTGGATTTAAAGTTACAAAAGGCCTGAAACAAGGATGCTGTCTGTCACCTACACTTTTTAAAATCTACCTCGAATATGCTCTAAAAAATTGGAAAAGGAAGTGTAAAGATATGGGACTACAAGTAGGGAATAACACGGTATACACTTTATCCTTCGCCGATGACCAAATTGTCATGGCTGAAGACTACGATGATTTAAATTTTATGACAAGGAAACTTATTGAAGAATATAAGAAATTTGGACTAGAATTAAACATAAATAAAACCGAGTATATGTGCATCGGAGGAGAACAAACTGATCTAATATTAGAAAATAACGATTGCATAAAACATTGTAAAGAATATAATTACTTGGGTATGAAAATTACAAATGATTTAAAATTAGACCGTGCAATAAAAGATAGGAATACACAAGCAAGAAAAGCTATTACACTACTCAATGGAATACTATGGGACAGACAAATAACCAAAGAAAATAAGATAATAATATACAATACGGTTGTTAAAAGTATTATGACATATGGTAGCGAAGTATGGCCAATTAAGAAAAATACAGAAAAGATGCTAAATGCTACAGAAATGGACTACATGAGAAGATCAGCGGGAAAATCACGAAAAGAAAAAATAAGAAATGATAGAATAAGAGAAATAATGAATTACGAACACGAAATAACAGAATACATAAAAGAAAAACAGTTAATATGGTATGGACATGTACAAAGAATGCCAGAAGAAAGAATTCCTAAGCAGGTCCTAGAATGGAAACCGCAAAGGAGACGGAAAAGAGAAAGACCGAGAAGAAGTTGGACCGAAGGAATCAATGAAGAAATAAGAAAGAGAGGACTAGAGGACGAAGCATGGAGAGATAGAGATGAATGGAGATTAGGAATCGGAAGACGTCGAAGAACGTTGTAAACAGAATGATATATATATATATATATATATATATATATATATATATATATATATATATATATATATATATTACACAATGACATTGACTGCAGTGTGTTATTATCTGAAATTAATTTCTCAGTTCGAACATATCGTAGGCCAACTATTGGAATGAACTATGTCCACAAATATTACTTTCCTAAAAAACTGCTTCAAATATTTATACATTTATTTTAAACAATGGATAATGAATACATGTTGATTTTTTTTTTTTGTTTGTATAATTTCATTTTCCTTAACTTTATATGAAATTTGTTAAATTATAATTTTTAAATATTTACGAAATATAAAAGGATCTAGTTGGACATAGTTCAAAATAACAGGAAAGTTATAAAAAAATCCAATAAAGAGAATTTTTGTACCATGTCCACACTTTTTATTATTATTTTTGCTGTACTACGTCCAGAAAGACGTGACAGAATTATGATATCTGATTGGCTCTGGACTTCATTCAAAACAATTCTTGGTGTATGTCATTTTAAGGGACATGGTACAAAACTATAAGTCTGTTTAAAGTACAATAAGCACTGAATTTAATGTTCTTTCTATTGGTCGTGGAACAAAAAAATACCGGGAAACCGAATTTGACTATATATATTTCAAAAAGTGGAGTTGGTACATTCCAATAATCAGCCGACGATATGCTTCCTGTAAAGAAAACACTTTTTAAAACAATATTGCCAAAACTATTTTTTTATTTTCACTTGTGATAATTACAATTAAATATGTACCTCATGCGTGATATATTTTGTTGTATAGGTAAAACAATTTAAGATCGCTGCGCCATCAGCGTACATTCTGTGAACTATCCAGTACGGGACAGTATGGGATTATTGGTTAAGACTACGGGAAGTATGTACTGAACTTTTATCTGAATATACATTTTCCTCTGCCTTTTTTACACAAATAATTTATTTTTTAGTTACAGAAACGACATAGTATTACGAGTAATTAGTTAGTATAAGTGAAATATAGAATAAACAGTAAATATCGTTATATAGTTACTTTCAAATTTCTAGGTTAAAGAAGCTACTCGTTTTCCAATGACCTATTATATAAATTACATTTATGGATATAAGAGATCGCGATGTATTTATTAAGGAGAGGAGGTTTGTAATGCTGATTCCATTATTTTTTAATTGAAAATACAAATGCCATGTTAAAAAATGCTTTGCACGTATAAAGCGGGTAAAAGTGGTCGCTGAAAATATATGTATATCAACCACATTAATTCATTTAACCAGAAGTAAAATGTATTAAAAGATCGTGATCAAGCTATTTCAATTAATGTTCTTATTAGGTTATTATGATATGGTCTTAATTTAACTATTTTGGTGCTTCTGCTTTTGTCTTATGTTTTAGGATTGCGTTGGATAAATTGATGTTCAAATTCCAAACAAAATGTACAGATCATCGTAAAAAAGGCAACTAACGATACTAAGTTTTTGGGAAACCAACGCAACTACCACTATTAATCACTTTTAATTTTTTTTTAAATTGTGCTTTTGAATTTTCAATTCAAAATACTCTTTCAGTTTTGTGTGGTGGTGATTGTAACGCATTTGTCTCAAGAACAGAAGGAACAATTTTTAAAATTTCCTATTGTTTTTCAGTTAAAATACTTAAAAATGCGACCAGCACTATAAACTTCTTTTCCTTGACAAACTCATCAAGGGAACTTATAAAATATATCAATGAAAAACGAATAGCTTCCTGTACGTAGAAATTTGAAAGTAAAAATATAATTATATGTACTCTTTATTCAATGCCTCACTTATGCTAACTAATTATCCCTAGTACTATGTCATCTCTCTTACTAAAAAACAAACAATTTGCATTAATAAGACAGTAAAACATGCATATTAAGATCAAATTCATATATGTACTTACCGTAACCTTCACAAATAGTCCCAGACTGGATAGTTCTCAAAATGTCCGCCAGGTGGTGTAGCGCTTATCTGGAGTTCCCTATACTGTATACATTACCATCTACTGGATTTTTTTTTATCTTGAAACTGTTAATTGAGTATGACTTATTAGGGTGCGTGAAGTTGGCAGGGAACACACACTGTTTCATAATGTACATAGATCGCTCTGTACATACCTTGCCTTGTACATTTTCATAACGTACAAATATTGCCTTGTACATTTCTTGTCTTATACAAATTCCTAATGCACATACATCGCCCTGTACATATCTTGCCTCGTACATTTTCATAAAGTACAAATATTGTCCACGAAGTTGACGCGAGTCGTACTTCGCGCGCTCACAATTTAAAAGGTACACTCCGGAGTGTAAATAGTATATGAAAATATTTATTAAATCAATGTAGGTAGATAGTTATTGCGGGTACTAATAGATTGCGCCAGCAAAAAATTGTGGAAGTTACATAATTTTAAAAATATTATAGTTTTATATATATATACAGCGTCATATAATAAATATGAATTATTTATAATATATGATTTCAATGTGTAAATATCAATTATGCATTTTTATTTTCGAATGGTGTGACTGTTACATATTCCTGTTTTATGTATTTAAAGTAAAAAAATAAATAAAAATAAATGCGTAATTTGTTTTAAGAAACCTTATATTGAAGTAAATTTTAATAAATTCCAAGAAATAATGTTATTTGTGGCTCTGTCATTCTTCAGCGAGAACGAAAAGATTTTCCTCTGATTCTATAGTTCTAGATCTAGGCTACTGTTCAAAGGATTGGTATTCTGCACCTGATCACTTATTCTGTCCGTTTTTACTTTCAATTCGGTTCGAGGTGTTTTAGTTGCGCTTGTTATCTCATCTGGTACGATTTTGACCTTTTGCAAATTACAGTGGCACAAGAAACAAGAACAAGTGATTCGTTTTTCTGCAATAATAAGTTTTTTTTTGTGGATGAAGAGAGATTTATTGTTCGTGGTGAAAATGCAATCGAATCAACAAACCATGTTCATTTGGTCTGTGATGACCATTGTCCATGAAATGGTTTATGACGCAGACCTTAATATTAATTACTATATATAAAAGGAAAAGTGCATACTAATTTTAAAGAGAAATATTATAATGTTGGGTAAGTTCATGTTTGAAACACAAATTTTATCGTTTTTGTAATATATTAAATTTTACAGATTTGTTTAAATGAAGAAATATCCATTGAAAGTGTTTCGTGTGCATGCCCTTAGTTGCCATTACATGGCTGCGTTAGCTATTCATGCATACTACAACATTTCCTTAACGGATACGGCTTGTTCCTGGTCGAAGAAGAAAACAACTGATAATACAGTGCAAACAGTTGAACATCTATATCCTTCAACACCACATAGATCCACTGATCGCGCTGTTTATGAGGAATATGTTGAAGTATTAAGAAACGAATTAGCCAAATTTGAAAAAGTTGCGAGTCACTTTCTCGCCGGTGATTTAATTCTGGCCGAGAAGGTTTTTTTAGTAGCCGAACTTTTACCACCAAGCATTAATTTTTAATGATACTATAGTTTATGGTGGAACAAATTCAGAATACAAGATTTATTACGAGGCTGAAAATACAAGTAGAAAGGGCCATAGGAGGAATTAAAACTTTTCAATATTAATATGATTGCTTTTTTTTAATGCCCCATGCATCATTCATCCTTAAAGTTTGTGGGGCTTTGACAACTTTTTAATACCAGCTTATAAGGAAGTCGAAATATTTTACAATGAACAAAGTATGTAATCGAATTTTTGCAAATATGTACAAAGGCTTTTAATGTATACGTGTTACAAATTTATAGGGTATGTACGGGATGCAAAATAGACTAAGTTTTACTAATAAACTCATAAAATTGTAATTATCTTTCTTAATTTTCGTTGGCTGTTACGATCTCTCACTACAGTTACTAATCTTGTTTATTTTATTTTTGCATCCCCTACATACCTTATAAATTTGTAGCACGTATTCATTAACACTCTTTATATTATTTATACGTATGTGACAAATATATTTTATTAACTGATAATCTACATTTCAAATTTTGCATATCTACTTCTTTTATTTTCCATGTCCATTATTTTTGATATGCATTATTCATTTTATTAATTATTATAATATTATTAAATATTGTTATAAAAATAGCTTTATAAGAAACAATTTTTAATTATAAAAAAGTTTTATATACACTTTACAGATAACAGCTTTGATGACAGCTATTTAAATTTGGCGCTAGTACGGTTCGTTCACAACAAACTCTTTCAAGAAACCGGAAGCCTACTTTCAGGTTTTGTAGACGACAAAATCGACCAGGATTAAATATTAATTATTTATAATATTTGATTTCAATGTGCATAACAATTTGTAAATATCAATTATGCATTTTTATTATAAATAAGGTACATTAGTATACAAATGATTATAGTATTAATAATACATGTACCTAGATATAAATTTATTAGTCTTTATATTCAATAAAGTTTCTGAACATTTGTGTTTATATGATTGCAGAACAGTGACATTCAGGATCCAGGGAAAATGTATGAAAAGTATTTTAACTAGCATTTTCTAGACAAGATGGTTTTTCTATTTATATGAAGAAAATATTCCACAATGTGGAAATTGTACAATTAACTTTATTTTATATTATACAATGACAGTATTATTTGTAGATACAATAAAGCTAAATGAAAAATGATACATACCTAAACACGTAAGAAAATACCAATTAATATAATTTACGAAGTTTCTGTAATAACGTAAGGAAAAACCAAAAAAACAATCTTAAGTCTAACAAAAATATTACAAGGAGGTACATGAAAAGACAATATATTTTTTAAAGAACTTTGACTCTAACCAATTCTTCAGCAGAAAGAATCTGAAACGTACAAAATGGGAAAGAAGAAAGTCTGTAAAGGAATAAGGGGAAGAAAAATACTCCGACAGGAACGGGCTAGATTATCAACCTTACAGAATTTCCAAAACTCACGAAGCCAGATTAATGAGAAACAAGGTTATACTGGATTACCAAAGGCCTAAAATGTTAATATTAGAAAATTAAGAACTTTATATATGTACAATTACTTTACTAGAAAAATAAATATAGTGGTTATTAATGGTACAAACAAGTAGAAATATTCTATCTATAAACGGAAAGTTTAGCATACGAATGTAAATCGTGGGCTATAATAGGTATTATTTATAATTTGTGATAAAATAAATAATTATTATTCACTTGACGATAAATAAAAATAAATTAATACAACTTGATACACAGAAAAATCGTTACATATTTGTTAAATTCCATGGGTATCACTATTTTTGTGGTGACTCGACATTTTCAGCCGTTACAAAGCGTGCAAAATTAATTTCGCTTATTGATAAGAATGTAGAATTTTATGCTGTACAACTTTTATTGGATGTTTTTTTTTTTCTAAAATTGTTAGGAAAGCAGTAAATAACAAAATTATGATTTTACGTCTTAAAGACCTACACCATCCTACACATACGGCTGTGCCGGTCACCACCCTGTATGTAATTTATATAAGCGGTATTATTTAGAATAATTGCTTAATAGGGGCATTAAATACAAAAAAATGCAGATGGACTTTTGAATGCAAATATTACATAAATTTAATAATGAACAAATTCGAATCAATATCCATGTACATATTTAAAACATTGCTGTCGAAAATTCGTCTTGCATTTGTTCATGTAAAAAATTTACTATTGAACTAAATTTAACTGGACGTTTATAATACCGGCCCTTAGTACAGTTTTACTAATAAAACATCTTTTTATATTGAAAGGAATACCAAATTTTTAAAATTTAGCAACTCGGTAGGTTTTAAAATAGTTGCGCAAGCGAATTTTCACATCAATTTAGTCTTCTACATACTGTTCTGGGCTCTCGCACTAGTTGCACTTATGTATTATTTGGAATAATTGCTTAATTGGGACATTAAATACAAAAATCATTTGCGTTCTGTAGACTAAAAAAAAATATCATTTCACTTGTTGAAAGCTATAAGAAGTATGTATTCATTATGTATACTAAAGATAAATCACTAATTCGGTTTTTAAGCAGCAGTAAAAAAATATTATACATTTTTCCAAATAATTTATTTCACATGACATTATTTAACTATGTAATTGAAGAGTACATTACAAAAGGCTTAAATGCCATATATGCTATATAGAAAAACAAAATGAAATATTTACTCAGAATGTAAACCACGACAAATAGCAAGGAATTATGAAAAATGCTCTGGGCTAAGTTTTTACTTGAAACTACAATTATCTAATGAGGCTGGCAAATACTATATTTTAAACGTAGAAAAATAAAACATGTCTTCATACTTTCAGGCTGCTTAAGCTTGTCATTGTACTAGTATAATTTATTTAATAAGAAAAATTTTTCAGTAAAGTTTCGATAATGTAAGTTTAAATTTTAATTAAATATGTTAATATGTACATTGTTTATATCCAAATCAGGCAACTTTATAAAATTGACCAGAACCTTTCTCTTATTTTGGCAGATCATAACAAGTTAAGGAATATTTTGAAATTTTTAAAAGCAGTGAATTTATATGACGATATTTAAAATTCCAAGTTTTTCTTCAAAAGGGTAAATTAATTACATTTATATTGCTAATTTTAAATTTTTGTAACATTATATTGTGTATTGTCAAACCTTTATTTATATTGTTGTGTTATTTATTGTTATAAGTTATAGTTTTATATTCTTGTATTGTTATTTGTATAGTGTTATTGTTAATTTGTTATAGGGTAATAACCTTTGTAGTTGAAGCCCAATAAATAAATAATAATAATATATCCATAAATATACCTATGTAAGAACAAACCTATCGTACATTTAATATTTTCTTGTTTATTAAACATGCTTACATATTCTTAATAGTATATTATTTTACAAGGAGCTAAAGTGATACTTTTTGTGGCGGACCAATAGACGTCTGACAAACGATCTAAACGCTCGTCCGGGAAATTCAAATGAGCACCAAAAAGATTGGGTGTTAATTAAGTAAGGGTGTGGTAAGTTCTACATGAATAGCTTCATCCCTAACATCCGCAGAGAGTCCAAGCATTCAGTCCAGTCGATTATCCGCCACGTATTAACTTTGCTCGCTGGTCATACAACGTTGTCAGTTGGTGACAGAATTTCCACGATTTGTTCTTTTTACGTATGAATCTTCCTTCCCTAGAGAAGGTATTTTCAACTCCCGCAACAGCCATATTTGGGATGAAGAAAACCCTCACGGCATTTGCCGCTCTAGATTCCAACCCAAATTCGGAATCAACGTATGGGCTGGAATTATCGACGGTCGATTAATTGGGCCACCTCGCCTTAACAGTCCCATTTATTTGGTTTTGTTAAATATGTAAAATAAAATCTGATTACTGATTTAGGTCGAGAATTTAATTCTCTACAACATTTATTTGAAACATTTTTGTCTAAAATTAAAAGGGGCGTTTTGCGCAATACGTGTTTAGGTATTTTGGAAATTTTGAGTATCATTTTTAATCTAGCCCGTTCCTGTCGGAGTATTTTTCTTCCCCTTATTCCTTTACAGACTTTCTTCTTTCCCATTTTGTACGTTTCAGATTCTTTCTGCTGAAGAATTGGTTAGAGTCAAAGTTCTTTAAAAAATATATTGTCTTTTCATGTACCTCCTTGTAATATTTTTGTTAGACTTCAGATTGTTTTTTTGGTTTTTCCTTACGTTATTACAGAAACTTCGTAAATTATATTAATTGGTATTTTCTTACGTGTTTAGGTATGTATCATTTTTCATTTAGCTTTATTGTATCTACAAATAATACTGTCAATGTATAGTATAAAATAAAGTTAATTGTACAATTTCCACATTGTGGAATATTTTTTTCATATAAATAGAAAAACCATCTTGGTCCTGAATGTCACTGTTCTGCAATCATATAAACACAAATGTTCAGAAACTTTATTGAATATAAAGACTAATAAATTTATATCTAGGTACATGTATTATTAATACTATAATCATTTGTATACTAATGTACCTTATTTATAATAAAAATGCATAATTGATATTTACAAATTGTTATGCACATTGAAATCAAATATTATAAATAATTAATATTTAATCCTGGTCGATTTTGTCGTCTACAAAACCTGAAAGTAGGCTTCCGGTTTCTTGAAAGAGTTTGTTGTGAACTAACCGTACTAGCGCCAAATTTAAATAGCTGTCATCAAAGCTGTTATCTGTAAAGTGTATATAAAACTTTTTTATAATTAAAAATTGTTTCTTATAAAGCTATTTTTATAACAATATTTAATAATATTATAATAATTAATAAAATGAATAATGCATATCAAAAATAATGGACATGGAAAATAAAAGAAGTAGATATGCAAAATTTGAAATGTAGATTATCAGTTAATAAAATATATTTGTCACATACGTATAAATAATATAAAGAGTGTTAATGAATACGTGTTGCAATCATATAAACACAAATTGATATTTACAAATTGTTATGCACATCGCCTAGTAGTATGATCATGGTTTTAACTAAAACGCTGTTTTAAGAAATGTCAAATTTCATTATTTAATAACAATAGTAAATAATATCAAATTTATCAACATATGATTTTAAAGCAGAACATAGTTTGTATTCAAACAAATATTTTTAAAAAAATCGTTTTTTAGACATACGGGTGAAATTAAATATTTAAATTTGAATTTGACATTTCTAAAAACAGAGTTTTAGTTAAAACCGTGATCATACTACGAGCTAATATATCAATAAATCAAATATTATAAATAAGTCATATTTATTACATGACGCTGTATAAATATATATATATATATATATATATATATATATATATATATATATATATATATATATATAAAACTATAATAATTTTAAAATTATGTAACTTCCACAATTTTTTACTAGCGCAAACTATTAGTACCCGCAATAACTATCTACGCTCTGGCAACTTCATATCTTCGCTGTACTAGCAAAGTGCCAAAGTGAAGCCCACGTGAAGCCTTTCTATTTCCCAGATGTTAGAGAAAGAGTGGGGGAAGCGGGCCTAGTTTTGTATAGTGTGTTGGACGTGTTTTTGAAAATTTATGTTATTTTAACTACTTTTTTTTTATTAAAATGGGTCGTAAATGTTTCGCACCTAGTTTTACAAGTGGTTATTAATCAAATAAGTGCAAAGTTACAATATTTCTGCACCCAAAGAAAAAACTTTGTTAGAAAAGTCGACTATTAATAGTCCGAAATTGTACTATTCCATTACATGATGACGGAATTTTTATGCAAAAAATTGTTGAAAAAACTACCTGCATAAACTGCATACCTGGTTTAAGGGAATCAGGTCATTTCAAATAATCTGCATTGATTAATATTAAAAATAGAGGCCGCTTAATTCATCTACATAAAAATATTTTTGATTTATTTGAAACCTAAGAGAATATTTTTTTGGAAAATATAAAATCTCCAAATCAGATCATCATTTATATATTTCGATTCTATATCTATTATTTAAATTCTCAAAATTCTTATTAGTCAATTATTTTCGATTTAGTTAACTAATTAAATTTTTATCGACGTTGTAGTTGTCTTTGCCATAAATCGAAAAATGTGGTAATATGCTTTTTGAAGTATGTAAATTAAAAAGATGAGTGAAAATAAATAAAATAACTTTAAAACTAAACAAATGATAACCTCTAATTATTTTTTTCAATTGTTACTAATTTTTTTGTTATCCCAAAAAAAAATCATGTTTTATTAAAGTTTAAAACAAAAGAATGTAGACTTGTTGTATAACGTTGAAAAGCTTATGAAATGAGACTTTTCTCAAAATACGTTGCCATATAAAAAACATTATATTTGTGTCATATCTCTAGAATTATTAAAACATTAAAAAAACCTAATTACAACAACATGTTATTTTACTTAAGAAACAGTATAAAAAACATCTAAACAATTTTTCTTTATCTTTTATAATAAGAGAGTTATGAGGTTTTCTCAAAAAAGCGAAAATCTAGTTTTGTCCTGTAGCTCAAAAACAAAAGGCAATCGAAAATTCCTATGCTGCCTATTGGACGTTACTTTAAAAAGTTGGCCCATGAAGGCCTACATCAATTTTGGGTAGCGTGCTTAATAAGAAAGTTTTTCATATAAGGAACTCGAATTTGTTCCAGCCTGTACAAATAATGTTTTAATTTATGATTTCATTGTATTAAGATTAAGGCAATATTTCCGGAATGATAGAAAAAAAATCTGTTGTGGCCAGCACAAAACCTTCCGTCAATTGGATGTATTTTGTATATATCCTATACCAAAAGTTCCTTGAAAAAGATTCTATATATCCTGTATAACTGTAACAAGAACACACTATTTTTTACATATCCATACTGAAAGTTCCTTTGAAAAGATTCTAAAATCTAATAAAATTTTAATACGAATACGAACGTACATTATGTATTGCACTTAACACTTCCTCCTGCTTCAACTTTGCCCTATTTATTAGAAGTCGCTGTTTCTTACTCTTCTCTTCTACTCATTCCTGTCCAAAGCACCTTCGTGACACAGTTCTTCACCTCTCAAATCTTCTGCTATACAGTCCTTCCATCTTCTTTTTTGCCTTTCTCGTACTTCTGGCATTATAAGTTCCTATCTTGAGGCGAGGCCGCAAATGCAAGTCACTGGCGAGGGACACTCTGTCACTTATATCACTTTCAGATCATATACTTTCCACTTAGGTTTTGCACTTGCCACTGACATCTGTCAATTAGATTTTTTTGAATACCTATATCTGTTGTTTTCATAATTTTTGCAATGCTGACTGATTTTCGAAAGTTAATCTCTCTATAACTCTATATCTATTGAATATGAAGGAAAATGTATAATCGAACCGTATAGAGAATAAGTTATTCTTTCTATTGATAATCACATAAAATGTCGAAAATGATATTTAACTATGATTTTTCAAGCAAAACTGTTAAGAACTTCAAATAAGGGTACTTCCGGTTGATTAATTATAACCAAAATCTAATCAGCTCTTCATATGGTTGTAAAGAAGAGGAATATGAAAGAATCATAATTTTTAGAATTGTAGTTTTGGAGTTATCGTCGGAGAAAAATTTGTCACACACACACACACACGGACACACACACAGACACACACGGACACACACACAGACACACACACACATATACAGACATCATCTTAAAAATAGTACATTCGTATTGTAGGGACCCTAAAACGTGCTTATTCATTAAAAACTCACCACCGATTTTTTTGACCAAAAACAATACCTTCCTTTTGACGGAAGGTAAAAATAATCCTTCGCAATCTAAAGATCGCAAAAGTTCCAAGTTACAAAAAAATTAACTAGTAATTTTTATTTATATACTGGCCAATCATAATTAAAGAATACTTATCATCAGTTAAAATAATTTTTCCGTTTTAGTAAAAATATACTAAACTACATCCAAAAGTTTTGTATTAATTTATGTTAATGTAAATAAAAATACTATTTTTCCTGTATTCATGCAATTATTTTATTCCCTTTTGTTTTTATTTTGAAATTATTAACATATTTATATAAACAACAAATAAAATCTTTTATACTAAATAAAACAGTATTTTCATTAATTAACTCATTTAAACGCTTGATATACCCGGCCCGCTTCCCCCACCACTGCGGGAAACATAAATGCTTCACCTTTTTGCTGCCTTTGTCCTCTCCTACATAATACTTCGTGCTATGTACCTACTTTGATTTAATAAATATTTTCATATACTATCATTTAATAAGTAATATCTTATTAAATGATACTATTTACACTCCGGAGTGTACCTTTTAAATTGTGAGCGCGCGAAGTACGACTCGCGTCAACTTCGTGGACAATATTTGTACTTTATGAAAATGTACGAGGCAAGATTATGTACAGGGCGATGTATGTGCATTAGGAATTTGTATAAGACAAGAAATGTACAAGGCAATATTTGTTTGTCATGAAAATGTACAAGGCAAGGTATGTACAGGGCGATCTATGTACATTATGAATTTGTATACCTACCCAAGTTGGCATAACGAAGTTGGGCACAAATTATGGGATTAGTCTAAATAATTTGTACCCAATTTGTGCCCACAAAATTATTTTCGAAATATAACAGGGTTACGAAATAAAAGACTTTTAAAAATTTTATGCCAACTTCACGCCAGCATAATAAAAATAAAAATTTAAAACTTTTATTATTTAAATAATTTGGGCTTAATTTGTGCCAATTTGTGCCCATGGTTTGACTAATTAATTACAACTGGTTCATGAGTTATTAAAGCTTAAAAAAATTTATGCCAACTTCACGCTAGCATAAAAAATATTGAAATTTGATATTTTTATTAATGGAATAATTTGTGCCTAATTTGTGCTAATTTGTGCCAAATAAATGAATTTGATATAATAATTATTATCAGAGATATTGACAGTTGTTTTTGTAGAAGTGTGAAGTTGGCATAAAAAATATATTATTTTAAATTTATTTTTACATCAAATCAATGCTTATAATTTGTACCTATTTGTGCCCATACTATTTTTCATCTGTATTTATTATTAGATGTATTAACAATAATTTTGCAAAAGCGTGAAGTTGGTATAAAAAACATTTTATTTTAAATTTGTTTTTACAGCAAATCAAAGCTTATAATTTGTGCCTATTTGTGCCCTTAGTTTGAATAATTAATTACAATGGGTTCATGAGTAATTAATGTTTAAAAAAAATTACACCTTGTCAAGCTAGCATAGGAAATAATATTCAAACTTGAATTTTTTATTAATGAAATAATTAGTGCCTAATTTGATCTAAATTGTGCCAAATAAATGAATATGATATAATAATTATTATCAGATATATTGGCATTTGTTTTTGTTGAAGTGTGAAGTTGGCATAAAAAATGTTTTATTTTCAATTTATTTTTACAGCAAGTCAAAGCTTATAATTTGTGCCTATTTGTGCCCATATTATTTTTAAAAAATCTGTAAGCAATAAATAGAAAACTTAAAAAATAAATAAAATTGACGGAAAAATCTAATTTAAAAAGATTCGATGAAGTGTTTACAAAACTAAAATATTATACAGGCTGTAAATAAAAAATTAAATGTAAGGTAATACAAATAAGGCATGTATAACAAATTTTACAAAAAAAAATATTTTTTGAAAAACGGAGCGTATACGAAAAAATTTGAAAATTCATATGTATAAATATATAAATATGTATGTATAAAACATGTAAATAGAAATTCTCGCTAGATACGTGAAGGTACGGGGTTCAAATCCCTGCAGAGATTGAATTTTTCATAATTTCTTTCGTCGTTTATTTAAAATTCTCCATGATCCTTAAGCCCACTTCTTTCTTTAAGAAATTTTATAATGGAGCAAAAATACAATTACTATATACTAAGGATTAAAATATAACAACAATTATTTTAAATAAGAAAAAGTAAAAAATATTTATTGAGGTAATATTTTTTAATATCATAATATAGATCACGAACATGTTTCATTTTTATTAAATTCAAATAATATACATATTTTTACCATAAGATTGATTTTTATTCCACAATATTTAAAATTTTCATTAAATGTAAAAAATTCTTGAACAGTTTCACCAATAAACTGTTGTAGAAATTTGTTCCTAATTATGCCCTTTTTATTTATTTAAATCTATAAACAAAAAACATAAAACTTAGGATGTAATTATTGATAATATTTAATACGTTTTTTTTTTTTTGCTTTTTGTGAATATTTGAAAATGACAAATCTCTTAGTAGGGTAGAGGTATACAATGTCAATGTACATAGATCGCCCTGCCTTATTGTACATTTTCCTAACGTACAAATATTGTGCACGAAGTTGGCGCGCTTATATAAAAGTATACTTCGCAGTAAAAATTGTAAATAACAGTACTACCAATAACTGAACCTATTCTGATTCAATTTGTATAGTTTTTAATTTTATGAGCGGGCGAAGTAAGCAATAAATAGCAGTTATTGTTTTTCTTGTAGCCTACTGAAATATACCATAAAAATCGTATTTATTTAAATTTCAATTGAATTTTTCTCAATATTTTTGTTATGCTTGAATTAAAAATACAAATACTCTCCAAGTCTGACATAAGAGTTATCGTGGAGGAAAAAATCGTCACATTCACACACATACACAGACAGACATTGTAAAAACGTGTTTTGTTGTGGGGACCCTAATTCATGCTTATTCACTGCAAACTCAATATCGAATTTTTGGACCGACAACATTACCTCCCTTATGGTAGGCGGGAGGTAAAATGATATGAGACAAATAAAACACACTGTATTTGCCGTTATTTTTATAATAAACTTTATTTTATATTACTCAATGATAGTACATTTGAAGCTAAATATAAATAATGTTGAAATCTCTTAAACCTACTATTTTTCAAATGTAATTATTTGTTTCAAATATCTATAGACGTTAGAATATGTTTGTATCACAATTTGTATTATAGATGGCACTGTGACATAAAATCTTGATTTATACAACGTTTATCTGTATTTTTATGAAATATGCTAATAAAACTATGGCTCGTACTAAGAACCTACTTTTATAGAGCCGTTTTAAAATTAAATTTCATTCAATATTCTACCATTTTTGTACCGTGTACATACTTTGCCTTATTGTACATTTTCCTAACATACAAATGTTATATTTATTATTTTATTTGGAGCCTGTTGTATAGGCTTGAGCACAGCGAATCTTTTCAATTTAAAATTTTCGCGCCACTTTTTTTTATTTTCCTACTTCGCGCGCTCACAAATTGAAAAAATACTCACATTGAATCAGAATAGGTTTAGTAATTGTTAATTCTGTTATTTACAATTTTTACTGCGGAGCAAACTTTTTAAATTTAGAACCCGTAAAGAAGAAGTTATAAACTTCATGGACAACATTTGCATGTTAGGAAAATGTACAATAAGGCAAGGTATATAATATACAGGGAGATCTATGTACATTGATATTGTATACCTTTACCCTACTAAGAAATTTGTCATTTTCAAATATTCACAAAAAGCAAAAATTAAAAAGGGCATAATTAGGAACAAATTTCTACAACAGTCTATTGATGAAACTGTTCAAGAATTTTTTACATTTAATGAAAATTGTAAAAATTGTGGAATATATAATTTTTTCGTATAAGCTCCGTTTTTCAAAAAATAATTTTTTTTGTAAAGTTTGTTATACATGTCTTATTTCTAATACCTTATATTTAATTTTTTATTTACAGCCTGTATAATATTTTAGTTTTGTAAAGACTTCAGCGAATCTTTTCAACTTAGATTTTCCCGCAATTTTATTTATTTTTTAAATTTTCTATTTATTGCTTCCAGATTTTTTAAAAATAATATGGGCACAAATAGGGACAAATTATAAGCTTTGCCTTGCTGTAAAAATAAATTGAAAATAAAATATTTTTTATGCCAATTTCACACTTTTGCAAAATTATTAATAATACATCTAATAATAAATACAGATGAAAAATAGTATAGGCACAAATAGGTACAAATTATAAGCATTGATTTGATGTAAAAATAAATTTAAAATAATATATTTTTTATGCCAACTTCACACTTCCACAAAAACAACTGTCAATATATCTGATAATAATTATTATATCAAATTCATTTATATGGCACAAATTAGCACAAATTAGGCACAAATTATTCCATTAATAAAAATATCAAATTTCAATATTTTTTATGCTAGCGTGAAGTTGGCATAAATTTTTTAAGCTTTAATAACTCATGAACCAGTTGTAATTAATTAGTCAAACCATAGGCACAAATTGGCACAAATTAAGCCCAAATTATTTAAATAATAAAAGTTTTAAATTTTTATTTTTATTATGCTGGCGTGAAGTTGGCATAAAATTTTTAAAAGTCTTTTATTTCGTAACCCTGTTATATTTCGAAAATAATTTTGTGGGCACAAATTGGGCACAAATTATTTAGACTAGTCCCATAATTTGTGCCCAACTTCGTTATGCTAACTTCACGCACCCGACTTATTACAGTTGTGGCGTTATTTACCTTGTAAATGGATATTTTCTGTTGGATAATAAATTATTATTATTATTATTACTATTATTACATTTTCCTTTTTTTACCTCTCGCTACCCTAGGTAAGGGAGGTATAGAGATTGTGCTAAAAATAGCATATACGCTATTATCGTGCTAAAAATCGGATATAGAGATTTTAGTGAATAAGCACGTTTTGATGTTCCCAGAATCTGATTTTAACATTTTTACAATGATGTCTGTGTGTGTGTGTGTATGTGTGTGTGGGTACGCGCGCGCGTGTGCGTGTGTGTGTTTGTGTGTGTGTGGGGGGGGGGGGGATCCTGTGAACACGATCACTCAAATATTATCAGTCAGAAAATTTACTAATGTAAGAAGCCCTCATTAGTTTTTAGTGTTTATCGGATAACCGGAAGTATCACTTATACAAGATTTTAAAAGCTTTCTCTTTTTGAAAAAAAATATACCAAATATAATTTTTCAGCAACTTTTACTAATAAAAATTGAATAAAACGGTACAGTCGTCAAGTAAACAACTTTAAATAACTTTGAGTATAAATTTATATAATAATATATTTTTTTTACGTCTGTTAAAAAAGTACCCTTTTTTCATTAAAATGAATTTATAAAGTATGTCTTTTTTAACACAATAAAAGCGCGAAAAAAGTTTTTATAACGCTACAGAGCGAAATATTGAAACGTTACGGCACTTTTTTCACACTTTTATTGCAGACGTAAAAAAAAAATTTGTATGCAACTCGAGTAAAAAGTTTCTTATTTCACTCATAGGATTCCTATTCGTAAAATAAGACTATACTTTTTACACTTGTTGCATAAATAACTATTTATACATCATCTTGTTTATGAATGAAACAAAAACAATACTTAAATAATAATTTTGACGTATTTAAACAAATGTCACTGTCAGGAAACAGTTACATTAAAATGAAACCTTATTACGGAGAATGTGGTAGTTATATATTTGTATCTCATGAAATTAAGGTTTGTAAAAATAATATATTTTCCAACATACATGAATATTATGTACAAGTGAGCCGATTTAAGTTCTCTGTGTTTGCAGCTCTACAAATCGAACAGCTGTCAATAAGCAAAGTGTCAAATATTAGTTTACAACTACGCATTTACGAAATGGATCATGTACACATACACTAAAGAATCTACACAGATTGCGTTTTAGAGCACTAGGAAGTTGATGCTGATTTTTTTCAATTAAAACATTATCCAAAACTTCTCAAATTTAGTATTTAAAACTTGTATATAATTTCAAACAACATATTAGATTTCGATGATACGATAACCCGGAAGTGGTACTTACTTTTTGGAGTTCTTAACAGATTTTGAAGGAAAAATATAATTAAATATAATCCAAAATTTGCCCATTGCTATTTTAAACATGGAATTGGCATGATGTCATCTGCTGGCCACATCAGATTTTTTTAAATAGCGATAGATATAATTTAATAGAGAGTTTTCGCATAACGTCATAATAAATAGCGTGAACTTTAAAGCTTACTTTGGCTTCAATGCGCATGCATACATAAATTTTTCACGGATATATATACAGGTGTCTCAGGACGAGCTTACGCTATCTGTATTTTAAATACTATTTAATATAATTTAACGAAATTTGGTATCTGGGGGTTATCCAACATGCCCGTTTTAACTAAAATATTTTCAAAGCAGTAGCACTTCCGGTTTGACCGGAAATTGACCTCATTTTTCTTATTTTAAATGTAATACGCTATATTTTATTTTACCATTGAATGCAGCGGAAAATTTTACATATGAAGCAATAAAAACATTTTACTCATGATTAACTACTTCCGGCGTTATTCAACTTTTTTTGATTTTTTGTCTGAAATCCGGCACATTTTCAAAACTCTGTATATCGGGTACGAGATCGAATTTTTATAATCTGAAAAAAAGCCTTTTATAAAGGAGACTTTAAGCTACATTATCCATAGAAGAATCCTCGATTATTTATAAAAATGTGACGGGTACATTACACCAAAATTACAGTTGACAAACTTCAAAAAAGACATTTTTTTTTTAAATGGAACCCTCCCTTTTTTATTACATAAATGTGTACTACGACAAAAAATAAGGGTACTTTATGTAACATGTCCTATGTTGAAAGTTGATAGAATTTCAGTAAATTAGAAAAACATGTAATCTGGGTATAATTATTTTATTAATACGGATAAGTAAGCCATGGAAAAAACAAATAAATTCTAAATACAAAACTGTGATTAATTTAATACGTATTGAAAACTGTCCCCCATTCATATGTAAGCACATTGTTACTCTATTCAATACTTCTTCTTGTGTAGCATTTTTTATCATCCGAGGAGACATGTTGTTAAATGCTGTTCGTACCCTATGTTGGCAATCGTCTTTAGTAGTTAAAGGTTTTTCATAGACGACGTTTTTAATGTAACCCCAAACAAAAAAATCAGGTGAAGTTAAATCGGGTGAACGAGGAGGCCACCTATGTGGTCCATTATTTGCCAGCCACCTATCTTCAAAATTTGTTTCCATAAAAGTATTTATTCTATGGCTATTGTGGGGTTTAAATTCCTTTGATCCAACGGTAAATTATCTAATAAATCAAGTAGATGAGTTTGTAAAAATAAATATTGTAAACATGTAATCTGGGTATAATTATTATTTTATTAATACGGATAAGTAAGCCATGGAAAAACATGTTGGATAACCCCTAGATACCAAATTTCGTTAAATTATATTAAATAGTATTTAAAATACAGATAGCGTAAGCTCGTCCTGAGACACCCTGTATATATATATATATATATATATATATATATATATATATATATATATGTATATATACAGGCTGGCGCGCTGAAGACGATCTACCCTTAATAACTTTGAAACGAATTGTAATAGACATACCTGGTTTACGCTAAATGTTTTAACATCTAGGGAGCCACATTTTATTAATATCTTTGTTTTTTTTTTAATTCACTAATCTCACCCCCACCACTCTCAACTTTTAAATCTTAAATGGCAATATACCCCTTATGACATATCAATTGAATGCTCTTGAAAAATGCTGTACAGGCGTGTCAATAAATCGATATTTGAATAAACCCTTTTAAAGTTAGAAACAATAGTTTATAATATTTTAATGCATGCAGGGCTATGGAAATGCAAAAAAAAAAACAAACAATGGATTGGTCGAAGGAGGCCAATTGATTGGCCCGCTAAGTCCCCTGATCTGGCACCGAACTTTGGGAACCGCTGACACAATTTTTATTTAGTCTACATGATCAATTTTCTAATATAAAATGGCACAATTTTGCTAATTTAACCAACCTCGTATATATATATATATATATATACACTGGCGAGCAAAAAATTGAGGTCAATTATTAATTATTATGTATTTTTCTAATTTTCTGTTTTAAGCTTATATTTGTAAATTGAAAACCATTATACTGTATTTTATAGGCTAAATTAATAATTCAATATTGAAAGGCAAAGCATATTTTTTTGTTTTATAATTTATTATGAAAAAACAATAAATTTACATTTCAAACGTAGTTTGACTTTTTCTTGTTAGGAGTTACGTGGAACGAAAAAAATTTAAAAAAACTTAGTACTAATATTGCCCGTTTCCTCCTCTTGCGTTAATTACTGCTTGAACTCGACGAGGCATACTTTGAATTAAGTTAAGCATCATATTCTGGTCAATATTATCCCACTACTGCAATAGCAACGCTCTAAGCTCCTGGGCAGTTCTTGGAGCTGGTGTATGCTTTCGGATACGCCGTCCCAACTCATCCCAGACATGTTCGATGGAATTTATGTTCGGACTGAGGGCTGGCCAATCAAACCGTCTAATTCCCACTTCATCCAGATATTCTCTGACAACTCTGGCTGCGTGAGGTCTAGCATTATCTTGCATGAAAATGCTATGCTCGCCCATAGTGATCAAGAAAGGCATAGCATGGTCTTCTAGAAACTCCGTAATGTACCTGTGAGCTGTCAGGGAACCATTCTGTATGAAAACCAACTCTGTGCGTGCTTGTGAAGAGATTCCTGCCCAAACCATAACCGACCCACCGACAAATGGAAGTCGCTCGTCAATACAAACTTGAGCGTATCTTTCTCCGGGTCTTCTCCATACTCGTCGACGTCCGTCTGATCCATTGAGGCAAAAACGCGACTCATCGGAAAAAGTACCCTGCCCCAGTCCTCACCATTCCATGCCGCGTGATTTCGGGCAAAATCCAATCTTGCAATTCGATGCCGGCGTTGCAATGGTGGACCTGTAGCCATCCTTCTACAAGACATTCCAGCATCATGAAGCCTTCTTCTAATGGTCCATTCACTAACATTTACATCTTTAACTTTTTGGAGTTGATTTCGTAGCAAAACCGCAGAAGCTGTCCTTCCACCAAAAATCGGTCATCTCTTCGGCTGGTGATTCTTTTACGCCCGGATCCTGGTGTTCTGGTTATCAAGCCAGTCTCCTCATAGCGCTGATACAAATTTTGTACAGCACAAAGGCTCCGACCAACAATTCTTGCAGTTTCACGTTATCCTCGGCCATCTTGTATCAACGCTACAATTCTTGCCGCAGCAATAGGATTTACAGGCATTGTGAACTGCTAAATACACAATACGAGTACTACACCGTGTAAATGATAGATTTTACAAAGAGAAATCAACGCTATACCGAAAAGAGACACCGAAATGCGAATTTTCAATTACCGCGAATGCATGCTATTTCATAAAATTTGTAAAAAGAGTGATATTACATGACAGATAACAAAAGAAAACAGATGATATTTCTCAAAAAATAAATTATTAAGATCCTTCTATGATTTACAATTTACAAACATGAGCTTAAAACAAAACATTCCAAAAATATATCATAATTAATAATTGACCTCAATTTTTTGCTCGCCAGTGTATATTGTGATCTTAAAGTTATAAAAACTCAAAAATTGTTCGCAGGGTAATACTAGTTAATAGGTGGACATTAACTAGAGATAGTAAATAGAAAACCGGCAAATTGTAACAGCACTAGTAAGCAGCCAAATACACATTTGTTGCTTCGGTCAAGTTTCTACCGAGTTTGTGGATAAATAAGACGTCGCAGCGGAGGTAATTTATAACTACCTACCAGCCACTGTTATCTGGACCCCAAGGTAAATAAAAAAAAAATATAAATAAATAAATAAATATATCATCACGGCATATTTCCCATTTCTGAGTGTGCCACAATCTGCTTTATCGCAGATATCGGTAATAATGATGGCATATTTGTACCGTGCGGGCGCTTACCAGGCGTCACCTCACGGGCACTCATTGCTGGCGTGGAGAGTGCACCACAGGGGTCACTTTTGTGCCATTTAAAATTGGAAATATTTGGCGTCGGTCGGGATATATATCTAAATGTATACAGGGTGTCTCAATAAGCTTGCTCACTATTGGTAACTTTTTTATTTGATGAGCTCTGATAAGAGCGAAACACGTGTCTACGGCTGCTTTTGAGCGTATTACCCTGCGAACATTTTTTGAGTTTTTATAACTTTACGCTCACGATAGGGTGTATCAAGATAATGGAAAAGTGCATTTTATTCGTGTATGTGAAAAGATACAGAAAAAAGTGATTAAGATATTTTGTAAGGCATAGAGGGGGACATAAACTTCATTATCTTAAATCCAGTGGTACTCAATCTATAGTGTAATATTAATTTTTTTTTAAATGGCATTATATATATTTTATTAACTCATTAAATAGAGAATTTTGTTCTGAATTCAACGATATAATAATATTATTCCCTTAAATTGCGAAAAATTTGATAAAAATTTATTCAAAGTTAATATTTTTTTTTCTACTTTGAGTAATCTGAGCAAACATTCAATCAATAAAACAAAATAAAATTTATTTTAGCTTTATTACATTCAAGTAAGCTACGATTTTGGCAATAAATTCAACTTTTAAAATAAAGGTTTTGTTTTATTGATTGAATGTTTGCTCAGATTACTTAGATACAATAGAAATGAAATACTAACTTTGAATTAATTTTTATATATTTTTTCGTAATGTAAGGGTATGATATTATTATATCGTTGAATTCAGAACAAAATTCTCTATTTAGGGCCGGTTTTTAATCGCTTGTTAAAGTGTTTGTTAACTACCTAGCAGATTAAATTTATCCATCAGATAAACTCCATGTTAATGAAAATGCGTTTTTCAATACGAATTTATCTATTCGGTAAGTAACAGTCGCATTTGGTTGTCAACTTTAAGGTTGGCAATAATTATAATCTGATATTTGCTATATTCGTAAGAAATCACATGTCATTTTGAACGTATTTCCATACATTTCGTTTCAAATGTGATTGACAGTTGCAGTTGTTGACAATACTGAATCTGTGACCTTCAAGCAAATTTAAAGTTTGCTTTAGTTTGTAGCAATATGTTGTAAGAATACATGAACTGAAGATTGGAAAAAACCTCGGAAAAAGCTATTTTACTACTGACTGTCATATCATTATGGATTTTATTTTATTACATATATGCATCTTCAAGCATCAAGCAGTTGTAAATTTGTACTGAGATTTTGCCTAGAAATGTACACATGTTGTGTTTCTTAAAAAAATATACTGTCTCATTGGTCATTAATTAGAAAAGGTAGCGTATTGAAGTATTTTATAAGAGCAGGTTTGGTTCATGTCTTCTTGGCAATTCTGAATTTCGAAGTGATCAGTACAACATTGAGTTATACCTACATTCTATTTTTAACACTACACAATATATTTTATATAATTATTAGTATATAGTATATTGACGCAACATTGTTGTTATCAACGTGTTGCTTGTTATTAATTTTTCTCATTCTTGTAATCAAAATAAATTATTATAAAGTGAAAATTATTTTCATTGTATTATGTATTATAATTTAATGAAATATCAGTATTATCTGAATACATAGCAGTATTTCTTTGCTAAATTTGAATGTTTTAAAATATTTATCGTCACTAGAAGTCAACGAGATCTGGTCGACATCTTTCAATATGTGGTCTTCGATTCACTACCATTATATTAACAAACGAAATCTTCCAATTCTTCCTTGTCCTTGTCTATACTATCAAAAACACATTTACATACGTCTATTATATACATATTTCTACAATTTTCTACGAATATTATTTAACTGTCAATGCCAGTATGCCAGAACAGCTGAATTTATCCTACTACTAAACTTTTATCGGTAGGTCAAAGTGTCTGTTACGTTATCCTCTTGTTTACCTAAGACTTATCCTGTTGGTAACGCTACCATGACATTGAAAAACTGAAATAGGTGTTTACCATGAGGATAAATTTTACAGAGACTTAACAGACACTTGCCAGAACATTGAAAAACCGACCCTTAATGAGTTAATAAAATATATATAATGCCATTTTAAAAAATATAATATTGCCCTATAGTTTGAGTACCACTGGATTTATGATAATAAAGTTTATGCTAAAATGTGTCCCCTTCTATCTCTTACAAAATATCCTAATCACTTTTTTCTGTATCTTTTCACATACACGAATAAACGGCACTGTTCCATTATCTTGATACATTCTGTATATATATAAATAGGGCAAATAAGAGAAAAAATAGACATAATAGAAAAAGACTTACATGGATGATTATATTAGAGAATTTCCACATAACGTCGAAATAAATAGCGTGAACGCTATTGTCTGTCAGACATAACCTCACTTTTAGAGAAAGATAGCTTCAATGTTTTAGTTAGACAGATACAATAACGTTCACGCTATTTATTTCGACGTTATGTGGAAATTCTCTAATATAATCATCCATGTAAGTCTTTTTCTATTATGTCTATTTTTTCTCTTATTTGCCCTATTTATTTATCATGACTACGAGTCATTCGTCAATAGAGATATACCTTAATTCGTAAACACTCGTAAAATTTTAAACGGTTCATCATCATTTTTATCCAGTAAAAACAGTCAACACTGAAAGAAAAATCAAAATATTATTTTTCAAGTTTGATTCTATTTGTCAAAAATGTGAACGAGCCGTTTTGAAACTTTGAAACGAGTGTTTATGAATATGGGCATTAATGTCAAATATTTATTGTTACCTACTTTATCAAATTTTAATGAGATTATCTCTTAATAGGCATAATATCACTATTTTACATATGGGCGTGTGTGTTGTATGTAACTCGAATAAAAATGATTTCATCGCAGAAAATGAAATATACTCGCCTATGGCTCATACTTCAAAGTCGTTTGATAATCTTCACGCTTAGCGCCATAATGATTGACACTGCAATCTTTATGATATTAAATAACTATTGTTTTATATTTCTTTTATTTCAATATGCATCGCGTAGTGCAAAAACGACTGTTTTTTTTCTGGGCAAATAAAACTTTTATGAATATAGTTCAGATAACATACCTTTACTCTATACTCGTATAAAATTAAACATATTTAAATTGAAACACGTATTACTCATATATATGTTGGCAAATATAATATGAGTAATTAATTTTATATGAGAAACGATTACATAACGTCAGGGTCATGTTAATAGAATTTTATTTTTGGAACACATTGGAATAATTATAAAATGTTCATGCCATTAGCACTGCATTTTTCTCAATTATATGATGATATCATAATTTGTTTTTGCATATCATTACAGAATTTTTTTTCTTCATTTTTAATCAGTTGTTATTATGTATATTACTAAGAACAAACTACATCTTAATTAATGATGTTCAAAGATAACTGGAACAAAATAATATTTTTTTGCTAACCTCGGTAGCTCATCTCTAGAGTAGTTGAGAATTAGCTGCGATCACGTTTCTATGGTATATAAATTGTTTAAAAATCAGAAATGTTATTATATTTCGTAAAATCCAACAAAAACAAAATACGAACAGCAGCTGGACTGAAAGCACCATAGTACGAAGAGAAAATTAAAAATTTCGACTAAAACAGAATTACTTATCAATGTTGGAAAGAATTAAAAAAGAAAGAAATGGAAACATCAATGAACAGCTGGGAAAACAGAAGAAGGAAGTACTACAAAAAGTGGCTTTTTTCTCCCGTCCCTTCTAAGCTATACTACATCCTAGACGAGTCAGCTTTGTGAGAAACATAAACAAAATATCTGATGTGGCCACCACATGACCTCCCGCCAATTCCAGGGTTAACATAGCAATGAGCAAAATTTGGATTATATTTAATTATGTTTTTCCTTGAAAATCTGTTAAGAACTCCAAATTAAGTACCACTTTCGGGTTACCATATCATCCAAATCTAATATGTTGTTTCAAATTATATACAAGTTTTAAATACCAAATTTGAGAAGTTTTGGATTATATTTTAATAGAAAAAATCAGCATCAACTTCCTAGTGCTCTAAAGGCCCATTCCCAGTGCCTGTCATAGTCATAGTTTTTTGTCGTAATTTTTTTTTTTTTAATCATAAACATACGCAGACCGTTTCCAGTGCACTTTAGACAATAGACAAAATATCAATGTCAATGTCAAAAAATTGTAATAATATGAGTTGCTCAGAGGAATACTTTATTTCATTAATACAAAAAAATAAATGTATTTGGTTTAAAGAAGATCCAGATTATAAAAATACTAAAATGAAAGAAAAAATATGGCGGGAAAATCAACATATATGAAAACATACGCTATGTCAAAATTTAATGACTATGACTATGACAAAAGTTTGAAGTTTGCAAACTTTTGTGATTATGTTTATGATTATGCCTTAAAACGCAATCTGTGTAGATTCTTCGGTATACATGATCCATTTCGTATATGTGTAGTTGTAAACTAATATTTGACACTTTGCTTATTGACAACTGTTTGATTTGTATTGCTGTGAACAAAGCGAACTTAAATCGGCTCACATGTACATAATATTTTATTTAGCAACGAAAATAACAATCAAAAAGTTGTTTTTATAAAATGTTAGTATAAAAATGTCTTGATATTACGCCAAAATTTTGATAAAATTGTTCAAGTTGTGTCTGTTTTAAAAATTGTTCTAGTATTGCGCTTGTAAATTCTATAATTCTACAACGATGTTATGCAGTAAATTTCAACAAGTCTTTTCCTTCATAAAATCAGTTAGAAATACAGTTTTGCCAAAATTGTTAAAAAATTTAAAATCATTGAAGAAATGGCAGATACCTCACAATGAAAATTTTGATGAATAATAATTCACTAAAGAACGCTATTTCTTATAGTAGGTAGCAATGTGATTATTTAATTTTAAAATTTAAAATGTAGTATTATTTTTCGTTAAAAAAAGTGTTATTGTATGCACTTTATAACTTGGTTTATTTTAAACAAACTTTTATGGATGTACAAAAGAAGAACATATTTGAAAAAGAAGTACAATTTACAATAAATAAATATAAAAGTCAGTGTAAAAGAAAGACATACCTATTTGAGATAAGTAGTACAATTTGTAGTAAATAAACATAATTTAAGTGGAACACAAAGACAACTTAACGCTTAAAATAGAACAAATTCGAATGTCAAAAAAAATCTGATGTGGCCAGCACATGATCTCCCGCCAATTTCATGTTTAAAATAGCAGTGAGCTTTAAGTAAAGTATCACTTCCGGTTGATCGTTTGTAAATAAAATCTAATTTGTTGTCCAATAAACAGAAAAGTCTGTAATACGAAATTTTGGATTATGTTTTATTGCCTTTCCTCAAAAATTTGTTAGAGCTCCAAATTATGTACTACATCCGTTTTATCATATATGGTTAAAATCTAATATGTTGTTTCAAATTATATATGAGTTTAACATACCAAATTTGAGAAGTTTTGGATCATATTTTAATAGACTTTCAGGAAAAATCGTCACACACACTTTCTTATAAAAACAGCATGAACTTCTAGGTGCTCTAAAACGCAATCTTTGTAAATTTTTCGCCGTACATTATCCATTTCGTAAATGTGTAGTTGTAAATTAATATTAATTTATAGTTCTGCAAATATAGAAAAAAATTAAATCAGATCACCTGTACATCTAATATTTATGTATGATGGGAAATATATTATTTTTACAAACCTTAATTTCATTAGAATTAAATATTTTATTCTTATATTCTCCTTGACACGGTTTCATTATTAATTTTAATGTAATTTCTTGATGTCAATGACATTTGTTTAAATATGTCAAAATTGTTATTAAAATTATGTTTTTGTTTGTCGCATAGGCAAAATTCATGTATCAAAAACAAATAACACAGGAAATAAACAGTGAAGAGGGACAAAACAGAAATATCTTAAACATAAATGAAGAAGCATTTACGGAAGAAGAAATAAAACAAGCAATATACAAACATAAAGACAACTAAGCTGCAGGGATAGATAACATCACAGCCGAACTTTTAAAAGCAGACTTGGAAACAACAACTAATGTAATGTTAATTCTTTTAAATAAAATATGGACAAACGAAGATATCCTAAAATATTGGATAACAGGAATTATTATAAAACTTCCTAAGAAAGGAAACCTTTCACACTGCGAGAACTGGAGACCAATAACGCTTCTATGTACAGCAAGTAAAGTATTTACGAGAATAATGTTGGAAAGAATGAAACACCAAATAGAAACATGCCTCAGAGAAAACCAGGTAGGTTTTAGAGCGCAGAGACCATGCATCGATCATATATGTACAATAAGGATAATCCTAGAACAAGTTAACGAGATGCGAAGTGAAGTACATGTAATGTAGCCTTTATTGATTTCCTCAAATCATTCGACAAAGTCAACAGAGAAAAAATGTGGCATATATTACAAATTTATAATATTCCGGAAAAATTTATAAGAGTAATTAAGTTACTATACCAAAATTATACGGCAAAAATAGAACACGAGGGAAAACTGACAGAAAATATAAGTATAGACACTGGAGTCAGACAAGGATGCATCTTATCACCCCTTCTATTTCTTATAATAATAGATTGGATAATGAGGAAAACTATAGACAACAAAACAGGCATTACCTGGAGTCCATTCTCTAAATTAGAAGACCTAGAATTTGCTGACGACTTGTGTCTTTTCGTAGAAAATAAACAATATTTACAAGACAAAATAGATCGACTGACAAAAACAGCTGCAAAAGCAGGTCTACAAATAAATGTAAAGAAAACAAAAATACTGACGAAAGACACAAAGAACAGCGAGAAGATTAGGATAGGTGGAGAGGATATTGAAGAAGTAGAAGAATTCTGCTACTTAGGTAGCATGGTAGATATTAAAGGAGGAAGTCAGAGGGACATTGAAAGAAGAATAACAGAAGCACAAAAAGCGTTTAACATGTGAAGAAAAATCTGGTCAGCATCAAACATTTCAGAACACACAAAATTAAGACTATTTAAAACAAATGTGAAAAGTATACTTTTGTACGGAAGCAAAACATGGAATGACAACGGGATAATGACGAATAAACTACAAACTTTTATAAATAAATGTCTGACAATTATATGCAGGGTATACTGGCCACAAAAATCTCTAATGAAGAGCTACTGGCTAGAACAAATGAGGAGCACATTGCCAAAACAATTACAAAACAAAAGTGGAAATGGATAGGCCACACATTAAGAAAATCATCATATAATATTACAAGACAAGCCCTGGATTTTACTACAGCAGGTAAACGGAAAATAGGAAAACCTGTAGAAACCTGGAAAAGAACAATAAACAAAGAATTGCGCATACAGAAACTGACATGGAAAGAAGCAAAGTAAATAGCAAGAAACAGAGATGAATGGAGGCTACTAGTTAATAAAATCCTAGATACATAATAACTCCCATCTAATAAAACGATATAATAATAATAATAGTCAATAACGAACTCACATCTAAATCAATTGAAATTAAAAAAATAAAAATAAATAGAACTAAAAAGAAGTGTAATATTATCGAAAAACAATAATAAAATATTGTGCTACAAGTACGAACAATCCAATGTTGCGTAGGGCTGGCTACCCCACCAACACAAACTTTACTAAAAGCTTTTGAAACGCTGCAAGCGCCTTATATTCCGCCAAGGAATGACAGGAAGAAGAGAGATAGGCAAAATGATATATGAAAATAAATTATATTACATATTCATATTTAAAGTTATTTAGAGTTATTTACTAAATGTTATTATCGTAGAATTGAAGATTGTACCATATTATATTCAATTTAAATTAGTAAAAGTTGCTAAAAAATTATATTCAATAAATTTTTTACAAGAAAATTGTTAAAAGCTTGTATAAATGATACTTCCGGTGATCCGATATACACTAGAAACTAATGAGCTCTTCCCACATTAGTATAGAATGGGTATACAAAATTTTAAATTTTTCTGATTGATGGTATTTGAGTAATCGTATCCACAAGATCCACACACACACACACACAGACACACACACACACACACAGACACACACACACAGACACACACACACACGCAGACACACACACACAGACACACACACACACACACACATACATACCTACAGACATCATTGTAAACATGTTAAAATCGGATTCTGGGGACAACAAAACGTGCTTATTCACGAAAATCTCTATACGCGATTTTTATCACGATCCCTATACCTCCCTATACGCGATTTTTAGCACGATCCCTATACCTCCCGTACCGAGGGTAGCGGGAGGTAAAAATTGTGCAAGACTAGGAAAACTTAGAATTTTGAGTTATTTTCGAAAGTTTACAACTTTTGTAAAATTCAAATGCACTGTCTTTAAGCCAGTTAAGGTTAAGTTATGGTTTAACAAATTCTAGAAAATATTTTGTTTATCTTTATTAATAATAAAAATAAGTTGATTTAAAACTTTAATTATCTCGAAACTAACTTTTTTAGATGTCTTAGTATTGTTCTAGCACGGCGATATTACCACGGCATATTACCCATTGCTGGGTTTGCCAATCTGCTTTGCTTGGTAATGATGATGACATATTCGTACTTTGCGAGCGTTTACCATGGGCATTCATTTGTGGAGTGGAGAATGTACAACAGGGGTCATTTTTGTGCCATTTAAAATTCGAAATATTTTTTTGTGTCGGTCGGGATCGAACCTGGTTCCCTAGATTCGCAACTAGACACAGGCAAATGGCCACGAGACACCATATGAATGAACTTTCAAATAATTGAATAGATGTCAATCCAATGTTACCAAGTACAACATGTAGGTACCGGGTGTAACATGAAAAGCGGACCATAGGTGTTTAACATGGGACAGTCTTCAAGTAAACAACTTTAAATAACTTGAAATATAAATTTATATAATAACATATTTTTATAAATCATCTTTCTTATGCGTCAAATAAAAACAATACTTAAATAACAATTTTGACGTATTTAAACAAATGTCACTGTCAGGAAACAATTACATTAAAATGAAACCGTGTTACGGAGAATGTGGTAGTTATATATTTGTATCTAATGAAATTAATGCCCGCTTTCTCCACAGCAACTTAAGTTGTTGATTATTAAAGTGCTACTTAATTGTAAGTAGGCCTTATATCCCAAATGCGTTGCACCAGCAAATTTGAATGCGAACTTAACTTATGTCACAAATTACACTGGCAACAGTGTAATGCTGCTCTATGATTGGTCAATTTGAAATTTAGCGATTCAAAATTAAATACCGTCTGTCAAACGCCAAAGCTGTCATTGTGTTTATCAGGGTTTATGTTTGTATTCATTCAATAATATTCGATATGGATTTACAGGATTTTCCTAATTTGACGACGTTAACGTCGTGGATATTGTAAGGAAGTCGATATTGTCGAAAATGGTAGAACTCCGCGACAAATAAATAACAGAATTGATTTGTTCCAAATATACTATATTTATTTTTAATATTTTTATGTGGACCACCGCCAGTTCTATAAACGGAAGCCTTTTTCTTCGATGTCGTCTTCCTTGCATCAGTCTTCATATTTGCACACATTTTATTGCCAATGTTGCGGCAACTAATTTCCAGGTGTTATTTTTTGAATATTGGATATAGACACCGCAATGATTTTTTTATTTTCAATATTCTCTTTAAATCTTTGTTTCTACAATCTCACAGAGCAATTTTCTTTTTTTTTTGCTATAATTTATTCTTTTCTTTTGCATATCATTCAATTTTCACGCCGTAACAAACCAAAACGGAACAAATTTACCGCCGATATGTCAACTGATATATGACACATAACCACATAAGTCACCGTTTTTTTCGACTTACATTTAAGTGCTACTTACGTCTCACATTTTGACATTTTTGTATGATGCAACAGTTTAAAGTGGAACTTAGGAATAAGCAACGACTTAAGTCTTAAGTTGCTCTGGAGAAACCGGGCATAAGGTTTGTAAAAATAATATATTTTCCCACATACAGGAATATTATGTACAGGTGAGCCGATTTAAGTTCGCTGTGTTTGCAGCTCTACAAATAAAATAGCTGTCAATAAGCAAAGTGTCAAATATTAGTTTACGACTACACATTTACGAAATGGATCATGTACACCGAACAATCTACACAGATTGCGTTTTAGAGCACTAGGAAGTTGATGCTGATTTTTTCTATTAAAATATCCAAAACATCTCAAATTTGGTATTTAAAACTTGTATATAATTTCAAACAACATATTAGATTTGGATGATATGGTAACCCGGAAGTGATACTTAATTTGGAGTTCTTAACAGATTTTCAAGGAAAAACGTAATTAAGTAACATGAAAAGCGGACCATAGGTGTTTAACATGGGAACACAGTTTTTCCTTGCGTAAAACTGGCCTTATAATTTTAAACAATAATGCTTCAAATAAATGTTATAGAGAATTAAATTCTACATCTAATTCATTAATCACATTTCATCTTGCACGTTTCGTAACCAAGCAAATGTAATTTAAACATTTGTAAATGTTTCTTCTTTTTAGTGTTAGCCATGGTATTGACATAAAATCATAAACAAATATAATGACATTTTACCTGTCAGAAATTATAAAATATAACTTGCATCAAAATAATACTACTTAATAATTTTCTTCGGATAGGTAAAATATGTCACAATATGGCAGATACGTTTTTGACAAGTAAGATGTCATCACATTTGTTTAGGATTTTATTTCAATACCAAGCAGCATTTAATTCTCCACAACATTTACTTGAAGCATTATTTTCTAAAAATAATAAGCTACTTCAGTGCAAGAAGAAACTATTTTCCAATGTTAAACTCATATGGCCCTCTTTTCGTGTTACACCCGGTATATATATTTTTAATGGCGTACTCGTACTACACTACTTCTACTTACTCATATTAGTCCTCTGTTACAAAACAAGCTAGTCTTAAAGTTGGAACTTATAATTCACCTATACGAGATGACAGCATGTGGGGCAAAATATGGTAATTTATGTTACAATAATTAAAGATTTATTTCTAAAATTTGTAAACATTTTACTAATTCTTGTGTTTAAAATAGTCAATAGTCCTAAATTGACATATTACCAGAATAGCAATGCTAACTTATTCGTTACCATATCTTTGCTCCAAAACAATAATGTTTAATTTCTATTATAATGAAAATCTGTAGTAAGTAATTATTATATTTTATTTTGTACGATGTATGTAACTGAATGTATTTTGTGTACATGATATGCAATATTTCGTAAGATCTTAGTGTAAATGTGACAATTTTCATGTTATTTTGTATGTATTAGATTATTATTTACTAATGAGCCTGTTGCACATTTTTCAAAAATTATTTTAAATGGAAGTTTATGCAATGACTTTCTTAATAATAATTTTTATTTAAATAATTTGTTGTTATTTGTAGAAATAATTAAATAAAAAGATTTGCGTCCTGAAAAACTACCCCCCACTCCTGTGACGTAGAAGTACATACATTACATCATTAATAGCCAATAGGAAAATAGTTTTTCCATCACCTACGTTTATTCATATATTTATATAAATAAACGTAGGCTAAAGTTTGTCACATGTTAATAAAAAATCTTTTAATTTGACATTTGACGCTGACATTGCTCATTGCAACTGAATAATAAAGTAATAATGGCAAATTCAAATTACACTCAAGCTAAGTCGGACAATTTACCGAAGGTCGATAGCTGAATGATGGCTGAATTTATATCAGAACGATTGTTTTACTGCTATCGAAATAAGGGGTGTTAAAGAGTTGAGGTAAAATAAAATATAAAAACTGAATTTACAATATAAATTGATAATACATTTTACTTTAAAGTTCTGGTCTTGATTCTTACATTGAATCTGCTATAGGACATGTAGATCTATGTCGAGAAAAAAATATCTGTATAGTCAGATGTAAAGATTGCCCTAACATAAAGTGAAGCATCAAAAATATACTGTTATCGTGAAGGTGGATGAAAGTTGAAATGATCTTCACAAACATGAAGACACGATTTTTCTGACAAATTATCAGCTCTTCGACCTACTGCTTCTAGCCACAATTTTCTTTTCTTCGCATCTTTTGTAAAATTTATAAACTCTATAGTAGGTTTGTTCCTAACAGTATTTTTGTAAGAAGGCACAATACAATATCGTAAATTACTCATTTTATTTTGAACTTTTTATTACCTACATATTATACAACTTGAACCAATCTAAAAATTTGACACTTGTTTGACAACTTTGACAATACACGTGACACCTTAGAACCACTGAAGATGTATGTACTCTGACGTCACATTTTGTTTCAAATTACGTGACATTCAAAATTTTATCCAAATTTCAAAAATTAATTGTAAAATATCTAAAAGATATTTTATGATATTTTCAAATTTGAGGCTCTTTAAAGAACAATATCTTTTAAAATTTAATACTTAGAAGTCATATAAAAATTCTTGCAACAGCCCTATTGTTATAAACCCTGAAAAAGGTACAAGTGTGGATCGAAACGTCAGTGTTGTAAGAATAAATGCTGCTTGACTGAGTTATGAATAATTATTAACACCTTAACAGTGGAGAAATTTACCTATAATTATATTTTATGACTCATTGATATTTCATGATGGCCATGGCCACATACCTTATATTCTATACTACACAATTCCTGTAATACCCCCTCACTTATATAAAGATAGGCGGGTGACAACAAGAAATCTAGAGTAACTTGGAAAGGAATGTTCTATAAGCATAACTATTCCTAGAATGTCTGGAATACTCAGTTTCGGGTAATAAACAGCCCTTCATCATATCGTTGAATGACGAGCTAAGAGTCCTTAGGTCAAACTTCTGGCCTTGAGCCAGCTAGCGAAAACAGCGCATTATTAATTTGGTGGAACTGACAGGGCGCGCTCGCTCTCGAGATATGTAGCTAATCTTGAACTAATCAACAAATACCCTAGAGTTCAGAATTTACGCTTAATTAACATTGTCACAAATTAACAATGACACGATAATTCACACTGCAACATCTGTAGCGAATCGGGCGGCGCACGGATTCGTAGGCCCAGACGGTTAATACGTGGGGCGTACCGGTGCCGCTTGTGACGTTTATGTTGATAGCGACATATGCACAGATTCATTGACCTTACCTTATTTCTAATTATGTCTTGGAAATTAATTTTTACCCTGGAAATCACTCAAGTAAGAAAAAAATTATATCAGTTGATTATAACTACTCTAAAAAAATATGAGTTAAAATCAAGTCAAAAATTAAAATATAATAAAATGCAATGATAACTTCATATATTTAGGTGTTCGGATTCATTTTTGGACCCTAGCAATGTGAATTTAAACGAATGACAGCTGTCAATTATCTTATGTACTAGCTACTAGTTCTATATCCACATTACTGATTTTTTACGTTTTGTAAAAGGGTTTTGTACTAGTGTGCCCAAATAGATGTAATAATAATAATAATAATAATAATAATAATAATAATAATAGTAATAATAATAATAATAATAATAATAATAAATAGTTTTATCAGTGCCTCAAAATAAAGAAAGAAGAAAGAATTGCTTGTTTCAAGTAAACATAAAACCATTTACAAAATCAAATATTTATTCTGTTAAGATCATTTTTGTGTTTACAGGGTCCCGATTCTAATTCAACTTTTCGACGTGAAATAATTTTAATCGTCGAAATGCTACACACAGCCATCTATGAGTTGAGACAGGTACTAAAACTAACTTATCGACATGGAATCGTTTCGCGTCGAATAGTTTGACATTTCAAGTTAGTTTTGTTTTGTTCGTGATTTTGATATAGATTTGGTGGTTAGTATTATTTGTAGTAGCACTGTAGACAATTTGTAAATAAAATACTTTATTTTTTATGTATAATTTAGCTATGGCGTGGTTTTATATACATCATTTATTAATTCAAGAGCTAGAAGAAGAAGAGCGGCGAAATGCAGGCAGAATTTTAAGGAGATCTTTGCGGGATACTCAAGATCCATTTTCAACGCTTGAAAATGAATTTCGCAACAATTTTCGGTTAAGTAAAGAGGCAACATTGTATTTAGTCCGTGAGGTAAATCCTCTGTTACCAGCGGGCCGTTATGTGAATAAAATTCCTGGCTTATATAAAGTAAGTTCTTGTTTCATAACTTTACTCATGTTTCATTTGTTTTGATATGATTTTTTGAAAATACTTGCTACTTTACATTTTTTCGCTGTCGGAAGTTACCAGCGAAGTGCGGGAAACAATATTTATGCTTGCCTGAGCCAGCCAATGGTAAGCAGATCTATCCACGAAGTAACCAATGTCTTATTAAGACATTTTCTTCGCAGATGGATTCGATTTCCAAGAAACGAAAGAGAGCGTGAAGAATGTAAACATAGGTAATAATAGTAGTTTGATAAAACAAATGACAAACGTTTACTATTTGTTGTAATTCTGTTACAGATTTAATTTACATCTCCATATGCCACAAATTATTGGGGTGGTGGATGGCACACATATCGCCATTGTTACCCCAGACGAAAATGAGAACATATATGTGAACCGGAAGGGTTATCATAGCTTGAATGTACAAATTGTACGATGATTATCACGATTTATGAAGAATATGTTGAATTTAATTTTGTTGCGTTATAGATTTATGATTCACGGCTAGTAATTTTAAACGTTGTGGCAAGGTGGCCGGGAAGCACTCATGACGCTTTCGTGGGGCGCTCTAGCGTAATTGGAAGAGCCATGCGTGCTAACTATGAGAATGGAGATCATGGATGCAGAATAATGGGTATGTTCAAGGTTTTATTTTTTGTTACATGTGTTTCACATAATAATAAGAAATAAACTTCACAGTGCATTTTAATGAACAATTTATATTATTTATGATTTTAGATGATTCGGGATATGCCTGTTTACCGTGGCTTTTAACACCCATTAAAAACCATAGGACTCCACAACATGAGGCATATAACAATCAGTTTAAACGTGCCCGGAGTTGCGTTGAAAGGTGCATTGGTGTTTTAAAGGGGCGATTTCGGTGTCTCTTACGAGATCGAACTTTGCACTACGCTCCACAAAATGCTGCGCGAATAGTGATAGGATGTGTAATTTTACATAATATTGCTATACACTACAATGTTCCAAATCCGCAACCACTTTGGGATGACATAGATCAAGAAGAATTTCGGCTGCCACAAATGCCACCAGCAGATCCAGGACAAGATATTGTATATAGAAGGCTTGGACAACAAAACCGTCAGCAATATATTGACAATTATTTTTAAAGTTAAATATTAATTTAAAAACTGCATTAAATAGTATTTTATATTTTATAACGAAAAGAAGTTAATAAAAACAATAGCCAATAACTTAAATATAAACTTTTATTTTTTACTTCCTTGTACGAAATAAAGGAAGTATTGTAATCGCGAAAAATTTCGGTTTCCAGATTTCAACGGAAATATCCATTTTGAGAATCCCTGAATCCATTTTGACTAATTTCGGCGTGACGTCTGTACGTACGTACGTATCTCGCATAACTGAAAAACGGGAAGCCGTAGGAAGTTAAAATATTGTATTTAGGACTGTTATAACATCTAGTTGTGCACCTCTCTTTTTGGTCATTACATAACTTTCGGAAGTGGTACTTTACTTGAAGCCTATAATAGATATTAATGAAAAATTATATTAAAATATAACCCAAAACTTTTCAAATTTGGTATATAAGACTCTTATATCAATGGGAATAATATATTAGATTTTAGTTGAAATGGTCTAACCGGAAGTGGTACTTTACTTGAAGCCTATAATAGATTTTAATGAAAAACTATATTAAAATATAATCCAAAACTTTACAAATTTGGTATATAAGACTCTTATATCAATGGGAATAATATATTAGATTTTTGTTAAAATGGTCTAACCGGAAGTGGTACTTTACATGAAGCCTATAATAGATTTTAATGAAAAACTATTTTAAAATATAAACCAAAACTTCTCAAATTTGGTATTTTATACTTTTATATCAATAGAAATAACATAATAGATTTTGGTTAAAATAGTCTAACCGGAAGTGATACTTTACTTGAAGCTGTTATCAGTTTTTCTTTAGAAAAAATGGTGTTATTTTGAATTTAACAATAAATGCTTTTAGAAAATTGAATTCTCCGTCGAAAATATCAAGTATGATTAAATTAGCTCTTTGTATAAGCGAGATATGTAAATTTAAAAATATGTACTTTTTGGTTTCTGTAATTAAGTTTGCTATGAATTAAGACAAAAAATAACAAAAAAATAAAGAATTTAGTGTCAATGTCAAATTATGTCCAATACGTGCAATTTAATGATTGGGTCTGTAATAATACAAATTTTAATTATTAATAAAATATGTATAGTGTAACGCTAGGCGTACAAGGAAGTCATGTGTTGTCCACATTTTTACTTCCCGCTACCTTTGGTAAGGGAGGTATAGGGATCGTGCTAAAAATCACATATCGAGATTTTAGTAAATGACCACGTTTTAAGGTCCCTAGAATCCAATTTTAACATTTTCACGATGATGTCTGTATGTGTGTATGTATGTATGTATGTATGTGTGTGTGTGTGTGTGTGTGTGTGTGTGTGTGTGTGTGTGTGTATGTGTATGGATTTTGTCTTCATTCTAACTCAAATACTATCATTCAGAAAATTCTGAAACCTTGTATTTATACCCTATTCTAATATGAAAAGAAGCCATTAGATTTTGGTGTAAATGGGATAACCGGAAATGGCACTTTACCTGAAGCTCATTATGGTTTTTCTTCAAAAAATACCATTAAATGCCATTTTTTCGCATTTTATGTCTTATGAAAATTAAAGATGATTGAATTTTCTACAGGAATACATTAATACTTTTTCTATATATTTTACAGATAAATTTAAAAATATTTTTTTTTATTAGTCGCGAAGCCTAAGATAAACACAATAATTCCTTTGTTATACAGTTCATATTTCAAATGAATGTAACTGACAGTAAATGTCACTGTCAGAAAACTAATCACTTCAAATTAATAATAGTGACATTTTAAAAAGATAATAGTAAAAAAAAAGCAATAGTTTTCTGCAATGGAACAGTTTGCAGCGTTAGTAAATACGTAAGTATGTATTTAAATTAATAAAAATTCAATAGCGGGAGATTTTGTGTTGGCCACATCAGATTTTTTAATAATGACATCCATTTTGTCATTCATGGAATTGCCGATGTCGCTGAACATCTTGGTCGCTTCTGCAGCCGTGGTTTTCGGTTTTTTCCCCTTTCCTTTAAAAACATACACATTAAATGAGTTTTAACTGTGCTCCTTATGTACAAGGAAACTTTAATTATCAATATTATTATCACTTATTACGTGAATGAGATTATTACTTCGACCATATAACTATAGACACGTAATGGAGGCATTTGTTTTGAAGCGTAAGTGTGCGGTGCGGGGAAGGAGGAAGGTGCCCATATGTGGTGTTTTGTTGGTTGCAGGTTTATAGGAGATAAAGTGCGTTGCGGGTTACATACGGGTAAGTATTTATTATATTAGCCTTGGAAAAATGTTTGACATTAAATATAATATTCCAATACGATTTATTTAAATATAAAATTAATATTCTTGCTATTTTTATTATCTTCTCTTATATAAAAGGATAGACTTTATGTAGATTTTAGTAAATTTGTGTATAACTACTAATATTTAACATAACAAAAAATAATGTGTGTACATAATACATACCTAAATGTACTACATGTTATACTAAAATTGATTTTCTTAATATTTCATGTTTTTTAGTTTGAAGCTATGAAGATAAATTTAAAATAATTATTGTTTTATTTTCGGTGATAGGAAAATGTTTCAATATTACTAGTTTTACATACTGTTAGTAGATTCTTTTGTTAAATAACGATTAATTTTTCCGTTTGTATATTGTATATGACACTAACTACTATTATTATTATTAATTTTAGCTATTTATTAAAATTAATATTTTCATCTGAGCAATTAATTTAAAATAATGTTTAACTTTTTACATTTTAGATATTAAAAATAGTAACAACATAAATTTTATATTTAAATAATTCGTATTGGAATATTATATTTAATGTTTCAACCATTTTTTAAAGGCTAATGTAATAATGCTTACCCGTATGTAATCTGCAATGCACTTTTATCTCCTGCAATCCTGCAACTAACAAAACACCACATATGGGCACCGCCCCCTTTCCCCCACCCGCAAATTTATACTTCAAAACATTGTATAACCTAACATAGCCAGTTACGTGTCTATAGTTATATGGTCGAAGCATTATTATTTTTTAATCTTAGAACATATAGAAAATATATTTTTCTGCTGTTAAATAAATAATATTCAGTACAAACCTTTTTTAGGGGTGTGGACCGCAGTCTGAAAAATAAAAATATAAAAATTATTGTCGTTTACATTTTTTTTTTTGGTATTACACTGGGCAACTTACAGTCATATATTCCGGCTCCAAATATTCGTATTCGAACTCAGGTTCGTAGGAAATGCAGCTTGCTTGGGAAGTGCTTGGAATTGGGTCTTCTGGCACGGGGAAGGCTTCTTCGGCATCTAATGGGACACCATCGGGCCCTTCAATGCCCAAAACGGCATCTGGACTCATGATATTAATTATTTTTTCATCTGTATATGATAAATCCCCTGAATATTGGGGTCCGCCTCTAGTACCCTCACGATGCCTTCTCATAGTAGAAGCTTTTATTTTAGTTTTGTTTTTTAAATCACGCCATACCTATATTTACATAGAAATATTAATGTTTTTAAAATTAATATGGTTATATGTACTTACTTTTTGCCACTTCTCTGTAGATTTTGTAGCACCGTCCAAATTATTTAAAATGTGTGTCAATTCTTCCCACATAAGTTTGGCCATTTTGCGCCCATTTGCCCCCAACAATTTCCCTTTCGCAAAATCTGGATGAGTCTCCATATATTCAACTATTGCAGTTTTTTGTTGTTTTGTGACCCTTTCCAAATATGTGCGATCCATTATAAAAAATTAAAACAAACAAATTTAAAAAATCGCTACTACAAACAACACAACTTCTCTGCTAAAGGCTGAAGAGAAAATGATTTCATCTTTAAGATTAACTTAATACTTCCGGGAAAAGTAAATTTTATTGATACCAACAATAAATGACAAAAATTCCCTACAGTGAAGGCGATGAGAGCGTTAATTTCCCTAGATACATTACATCGTCGAAAAGTTTAAAATTGGCGCTATGACTATAGTTCTACTATGCTCCACTACAGTTCGTTCAGCGCCACTATCTTTTTCGACATGAGTTAGCGTCGAAAACAATTAGAATCGGGGCCAGTTATGTCATTGGTTAGTATTTTTTGGACGTCACAAGCAGAGCAACTTGGCGCCAATTCAAAAAGTATACTTATAAAATGCTATTGCGTTTGTATATACCTAGAGTTTCAGCTAAGATGCAATATTTACTACTCTGTCATTAATGTATTAGTATGGATACCAGTTATACATACTGCATCGTTCCAGATAAAATGCAATATAGGTTGTCACTGTCAAATGAACTTATCAAAATTTACTGATTTATAAAAAATAACGTAAGAAAGTAATAAGAGCAGTATCTAAACTCTTACAGCCCGATTTACAAAGAAGTTTAAGCTAATCCTCATTTTTGGATTAGTGAATTCTATTCTATTCCGGTATTTAAAATTTAATATTCATAATATTATCAAAAAAGGTAGATACTAGGAATAGATTAGACTCGAGATTAGACTATATTTTATGATATAAACTGTCAAAATTAGAGTAGAATCAAATCAAAAAATGAGGATTAGCCTAAACTTTTTCGAGAATCAAGATGTTAGTGATTTGGAAAATGACAAGAATGAAATTTGTCGTCTTTTAATAATCTAAATAGAGAAGTTTTGATAATATTTAATTGATTTGCCAATGTTTTTGTAGGCAGTGATAGTAAATTATTTTTATTTTCTTTAGTTCGCGGAGTTTTTGTTCTTGTCCTTTTCGTATGATTCTTATCTAAACATCCACCACTTATAAATTTTGTAAATATTTTAGAAACTGTAGAAGGATTTGGTCTTGGACGTTCAGGAGATAAATTAGCAAATTTATTACAAATATTTCTCAAACTATAACCAATATTGCATCAAGTAACCAATTTTTTATTCTTCAGTAAATATCTTTAAAGCGTGATGACAAGTTCATTTGACATTTGACGTCGACAATTTTGACAAACTATGTTGCATTTTATCTGGAACGGTGCAGTATGTATAACTAGTGCCCATAGAAATACATTAATGACAGAATAGTAAATACTGCATGAGTTGCCAGTTAGGTTACGTTGCTGTCTGTATTTTTTTTTTTAAGAAAATAAAAACAAAATGCAACGTAACCTAACTGGCAACTCTAAAGAACACTACCATAAAACTCATATTTAATAATACTGTTCACATTCTCTTTCGAATTTCAGAAGAATGTTTTTTTTTTAATACCTCATTGTGTCAATCATAATCATCAGCAACCTAATGGAAGTAAGTAATCAATTAGAATATTAATAACGATTGTACAATAATTGAAAATTCCAAAAATATGTGTAACAATAAGATACTGAACTATGACTAGAACAAAATTCTTATTATATTTAAATGGTTATTTTGTCATGAATTTAACCAATAAATTCACAATATATTGTTTCCAATTTATCTTCTAAGTAAAATCTTTTATAATAAAATACATAGGTACATTATATACATTTCTTTACCAATTAATACAGTTATTCAAAAAATTTAATACATAGGTATCTACGTATATGTAGGCAGTGGCGTAACTAGGATTTAAAGCCCCCCCCCCCCCCCCGCAAAAAATGTAGCCCCCCCCCAATAAACTTCTGAAAATTATTTATATGATTAGGTACAAGAAAATACAATGTATATTTTGATTAATTTTAGTATAAATAATTATAAATACAATATTTTTTTAATTTTAGTATTTTTAGCGAGCTGTTCTTCACTCTGGTTTTTTTTTCTTTTTTCATTTTTGCGCCCCCTCTCGTGTTTTCGTTTATTACAAATTTAAAATTTACAAGTTATTTTTATTTAAAGCATGGTCAACTAACTTTAATGAATTGCGCTACGCTTATAAGCGTAGCGCAATTCAATGAAGTTGACCATAATTTAAAACAGTACAACCCTCTTCCTGAGTAATTTAGCGCGCAAATTTTGAAATTTTTAAACTGGCGTTTACATTACTAGAATATAAATTAATTAATGGTAGTTTCGTGGCAATTTGGGGCCCCCATATCTGTAGGGCCCCCCCGTATTGCGGGGTTTTGTGGACCCTATTTACGCCACTGTATGTAGGTTACGAACAGGGTCGGTTTGAATGCTGCGTTTCTACTGGGTCGTATTTACTTCGTTTGACAGAATAAACCGACCAGAAATTAAGACAACAAAGATAATACAATAATAATAAAATTAGTGATGTACGCATATTGGTAATTATAAAAGTTCTTTTCAATATATTCATGGCAAAAAACATCATTGAATATATATACCGAGAGTTTATTTTATCAGTAAACATAGGGTATATCATTGCCATAGTTACGGTATGAATGTTTGACAGCAATGTATTGAAGCGTTTATTTTATGAGTAAACATAGGCGTTTAACATGAGAAGCAGTTTTTTGTAAATTCAAAGTGTTCGGCAAAAAATCAAGCCATGCTATTGAACATAATACTAGTACATTACATCTTGTAATATATAAATAATAAATAATAATAATAATAATAATAATAATAATAATAATAATAATTAATAATTAATAATATTAATAATATTAATAATATTAATATTAATAATAATAATAATAATAATAATAATAATAATAATTAATAATAATAATAATAATAATTTATTAATCCAATAGATCATATACATGTAAAGTTGTAAATTCAGTTATTTGGTGATTATCAAATGAATATCAGAGTTGCTGACGGTTGATGTTATTATATTGTTATTATGTTTAAAAACCAAGTAAACTCTGTATTTATAATAAAAAAAATCTGAGACATCTGTAAAATAAAGAAGGATACAACAATGAAACTCCATAACGAAAAAAATAACACTCACGAAAAAAAATATAAATAACCAAAGTGGGGTTCAGTTGTGTTTACTTTCATTCCTAAAATTTTCATGTCTATTCATTTCTGCATTATTCTTCGATCAATTTACAACATTATGTCTTCAAGTCAAAATAAAACTTTAATTCTTTACTCCGGCGTTTCGTTGAGTTGGGGACAACTTACATTTCAGATCTAAAGTGACTAAGTGTAAGTGAATAGTGTATTCACTTTAAATTGCTCGTTAGTTCCAAGAACAACGGGCCAAATTTAGTCGTCGGGCCGGCTGCTGCCCTCATCGTCTCCACTACTCTTCTGCGTTTCTACAAGAGAAACACACCAGCCTCACAGCGAAGTGAGGCCTGAGTTACGTCGTTCTTCTGAACCCATGGTCACCACTTCCAACCGCAGACAGCGTCCACATTGGAACCCTGCGGGCAGGATCATCTGAATCCTGCATTTCGTCCCATCGAGTCCCTGCCTTCCAAATATTATCCCTGTCTCTCCCGTCAAGGTCTGTACTTTGATATTCACCTTGATAATCACCAAACTGTAATTTCGCGAGATTTCATTTTATTATTCATTACTTAAATTACAATTAGTCCACTAGCGACTTGGTCCTTTGAGCATTAACAATACATGATATAAGACATGTCATTAAAGCAGATACATAAATTATATTAACAACTAACAAGGATCTTCAAAGTAATCGTGTACATCGTAATAACATTTTCCAATAAGTTTTTCTTTCAATTTTGTTTTATATGCTAAGAGGGTCTTAGAATATTTAATTTCTTCAGATAACATTATTTAATATGAATGGATATACAAAAGCCTCCGTGAGGCAGTGGTTATAGCAGTTGCGTCTGAAATTTTTGGTTGGGGTTCGATTTCCTGTTGGGGTAATTATTTTATTTTTTTCATAAAAATTATTGAACTTATAATAATCAGCTTATATTACAAAAATTATTGAGAATAATTGATGGAAATCAAGTGGAAACATTAAAACGTTTGTAATTGACAGATAAATGTGTGTGTCAAAAAGCCTGACGCATTTCTGAAAACTTTTTCTGGGAAGTATTGTGACGATGGTCACTAGATTTGAATTTTTTCTTCATGTTTAACGTTGTAGCCATGTGGTTAGCATGTCAGTTTTTTTTACTAAAGTTTGATTATTTAAATCAAAGTTCAAATCCCACAAGTAAAAATATTGTTTTTCATTTTTTTATTGGTTTGTATTGTTTTGATTACGCATACAATATAATTGTGTGGTTATATTGTATGTCGTTTGTTGTAAAATGTATTGTTGTATTTTGGTTATAGCTGCTAATGTTTATAAAATTGTTGTTTAGCTGACAGCTATTGTGTGGTCGAGTGGCTAGTGCGCTTGACCAGCACGCTAGATATCGTCGGTTCGATCCTACATGAAACTGTATTTTTTATATTTTTATTCAAACTTAGCGAGAATTTGCAGGGTGACTAAAAACGTGTTTAAACCTTTTTTGATATTTTTAACGGTTTTTCGGGGTATAAATACGAGCTCGAACGTTAGTTACAGGGAGAGAGTGTGTGCTCTCTCAAGGGAGCGTTAGCTCTCCAACGAGCCTAAGATGGTGTGTGCCGTCTTCTGCGAACCTGGTGAGGGCCAGGTGAGCGGGTTGTGGATGACCTTGGCTGCTTCTGACTCAGTGCTGTTGGTGTGTGCCGGCAGCTCGTGAGAGAGTGCAGAAGGTGGACCGTACCGGTGTAGCAGGTGTTACTTTGCTTTGTTATATTTATTACTTTCTCGTTTTAATATATTTTAATAAAATATTAAAAATGATTACAATTGATTTCATTGTCAAAAGCCGAACTCTGTCTCCACTAAGCTACCCGAGCACTTTTTGGCGTTCCAACCATCCTTTTCAGCGACGCTATGAGAGCGTCCTTTACAGGATCGACCATCTCTCCTTATGCTGTGTTTCCGAATTATTGGCGCCCGAGCAAACCCTTTGACAGCATGGAGAACGAGCAGGGACGTCATTACAAAATGGCGACCGAACAGGGACAACAGCGTCCTTTTATTTTTCGCCGTTACAGTATATTTAATATTTATTATTTTATTATTAATTAAATATTTATAATTATAGATACATATGTTACATATACCCTTCAGAATAGAAAGGATTAAAAAAATATTAAAATATATAAAGAAGCTGTGTTTTTGTGTGTTTCAGAAATGTCAATATGTACAATACTTATAGTCTAATATGGAAATGGCGAGAGGTCTTGTGCTGCAGATTTTCATTTTGAATCAACATACAAAATTTCAATTGTAAGTTATTAATAGAAGTTGAGATCTAGCACTTTTACTTTTTTAAATATAAACAAATCGAAAAAAAAAATAACGTTTAAATTATTTACTGTGACGCTCTACCCTCGCTACTGCGTGGTTTTCGTGCTCGGGCGCCAATTCGTGGATCTGGAGAGGGTAGGGGTTGTGGATAGCTCGCCGGTGGGCCCAGGGTTGGAACACAATCAGATATTTTGGCTTAACTAAATTTTATTTACACACTATGTACAGAATATATGTTGTGAAATCTTGAAATTGATTTTTATTAACTAAATATACTTTGAAATTGAATTACCGACTTTACTGATAAACTACTAACATGAACTGTTTGACTCAAGAAAAACTGGCTATAATTTAAACTAACAAACTGACTTAAACTGTGAGTTGTATAATCTGCAATCAACCGCAGAGTCGTGAATTATTGTCCCGACACGGGACTTAGAAAAATATATTTACTTGTCGTGGTCTCGACACGGGACTTAGAAAAATATATTTACTTGTCGTGGTCCCGACGCGGGACTTAGAAAAATATATTTTCTCGTCGACGTACGATCCCCGCTGGTTCGTCGTGGCAGCTCTAACTCACCACTCGGTGGACTTGGAGATCTCGGTGTCGGTCGGACAGCGCTGGTACTGGATTCAATTCTGCAGAACGGCTGCAGAACTCCTGGCTCTGACTAGAACGGCTAGTCAGAAGACAGAATGAATTCTAGGGCTGCTGTGGCGTCTTTTATAGCCGGATTTTGATAACTCTCGTTCAAACGCGCGCGGTTTATGTGGAAGGGCTTTATTCGTATGTGATTGGCCGAGTGGGAGAACAGACTCGGCTTGCTATTGGTCGAGAGGCTGGGCTCTTAAAATATTTCTAGTAAATTCTATACTCAAGAGAAAATGCGAAAATCCAGTTTTTCTTATTTCAAACTAACAGGTAAAATATTTACAATAATATTTTAAATAAAATAAAATTAACAAATATCCCAAGTTGTAGGTTTGTTCCGCTTTCATTGGCGCTGCATTCTTGACAGATCTGGAATGCGTGCTCTAGTTGTGAAATCTTGGTGAACTGTTGCTTTTGAAGTTGCCCTGTGATGTGCAGAGTGAAATGCCGGCCTCGAAAAACCCCGGAAAGATAGTGGCAGGCTGGAAACTAGAGGATTTTCTGTTGGCTGTTACCGCGTGCTCACCATGTGCTACAGGTAAGGTTAAAAGCATGTTAAGAGCAATTTTTAACTGTCGAAATCTGTTTTCGTGTCACAGTTATCCCTGAAAACTGTTTATACGCCATGATACGACCCCGAAGTGGATGGTGAAGTTCCATGAAGAATACCGCGTGCTAGCCATGTGCTCAATGTGAGGTTATGGACATTGTACCGCCAGTTTGGACTGCAGAATCCTGTTCTTGTGCTACAGCGGCTTCTGGACAACGATTACATGCTACTCTGCAGCCCCACAGTGGTCGGTGATGTTCTCTGGCCGATGGCGTGTTGGCATTTTATGGCGAAACAATGTGACCTCGTCACTTTACAAAACTCATAGTTACAAAATATTAAAATTTATTTTTTTCTATTCATACCTTAATGAAGTTCAGTATTTCTTCAAACGCGCTAAAAATGGAGGTCATTTTTCATACATACACCAGTGGCGTAACTAGACAAACAAGGCCCCAATGCGACATTTCTCGCTAAAAGAGAGGTATTGGATTCATGTTAAAAATCACATATCCAGATTTTAGTGAATAAGCACGATTTAAGGTCCCTATAAAACGATTTTAATATTTTTACGATGATGTCTGTGTGTGTGTGTGTGTGTGTGTGTGTGTGTGTGTGCGCGCGTGTGTGTGAGTGTGTGTGTGCATGTATGTATGCGTGGATGTTGGAGAGACGATTACTTAAAACTATAAGACATAAGACCAGTTTAACTATGAATTTCTCAATCTGGCATTCATGGGAAGAGCTGAAAAGGTTTTGGTAACAATTGGACAACCGGAAGTAGTAGTTTCTTAAAAAAAATCTTCTAAATATTATTTTTTGGAAATTTGTTATTACAAATATTAAAGAATATAAAATTCTCTATCTAGTATATTGAATATTTTTATTATATCTTCTATAGATTTAGAGATAGAGAGTTATAAATATATAAAATATTCCATTGTATCCATCAAATAGCCCATGGAAACCAGTTGAAAAATTAAAATGTTTGTAAATGACATAAATGTCAGTGTCAAAAATCCAGAGACATTACTGAAGGCTTTTTCTGGGACGTACATTTAATATTTCTTATTTTATCTATAATTAAATATTTAAAATTATAGATATAGCTGCCGCATATAAAATTAGAAGATCCAACTGGATTCCACGTTACGTTATACGTACTAAGGTTTGACATCTACCCCGAGCGAAAAAAATCTACGCTACGCACTGATATAAGCACACTAATGTGAAAAAGAATATCATTTTGACATTTAAAATAACAAACAAACAAAATGTTGACATTATGAAACGGATTTAGGAAAAATATTTGTTTTGATATTTTCAAACAAAAATATATGTTCCTTTAGCTCAGTTTTATTTTTACTTATATAATAGCTTTAATACTGAGCACACTTTCTAAAGAAACGTACAAAAATTCTCTTACGTGTATATATGTACAACCTAAATTATATCCCTAAATTTCCATTGAAAAATAAAGCTTGGAAAAAACTGTTTTAAACCTTCTATAAACATACGCATATAAAAGAAAAACCCAATTCTCCGAGTAATGAAAATAAATTCACTCAGAGGGTTTCTAAATCCAAAATCCCGCTGACGTTATATATTTCTACGAAGAAGGACCGCTTACGCAAGAAAACATGAGTTCATATTAACTAACACATTACGGCCCACTGATCCCGAATTCACTTCAAAGTAACTTCTCGATTATACGACGACAGCTTGCTCATATGAAGGAAGACGAGTGTATTAAAATTACTAGAATATGTTTCCTCATTACAAGAGTTTTAATCGTTACCAGTTAGCATAAATTCACGCCTGACTTAAATTTGTAAATAGAAACAGTTAGTTTCATTGTTTCATTATTAAATAATATAATGCATAATTTAGTACAATGCTAGATTCTGACAGTCAAGCTACAATGAATAATTTATTAATGTGTTGCTATGTGTATATTATCTAAAAGGTGATACATAAACTGCCCACAAACTTTGGTGGAATGGAATTTCTTACCATTGACAATAAAGCTTTATTTTTTAGTGTGAAAGATCACTTAATGTTGGACGATCACTAGAAATTTTTTGAGAGCATTTTTTATAATTTTTGTTTGACTAGCATGGGTGGATTAATTCAAAATTTCTGTTTAGTTTCAAAATTCATAACTTTTTAAATTGGATTTTATTTTGGATCCCTCTTTTCTAGTGATTACCACACTTAATTAGTCGTGATATTTAAATTTTGTGGTAAACTATTTTTGTTGAGTTCCTAGTATCAATATTTTAATAAAATAACTTTATACTTGAGTTTTAAACTCTTCTTTGTGATATATAATTTTCAGTACGGTCCCCTTTTTCCCTTTCCCTTGGATGAGTGCGGTTGAATGTTGAGTGGCGTGATTTGGCTTAACAGGACCTGTGACTCGTCAATTAGTGGCTCGGTTTTATACCATTTTTACCTCTTGCTAAGAGAGGTATTGGATTCATGCTAAAATTCGCATATCCAGATTTCAGTGAATAAGCACGAATTAAGGTACCTAGAATCCGATTATAACATTTTTAAAATGATGTCTGTGTGTGTGTGTGTGTGTGTGGATGTGTGTATGTGTGTATGTGTGTGTGTGTGTGTATGTCTGGATGTTTTAGACACGATTCCTCAAAAACCATAAGACTTAAAAATTGTTTAACTATGGATTCCTCAATCTGACATTCCTGGGAAGAGCTGAAAAGGTTTTGGTAACAATTGAACAACCGGAAGTACTAGTTTCTTACAAAAATTCTTCTAAATATAAATTTTTGGAAATTTTTGTTATTAAGTATTGAAGAACATAAAATTCTCCATCTAATACACTTAAAAATTTTATTATATCTTGTATAAATTTAGAGATAAAGACACTGTAATATATAGAGTAATTTAATCGCAGAGGCCAAGGCACTAAGGAAACCAGTTGACAAATTCCAATGTTTATAACATAGTCTTTAAATGACACACGTCAGTGTCAAGTATCAACAGTTTTAGTGACATTCTGACAGCTTTTTCTGGGAAGTATATTTAATCTTTCTTATTGTTTTATTAATTAAATATTTGAAATTATAGGTTAAATTGCATATATCCATCAGAAATACCGCCAATCTGGTTAATGAATTGGAAGAATCTCTGACATTTAGAAACTTCCTCATACAATGAAAAATAGATATAATTAGAATTATATGTGTGCAGAAGACATGTTAAATACAATAAAAAACAATATTTGGATAAAGTTCTGTATTTTTTTGTTGTAAAACGACGGTTTGAAAGGGAAGTGCAATACAATACTTATATAGCCTAATATGGAAATGGCGAGAGGTCTTGTGCTGGCCACAACAGATTTTTATAATCGGGGAATAGTGATCCATTTTTCGCCTTTTTTATTTTTTTATTATTAACCGTTCGGTCGGTTTATCTTTTTCTTTTGATTAGCGATTTAAAATACGGTAACAAGGCAGGTGCTATTTACTTCTTGTATTCCTAAGTCTTCATTTACGGCCGTATGTAATTTTATTGAGTTAAAGTGTAAATATTTTTGTACATTTGATTTTTATCATAATTTGTATATTTTTTTTTAAATTTGGGAACTCGTAAAAAATTTTATTTTTATAAATTTTGCTAACGTTTCGGGGTCAATTCTCGGGACAAATTTTTCCTGTACAGCCCATCAGGCCTTTTTGTAAATCTCTTACGAGATAGAATTTTTGTTGGCTTATATTTTTTTAGGGACGTTAGAAAGAGAACGAGTGGCCTTGTACTTTTTGGATTTGATCTCGGAGACCGCTGAGCTCTTTCACAGCCGAATTATTATTGGACCACCTTACTACTGCATTCGCCACTCGAGGAGCCCTTTTACCACATTTTGGGGAGTTTTATTCGGACGAGAGGGTTCTTAAAGTTCTCATTCGCCTAGGGCTGAATCCTGCACTAGTCAGTACGAGCGGTTTACACCATCAACAGCCGCCAACAGTGACCTCTATATACGAAATGGACCGGCGGCTTGAATAACTTGCGTGTAACCACCAAGAATACCACCCGCCTGACTGGAGGGGTGTCTATCTTACTCTAACTTTCGTGTATTGTTGGACCAAGCAGATATGATCAAACTATTTAAATGCTTTCTTCTTCATGTTCATCATTAATTCGTCGAACTGGTACTAGCTGACGCATGCGTACTTCTCACTGTTAGAAAGAGATAGCAACCCCACCATAACAGTTGAGTGGATACAGCTCGCGCCGTTGTATAGAGATAGGATTCGCCGGTCCATTTTGTATATAGAGGTCACTGGCCGCCAAGTACTGCAGTAACCAGCGAAGAAACTCCGCCACTAAGAGTTCGTCTCTTCGAGTTACGCTCCGTGGCTGCTCCGCGTCGAGTCGAGTCGGGGTCGTCTCTCAATTGCACCAGCTGGAGGGCTAAGGGCTCAGTGCTTCCGGGGTGGGGTCTTGGGAGGGCAAGGCACTCCACTCACGTGCAGGACTAGCTAGCTATGGACCCCTGCGTTATTTTTTGCAAAATAAATTATTTTTATTTTTTTTTTATTTTTGCACAACACAGATTGGCACATTCAGAAATGGGTAATATGCCGTGAGGATATATTTCTACCTTCCGCTACCCTAGATAATAGAGGTATAGAGATCGTGCTAAAAATCGTATATAGAAATTTTAGTGAATAAGCACGTTTTGATGTCCCCAGAATCCGATTTTGTCATTTTTACAATGATGTCTATAGGTATGTGTGTGTTTGTGTGTCTGTGTGTGTGTGTGTGTGTGTGTGTGTGTGTGTGTGTGTGTGTGTGTGGATCGTGTGGACACGATTACTCAAATACTATCAATCAGAAAATTTTGAAATTTTGTATACTCATTCTATACTAATGTGGGAAGAGCTCATTAGTTTTTAGTGTATATCGGATAACCAAAAGTATCATTTATACAAGCTTTTAACAGTTTTTTTTTGTAAAAAAATCATTGAATATAAATTTTTAGCAAGCTTTACCAATATAAATTGAAAATAATGGCACAATCTTCAATTCTACGATAATAGTATTTAGTAAATAATTTACTTATTTACGAAATGGATCATGTACGACGAAGAATTTACACAGATTGCGTTTTAGAGCATAAGGAAGTTGGTGCTCATTTTGACAGTAATGTGTGTGCGTGTTCTTAAAATATATTAATGATCCAAAACTTCCCAAAGTTGGTATTTGCTCACAGATTTTTCAGGAAAAACATAATAAAATATAATCCAAAATTTCATATTACAAACCTTTGTAAGTACAAGTTTGGATTTTTTAAAAAAAATTTATTAAATTTTTTATTTAAACTTTTTGCTTGTTCTTTGGAGTTGACCTGACTCGGTTTATTTAATCTTTCTAAGGTCTGGCACCCACGAAATTTATTTCGAGAAATTTAAATTTGAACTTTTTAAATTGAAATTGACCCATTTGGTAACTAGTACATTTGTTTCGGACCTTCACCCAGCCGCCGACATTTTTTTTTCTCACAGCTAGCCGGTGCCAAAGTTATAGGTGTGACAGACAGGTAGATGGAATTTGGTTTTATAGTTCTATTTAAAATTTTTATTCCTTGTTTAAGTCACAATATATATATATATATATATATATATATATATATATATATATATATATATATATATATATATACTATCGATAGTAAAACTATTTTAACTTGTCAACGACATGTTTGTAACATGTGACAATTTTTTATAAAGTAACTTTTAAAATTTGTAACATTATTTAAACCTGTAAACTACAAATAACAATTGGTTAATATTGTCATGTTTTTGTATATGAGTACATCTTTTATCGTAATTTCAACTAAAACAGTACTGATGAAGCCTTAAATCATTAGGCGAAAGCTTAGCTGATTTAAAAAGTATCAACTAAAATTATTTAGCCCAATAAAAACACTGCACACGAAAAGTTTTTTTTCTTATATATATATATATATATATATATATATATATATATATATATATATATATATATGTACAGGGTGTTAATACGAATATAGTTTAAGGATTTTATAAATGTTTATAATGTTTTGAAATTTTTGACCGACCGCCATTTTGTCATTTGAAAAAATAAAAAATAATTGTAAATGCCAAATGTTACAGAGAGCCGAAGGGTAATTTGGAATAATTTTTCTTCAATAGTCCCCAAAATAAGGGGATTATGATGATTTTTCGAAAAACAAAAGAAATCCAATAACTACGAACAGGGGCACCAAATCAAAAATTGGAACTAAGAAAAGTTGTTTGTTTTAGTGAGTTCTAACTACCATTTTCGGGTGTAACGAGTTAGAATTAACATCCTGCATATAATACACTTATTTACTTGATCTTACTTAATCTCGAGCCCTTCTACTTTTGCTGGTGTAGGGCTGTTGGTTGGGGTGAAATTTAGTGTGTTGGATTCTTCTTCCAGCATTCCGTCCATGCTTTTCTGTTTTGGGCTAGGTTTCTGACTTGGTTCCATTGTATTCCTCTCTGTTCTGCCGCTTCTTTAACTTCTTCATTGCAGGTTTTAATTGGGCGTCCTATTCTTATCTTTCCTATAGGTTTCGCTTCAAAAACTCTTTTAGGTAATCTATTTTCTTCCATTCTTTGTATGTGTCCTAGCCATTTCAGTTGTCCTTCTTGAATTATTTGTTCCACGGGCTTTGTTTTAAGCTTTGTCCTGAATGTCTCATTTCTTATTAGTAGTAGAGGAGCGTTAGCTCGAAAAAGTGCATTGTGTCGGAACCGGTCAAAACAGCTTCGATTTTAATAATTTTTTTTTTAAATGTCCGTAATTAAAAATACTTTAACCTTTATAGGTTAAAAATTGACGCTCTAGCCAAAAAAAATTCAAAATTTGAAAAAGACAAAAAATTTTGAAAACATTTTTTTTCTAATATTCCTGGTGAGAAAAATAAATTAAAAATAAAATATGTTTTAAAAATACGTTTATTATATTAACTAGTCTTCAAAGATCAAGATAATGAGTGCAATGCAGCAAAAAATGATGACTACTTTAATTCGTTGTCAATAGAAATTTATTACAAAATACATTTTAAAAATATTTTTAATTATTTTGTACATTCTCTTTGTCTGCTATTTCGTCATCATTATATGTAGTCATTGGTCTTGGAGGACAATTTGTGCAAATTTCACCGCTGTATTCTGTACAAGAGGGCGTACAGAACAGCCCGATTTTTCTGCAGCCACAATTCCCAGTACAGCAGGTGGCTGGTCAATGGGGTTTGGTATTAAAAAATTTGTAAGGTTCCACTTTCATTCAATCGGTGAAAAATAATTATACAGCCACAAAGGCACTTGTACGTACACTTTTTTCAGATGTTCTATCGCTGCATCTGCTATACCCAGTAAATTGCCCAATAATATAACAAATGGATTATCCAAAATTCAAATATCAAGAGTTCTAATTTGTTATACTAATTGTTATAAATTATCATTACGGCTAAGGATGGGCGCACACTAAACGAACAAAAACGTTTTTATACAAAGCGTTCTTGCTTAAATGTGTTTGAAACTGTTGTTTCAGTGCTTGGTATATGGGATAACTCACACTGATCAAGCAAAACAAAAAGCACATTTGAGTCTGATCAGACATCTTCGAACAAATTGTTGTGTATAATGGCATTTTTGATACTTCAGTGTGTGTTGGGTTCGAGAAAAATGTTTTGGTATGTAACAAAATATTTTGTATTACAACATTTTTGCTCAGTTAGTCTAAGTGGACAAGTAGATACCAAGTGGACATCATCAGGCACGTTTATACGAGTACATGCTCAACTTTGTCGAACCCGCAAACACGGACTTTTGCTCAGCGGGCCAACAGGAACAAACATTTCATTGTACACATGCGTATACACATTGCGACTGCGTATTTGATCTACACAGCACGTTGTTATGTTATGTAAGTTTGCACAATGAATATAGATAGAGATGGACGCCGAAAAACTTTAAGCTTTAAATTGAAGGAAGGCCTACTATTTATAAGAATATCGCCACAAATAAATTGTGGGAAGTTTCGTTTAAAGTTACAACGTTTAGTTCAACAACGTTTTTGATCAGTCAGTGTGTTTAAGTATGTCGCAAAACATTTTGTTTAGTAACGTTTTTGTTACTCGATGTGCATACAGCTTAAGTGTCTCGTCACATATGAAGCAGAATGTTAGTTTGCAAAGAAGAAACATGAAATACAAGTAGTCGCTGAATGTCTTCCAACTGAGCGCATGAAAAACGAAGATATCCAAAATGTTCCTAATTTCGGACAAGATTAGATAATCAGGGCAGCCCTCAGCGCACATGGATGAGTGAAAAGGCGGTGGATGGATTGCCTACGAGAAGATAAGACATTTGAATTGTAGACGGTACAAGCCGAACAAAGTGCGAATAAGATGGCTCTCTACGAGAGGGAACACTATATTTAAATGTTATAAACATGAGATGAAAGTGAATTAAGAAAAATATACTTAGAGAATCTCTTAATTATTAGTTTACCCTGTGACTATTGTTGAGGTGACAAGTCTACATTAAAGGACTGTTAAATTTATCTCAAACATTATGGGAAAATGTACGAGCACTGTAGACTACAGTAACATTGAACTGCAAAAAGTTATCAAATTATTCTTAAATAAGATATAATATTGACGACATTACACATCGATATTAGTATAAAAAGAGCGCAATCTCATCATCACTTTATTGAAATGAAATCAATGTGTTATTTAGATACATGTATGAAAAAAGAAAATTTGATAGAAGTTATGTACGAATATACGCACATTTCCAGTTATACCTTATACAATTGAAACTGCCCAAAATTAATGTTTTCAGTACATGTATGTAGAGAAGACAAACATTGTTCGTATTAATAATCCCTGTTATTTGCATAAAATTTTAATATGGTAAAATATATTTTGAAATTAGTTTGTAAATATATGTTAAATATATATATATATATATATATATATATATATATAATTCTCTTCTTTTGTTTTATGCACACAGTCAGGTAAACTATCCGGCGAGAGGTTATGTGCTGGCCACATCAGATTATATACTCCAATCATTTTAGAATAGATCTTACTTCTCAGTATCCAATATACAAGGTCACTAAATGTCGTATTTAAATATTATACTATCATAAATAACATTATTTTAACGACGATATTAATAATTTTTAAAAATTAAATAATTTAATAAATAACAATGAGCGTCAATTTTCAAACTATAAAGGTTGAAGTATTTGGCATTACCGACATTAAGAAAAAAAAAATCATCAAAATCGGAGTTGTATGAACCGCTTCCGAGATAATTACTTAGCGCTCCTCCACTATACCCAATATCATATATAGAAAATTGCTATAATAATATAAAACAAAAACAAATCATAAATAATAAAATATACAAACACGTTAAACAAAAACAACAGTTTATTTCAATTCCATACTATGAGAATATTCATATTAAATTGCAACATATTACCAAAAATATAATATAACTCTAACTTCAAAATCACAACCAACTATAAATAATATTTTAAACAATAGCAAACCAAAAATCAACGATTTGGAAAAAAGTGGCATTTATAAATTAAATTGTAATGACTGCGACAGCAAATACATAGGCTTAACATCGAGAAACATTAAAATACGTTTTAAAGAACACCTAAGAAATAACCCCCATTCTGCATTTGGCACACACCTAAAAGATAATAATCATACGGCAACACTAGAAAATGCAACACTTTTACACAATGAAACTAACTACCATAAATTAATCCTACTTGAAAAATACGAAATTTTAAAACATTTAGAAGAAAACCAACTTTTAGTAAACGACCAGACCTCCTTTCCGGAACCACACATATTTAAAAATCTACCGCCATTTATATCTTAACTTTAAATAAAAATTACTCTTCTTATGCTTCTCCATACATTAACAATTTCCGCTTCCATTCCAATACGCCATCTTATTAGATCAACGCAGTTCGTAGTTCATCTTCTTGGCGTGTAAAACTTAAAAATTAATGTCTACATTTCAATGTTTCAATTTAACCACAACCACATGTTTCTACTTTTTCATTTTGTAATTTTATCATAAATGTAGTTCATATGTACCTTATTTATTATATATATATATATATATATATATATATATATATATATATATATATATATATATATAACTTAACCTACAAATCTAAACTTAACCACAACCACATGTTTCTACTTTTTCATTTTGTAATTTTATCATAAATGTAGTTCATATGTACCTTATTTATTTATTTATATATATATATATATATATATATATATATATATATATATATATATATATATATATATACAAATGTATTTTTCAGCTGTTGCCTGATGATAAATATTTATTCGAAATCGATCGCACATTGTATTTAATAAATAAACATATTAAAACTCAGTCTGTTCAAGCACCATTATTTAACCCTAATACAAAGAAAACTGACATGGAGTCATTCATTCATAATTCTGTAACTATGTTGGTTTGATTATTTTATACATTATGTTGTGGTTTTCTTATACTTTTTCCTCCGCTTCGTCCATATCTTCATTTAGTAGTTCTTCAAAGTACTGCTTCCATCTGTGTAGGATGTCTTTTTCATTATATATAACATTGTTTTTTTTATTCTTAATATTTGGTAGAGTTGCTTGTTTTTTATTTCTCATTTGCTTCAAGGCCCCGTAAAAGAGTTTTTGATTTTCCGCGAACTATTCTTTTAGTTTGTTTCCAAATTGCGTCCATGTTTCTTTTATAGCTGCACTTATCCTGTTTTTAGTGACTTTTCTTGCTTCTTTGTACTCCTCATAGTCTTCGCTGCTTTTGGTGTTCAGGTATTTCCTCCATTTCTCTTTCTTATTCCTCACTTCTTTTTTTATCTCTTCTGTCCACCACGGTGTTTCCTTGATATTTGTACTCCCTATTTTTACTACGCCGCATGCTTCTTTTGCAGCTTTGATAACGGAGTTCTTGTAATGTTCCCATTTGTTGGTGACGGTTTTACAGGTATTTTCTTTTAAACTGTCTTGCAGTAATTTTTTGAATTTTTCAGCTATATCTTCATTTTTTAGTAGATGGCTTTTTATTTTTTCTTGTATCACCACTTTTCCTTGTTTTTCTTTGTATTGTTTCATCCCTGTCATTTTCATTTCTACAAGGTAGTAGTCGCTCCCTATCTCTGGTCCTCTGTTAACTTTTACGTGAGTCACTAATCTTTCTAAACTTTTACTTTCTATGAAGTAATCTATTATTGACTTTTGGTTTTTCGTTGGTTCCTCCCAGGTGTATTTATGAATGTCCTTGTGTTTAAATTTAGAGTTCTTTATCACTAGGTCATTTTCCACACTTATTTCAATTATTTTCCTGCCATTTGGGTTTATTGTCTTTTCTCCTTTTCGTCCTAGATGTCTTTCTATTCCTTTATTTTCTTTCCCTACTCTTCCATTTAGGTCTCCCATTAATATTATTCCATTGTCTGTATCATCTAATTGCTTCTGCAGTTCTTCGAAAAACTCTTCTTTTATCTCTTTGCTTTCATTATCGTTGGGTCCGAAGGCGACCAGGACTGTATAGTGTTCTCCTGTGTTTCCTAGTTCTATATCCACTGTTAGTATTCTTTCATTGATTTATTTTTGTTTAGTCACTCTTGCCATAATTTCTTTTGACATTATTAACCCTACTCCTGCTGCCGCTCTTTGCGTTGGTTCTACGCCCGACCAAAGTGCCCAATACTTTTGTGTCATCTGTTGTATACTTTTACCTTTCTTTTTTGTTTCTGTAATTCCAATGATATCTAGTTTTGTTTTCTTTATTTCTTCAATTAGTTCTTGTTCTTTTCCTGTAATCCCTCTTACATTCCAGGTTTCCCATGTTAGTTGCTGTAGCTGATTTTCATCCCTTTTTTCTTCCTATTTTATTGTTGTTTTTATACCTTTTTCCGTTATCCTTTATCATTGCCGTGTTCGTCTTTTGAAGGTCTGTTTTCTTGCCTTTTATTAGTTTTTTGGGTTTTGGTCCTTTCCGACGACTCCCTTTTCATTTTCGTCCCATACGTAATCTCTTTCTCATTTCCTTTTTGATTTCTAGCTATCTTACGTAGTTCTGCCTGTATTCTTCTTTCGTCTAGTGTGAGAACATTTTCGAGAAATATTTTTATCCCTTTCAGTGCGCTTTTATTTTTCATAATATGTTACTTCGCTTCCCACGACTTCATTTCCACTTTTAATATTTTCTTTCCTTTGTCTCTGCTGATATCTGTAGCTTTTTGTTGCTTGATGTCAAGTTGCAGCTTTTTTTGTAGTATTTCTTCTAGTGGTTTTTCATCTGTTCTTTTATCTCGTATATCTTGTATTATTATATTGTTTTTCCTGTTGGTTTTATCTTGTTGCTCAGCCCGATGTTCTAATTTTTCAATTCGTTCTAACAGTTCCTTCTTCTCTTTTCCCCATTCTTCTTGTTTCTTTTTCAATTCCATCTTTATCTGTAGGATTTATTTATTAGTTTTTTTCACCTCTTTTAAAATATTTTTCATCATATATAATACACAGGGTGTTAATTAAAAAGTGGGCCATAGGCGATTAACATTGGAAATCAGTATTTCCTTGCACAAACTTCCCTATTAATTTTACACAAAAATATTTCAAATATAAGTTCTAGAGAATCAAATTCTACATCTAAATCACTAAACAGATTTTATTTTGCACGTTTAGTAATCTGTAAAATCAAATTTGAAATTTTATAAGTATTGCTCATTTCTAGTGATAGCCATGGAATTGTAACAAAATTACAAACAAATGCATGACGTTCGAACTGTCAGAAAAATTAGTATTTTTTTTTAGGATAATCGAGAAAGATCGCTTATACACTTAACCATGTTAATGTACAACCGGACAACACAAAAAGTGAACCGGTGTGATACTAATCAAAGATATATCTCTGACATTGTTGGTTAGTTCAATGTACCTTTGTGCAGAGTAGACGTGTTTGCTGCGTGCTGTACCGACCGTACTCAGTAGTTTTTTATCTCTCGCTAAGAGAGGTATTGGAATCATGCTAAAAATCACATATCCAGATTTTAATGAATAAGCACGTTTGAAGGTCACTAGAATCCGATTTTATCATTTTTACAATGATGTCTGCGTGTGTGTGTGTAGATGTGTGTATGTGTGTGTGTGAGTGTATGGCTGGATGTTGGAGGGACGATTCCTCAAAAACTATAAGACATAAGACCTGTTTAACTACGAATTCCTCAATCTGACATTCCTGGGAAGAGCTGAAAAGGTTTTGGTAACAATTGAACAACCGGAAATAGTAGCTTTTTAAAACAATTCTTCTAAATATTATTTTTTTAAAATTTTTGATATTACAAAATTTGAAGTACAAAATTCTACATCTGATACATTCAAATTTTTTATTATATCTTCTATAAATTTAGAGATAAAGACGCTATGATATATAGAATATCGGGATAAAATAAGTCAAGTAGGCGAAACTACATTAAGGAAACCAGTTGACAAATTCAAATGTTTGTAACATAATTTGTAAATGATATGTCAGTGTCAAAAATCAACAGTTTTAGTGACATTCTGATAGCTTATTCTGGTAAGTACAATTAGGAATTTCTCATACAATGAAAAATAGATATAATTAGAATTATGTGTGTGCTGAAGACATGTTAAATACAATAAAAAACAATATTTGGGTAAAGTTCTGTAATATTTTATTATAAAAGGGTTCGATAGCAAAGTGCAATACAATACTTATATAACCTAATATGGAAATGGCAAGAGGTCTTGTGCTGGCCACAACAGATTTTCATTTTGAATCAACATATAAAATTTCAATTGTAAGTTATTAATAGAAGTTGAGATCTAGCACTTTTAATTTTTTAAATGTAAATATATCGAAAAAAATGACGTTTAAATTATTCACAAAACTCATGGTTACAAAATATTAAAATTTATTTTTTTCTATTCATACCTTAATGAAGTTGGGTATTTTTCAAACGCGCTAAAAATAGGGGTCATTTCTCATACATACACCAGTGGCGTAACTAGACAAACAAGGCCTCAATGCGAAATTTCTCGCTAAGAGAGGTATTGGATTCATGCTAAAAATCATATCCAGATTTTAGTGAATAAGCACGATTTAAGGTCCCTATAAAACGATTTTAACATTTATACGATGATGTCTGTGTGTGTGTGTGTGTCCAACGAAGTGTCGTCTTTAGTCTTCAACATTTGTCGAAGACTAAAGACGACAATTGAAGAACTGACCCAGGAAATAGACCGCCTAGAACAGTATAGCAGGAGAAATTGCCTTCGAGTGTTTGGGGTTGCTGAAGCGGTGAACGAGTCCACTGACAACCGCCCTGCAACTATTCCAGGATAAGCTGGGCATCACGCTGAACCAGGCCGCCATCGACCGCAGCCACCGTCTTGTGCGTCGAAGTAAAGATAAGTGCCGCCCTATTATTATAAAATTTATCAGATATAACGATCGCTCGGTTATATTTGGAAATAAGAGCAAACTTAAATCTACTGGAATAGTTATACGGGAGAACTTAACAAAAAATCTGTTGTGGCCAGCACAAGACCTCTCGCCATTTCCATATTAGGCTATATAAGTATTGTATTGCACTTCGCTTTCGAACCGTCGTTTAACAACAAAATCTTACAGAACATTACCCAAATATTGTTTTTTATTATATTTAACATGTCTTCTGCACACATATAATTCTAATTATATCTATTTTTCATTGTAAGAGGAAGTTTCTAAATGTCAAAGATTGTTCCAATTCATTAACCAGATTGGCGGTATTTCTGATGGTCATATGCATTTTACCTATAATTTCAAATATTTAATTAATAAAACAATAAGAAAAGTTAAATATACTTCCCAGAAAAAGCTATCAGAATGTCACTAAAACTGTTGATATTTGACAATGACATGTGTCATGCTATAAACATTGGAATTTGTCAACTGGTTTCCTTAGTGCCTTGGCCCTGCGATTAGTTTACTCTATAAATTATAGTGTCTTTATCTCTAAATCTATACAAGATATAATAAAAATTTTAAGTGTATTAGATGGAGAATTTTATGTTCTTCAATATTTAATAAAAAAACTCCCAAAAATTATATTTAGAAGAATTTTTCTAAGAAACTACTACTTCCGGTTGTTCAATTGTTACCAAAACCTTTTCAGCTCTTCCCAGGAATGTCAGATTGAGGAAACTGCAGTTAAATATTTTTTAAGTATTATAGTTTTTGAGGAATCGTGACTACAACATCCAGACATACATACACACACACATACACACATCCACACACACACACACAGACATCATTTTAAAAATGTTATAATCGGATTCTAGGGACCTTAAATCGTGCTTATTCAATAAAATCTGGATATGCGAATTTTAGCATGAATCCAATACCTCTCTTAGCGAGAGGTAAAAAGAGACGGGATGTGTTGAATGCAGCTAAAATTAAATTCGGCCTAAAAGACACTTGGACCCATGACGGTGTTAGTTATATTAAAACCAGTACTGAAACTTTTAAAGTAAATTCAATGAAAGAGTTCAACGAACTTAAACTTTAAAATCTCTGTTTCTGGTAAAATCTGTTGTGTATCTTAATTAATGTTTTCTATTTCGCATAGTGCAGTCCGTTAATATTAGTACGCACAAACGGAATTTATTTCTTTGCTTTGTGCAGGGCAGGCTTTGAATATTTTTTTTAAACTTATTTTTTATTTATACAATTCTCGGGTTTATTAGAATATAATATACATTATTTATTTGTGTTACACTTCATTTCACTTATTTTGGACTATGCTAATATATTATCAAAATGTCACAGGTCTGAATACTAAATTAAATGATTTCTATAATAGTGTGTTATCTACCAATTTTGAAGTAATTGTCTTAGCGGAGACTTGACTTCAGCCATCAGTCTACGACTCTGAACTTTTTGGAAGAAAGGATTGAGGTATTACCAAACTGGGAAAATGCGGTGGTGGTGGTGGTGTATTATGTGCTGTTCATACTAACTATCGTTCGTGCATTGTAAATATTCATCTTCACTGTAAATCCTTAGCAGATATTATATGTGTTAATGTTCAACTTACACTTGCAAAATTTATTTATATTATTATAGTATACTCGCCACCTCCTATTTCTATGGAACAACAGGATTACATCTATATTCTATAATATTATTGAAGCTATTCCTAATATCATGTTTTGTGATTTTGTGATTATAGGTGATTTCAACATAAGTCAATTATCCGAATTCTACAATAATTTATTCACAAATAATGTCATTTCAACATTTATAAATTTCACAAACCATTTTCAATTTTAATAACAGACTTTTAGATGTAGTTGCCCCCCATCTGGATTGTGACGTCTCACATGACTCTAATTTTCTACTTAATGAAGATAGTAATCATCCTTCACTTGATATTTCTATTCTCCCAAATTTGTTACATGGTATTGTGCCGTGGGCTGTGATCGTAAAACTTCGTACAACTTTAAAATTGCAAATTACACGGTGTTATACAGCCTTATAAGTTCTTTTGACTGGAATATTCTAACTAAATTTGACAACATAGATGATGCATTTAGGGAATTTTATAAAATTTTGCAAGATATATTTGATAAAGTGAATTGAAATTGCAGACATATAAAAAACTACATCAGAAATTCTACGTACTATTGACCCTGTAGCATCTAACATTGCACTAAACAACGTCCAAAAGGGAAGCAAAGGCGCAGTCATTATCACCTGCAATAATCCGGAGGATCCGTCCAAATTTAAAGACCTTATTAATAATAACTTAAGTGCTAATTACGAAGTTAAGCAATTGGCTGTACTCAATCCTCGTGTCCGTATTGCGGGAATGTCAGAAAATTTTTCTAAGGAACAATTTAAAAATTTTCTTATCAATCAAAATAAGTCTTGTTTCGTTGATGATTTTAAATGCGAAATTCTTGATATAAGACCCGTTAAGAAGAAGACGGATGTATTCCAGGCCCTTGTTCAAACGGACCGAACCTCCTACCACAAAATGATTGAATCCGGTAATTTATTCATCGGCTACGACTATTGTCCAGTTTATGATGCGATTGAACTGCGCCGTTGTTTTAAATGTTGCGGTTTCCACCACTTCTCTTCCCAGTGTAACAAACAATTAATATGTCCTCTGTGTGCCGGTAATCACCAAGCCAAAGACTGCAAATCATCTGATCGTAAATGTATAAATTGTGCGAAATATAATGAAGTACACAAAACTAATATTAACACTGCTCATCCTGTATGGGATCCCAACTGTCATGTTTTCATTGAAACTTTGCAAAAATTTAAAACTAACATTCTTGGTCATCAATAGCAATTACAGCAGAATCGCCATGTTCCCAATACTTCTAAGTTAAATTGTTATTACCAAAATATACAAAGTCTCAATATGAAACTCGATAAATTGTATTCTAATTGTTCATCATGGGATTATGATGTAATAGCTTTTTCTGAAACCTGGCTAAGACATGATATTTCGGATTCCGAGTTAAGTGATGGCTCATATAATGTCTACAGATCTGATAGAGACTTTACTTCTTGCAAAGTTACACGCGGGGGTGGTGTCCTCTTACTCATCAAGAACACTATTATTTCCCATTACGTTGATCTCAGTAATTATACTCATATTCTTCCCAGTAATGTAGACATTGTATGTTCCAAAGTTGTAAATAATAATAAACCATTATACATTTTTGTGACATACATTCCACCCGCTCTTGACACTGCTCATTATAATTCTATATATGATTTCTTTGAGAATCTTCCATTTCTTTTTACTAATAACTTTGTAATCCTAGGTGATTTCAATCTACCCGATTTGGTTTCCGGTACTAATTCCCCCAAAGTAAATATATTTAACGCCTTTTTAGAATACACTAATGCCAAACAGTATAATTCAATCTTAAATAAAAATAATAGACTTCTTGATGTTATTGTTTCAAATATTGAATGTATAGTTACCCATGCTACAAGCCTGATTCTTGACGATGAATATGATCACCATCCAGCTCTTGATTTTCAAATTATGTCTGACAGTGTTATGAGAAGAAGTATAATTAAGTACATAGGTCATTCATACAATTTTAAAAAAGCTAATTTTACTAAATTGTATCATCTTATAGATGGGTTTAACTGGAACACTCTTACTCAATATAATGATGTTAACTTAGCTTGCGAATTTTTTTATGATACTTTGTACAGTTTTTTTGATGAATGTGTCCCACTCAAAAAGTCTCATAAAAGACAATTTCCACCTTGGTTTACGTCTGAAATTATCGCTGATATTCGTCGCAAGGAACATTTCCGCAAGCTAAGTAATAAGCACAAAGATAATGCATATTATATTAATTGTTACTCCGAAATTCGTGCTAAACTGAAACAAAATATCAAGAAGTCTTACAATGAGTATATTGCGCAGTGTGAGAGTAATATTCAAAATGATCCTAGTTCTTTTTGGAAATTTGTAAATTCAAAACGGAATACATCAACATTTCCCGAAATTATGTCATTGGACAATTCTAAATTCTCAACACCTGAAGATATAGCAAATGGATTTGCTTCTCATTTTAAATCGGTGTATACTTTACCTTCAACTAATCCTCCCCGTTCTTCCAATACTCTTTCGCAAACCCTTATTTCACTTAACCATGTGAGTAGAGATAATGTTCAATCTGCTATTTCTAAATTAAAGTCTAACTTTTCGTGTGGTCCTGATCTCATTCCTAGTTTCCTTATTAAAGATTGCGCCTACCCGCTGTCGAATGCTCTTTCCCATTTATTTAATTTATCACTAAAAACAAATACATTTCCTGATAAATGGAAAATTACACGGATCACTCCCATTCATAAATCAGGTGATACAGCTGATATAAAAAATTATCGTCCCATTGCTAATCTATCGAATTTCAGTAAAATATTTGAAAAACTAATATATGCAACTATTTATAACAAAGTTAAAAATCTTATTTCATGCTCTCAGCATGGGTTTATGGAAAAAAGATCGACAACTACCAACTTACTATATTTCACTCATACTGTTTCTTCTGTTCTAAATCTTAAAGGTCAGGTTGATTGCATATACACAGACTTTTCCAAAGCATTCGACAAGGTAGACCATTCTATTTTAATCAAGAAACTCCATGACTTTTCTTTATCATCATCATTAATTAATCTTCTTTCATCGTACCTGTCTCATCGCCAGTTATTTGTCCAGTTTCTTGGTCGCAAATCCTCACCCTTCATTTCTAGCTCTGGCATTCCCCAAGGTTCCAACCTAGGCCCTTTGTTGTTTTTATTATTTATTGATGATGTTACACATAATTTACACTCTAACAAACTGTTATTCGCTGACGACCTAAAAATATTCTATCCAGTTTCTTCCGCTATTGATTCTCAAGTTCTTCAAAACGATCTTAATAATTTATCTAGTTGGTGTTCAATAAATAACTTAAGCTTAAATTTAAATAAATGTACAGTCATGTCTTATACTAGGAAATCTTCACCTCTTTTATTTTCTTACAGCATTAATAACCTTCCTCTAGTTCGTTGCTCTTCTTTTGATGATCTAGGCGTCACGTTTGACTCTAAGCTCACTTTTGTGAGTCATAGTAATCGTATTTGCAACTCATCCCTCCGTATGCTAGGTTTTATTATTCGTACAACTCGTTCGTTCAGTGATGTTACTGCTATTTTCTCACTTTATTATGCCTTTGTCCGCTCCAAACTAGAGTACTGCTCCATTATCTGGAATCCCATTTACGAAAATCATCAGGACCACATTGAATCCATCCAAAAAAAGTTCTTAAAATATATATATTTCAAAATTACCAGAAGTTATCCGGACAATTCATATAAGTACTTAGAGCTGTTACGAACATTTAAAATACACAGCTTAATTGAGCGTCGCGAATTCCAACTAGTGCATCATCTCTCTAAACTAATCCATGGTGATATAGATGATCCCACCTGCTTAAATCTACTCCCCTTCCACACTCCTTTCATACACACTCGCTATTTTCAAACCTTCTATCTTCCTACTCCACGCAATAATGCCTTATCTCTCTCTCCTGTATACAGAATGTGTCACATTTATTCAAACAAATTTTCAAATGTTGATGTATTCCGTTACTCCCCCAAAAAATTCATAAATATTCTTAAACACATACAGTGACATAGTTGCATGTTGTTCTTTTTAATAATTTTTTTTGCATTGATCGTGCAGACATTTACTCATTTTTATGTAATGTAATTCATGTATTTTTTTTTTCCTGCCCTCTTACTGGGTCTTTACCTGTTGGGCATTGTATGGATAAATAAATAAATAAATAAATAAAACCACAAAATCCATCTATGATTAGGCGTCCAAGACATCGATCCATCCTATGGACCAAAGGACAACGACGAAGAAGTCAGTAATCCAGCATCATCAGCGCGCAAATATCACATCATATCACAACAGAGATGCTGTGATCAATTGCCAATCGTCTGAAGCCATACATCCTCCATCAAGTTCAAGGACAGCCGTAGAAAAGCGAAGTACAGTGTTCCAAGAGGACCAATTCGTGGTCTATGTAGAGACTCTTAAGGGTAGTTTAAGAGAAAAATTGTGCCCCAAAGGAAGCAAATTTTTAAAGAGGGGAGGTATGTAAACCTAAGTCAGCACAGAAATGAGATTGCGTATATTTCCAAATTAACTTAGTAATATATTGACTCATTTATAAGTAGGCAATTGCTGAATAGATATTTCTTAATATTACAACAAATACCAGACCTCAATTTCTTTGCTGACTTATCTTTACGTGAATATATATAGACGACTGAACGACAGGGACAGGGAAGCAACGTAAAAGCTCTAACATTGTAGCCTGTTCGTTACAGTCGACGCGATTATATACTCTATCTGTATTTACTATTTATACGACCTAACTTAATAATAAAGTGTGGCGTCCCCAAAAATTTATGGTGCAGCACCACTGGATGTGGTGTGGTGGTGGGGGTGTGTTGTTACGTTTTTATGTGGTGTAATATATCGGAAGAATAAACGTTAAGTTATTATTTACATCTGCAAATACATGTGTATCTTTATTTCGTCCACGTTACATTGGTGGCAAGCGCTGGAATCGGACTCAAGGTTAAGCGCCAAGTGTGCCGGGAATTCGTGCCGTGCGGAAGCGTCCCAGTTGTTAATTCGTGCCGTGCGCAAGTGTCCCAGCTGTTAATTCGTACCGTGCGGAAGTGTCCCAGTTATTAATTCATACCGTGCGGAAGCGTCCCAATTTGAGGTGGTATAGTAAATTGAGTATTGTGCAGTGCCGAAGAATAATGGCTGAAATACAAATGCAAAAGTTCTCTTGCGGGGATTGGAATGATTGGCTGAAAACATATGAAGCGTTCGCTGTTTTAAAAGGTTGGACTGAGGAAGAGAAATTGAATGCGTTACCATTTTATTTGCAAGCACCAGCAAAAGAAGCATTTCAAAGTCTGACGGATGTACAGCGAGCTACTTGGCAAGCAACTAGTGACCGTTTGAAACAGGTATTTGCTCCGGAAGAAGATGATGCCGAAACAAAATTTTATGGACGACGACAGCAGCCAGGCGAAACTTTAGCAATGTTTGCGGCTGTGCTGCAAGTGTTAGCTGACAAAGCTTTCAATGATTTTAGTGTTGGCAGTAAGGAGAAGATACTGCTGCGGCAATTCCTTTTGGGTATAGAGCCTCAAGTAGCAATTGAGGTAGCTAGACATAACCCAGCTTCGTTAGGTGCTGCCTTAATTAAAGCTCAGTCAGTTATTCAAGTTAAGCGGACCATAAATGAGATTCAGGCGCAACAACAGGAACAGGGAGCCAGTGCAGCGGTAGAAGCAGCTGTTATCTGTTCAGCTAATTCAAGTCCATCTGCGGATATAGAGGCACTACGGAAAATGATCGAAAGCCTTACGCTAAAAGTCAAAGAATTAGTTGAAAATAGTCACAGGTTAAATCATTCGTACCGGGAGGAATCACCACCTACTAATCGTAGGCGTCATAGTACGCCCCGTCCGGTAATAAGCACGATAGTTACCAACGTAGTGGATCATCAACACGCTCGCCATCTCCAAAGCGCAGCCCGAAACAAATTCGACAAACGAGGTTACGCTGTTATCTCTGTAATGAACAAGGGCATTTGAAGAGAGAGTGTCCAAACCGTCAGCGGTTGGGAAACTAAAGCGGATACCGATATGCCCCGAGGAGGTATCTGCGGTCCAATCGGGGCAGTGGAAGGCAAACACCAACGACGCCGCGATATTACGCGTGAAAGGACAAGTGAATCAAACGCCGGTTGTATGTCTAATTGATACAGGTGCGTCGAGATGTTTTCTTAAGAAGACCGTTTGGGATCGCGTAGCAGGCGGGGAGTTGCGACCAGTTGCAGGACGCGTGGCAACTGCGGACAATAGCCCACTACAAGTAATGGGAATGTGCCATGTTAATTTGACTTTAAATGACGTAAATTATAAAGTGGAAATGAGTGTGTGCGAGGAACTTATTGATGACTGTGTCTTAGGATGTAGCTTTCTTCGTGCAAATAATTGCAAGTGTGTTCCAGCTGAGAATTATATAGAGTTGAATGGGCACAGAATTTTTGAATAAGAAGTTCCGTCGTGTGCCGCCGTGTTATGTGAATCCGTATTAGTCCCCGCGCGTACGGAGGTGATTGGTCGGGTAAAACTTACGGGAGATCCGGTTCAAGTACCGCGAGTGATAGAACCCTCAAATCAATGTTGGGATAAGTTTGGCTGCCTAATCGGAAGGGGTTTAATCTCTACCACTGAAGGTAGAATACTGCTCAGAAACCCGTCGAGTGAGACCGTAATATTGCGACAAAATACACGCGTGGGAACTGCTCATGCTTGTACCATAGTGGAAGATAAGGTCAAGGAAGAAGAACGACCAACTCATGAAGCGCTTGATTGGAGCGAGGCATCCCATCATCTTACTGTCGAGGAACTAGGACAAGCTAAACAATGCGTAGATGAGTATAGCTCAGCGGTATCTAGGGGAAAAGGTGATAAAGGTCGCACTAAAGTACTGCAACATCACATCGATACTAGAGACACCCCTCCGATTCGAATGTCTCCCCGGCGACTTCCCTTGGGACGACGAGTGGAAGCCCAACAGGAAATACAAACAATGTTGAGGGATGGAGTCATTAGTCCTTCAAAATCGCCATGGTGTTTTCCTGCAGTATTAATTAGAAAAAAAGATGGATCCATGCGGTTTTGCATTGATTTCAGGCGTTTAAATGAAGTCACTGTAAAAGATAGCTACCCTTTGCCAAGGATAGATACCGTATTAGAATCGTTGTCCGGTGCCAACTTATTCTCGGCATTAGATCTTCAATCTGGATATTGGCAGTGCGAAGTGGCCACAGAGGACCGGGCAAAAACAGCGTTCTCTATCGGAACCGGGCTGTTTGAATTTAACGTGCTACCATTTGGCGTGTGTAACGGCCCGGCCACCTTTCAACGTCTAATGGACTTGGTTTTAGATGGGTTAAACTGGGAAAGTGCCCTAGTTTACCTTGATGACGTGATCATTTTTGGTCGATCGTTTGAAGAACACCTTAATAGGTTAGCCCAGGTGTTAGAACGTCTCCAAAATGCCGGATTGAAGATCAACCCTAAAAAGTGCCGACTTTTTCATCAATCTGTCGAATTTCTGGGACATATTGTTAGCAGAGATGGTATAGCCACAGATCCTTTAAAGATAAAAGCGGTGCGAGACTGGCCTACTCCTATTAATCTGACCGAGCTCAGATCTTTCTTAGGATTGGCCTCTTATTATCGCCGATATGTGTCCAGTTTTGCCCATATTGCTGACCCGCTGCGTAAGCTGCTGAACAAAGGGGAAAGATTCGTCTGGACGGAGGAATGCGAATCAGCATTTCAGCAGCTAAAGAGATGTCTTATTACCGCACCTGTATTGGCTTACCCTCAGCTAGACAAACCGTTTATTTTGGATGTGGATGCCAGTGGTTTCGGGATCGGTGGTGTACTGAGTCAGGTACAGGAGGATAACGAACGAGTTATTGCCTATTATAGCCGCTCCCTGACCAAAGCGGAGAGGCAATAAGGTAACAAGAAGAGAATTGTTAGCGCTTGTTGTTGTCTGCCGTCATTTTAAAGGGTATTTATTAGGAACGAAGTTCGAAGCCCGAACGGATCACAATTGTTTAAAATGGCTGCGAGGGTTTACAGAACCGGAAGGCCAAGTGGCCCGGTGGTTAGAGATTCTTTCTGAGTATTACATGGAGGTCATACATCGGCCTGGCAAAAAGCTCCAAAACGCTGATGGTTTGTCGAGACGTCCCTGTTCACAGTGCGGACTACAAGACACACCTCAACGGAAAGATGCAATAAACCTACAGCGGAGTGGTAGTCTAGCCTCCTCCGTTTCAGATCAAGAGAAGGATTACACCGGCGACAAAGAATTGTTGAAAATCAATCAATTAAGTGATGAGATTTGTGGACAAGTTATAAAATACTTACGTGCTCAAATTCAAGACACAAAGTCGTTATCTAGAGACTCTCAACGCTTATTAACGTTGCAGCCCATATGGACTGAAGAATATGGCCTGTGTGTAATCGGGAAACGGGATGGGACAGTAAATCATCGTGTGATTGTACCGCGACGAATGGTGACTGAATTATTACGCGCGTATCATAACAAATCGGTTAGTGGTGCCCAGTTAGGTGTGACCAGGACACTTGCCACTTTAAAAAAACGGTTTTATTGGAGCGGCATGCAGCAAGACGTGGAGACATGGTGCCGCGAGTGTGAGGCATGCAATCGTCGACAAGCTTTAGTACCCGCTCCGAAAGCACCTCTGCAGACTCAACTGTCAACACGTCCTCTGGAAAGAGTGGCAATCGATTTGCTTGGACCGTTGCCGATTACGGAGCACAGTAACAAATATATCGTCGTCATTAGCGATTATTTTACTAAATGGGTGGAGGCTTATGCGTTACAAAACAAAAACGCGGAGACTGTGGCACGTGTATTCGTTGACGAGTTTGTATGCCGGTTTGGAGCACCAGAAACACTTCACTCCGATCAGGGGAAGGAATTCGAGGCTCAGGTATTTCAGGAAATGTGTCGCTTATTTGACATCACCAAGACCTGTACCACACCTTTCCATCCTCAGTCGGATGGATTGGTGTTCAATAGAACTCTTCTACAGATGCTGTCACACTACGCGGGGGAACGTCAGCGTAGCTGGGACCAAGAACTACCACATGTTATGATGGCCTACCGTGCTAGCCAACATGAAAGCACCCGACACAGCCCATTTTCGTTAATGTTCGGACGTGAGATCAGACTGCCTGCTGACGCACAGTTTGGGTTACCACCGGGGACTACATATTTATCGGAAGAAAAATATCTTCAACAACTTCGATCATCACTAGACCGAGCTCACTATGCTACGAGGGAACATTTAAATGTTGCTCACCAGAGACAGCAGAAATATTATGATCGAAGAGCCCGGGCTGTTACTTATCAAATAGGGGACTTAGTATGGTTACATAACCCAACACCGAGAGTGGGAGAAAGCCCCAAATTGCATCGACCATGGACGGGACCCTATAGGGTTATTAAGTGTCTGGGTTCCAACACATTTCGTGTGAAACATTGTGCTTTTGCACATAAAAGACTGGTAGTACATGCTAACCGGTTGAAACCTTGTCACCATTTGCCTGGACCGGAACAAGCGCGCCAGGAAGAGCGATCAAGCCGCCCTCCAGGACGACCACGGAAAGAACCAGTACAGCCTACTACCCAATTTAGGTTGCATGAAGTTATTGAAGATTTATTTGCAACTCCTCATAACTACGATTTGGCTCATTGCGTTTCTCAAGATTTAAAAATGGAAGCTGGGATTGCTGTGAATTTTCGGAAACGTTATGGTGGATTAGACCAAATTCGACAGCAGAGCCTCGAGGTTGGCTCGGTGGCCATGTTAAATCGAGAAGGTCGAATGATATTCTATCTCATAACTAAACGAAGGAGTTACCATAAGCCGACGTACGCCCAGTTACGAAAATGTTTAATAGCATTGCGAAATAAGATGGCAGCCCTAGGACGTCGACGGTTGGCTATACCCATGCTGGGTTGTGGTCTGGACGGTTTACAGGAGGAGAAAGTAAAAGATCTCTTGCATGAAGTTTTCCAGCAGAGCGACATCGAGTTTCGTCTGTGTCGTCCGCCCACCAAACAGCCACGCCCCGCTGAACATCTAAATATTCCTAATGATGTTACATTTGTTCCTAATATGTCTTTCAGGTCCAGATCCAGTCTGTCTGGTTTCAGTCCCCGAAGACCTAGTGGGTACTCCACTTTCGAGGAAGTAGAGAACCTGCCTGAAGAGAACTTGGGTGGGGGAGTTGAGCAGCCAACTAGCGAAGAAGACACCGATCCGAAACCAGAAGATGACCAGCCTACTGCCCGCCCTGATGCCTCCGACGTCGACAATGTTGAACACGAAACCGGTCCGGAGGAAGTGGAGGAAACCCGTGGAAGTTCCGCCGAAGTTCCCGTGCCTACCACTGCGGTACCACCAGCTGACACCGATACCCATGAAGATCCGAGAGGGTCCCCGCCAGCCCAAGAAGCACGTCGGGTCTTACCTAGGCGGGCTGCCCGCGACAAAGCTTTACAGAAAATCTTACAGCTTCCAGGAGGAAGCCGATGCTAAGGAGGGAGTAGTGTGGCGTCCCCAAAAATTTATGGTGCAGCACCACTGGATGTGGTGTGGTGGTGGGGAGAGCAGCTTGCACGCTGCAACCGATCGGTCTGGGAGTAGAGGTCGACCCGTCAACAGTGGAACTACTGTCTGTTTTACCCGCGTTACAATTACTTAAATATATTGTCTATCGTGTGTTGTTACGTTTTTATGTGGTGTAATATATCGGAAGAATAAACGTTAAGTTATTATTTACATCTGCAAATACTTGTGTATCTTTATTTCGTCCACGTTACAAAAGTTATATATTTTTTTAATCAACTGTGTGATTCCAACCCTTGGGCGACCCATTACAGAAACAGCAGCAATCACCTTGCTAAGAAAAGTAAGTAAATAATATTCTTTATTACATCACTAACTAATTTGATACGAGACGTAACTTCCAAATCTGGCAAGAACTCTGTCTTTAATTTTATTTGTTAATTCGCCTCAGAAAGGCGGGTTACACAAACACGACATGGTTCTGACAACTTTAAGTAAAAAACAAAAGCCGATTGAGCTGTCAAATTGTTGACATTTCAGTATGGCAGCCCTAGTTCATACCTCTCATTTGATGCCAAACACGACATTGTTCTGACAACTTTAACCAAAAAACAAAAGCCGATCGAACTGTCAAATTCTTGACATTGGAATATTTGTTTTTTACTTAGTTACTTATGGGAAGTCTGGCAACATTTTCAAAATGCACGTGAATCATGGCCATGAACCTTCAAAAATTATGATTTTTAAATATAATGTTTTAGGGCACTACTGTGAAATAACCGCCCATTTTCATAATTTATGTTTATGAATTTATCTTCTTTCAAATTGTCCTCATTTCATAAATAATTCCATTTAAATGTTCTGATTGACATGTTAAACGAATGTTCTTCGTCTTAAAATTATCATGGACTCAGATTTTATTTTAAAAAGCCAAAATTAAGCACTATTAAAAATTTTTTACACAAAACCTATGCACCGTACATAAAAATGACCTATTACCAGGAAATAAATTTGAGTTATTCTCTACAACCTGCAACAATTTTCATTAAAATGACTTGCATCGTTTAAGCTCTACAGGTGAATAAAATTTTCGCAATCATCGTGATGAATTCAATATAGAAATATATATATATATATATATATATATATATATATATATATATATATATATATATATATATATAAATTAAATTTGTTATTAATTTAATATTGAAAAAAAACAAAAGTTTATTTTCATAAATTTATTTATTGAACTTATATTCTCTAAGTACAAAGAATCACTTATCGAGTTGACATGTAACGTGGAGAATCGTTAATACAATAATGAACCCTTAACACTAGAATACATAGATTTTTATAGCTACGATCCCAAAATAGTCTGGTATATACTGGTTATAGCAGGAAAGTACAAGTGTTAACTGTTATCATGGTTGATAACAACTTAGTAATTTTCCTATATGGTCAAACAAAAGAAATGTGTATAACATAATTCCTCCCCTCAAAGATTGAACTTTGTTTGATCATCCGAGGCTTTTGAAAATAGAGTCTTATTTCACAGAGTGTATTGTTTTAATGATATTTCGTCCTTTTCAATGGAACGTTTTCTTTTTTTTGTATAAATAATTTGTTTCTCAATAAAACTCTATTCTTTACAATAAGGTATAAACATATAATAATTATAATTATGGTTAGTAATATATATTGGTAATGGTAATGGGGTGTTTCATGATGTTTGTTTAATTCTTGGAGTTCAAAAAGGCTAATGTCTTTTAGTTTTACATCCTTAATGTCTATAGTTTTCAATGAATCTATTTTGTTTTTAATAATATCTGATTTTTCTATTTCCAAAATTATTGGTTTGCTAATTAATTTGTTATTAAACTTTCTACCGTTTATTTGGCAATTTGGTTCAGTAATTTTGTAAATTCCTTTGTCTTTCAAAATTGTGTTTTGACTAGAACACTTTAATTCTTGTGGTGTGTCTATTTGAATAATATAGATTATGTTGGAGTTTTCAATTTCGATAATATTATTTTCTTTTGATATTTCCCTAATATTACAATTTTTGCTGTTGTGTTTTTCCATTAATGTTTCTGAACATAGGTCTGTTGTTTCGAATTTTGTCTTACAGAAGTTTTCGTAGTTCACAGTTATAAGATTTTCGCAAATATAGTTAACATTGTTTATTTTAATTAGCAATTGTTTTATGAAATTCAATTCAAGGAGTTGGTTTTGTTGAAGGAAAGGTATAGGGGTGATTTGTCTTGTGACATATTTGGTTTTTGAAAATTTCGGAATTATTATCAAATATTGTAATTTGTTATTTTTTATTCTACAATATGAGTGTATGAGGTTTAAATAGTTTAAATATTCATTTTCTTGGATGTCTATATTACTTTTTATGATGGTCATTAGTTCTTTGATATTTTCATTTTCCAATAATGATATGTGAAAAGTATTGGTACTACAAAAAGCTAGGGTTATTTCTATATTATTTATAATATCGTTAAGTTCTATAATATTATTATTTATTAAGTCTAATGTGTTGGAAATTATAAATACGTTTTCCCAACTAATAGTTTCTCTTAGGACTGTTTGTACATGTCTAAGTTGGCTTTGTATGTTTATTTGATTATCGCGTATGATTTTGAATTGATTGTCATATGTCAATGTGGCATTATTTACTTGATGTGCGATAAGTTTATTATTATTGTTTGTAATTTGGATATTTTGTTGTATTTCTTCTAATAACTGATCATATTTCTCTTTGTCGTTATTGTCGAGGTTTCCCGTAATTTGTTTAATTATGGAGCCAAGTCCGTTTAGAATACCGCGTCTAAATGCATGTTTTGTGTGTTGATTTCGTTTTGGTATGATTTGCTCATATTGTTAGTAACGTCTTTGAGTCTGTTTACCTGATTTGTTATAATGTCATGGGCGTCGAATATTTTGTCTATGTTGTAAGTATAATGGGCGTAAACTTCGTCTTCGAATACTCGCGATTCATTTAGTTCAACTATTGAAATGCCGTTGTTGTCCTTTTCAATGGATTGTTGAGATCCATGGATTAGGCTTTCATGTTATCATCTATTTGTTGGATTCTAACTTTTTCATATAGAGGTTGTTTGAATTTTTTCATTAGTCTAGGATTTCGTTTTAAGTATGCATGATCTTTAGTTATTTCATTTGGGGGGTTTGGTTTAAATCTTTTTGCTTTATCGTTAAAAATTTTATCTTTTACTTTCATATTTTCCTTACGTTTATTTTCTTGGTATGTTTGTAATCGTTCTTGTAATGTTTCTTGTTTTGGGGGAAATTTGTTTGCGTATGATTTACCAAACAGAATTTCGTTGGGTGTTGATGACGTAGTTGCACTTATTGAATTATTGTAGGCGTGCATGGCTTGTTCGATAATTTGTTTTAGTGTATTTTCGGGAAATCTTTTGAATAATATTCTCATATGTTCGATTAATGTAGAGTGAAATCTCTCTATTTGATTGGATTTTGGATTACCTGCTGAAGTAATGTGTAAATGAATATCTTTATTGTGACAAAATGTTTTTAATGTTAGGTTGTCAAATTCTTTGCCTGGGTCGCAAATTAATTTGTTTGGATACTGATAATTATTGCAAAAGCATTCTATGTGATCGCATATTTCTTTAGCTGTTTTGGATTTCAATGGGTATATTCGGGTGTATTTTGAGAATTGGTCTAGGATGGTTAGGAATATTTTCCCGTCTAATGTTAGTAAATCTGCGTTAATAATTTCGAAGGGCAGATTTGGGGTTTCGGTAAGAATGTCATTAATTTTGATTAGTTTCCTATCATATTTGCAAGTTTTGCAAATTTCACAATTATCAATAAATTCTGTTATTGTTTTAATCATATTAGGCCAATAGTATTTTTGTTTTAATTTGTCATAGGTTTCTTTTATTCCTCTGTGATTTGTTTTTCCATAATGATATGAATAAACAATTTCTTTTGTTCTGCTTGATCTTCTATATCGTCTACAATTTGGTCTACTTTTGTTAGGTTAATTGAAAATGGTTCAAAATTTTCTTTAATAATTTGATTTACCTTGTTTTGTAAGTCAATTGTTTTGAATATACAAAAGTATCTAACTTGTGGGACAATATATTGTTTCAAAAATTCTAATATTTGTTCGTTCTCTTTTCCTGATTCTAATAGAACTTCTAGTCTTTGTTTGTTTTCAAACATTTTCTTCGTATTAATTTTGAATTCGTTTTGCGTTTCAAATGTAATTTGGTTGTTGGCAATGTTTAAGCGATTTTCTAAAATTTTCATTCCGTTTACTGGGTTTTCTTGGTCACTATGTTTTGTGCCGTCAGTATTTGAGTTTGTTGATGAATCTACATCCGCGTTGAGTAGATTGTTATTTAATTCATACAAATTTATCTTTATGTTTGTCTCCGCGAATATGACGTTTAATATTTTTATCAATTCTTGTTTGTCAAGTTTGTCCAAGCCGCAAGATAGTTGTGGAATGTTTATTTCAAAAATATCGTTTTTTATGAGGAAGTCTCGTAATTCTTTTATAGCGGATTTCAACATTTTTACGTTGGCGTTTTCGTAGTAATTTTGTTTGGTAATTAAGTGAATGATTTGTTTATTGTTAGAATTTTGAATAATTATATTTGAATTTTCCTTTATATTTTCTTGACAATGTTTTTTACTATTGAATAATGAGTCGACTTGTTTAGCTAGTCCTTTGCCTAAATGACAGTCTTTTGAAATGCAATGTGCGAAAATGTTAGTTTGCGTTACGTCACCTTTGATATTTTGTATTGTGAAAGGTTCGCGAATTCGGCTTAGAAAATCTGCAATTTTATTTGTCTTGCCCTGAATGTATTCGATATCAAAATTATATTCACTGAGTTCTATTTTCCATCTCATCAAATTCTGGTTGGCATTTTTCATGTTAAAAAGCCATACAAGAGGACGATGATCGGTTCTTATTGTGAATTTTCTACCCCAAAGATAGTTATAGAAATTTTGAATGGCCCATACTATGGCTTTGAGTTCTTTCTCGACAGTGCTGTAATTACATTCTGCAGAGTTGAAAGTTTTAGAGGCATAACAAATAGGTTTTTCTATTCCGTCTTGTGTTTGTGAGAGGACCGCGCCCATAGCGTAATCGCTAGCGTCGGTTGTTAGTATGAATTTTTTGGTAAAGTCAGGGAATGTGAGGATGGGTGGATTTAACATGAGTTTTTTCGATTCCATAAAACATTCTTGATACTCTTTATTAGTTATATCTATTTTTGATCCTTTCTTTAAATTTTGTGTGAAAGGCTTTGTTAATTTTGAAAAATTGGGTATAAATCTTCTATACCATGATAATTTGCCTAGGAAACTTTTAATTTCTTTTACTCTTTTTGGAATAGTAATTTTGTCAATTGCTTCTACTTTTTTCTGGTTTGGCTTAAGGCCGTCTTTTGAAATGATAAATCCTAAATATTCTACTTCTGTTTTGAAGAATTCAGATTTATCAATTTGAATTTTGAGATTTGCTTTTCGCAGTTTATCAAAGACTTTTTGAATATTTGAAAGGTGTTCTTCTATGGTATTGCCAAAAATAATTATATCGTCTAAATAAACCAGACATATATCATTTTCTAATTCACCAAGAGCTATATTCATCATACGTTGAAATGTAGCTGATGCGTTGACGAGGCCAAAGGGCATACGAACATATTCGTAATGTCCAGATGGGGTGCTGAAGGCAGTTTTTTCTATGTCTGATTCTTCCATTTGAATTTGGTGGAACCCAGAGTGCAAATCTAATGTAGTAAAGAGTTTGGGTTTTCCAATTTTGTCTAGGAGAGTGTCGATGTTAGGGATAGGGAATTTATCTTCTTTAGTTTTTTGGTTTAGTTTGCGAAAGTCAATTACAAGTCGAGTTTTTCTTTTTCCCGAAGCATCAGCTTTCTTAGGTACGATCCAAATAGGGGAATTGTACGGGGAATAAGATTTACGTATAACCTTTTCGGTTAACATCTTTTGAATGTGTTCTTCAATATCTGATTCGTAAACTTGTGGTAGTTTATAATTTTTTGTATGGATGGGGATTTCATCGGAAAGGATTATTTTGTGTTTGAGTACGTTAGTATGGGAAAGTTTTTCACCTTCTTGTGGGAATAAGTCAATGTTTCTGTCTATTAGTTTATTTAATTGTTGTTTTGTTTTATAATCGAGATGGTCGTCTCTAATTTGTAATGCATTGAAATTTGTTTTTACTTTGTTGTTGAATTGATATGTTTTTCCTTTCAGGTTTAAAGTTTCTGATTTGAAATTTATTTTTACATCTAATTCTTTGAGAATTTTGATTCCAAAAAGTAGATTGCATTCACGATGGAAGTCATGGATGTAGAATTCAAATTCTATTCCTTTAATTTTTAACTTTACTAATTGTTTGAGCGTAATTTTGCCATTTGCAGTGCGTATTGTCATGGGTTGAATTTTTGGTTTGAGTTTTAGTTCGTCAACTAATTTTTTGTTAATAAAATTTATGTCTGAGCCTGTATCAATAAGAATGTGGTATTGGTCGTGAGTAATTGTTGGGATCTGTCCGGTGTCAGATGTCATTACGTATTTTGTTCTTCTTCTGTGGATTCGAGAAAATTTTCATTCTGTTCCTCGTATTCTATTTCGTTTTGATTTTCCTCATTGTCATCAATTTGTGTTTGAATATCCTCTAAGGGGTATTCGTGTTCGTTGTTTATTTCGAGATTATAATTTTGGCGAGTTGTTTGAGTTGACATGGGAATTACATTTGTATTTCGCGTTTGAATCGACATTGGTGTCGGCTTGAATGTTCTGTTAGTATTTTGATAATTTTGTAAATTTTGTCGTGCGATTAAATTTCTTCCAGGACCTTGTTGTTGTGGTGCCTGTGGTTGATTAAACCTTATTGGTTGGCTAGGAAATTTCTGTCCGGGGAATTTCTGAGGTGGGGGTACAAATCTAAAATTCTGCGCTTGTGCGGATGGTTTAGGAGTAGGATTGGGTTTTTGCATTGGTGAATTGTGCAACAGGAAGTTGAATTCGTTGTTAATTAAATATTCACACTCCTCAAGTGAAGTGGGATTTGCATTTATGAATGCGCCTTTTGTATTATAGGGTAAACAATCTATGAAGTGATGGACAATAATTTTTTGTATATGTGTTATTAAAAATTTTGTTTTGTCTTTACTCTTTTCTTGGGTTTCAATTTTCCCTTTGTAATTTTGAAAAATATTTTGAATTTCTTTTAAGAATTTATAAATGTTGTTTTGTTGGGGTTTTGTTGTAATTATTTTATAGAATAATGTTTCAGGTTTTAGCCTGTCTTCGAAGTTTGAACTTAAGTATGTTTTTAATTCTGCCCAATTGGAAAATGTATTTTCAGATATTATTAATCTAGCATCTCCTACAAATTTTGTTTTTAAAATTCCAAGAGCATATTTTTTATTTATTTCTGTTAATGTGAAGCATTCAAGAACTTCTTTTGCTTCGTCGCATGCTTTTATGAAAGCATGTAAATGTTTTACGTTTCCATCATAAGGAGGAACGATTTTCATGTAATGGTCAATGTCTTGTAGGCTGATTGTAGTCATTGTGACTGGGTTTTCTGAGTTTAAATTTATTTTGTTAAAACTATCAGAGATTAATTCTACTAGTATACGATCTGTTTCGAACGTCTCGTATTCTATGTCACTATTTTCTGGTGATGACATATATTTGTTATATAATTTATTTTATTTATTTGTCTCGTCGTATAAACCCGACCTGACTGGTTGTTTTATTATTTAACAATTTTGTTTTGTTAGTAATTTTATAAGTTTGTCTTGCAGTATAGTCCCTGCTTGACTGGACAATTTTATAAATGTAAAAGCTTTACGGAAAGACTTACAGTACAAATAGAAGGGTGATGGTTACGCTCATCGTAGCGGGAATTACTGGTGTGATTCTGCAGGCCTTCGGAACGTGATGACTGGGTGTAGTCTCAGCAAGTTCTCGATTTGTGGGCTGATACTTGGAATGTGGGTCGCCGTGTTTCACTGGTTGTGGCAGCTGAACAGCAAGGCTCTCCGTGTGGATTCCGTTAGAGATGGACCGTATGAATAGGTCTCTGATGGGCTACTGTTTTAGCCGTAAGTTCGTTGAGTTGTTGATGCCAATTTTCAGAAAATTGATATTTTCAAAGGCTCGAAACGTTTCGACTTCACTGAATTGTTAAGGCCCTTTTGGCATCCTACCGACTGCGCCAATTAAATTTGTTATTAATTTAATATTGAAAAAAACAAAAGTTTATTTTCATAAATTTATTTATTGAACTTATATTCTCTAAGTACAAAGAATCACTTATCGAGTCGACATGTAACGTGGAGAATTATCACTAGAATACATAGATTTTTATAGCTACGATCCCAAAATAGTCTGGCATATACTGGTTATAGCAGGAAAGTACAAGTGTTAACTGTTATCATGGTTGATAACAACTTAGTAATTTTCCTATATGGTCAAACAAAGGAAATGGGTATAACATAATTTATATATATATATATATATATATATATATATATATATATATATATATATATATATAGATAGATAGTGAATTAAATTATTTAGTATAAAAGACTAGCGAAAACTTTTGACAGACTGCATGACAGCCCTTGACGATACCTCTCATTTGATACCAAACACGACATGGTTCTGACAACTTTAAGCAAAAAACAAAAGCCAATCGAGCTGTAAAAATTTTAACATTTCTGTATGGTAGCCCTCGACGAACCTCTTATTTGATAATAAATACGACATGTTTCTGACAACTTTAAGCAAAAAAAAAAACAAAAGCCAATCGAGCTGTCAAAATTTTAACATTGGGATATTTGTTTTTTACTTAGTTACTTATGGAATGTTTGGCAACACTTTCGAAATGCACATAAATAACGGACGTGAACCTTTAAAAATTAATATTTTAAATATAATGTTTTAGGCCTTTTTAACCACTGTGTAATAACCGCCCATTGCCATAATGTATGTGTATTAATTTAACTTCTTTCATATTGTCCTCTTTTCATGAATAATTCCATTTAAATGTTCTAATTGACATGTCAAACGAACGTTCTTCGTCTTAAAATTTTCAAGGAAAACTTCGATCGATTGTTTCAAAAAGCCAAATATCCACTATTAATTTTTTTTTACACAAAAACTATGCATCGTACAGAAAAATGACCTATAACCAGGAAATCAAGTTGAGTTATTCCCTACACCTTGGAAAAATTTTCATTAAAATTTGTCATACGGTTTAGGCTGTACAGGTGAGCAAAATTTTCGCGATCGTCATGATTAATTCAAATATAGATAGTGATCACCGTTTAGTATAAAAGACTAGCGAAAACTCGGCTACGCCGAGTATTCCCTAGGGCTCCGCCGATAGTGTTTTATAATAGTTTTACTTACGTTAAATCCGTCTGGGAACAATTTAAACGCAAAGTGCTAAAGCTAAGATTCTTTCAAAATATTTTTTTACCGCCCACCCAAACAACCCACGCAACCTGCCTACCCAAACTGCCCACTCAAAATGCCCACGCAACCTGCCCACCCAAACTGCCCACGCAACCTGCCCACCCAAAATGCCCACGCAACCTGCCCTCGCAATCTACCCACCCAACCTGCCCACGCAACCTACCCACCCAAAATGCCCACGCAACCTGCCCACTCAAACTGCCCACGCAACTTTTGCCACCCAAAATGCATACGCAACCTCCCCACCCAATCTGTATGGCAGCCCTCGATGATACCTCTCATTTGATACCAAACACGACATGGTTCTGACAACTTTAAGCAAAAAACAAAAGCCGATCGAGCTGTCAAATTTTTGATATTTCTGCATGACAGTCCTTGATGTTGCCTTTCATTTGATACCAAACACGACATGGTTCTGACAACTTTAAGCAAAAAAGAAAAGCCGATCAAGCTGTCAAATTTTTGACATTTCTGCACGGTAGCCCTTGACGAACCCTTTTATTTGATACCAAACACGACATGGTTCTGAAAACTTTAAGCCAAAAACAAAAGCCAAATCGAGCTGTCAAATTTTTGACATTTTTGCATGGTAGCCCTTGACGAACCCTTTTATTTGATACCAAACACGATATGGTTCTGAAAACTTTAAGCAAAAAACAGAAGCCGATCAAACTGTGAAATTTTTGACATTTCTGCATGACAGCCCGTGACGTTACCTTTCATTTGATACCAAACACGATATGGTTCTGACAACTTTAAACAAAAAACAAAAGCCGATCAAGCTGTCAAAATTTTGACATTTCTGTATGGCAGCCCTCGACGATACCTCTCATTTGATACTAAACACGACATGGTTCTGACAACTTTAAGGAAAAAACAAATGCCGATCGAGCTGTCAAATTTTTGACATTTCTGCATGACAGCCGTTATCTTTAATTTATACCAAACACGACATGGTTCTGACAATTTTAAGCAAAAAACAAAAGCCAATCGAGCTGTGAAATTTTTGACATTTTTGCATGGTAGCCCTTGACGAACCCTTTTATTTGATACCAAACTCGACATGGTTCTGAAAACTTTAAGCAAAAAACAAAAGCTGAGCGAGCTGTCAATTTTTTGACAATTCTGCATGACAGCCCTTGACGATACCTCTCATTTGATACTAAACACGACATGGTTCTGATAACTTTATGCAACAAAACAAAAGCCGATAGCGCTGTCAAATTTTTGACATTGGGATATCAGTTTTTTACTTAGTTACTTATGGAATGTTTGGCAACACTTTCGAAATGCAGATAAATCACGGACATGAACCTTCATAAATTATAATTTTTAAATATAATGTTTCAGACCTTTCCAACTATTGTGGAATAACGGCCCATTGCCATAATGTATGTTTATTAATTTAACTTCTTTCAAATTGTCCTATTTTCATGAATAATTCCATTTAAATGTTCTGATTGACATGTCAAAGAAACGTTCTTCGTCTTAAATTTTTCAAAGAAGACTAAATTTTTGATTTCAAGTTGTTTCAAAAAGCCAAAATACGACCTTTAAAAATCTTTTACACAGAAACTATACACCGTATAGAAAAATGACCTATTACCAGGAAATCAAGTTGAGTTATGCTCTACAACCTGCAAAAATTTTCATTAAAATCGCTTGTACCGTTCAGTCTGTATATGTGAGCAAAATTTCCGCGATCGTCATTGATGAAACTAAAGTGAATTTACCTGTTTAGTATAAAAGACTAGCGAAAACTCGGCTTCGCCGAGTATTCCCTAGGGCTCCGCCGATAGTGTTTTATAATAGTTTTACTTACGTTAAATCCGTCTGGGAACAATTTCAACGCAAAGTGCTAACGCTCAGAGTCTTTCAAAATATTTTTTCACCTCCCACCCAAGCAGCCCACGCAACCTGTCCACACAAACTGCCCACTCAAACTGCCCACGCAACCTACCCACCCAAAATGCCCACGCAACCTGCCCACTCAAACTGCCTACGCAACTTGCCCACTCAAACTGCCTACTTAACTTGCCCACCCAAAAGCTGATCGAGCGGTCAAAATTTTTGACATTTCTACAAGACAGCCCTCGACGATACCTCTTATTGGATACCAAACACGACATAGTTCTGACAACTTTAAGCAAAAAACAAAAGCCGAACAAGCTGTCAAAAATTTTACATTTCTGCATGGCAGCCCCCGACGATACCTTTCATTTGATATAAAACACGACATGGTTCTGACAACTTTAAGCAAAAAACAAAAGCCGATCGAGCTGTCTAATTTTTGATATTTCTGCATGACAGCCCTTCACGATACCTCTCATTTGATACCAAACACGACATGGTTCTGACAACTTTATGCCAAAAACAAAAGCCGATCGAGCTGTCAAATTTTTAACATTTTTGCATGGCAGCCCTTGACGAACCCTCTCATTTGATACCAAACACGACATAATTCTGACAACTTTAAGCAAAAAACAAAAGCCGCTCGAGCTGTCAAATTATTGACATTTCTGCATGGCAGCCCTTAACGATACCTCTCATTTGATACCAAACAAGACATGGTTCTGACAACTTTAAGCAAAAAACAAAAGCCGTTCGAGCTGTCAAATTATTGACATTTCTGCATGGCAGCCCTTGACGAACCCTCTCATTTGATACCAAACACGACATGGTTCTGACAACTTTAAGCAAAAAACAAAAGCCGCTCGAGCTGTCAAATTATTGACATTTCTGCATGGCAGCCCTTGTCGATACCTCTCATTTGATACCAAACACAGCATGTTTCTGACAACTTTATGCAAAAAACAAAAGCCGATCGAGCTGTCAAATTTTTGACATTTCTGCATGACAGCCCCTGCATGACAGCCCTTGGCGTTACCGTCAAATTCTTGACATTGGAATATTTGTTTTTTACTTATTACTTATGGGATGTGTAGCAACACTTTGGAAATGCTCATGAATTACGGACATGAACCTTCAAAAATTATAATTTTTAAATATAATGTTTTAGGCCTTTTAAGCTACTATGGAATAACCGCCCATTGCCATAATGTATGCTTATGATTTTAACTTTTTTCAAAATGTCCTTATTTTATAAATAATTCCATTTAAATGTTCTGATTGACATGTCAAAGAAACGTTCTTGACGTTACCTTTCATTTGATACCAAACACGACATAGTTCTGACAACTTTAAACAAAAAACAAAAGCCGATCGAGCTGTCAAATTTTTGACATTTCTGCATGACAGCTCTTGATGTTACCTTTCATTTGATACCAAACACGACATGATTCTGACAACTTTAAGCAAAAAACAAAAGCCGTTCGAGCTGTCTAATTTTTGACATTTCTGCATGACAGCCATTGACGTTACCTTTCATTTGTTACCAAACACGACATGGTTCTGACAACTTTAAGCAAATAACAAAAGTCGATGGATCTGTCAAATTCTTGACATTGGAATATTTGTATTTACTTAGTTATTTATGGGATGTTTGGCAACACTTTCGAAATGTACATGAATCACGGACATAAACCTTCAAAAATTATTATTTTTTAAATATAATGTTTTAGGCCTTTTAAACTACTATGGAATAACCGCCCATGGCCATAATGTATGTTTATGAATTTAACTTTTTTCAAAATGTCCTCATTTTGTAAATAATTCCATTTAAATGTTTTGATTGACATGTCAAAGAAACGTTCTTCGTCTTAAATTTTTCAATGAAAACTAAATTTTTGATTTCAAATTGTTTCAAAAAGCCAAAATACGACCTTTAAAAATTTTTAACACAAAAACTATGCATCGTACAGAAAAATGACCTATTACCAGGAAATCAAGTTGAATTATTCTCTACATATATATATAGATAGTGAATGAAATTATTTAGTATAAAAGACTTACGTTAAATCCGTCTGGGAACAATTTAAACGCAAAGTGCGCGAAGTCTTTCAAAATATTTTTTTACCGCCCACCCAAACAGCCCACGCAACCTGCCCACCCAAAATGCCCACGTAAAATACTCATCCAACCTGCCCACGCAACCTGCCCACCCAAAATGCCCACGCAACCTGCCCACTCAAACTACCCACGCAAACTGCCCACGTAACCTGCCCACCCAAACTGCCCACCCAAACTGCCCACGTAACCTGCCCACCCAAACTGCCCACGCAACCCGCCCACCCAAAATGCCCACGCAACCTGCCTACCAAAAATGCCCACGTAACCTGCTGACCCAACCTGCCCACCCAAAATGCCCACGCAATCTGCCCACTCAAACTACCCACGCAACCTGTTTTGACATTTCTGCATGACAGCCCTTGACGTTACCTTTCATTTGATACCAAACACGACATGATTCTGAGAACTTTAAACAAAAAACAAAAGCCGATCGAGCTGTCAAATTTTTGATATTTCTGCATGACAGCCCTTGACGTTACCTTTCATTTGATACCAAACACGACATGATTCTGACAACTTTAAGCAAAAAACAAAAGCCGATCGAGCTGTCAAATTTTTGACATTTCTGCATGACAGCCCTTGGCGTTACCTTCCATTTGATACCAAGCATGACATGGTTTTGACAACTTTAAACAAAAAACAAAAGCCCATCGAGCTGTCAAATTTTTGATATTTCTGCATGACAGCCCTTGACGTTACCTTTCATTTGATACCAAGCACGACATGGTTTTGACAACTTTAAACAAAAAACAAAAGTTGATCGAGCTGTCAAATTTTTGATATTTCTGCATGACAGCCCTTGACGTTACCTTTCATTTGATACCAAACACGACATGATTCTGACAACTTTAAGCAAAAAACAAAAGCCGATCGAGCTGTCAAATTTTTGACATTTCTGCATGACAGCCCTTGACGTTACTTTTCATTTGATACCAAACACGACATGATTCTGATAACTTTACACAAAAAACAAAAGCCGATCGTATTGTCAAATTTTTAATATTTCTGCATGACAGCCCTTGACGAACCCTCTCATTTGATACCAAACACGATATAGTTCTGACAACTTTTTAGCAAAAAACAAAAGTTCATCGAGCTGTCAAATCTTTGACATTTCTGTATGGTAGCCCTTGACGAACCCTTTTATTTGATACCAACCACGACATGATTCTGACAACTTTAAGCAAAAAAACAAAGGCCGATCGAGCTGTCAAATTCTTGACATTGGGACATTTGTTTTTTACTTAGTTACTTATGGAATGTTTGGCAACACTTTCGAAATGCACATAAATCACGGACATGAACCTTTAAAAATTAATATTTTAAATATAATCCTTATAAGCCTTTTTAACCAGTGTGTAATAACCGCCCATTGCCATAATGTATGTTTATTAATTTAACTTCTTTCAAATTGTCCTCTTTTCATGAATAAAACCATTTAAATGTTCTGATTGACATGTCAAAGAAACGTTCTTCGTCTTAAATTTTTCAAAGAAGACTAAATTTTTGATTTCAAATTGTTTCAAAAAGCTAAAATACGACCTTTAAAAATTTTTTACACAAAAACTATGCACCGTATAGAAAAATGACCTATTACCAGGAAATCAAGTTGAGTTATGCTCTACAACCTGCAACTATTTTCATTAAAATCACACGCACCGTTCAGGCTGTATATGTGAGCAAAATTTCGACGATCGTCATTGATGAAACTAAAGTGAATTTACCTGTTTAGTATAAAAGACTAGCAAAAACTCGGCTTCGCCGAGTATTCCCTAGGGCTCCGCCGATAGTGTTTTATAATAGTTTTACGTACGTCCAATCCGTCTAAGAACAATTTAAACGCAAAGTACTAACGCTGAGTCTTTCAAAATATTTTTTTCCCGCCCACACAAACAGCCCACGCAACCTGCCCACCCAACCTGCTCACGCAACCTGCCCATCCAAAATGCCCACTCAACCTGCCCACCCAAAATGCCCACGCAACCTGCCCACCCAAACTGCCCACGTAACCTGTTCACCAAAAATGCCCACGCAACCTACCCACCCAACCTGCCCACTCAAACTGCCCACGCAACCTGCCCACCCAAAATGCCCACTCAAACTGCCCACGCAACTTGCCCACCCAAAATGCCTACCAATCTGCATGGCAGCCCTTGTCGAACCCTCTCATTTGGTACCAAACACGACATGGTTCTGACAACTTTAATTAAAAAACAAAAGCCGATCGAGCTGTCAATTTTTTAACATTTCTGCATGACAGCCCTTGACGGTACCTTTCATTTGATACCAAACAAGACATGTTCTGACAACTTTAAGCAAAAAACAAAAGGCGATCGAGCTGTCAAATTTTTGACATTTTTGCATGACAGCCCTTGACGATACCTTTCATTTGATACCAGACTCGACATGATTCTAACAACTTTAAAGCAAAAAATAAAAGCCGATGGAGCTGTCAAATTTTTGACATTTCTGCATAGCAGCCCTTGACGAACCCTCTCATTTGATTCCAAATACGACATGGTTCTAACAACTTTATGCAAAAAACAAAAGCTGGGCGAGCTGTCAAATTTTTAACATTACTGCATGGCAGCCCTTGACGTTACTTATCATTTGATACCAAACATGACATGGTTCTGACAACTTTAACCAGAAACAAAAGCCGATCGAGCTGTCAAATTTTTGACATTTCTGCATGACAGCCCTTGGCGTTACCTTTCATTTGAAACCAAACACGACATGGTTCTGACAACTTTAAGCAAAAAACAAAAGCCGATCGAGCTGTCAAATTTTTGACATTTCTGCATGACAGCCCTTGACGGTACCTTTCATTTGATACCAAACACGACATGTTTCTGACAACTTTAAGCAAAAAACAAAAACCGATCGAGCGGTCAAATTTTTGACATTTCTGCATGGCAGCCCTTGACCTTACCTTTCATTTGCTACCAAACACGACATGGTTCTGACAACTTTAAGCAAAAAACAAAAGCCAATCGAGCTGTCAAAATTTTGACATTTCTGCATAACAGCCCTTGTTGTTACCTTTCATTTGACACCAAACACAACATGGTTCTGACTACTTCAAGCAAAAAACAAAAGCCGATCGAGCTGTCAAATTTTTGACACTTTTGCATGACAGCCCTTGACGTTACCTTTCATTTAATACCAAACACGACATGATTCTGACAACTTTAAGCAAAAAACAAAAGCCGATCGAGCTGTCAAATTTTTGACATTTCTGCATGACAGCCCTTGGCGTTACCTTCCATTTGATACCAAGCATGACATGGTTTTGACAACTTTAAACAAAAAACAAAAGCCCATCGAGCTGTCAAATTTTTGATATTTCTGCATGACAGCCCTTGACGTTACCTTTCATTTGATATTAAGCACGACATGGTTTTGACAACTTTAAACAAAAAACAAAAGTTGATCGAGCTGTCAAATTTTTGATATTTCTGCATGACAGCCCTTGACGTTACCTTTCATTTGATACCAAACACGACATGATTCTGACAACTTTAAGCAAAAAACAAAAGCCGATCGAGCTGTCAAATTTTTGACATTTCTGCATGACAGCCCTTGACGTTACTTTTCATTTGATACCAAACACGACATGATTCTGATAACTTTACACAAAAAACAAAAGCCGATCGTATTGTCAAATTTTTAATATTTCTGCATGACAGCCCTTGACGAACCCTCTCATTTGATACCAAACACGATATAGTTCTGACAACTTTTTAGCAAAAAACAAAAGTTCATCGAGCTGTCAAATCTTTGACATTTCTGTATGGTAGCCCTTGACGATACCTTTCATTTGATACCAGACTCGACATGATTCTAACAACTTTAAAGCAAAAAATAAAAGCCGATGGAGCTGTCAAATTTTTGACATTTCTGCATAGCAGCCCTTGACGAACCCTCTCATTTGATTCCAAATACGACATGGTTCTAACAACTTTATGCAAAAAACAAAAGCTGGGCGAGCTGTCAAATTTTTAACATTACTGCATGGCAGCCCTTGACGTTACTTATCATTTGATACCAAACATGACATGGTTCTGACAACTTTAACCAGAAACAAAAGCCGATCGAGCTGTCAAATTTTTGACATTTCTGCATGACAGCCCTTGGCGTTACCTTTTATTTGAAACCAAACACGACATGGTTCTGACAACTTTAAGCAAAAAACAAAAGCCGATCGAGCTGTCAAATTTTTGACATTTCTGCATGACAGCCCTTGACGGTACCTTTCATTTGATACCAAACACGACATGTTTCTGACAACTTTAAGCAAAAAACAAAAACCGATCGAGCGGTCAAATTTTTGACATTTCTGCATGGCAGCCCTTGACCTTACCTTTCATTTGCTACCAAACACGACATGGTTCTGACAACTTTAAGCAAAAAACAAAAGCCAATCGAGCTGTCAAAATTTTGACATTTCTGCATAACAGCCCTTGTTGTTACCTTTCATTTGACACCAAACACAACATGGTTCTGACTACTTCAAGCAAAAAACAAAAGCCGATCGAGCTGTCAAATTTTTGACACTTTTGCATGACAGCCCTTGACGTTACCTTTCATTTAATACCAAACACGACATGATTCTGACAACTTTAAGCAAAAAACAAAAGCCGATCGAGCTGTCAAATTTTTGACATTTCTGCATGACAGCCCTTGGCGTTACCTTCCATTTGATACCAAGCATGACATGGTTTTGACAACTTTAAACAAAAAACAAAAGCCCATCGAGCTGTCAAATTTTTGATATTTCTGCATGACAGCCCTTGACGTTACCTTTCATTTGATATTAAGCACGACATGGTTTTGACAACTTTAAACAAAAAACAAAAGTTGATCGAGCTGTCAAATTTTTGATATTTCTGCATGACAGCCCTTGACGTTACCTTTCATTTGATACCAAACACGACATGATTCTGACAACTTTAAGCAAAAAACAAAAGCCGATCGAGCTGTCAAATTTTTGACATTTCTGCATGACAGCCCTTGACGTTACTTTTCATTTGATACCAAACACGACATGATTCTGATAACTTTACACAAAAAACAAAAGCCGATCGTATTGTCAAATTTTTAATATTTCTGCATGACAGCCCTTGACGAACCCTCTCATTTGATACCAAACACGATATAGTTCTGACAACTTTTTAGCAAAAAACAAAAGTTCATCGAGCTGTCAAATCTTTGACATTTCTGTATGGTAGCCCTTGACGAACCCTTTTATTTGATACCAACCACGACATGATTCTGACAACTTTAAGCAAAAAAACAAAGGCCGATCGAGCTGTCAAATTCTTGACATTGGGACATTTGTTTTTTACTTAGTTACTTATGGAATGTTTGGCAACACTTTCGAAATGCACATAAATCACGGACATGAACCTTTAAAAATTAATATTTTAAATATAATCCTTATAAGCCTTTTTAACCAGTGTGTAATAACCGCCCATTGCCATAATGTATGTTTATTAATTTAACTTCTTTCAAATTGTCCTCTTTTCATGAATAAAACCATTTAAATGTTCTGATTGACATGTCAAAGAAACGTTCTTCGTCTTAAATTTTTCAAAGAAGACTAAATTTTTGATTTCAAATTGTTTCAAAAAGCTAAAATACGACCTTTAAAAATTTTTTACACAAAAACTATGCACCGTATAGAAAAATGACCTATTACCAGGAAATCAAGTTGAGTTATGCTCTACAACCTGCAACTATTTTCATTAAAATCACACGCACCGTTCAGGCTGTATATGTGAGCAAAATTTCGACGATCGTCATTGATGAAACTAAAGTGAATTTACCTGTTTAGTATAAAAGACTAGCGAAAACTCGGCTACGCCGAGTATTCCCTAGGGCTCCGCCGATAGTGTTTTATAATAGTTTTACTTACGTTAAATCCGTCTGGGAACAATTTAAACGCAAAGTGCTAACGCTAAGAGTCTTTCAAAATATTTTTTTACCGCCCACTCAAACAACCCACGCAATCTGCCCACCCAAACTGCCCACTCAAAATGCCCACGCAACCTGCCCACCCAAAATGCCCACGCAACCTGCCCACCCAAAATGCTCACGCAAACTACCCACCCAACCTGCCCACCCAAAATGCCCACGTAACCTGCCCACCCAAAATGCCCACGCAAACTACCCACCCAACCTGCCCACGGAACCTACCCACCCAAAATGCCCACGCAACCTGCCCACTCAAACTGCCCACGCAACTTTCCCACCCAAAATGCCTACGCAACCTCCCCACCCAATCTGTATGGCAGCCCTCGATGATACCTCTCATTTGATATCAAACACGACATGGTTCTGACAACTTTAAGCAAAAAACAAAAGCCGATCGAGCTGACAAATTTTTGATATTTCTGCATGACAGTCTTTGACGTTACCTTTAATTTGATACCAAACACGATATGGTTCTGACAACTTTAAGCAAAAAAACAAAAGCCGATCGAGCTGTCAAATTTTTGACATTTCTGCATGACAGTCCTCGACGTTACCTTTCATTTGATACCCAACACGACATGGTTCTGACAACTTTAAGCAAAAAACAAAAGCCGATCGAGCTGTCAAACTTTTGACATTTCTGCATGACAGCCCTTGACGTTACCTTTCATTTGATACCAAACACGGCATGCTTCTGACAACTTTAAGCAAAAAACAAAAACCGATCGAGCTGTTAAATTTTTGACATTTCTGCATGACAGCCCTTGACGTTATGTTTCATTTGATACCAAACACGATATGGTTCTGACAACTTTACGCAAAGAACAACAGCCGATCGAGCTGTCAAATTTTTGACATTTCTGCATGACAGCCCTTGACGTTACCTTTAATTTGATACCAAACACGATATGGTTCTGACAACTTTAAGCAAACAAAAGCCGATCGAGCTTTCAAATTTTTGACATTTTTGCATGACAATCCTCGACGTTACCTTTCATTTGATACCCAACACGACATGGTTCTGACAACTTTAAGCAAAAAACAAAAGCCGATCGAGCTGTCAAACTTTTGACATTTCTGCATGACAGCCCTTGACGTTACCTTTCATTTGATACCAAACACGGCATGCTTCTGACAACTTTAAGCAAAAAACAAAAACCGATCGAGCTGTCAAATTTTTGACATTTCTGCATGACAGCCCTTGACGTTACCTTTCATTTGATACCAAACACGATATGGTTCTGACAACTTTAAGCAAAAAACAAAAGCCGATCGAGCTGTCATATTTTTGACATTTCTGCATGACATCCCGTGACGAACCCTTTCATTTGATACCAAACACGACATGGTTCTGAACACTTTAAGCAAAAAACAAAAGCCGATCGAGCTGTCAATTTTTTGACAATTCTGCATGACAGCCCTTGACGTTACCTTTCATTTGATACCAAACACGATATGGTTCTGACAACTTTAAGCAAAAAACAAAAGCCGATCAAGCTGTCAAAATTTTGACATTTCTGCATGGCAGCCCTCGACGATACCTCTCATTTGATACTAAACACGACATGGTTCTGACAACTTTAAGCAAAAAAACAAAGGCCGATCGAGCTGTCAAATTCTTGACATTGGGATATTTTTGTTTTACTTAGTTACTTATGGAATGTTTGGCAACACTTTCGAAATGCACATAAATCACGGACATGAACCTTTAAAAATTAATATTTTAAATATAATCTTTTAGGCCTTTTTAACCAGTGTGTAATAACCGCCCATTGCCATAATGTATGTTTATTAATTTAACTTCTTTCAAATTGTCCTCTTTTCATGAATAATTCCATTTAAATGTTCTGATTGACATGTCAAAGAAACGTTCTTCGTCTTAAATTTTTCAAAGAAGACTAAATTTTTGATTCAAATTGTTTCAAAAACCCGAAATACGACCTTTAAAATTTTTTTACACAAAAACTATGCACCGTATAGAAAAATGACCTATTACCAGGAAATCAAGTTGACTTATGCTCTACAACCTGCAACTATTTTCATTAAAATTACACGCACCGTTCAGGCTGTATATGTGAGCAAAATTTCGACGATCGTCATTGATGAAACTAAAGTGAATTTACCTGTTTAGTATAAAAGACTAGCAAAAACTCGGCTTCGCCGAGTATTCCCTAGGGCTCCGCCGATAGTGTTTTATAATAGTTTTACGTACGTCCAATCCGTCTAAGAACAATTTAAACGCAAAGTACTAACGCTGAGTCTTTCAAAATATTTTTTTCCCGCCCACACAAACAGCCCACGCAACCTGCCCACCCAACCTGCTCACGCAACCTGCCCATCCAAAATGCCCACTCAACCTGCCCACCCAAAATGCCCACGCAACCTGCCCACCCAAACTGCCCACGTAACCTGTTCACCAAAAATGCCCACGCAACCTACCCACCCAACCTGCCCACTCAAACTGCCCACGCAACCTGCCCACCCAAAATGCCCACTCAAACTGCCCACGCAACTTGCCCACCCAAAATGCCTACCAATCTGCATGGCAGCCCTTGTCGAACCCTCTCATTTGGTACCAAACACGACATGGTTCTGACAACTTTAATTAAAAAACAAAAGCCGATCGAGCTGTCAATTTTTTAACATTTCTGCATGACAGCCCTTGACGGTACCTTTCATTTGATACCAAACAAGACATGTTCTGACAACTTTAAGCAAAAAACAAAAGGCGATCGAGCTGTCAAATTTTTGACATTTTTGCATGACAGCCCTTGACGATACCTTTCATTTGATACCAGACTCGACATGATTCTAACAACTTTAAAGCAAAAAATAAAAGCCGATGGAGCTGTCAAATTTTTGACATTTCTGCATAGCAGCCCTTGACGAACCCTCTCATTTGATTCCAAATACGACATGGTTCTAACAACTTTATGCAAAAAACAAAAGCTGAGCGAGCTGTCAAATTTTTAACATTACTGCATGGCAGCCCTTGACGTTACTTATCATTTGATACCAAACATGACATGGTTCTGACAACTTTAACCAGAAACAAAAGTCGATCGAGCTGTCAAATTTTTGACATTTCTGCATGACAGCCCTTGGCGTTACCTTTCATTTGAAACCAAACACGACCTGGTTCTGACAACTTTAAGCAAAAAGCAAAAGCCGATCGAGCTGTCAAATTTTTGACATTTCTGCATGACAGCCCTTGACGGTACCTTTCATTTGATACCAAACACGACATGTTTCTGACAACTTTAAGCAAAAAACAAAAACCGATCGAGCGGTCAAATTTTTGACATTTCTGCATGGCAGCCCTTGACCTTACCTTTCATTTGCTACCAAACACGACATGGTTCTGACAACTTTAAGCAAAAAACAAAAGCCAATCGAGCTGTCAAAATTTTGACATTTCTACATAACAGCCCTTGTTGTTACCTTTCATTTGACACCAAACACAACATGGTTCTGACTACTTCAAGCAAAAAACAAAAGCCGATCGAGCTGTCAAATTTTTGACACTTTTGCATGACAGCCCTTGACGTTACCTTACATTTAATACCAAACACGACATAAATCTGACAACTTTATGCAAAAAACAAAAGCCGATCGGACTGTCAATTTTTTGACACTTCTGCATGACAGCCCTTGACGTTACCTTTCATTTGATACCAAATACGACATGGTTCTGACAACTTTAAACAAAAAACAAAAGCCGTTCGAGCTGTCAAATTTTTGACATTTCTGCATGGCAGCCCTTGTCGATACCTCTCATTTGATACCAAACACGACATGTTTCTGACAACTTTAAGCAAAAAACAAAAGCCGTTCGAGCTGTCAAATTATTGACATTTCTGCATGGCAGCCCTCGACGATACCTCTCATTTGATACCAAACACGACATGGTTCTGACAACTTTATGTAAAAAAACAAAAGCCGATCGAGCTGTCAAAATTTTGACATTTCTGCATGGCAGCCCTTGTCGATACCTCTTATTTGATACCGAACACGACATGTTTCTGACAACTTTATGCAAAAAACAAAAGCCGATCGAGCTGTCAAATTCTTGACATTGGAATATTTGTTTTTTACTTAGTTACTTATGGGGTGTATGGCAACACTTTGAAAATGTACATGAATCACGGACATGAACCTTCGAAAATTATAATTTTTAAATATAATGTTTTAGGCCTTTTAAACTACTATGGAATAACCGCCCATTGCCATAATGTATGTTTATGAATTTAACTTCTTTCAAAATGTCCTTATTTTATAAATAATTCCATTTAAATGTTCTGATTGACATGTGAAAGAAACGTTCTTCGTCTTAAATTTTTCAAAGAAGACTAAATTTTTGATTTCAAATTGTTTCAAAAAGCCAAAATACGACCTTTAAAATTTTTTTACACAAAAACTATGCACCGTACAGAAAAATGACCTATTACCAGGAAATCAAATTGAGTTATTCTCTATGTCCCAGAAAATTTTTCATTACTATCACTCGCACCGTTCAGACTGTACAGGCGAACAAAATTTTCGCGATCGTCGTGATGAATTCAAATATATATAGAAATATATATAGATAGTGAATTAAATTATTTAGTATAAAAGATTCCGTAAACCAGTTCGGCCGAAGAACATTTAATAGGCTCTTTGTATGCTGTGCGTAAGCCTAATGAAACAATTCTGAGGGATTGTTGTAAGTTTTTAAGGAAGTTTTTAGTTGCCGATGGAATCTTTCGATCAATCCGTTCGCTTGAGGGTGATAAGCCGTTGTTTTTATGTGTTTAGTTCCCAATAGTGACAATAAATTTCTAAATAGAGCAGATTCAAACTGTTTACCCCTATCCGTAGTAATGGCAGATGGGCAGCCGAATCTAGACACCCATGTAGTAACAAAAGCCTTAGACACTGTTTCTGCGGTGCAATCTTTGACAGGCACGACTTCGGGCCAACGGGAAAAATGATCAATACATGTTAGAACACTAGAATAACCATTTGAAAGAGGGAGATGTACTAAATCGATATGAACCTTTTCAAAACGGAAATTTGGTTGAGAACAAGGGGTAATTACAGACTTGGTATGTTTAGTTACTTTTGACGATTGACAAGTTAGACAACTTTTTACCCAATTTTGAATATCTTTATTCATGCCAAGCCAAACAAATTTAGAGCCAATTAACTTAATGGATGCTTTAATTCCAGGATGAGAAAGTGAATGTAAAAGATTGAATATTTGTTGACGAAATTGTTTTGGAATATATGGTCTGGAAGTTCCTCTCGAAATGTCACATGACAAGGTAAGGTTGGAATCTGGAATTTTGACATTTTGAAATTGTAAATTGGTTTTCCTTGACTGTATTAACATTTTCAGTTGACTGTCTTGTTGTTGTGCTGAAGCTATGTTAGAATAATTAATGCTAGTATTTAAATGTAAAGCATGTATTCTAGATAGTGCGTCAGCTACTGCGTTGTCCTTGCCGGAGATGTGTTTAATGTCATTCGTAAATTGAAGTATGAAATCGAGGTGTCTAATTTCTCTAGGTGAATAAGTGTCAGATATTTTCTTTGAAATGTAAGTTAAAGGTTTGTGATCTGTAAAAATTGTAAAATTTCTACCTTCAATAGAATAACGAAATTTTTTGACAGCTGAGTAAATTGCGAGTAAATTCCTTTACCTAATTCTCAACGGAAATTAAGGGAATTTTTAGGTTTAATTAATTTTTACCATCGTTTCATTTCAAACTGTGCAAATATCTACAACCAATAAACAACCTTTTAACTAATAAGCCCAATAGTTCTATATAAATTTCTTGGTCTCGAGAAGCCAAAACTGCTTTCCACCGAATTAAGCACAAACTGGCTAATAATATGACATTTTCTTTTCCGAAACATAACGCCAAAACATCCATAATGGTAGACGCCTCTGACACTGGTATTGGGGCTACTTTACAACAATTTATAAACAATAACTGGGTACCTATAGCATTCCACTCTAGAGCTTTATCTTCAGCTGAAGTTCCGTAAACCAGTTCGGCCGAATAACATTTAATAGGCTCTTTGTACGCTGTGCGTAAGCCTAATAAAACAAGAGGTAGATAATTATACATTCTGAGGGATTGTTGTAAGTTTTTAAGGAAGTTTTTAGTTGCCGATGGAATCTTTCGATCAATCCGTTCGCTTGAAGGTGATTCGCAATCAATATTGTAATAATTCGTTTTTTGAAAAAAAAAAAAAAAACTATCATTACCATCAATTTCCAGCAATAATTTCGGTACTTCATCTTCACGTCTTCTTTATTTGACGGACAAGATCTCGGGACATCGCTTCCTAGTGGATTACATTATTCCTCCCCTAGAAAAAGGATTAGAAATAAGTGGCCTAAGGGTTTAATGTGAAAGAACTAATCGAGCTATTAAAGTAAGCTGGTTTTAGGCGATCGATGGAAATTGTTTCTAATTTTTCATTTAGAATAATTTAAAAAAATTTATTGTAACGTTTCACGACCTTGAACGGGCCGTCGTAAGGTTTTTGTAAAGGAGGACCCATTGCATTGTTTTTTACGAAAACATGCGAAGTACGAAATAGGTCTGGGTTGACGTAATACTTTTGAGAACTAATTTTCGGAAAGCTGAAAGAAAATTGGTTGATGTAATCTTTTAGTTGTTGCAAATAAAAAGGTATTTCTGAATCTGGTAATATTTTTGTTTGTTTTGGAACTTCTCCTGGCACGAGTAGGGACTAGCGAAATTTTGGCTACGCCGAGCTCTCCCTAGGGGGGTAGTGTTTTATGATAGTATTTACGTCCATTTAATCCGTTTAGACACAATTTAAACCTAAAGTGCTAACGCTAACAGTTTTCTCGGACAAACAAACGGCATGGTTTAGACAACTTTAAGCAAAAAACAAAACCCGATCGAAATGTCAATTTTTTGACGTTTCAACGTGGCAGCCCTTGACGATACCTCTCATTTGATACCAAACTCGACATGGTTCTGAAAATTTTATGCAAAAAAGCCGATCGAGCTGTCAAACTTTTGACATTTCCGTAAGACAGCCCTGACGGTACCTCTCATTTGATAGCAAACATGACGTGGTTCTGAGGTCTTTAGGCAAAATACCAAAGCCGATCGACCAATCAAATTTTTGATATTTCTGCGTGGCAGCCCTTGACGATACCTCTCATTTGATAGCAAACTCAACATGTTTCTGACAACTTTATGTTAAGAACCAAAGCCGATCGAGCTGTCAAATTTTTAAGTAATATTTGGTTGGCAACATGTCTTTTCTTATCTAGGTATATAAAGTTTGCTTTATAAATATTGGCAATATGGATATTAGGTAAGACCTTCACATTAATGCAGTTAGGAATATTGATTTTTTTTACTTAGTTACTTATTACAAGTTTAGCAGCACTTTTCCATCCAGTTATATTTCATATTTACTATATATAACATTAAATTGTGTGTACACAACACCACGTTTTTTTACTCTCGTATTTTTGTAGTGTTTTTCGCTGAAAAACTCGTACTAAGTGATTTATTTAAGTGTTTGTGAATGGTTAAATCACTATATTTACCTTACATAAAATTTTAAATCACAGTGCTCTAATATTTCAGTGACTTTTTGTAAAATTCATTACTGAATAAAAACAATAAGGTCTATAATTGCAAATTTTACTTAATTAACTTGTGTCGCCAAGTCTACGTAAACTAAGATCTCACCAATTCGTAAGTAATCGGATGCATTCGTTATTTATGAACAATGTCAGATTGTGAAAATTGCAACAAACCAACAAAAGGTGATCTACAAAAAACAATAACGTGTGATAACTGCAAGAAGTTAATCCATTTAACCTGCATTCCACTGTCAGCAGATGATGCAAGCCGTCTTACACGTATGGCTATTAAATCTATTCGTATTTTTTGTGATTTATGTCTCAAATCGAACGACTCTATTTTAGAACTCAGAAAACTAATTTTAGATTTACAAACTGAGATATCTGAGTTAAAACAAAAATTTAATGCTCCCACAACTAATAATATTAGTGAACCTAAATTAATTGAAAATATAATCCGTGAACTAAACGAAAGACAGTACCGTGCAAAAAATATTGTGATATCTGGTATACCAGAACAAAATAATGAAGACTTGACTCGCAATATAACTGAAATTATCACTGATATTGCACCAGATTAGAACTCGACAGTGAAAAATGTACATCGAATTGGAAAACCTAGTGGAAAGCCCCGTCTAATAAAAGTGTCATTTGCCGATCCAGGTACCGCTAATATTCTAAAACGTATTGCGAAAAAACTGAGACAGTTTCCCAAATATAATGGTATATATATATCAATAGTGATAAAACTAAATTAGAGCTTGATTATTTTAAACAAATTAAATCAGAATTTAACACTCGTAAATCAAATGGTGAAAAATACATTTATATTAAATACAAAAATGATGTTCCATATATATCAAAAAACTAGGCTCTACTTATAGTAACATTAATTCGTGTATCAACATCTATTATCAAAATATTCAAAGTGTAAACAACAAATTGTCCAATATCTATACAGCCATGCATTCTTCGTCTTATGATGTTATCGCTCTTACAGAAACATGGCTGCATAATGATGTGCTTAATTCTGAATTTTCTAATAGTTCTCATGAACTTTTTCGATGTGATAGGAACTTTATTGCAACAAATTTAACTAGGGGAGGTGGAGTTCTACTGGCAATTAAAAAATATTTGAATTACAGTAAAATTAATCTAGAAGATTACAGTATAACTCTACCTTCCTGTGTTGATGTAGTTTGTGTTAAAATTCACACTAATTGTAAAAATTTATATATCTTTAATATGTACATTCCTCCAAACAATAATATTGATGTATATACGTTAATTTTTGAATCTATGCAATCTTTACCATTCTTGAATGATACCAACAATATTATCCTAGGAGATTTCAATATATCAGAATTAACATATAATTCAAATACACCCTTAATGAGATTATTTAACAATTTCTTAAACTTTTTCGATTATCAACAATTCAATGATATTCATAATACTTATAGTAGAATTTTTGATTTGATTATATCCAACTGTATTTTTGAAGTAAAACGCTCGGATGAACTATTATTTGAAGTAGAATTTGATCATCATCCTGCTTTAACTATTAATATTTCAATCAATGCAAAACTTATTAATGAAAAAAGAAATAGGACATCAGAACTTAAATATAACTTCAAGAATGGAAATTTTGCTGAATTATATCATTTAATTAATAATTTTGATTGGAATCAATTAGAAATATTCTCTAATGTCAATGACGCACTAAATTTTCTGTACTGTATAATTTATGATTTTCTTGATCATTGCATTCCTGTCCTCACTCATCTGCCACCATCTTATCCCAAATGGTATACTCCAGAAATTATTTCCGACATCAAAAAGAAATCTCATTTTCATAAATTGTTTAAAAAACATAATATTATTTACTATAATAAATTTAAATTTTACAGAACCAAAATCAAAAGAGATATAAAAATAAATTATCAAAACTACATTCGGTCAACCGAAGCAGCACTAAAAAGTAACCCTAATCTCTTTTGGGATTTTGTCAAATCTAAGAAAGATAATTCTTCCAATCCCACATCCATGTCATACAATAATATTACGTACAACACTCCTTCCACAATAGCTGAAACTTTCGCAACTTATTTTAAAAGTGTACATCTTGCTACCGATAACAATAATAGTAGTAATATAAGCAATAATACTGCACCCATATTTCCTAACATTATAAATTTAAGTTACATATCCCATGAAGATATTTTAGATAGTATTAAAAAACTTAAATGTAAACTATCGTGCGGTCCTGATCAGATACCCTCATTTCTTATTAAAGATTGCTCTTCTGCCTTCGCAACTGCATTGTTTTACATTTTTAATCTTACAGTGCATACTAATACTTTTCCAGATCTTTGGAAAATAGGGAAAATAGTTCCAATCTTTAAAACAGGTGACAACAAGGAAATTTCGAATTACCGCCCCATAGCTATATTAAACAATTTTAGTAAAATCTATGAAAACATCTTATACAATTTTATTTATAATCATGTTCAAAAATATATTTCAAATAAACAGCACGGATTTGTTCAACATAGATCTACCTCAACTAATCTTTGTAATATTACACAATTTATATGTTCATCCCTAGATAACAATAAACAAGTTGACGTGATCTATACGGACTTTACTAAAGCTTTCGATCGAATTGACCATGACATTATAATCGCAAAACTAGATATCTATGGATTATCCACTTCTCTAATTAATCCTATAACTTCTTATTTGAGTAATAGGTCTCTATATGTCAACTTTTCTAATAGGAATTTCTCGAATTATACCCCTACATCAGGAGTCCCACAGGGCTCTAACCTTGGTCCACTTTTATTCCTATTATTCATAAATGATCTCCCAAGTTTATTATCCAACAAAAATTTACTTTATGCGGATGATCTTAAGATATTCTCTTGTATTAATAATAATATGGATTGTCAACGATTGCAGCAAGACTTGAATATATTACAAAATTGGTGTATTGCTAATAAGCTAGAATTAAATATAACTAAATGTAAAATAATGTCGTACTCTCGTAAACTTCAGCACATCATTTTTCCGTACACTATATCTGATATTCCTCTCAATCGCTGTACGCAAACCAAAGATTTAGGTATCACTTTTACAAATAAATTAACATTCAATGTACACTTTTCCGACATATTAACATCAGCAAATAAAATGTTAGGATTTATAATTCGTAATTCTCGCAATTTTACTACTATTGAGCCAATTATCCAACTTTATTATGCCTTTGTACGAAGCAAGTTTGAATATTGCTCAGTTGTCTGGAATCCCTCTTATAGTGTTCACTCTTTACACATAGAATCCATTCAGAAAAAGTTTTTACGTTATCTACATTATAAAGTAAACAATATATATCCAGATTATAATATTTCATATAATTATTTACTTGATTACTTCAAATTTACTAAACTTTCTAGTCGACGGACTCATATTCAGCTTTTTCATTTGTATAAATTATTACATAATACTATTGATGATCCTTCGTTCTTAGATCAAATTAATATTCGTGTACCTTCTTTTAATGTTCGTACCCATAATACGTTTCATTTACAACAAGCACGCACGAATCTTTTAATTAATTCACCATTAAACATGATGCTTAACTCATTTAATGTGATAGAAAATCAAACTGACATATTTCATGTTACTTTTTTAGAATTTAAAAGAAGTGTCCTTGCTATTAGTGAGTACTAATTGATTATTATAGTTCTGTTATAATAAGGTAATATTTTTATTGAATTTCTTGATTATTGTTATGTATTTCTACGGTTATTATTCTTTTATTGTGTACATGCTATATAAGTTTAATTTGTATATACTTAGGTATATTGTCAGTGCTTATTTTTAATTTTTTGTAAATATTGTTCCTGCAGTGTATTTTCAATAATAATAATAATAATAATAATAATAATAATAATAATAATAATAATATTTTTATTGGCAATACGGTAAAGTACGAAATTCACATTAATGCATTTAGGAATATTTGTTTTTCGCTTAGTTACTTATGGCAAGTTTGGCAACACTTTCGTTTCTAGTTATATTTAAAATTTACTTGATTTTTATTGTTATTATGGAAATTAATGTACTAACTTTACAATTCTGCAGTCAGGAATATTTGTTATTTACTTTGTTACTTATGGCAAGTTTGGCAACACTTACTCGTCTAGTTATATTTAAAATTTATTATATTTTTATTGGTGGTATGGAAATTATTAATGGGTTAACTTCACAGTAATACAGTTAGGAATATTTGTTTGTCACTTACATAGTTACTTATGTCATATTTGGTAACACTTTCGAATTGTAAATGTAGCACGGATATGAACCTACAAAAATTATAATTTTTAAATATAATGTTTTAGGCCTTTCTAACTATTGTGAAATAATTGCCCATTGTCGTAATATATGTTTATGTAAATATTTCCATTTAAAAGTGCTGATTGACATGTAGAATTCAGATATGTATATTACCATCTCAAGTTCATGATTGACGTAACACATTTTTGACACATGACATCTAATATTTACCAAACCAAACTACATATTTTGAAAAAATTACAATTTCTAAAACATTAGTTTAAAGCCATTACTCATAAATGATATATTTGTTTATTCGTACCTTTAATCAATCTGTATTTAATTTTTCGATAGCTATCTCCTGCTTTTAAAGATAATACCATTTGAAGTTCATCTTCAACTTGTCAAATTTCACACATGTCACCAATGACTTATCAAGTGTGACAGATGACATCGGTTTTCGTCTTAAAATTTTTAACGAGGACTTCGATGCATTGCGGGATGATTGTTTCAAAAAGCCAGATTTCCACTTTTAATAATTTTTGACTCGAAAACTACCATTGGAGCACTTCTTTCTCTTGCCATTTAATCGAAATGTATAGTTTGTACAGAAATCTGTCGTTATGGCCCGCTCAGCAGATCTACTGTTAGCGATTTAAGCTTGATTTATGGGGGGTAAAGGACAGGTACATATTAAATGATTTCCTATTTTATTTTACTTTATTTTGTAATAATGAAACACATTTTTTTTTAAATAAAATAAACATTCCTATTTCTTTCGCTTCTTGCGGCAGACAAGTCCGTTTAAGTTTTGCACGAACTTCTTCAACGGGTGAAGTATTATTGTTATCTTCTTCAAATGGTCGCCACATATTAATTATTTATATTTTTGATCTCGTTACGAAAATGAAAGTATTACTACTGATTTTAAAATTTTGAAATCTCATTAATGTACGTTTCATACGTCTTTGCTAATCTAATTTTTCCTAATTTTACTACCTACTGGTCACGGTATGTTTCAACTAATATTATTTTTTCTAATTTTTAATAATGGTAAAAGACGTAATTTGATTTTGCGATTCCAATGAATATTAATTTTGAAATATTGTCACAATTCAAAATATTTGTCTTCTTCCTTTCCTTCCTATTTTCCGCTTCAACTCTCATGTTGTAATTTCATTCTTTTAATTGTATTGTTGGTAATATAGAAATGATGGCAGCATGTGTCGAACTTGCAAAAATTTATTATTTATTAATGAATATTTAGATATAAGTTGTGCTGTGCGCGGCGGATTGAGAATTTAACTCTCGTAGAGTGCGGTTGAAGAGTCTCCAGTGTCGGGCTAAATTTTTTATGATAGTGGATCAAGTATCGATTTGTTTTCGTTCAAAGATTTTTCTCTTGAAGTGTTTTTGATCCCGTCATTTCACCAGTTGGGTGGATATTTTTGTTGTATTCGTTGCCCGATATTTTTGGGCTTGGCTGCTGTTGCCGTCGCCTGCACCAGGCCATCGCTCCCATCTACCTTTGGGGGCCCTACAAGTTGCTGCTGGGGACCACAACCTCATCAACCGACGCCTCCAACGACATCGACCACTTCTCATCGCGGCGAAAACAGCTAAGTACCCCGCAAAGACATTTTCGCCCATTTTTCATACCACGTGCTTGCCGAAAAAGACTAGTTTTTGCAGCTTATTTCGATGCTCCGGAATTTTGTTGAACATTATAATCATATCTTATTAACATTTAGAATTATTTTCATAATCTACGAATGTTTTGTAACTGTTCTCGATTGCCGAGAAATTTTGTGTCGCCGCCTCTGTTATTGGCCGGAATTAACCGCGCCTGTTAAACTCTTGTACAAGTTTGATTTCGCTTTAGCATATTTATTTCTATCTTTTATGAAAGGAGATCTCCGAATTATTATTTACCATACAAGGTTATTTATCTTTATCTATAGTGTGTATATATTTTGTAATGCAAGTTCGATATCTGGTTGCCTGTATTCTTATATAGGAGTTAATTATATTCTATTATGTTGCTCTACATATGTGAGTTTTCCTTATATTGAAATATGTTCCAACGTTTTCCTAAACACTCACCCCTCTTTTGTCAGTTTTAATTCCACCAAAACTGAGTGGCACCCTTCCTATCATTTTTATATTACAGGTATTGTGAGTTGTGTACAAAACACCGTAAGTATATTTTTTTATTACTCTTACGAACCCACGGAAGGTACTCGATTTGCGTACCCCCTCTGCCCGGTAGCAGTCGGTTGTCGACTTATATCATTATTTTACACTCGGAAGTCCGCCATTTTTGCCACAAAATGGCGCCCAACGTGGGGCCTTAAATTACAAAAGGGCCAAGGGTTCAAAGTTATTAAAGGTTTAAACTTTATCAAGGGATAATTAGTATGTCTCCAGGTCTCTCTTAAATCATTATTAGTTTAATTTTTAATTACATTGAGAACGTATATTTTTCATAATTTTGTATCGTCCGATAAAATATTTGGAGCGAATTAGCCATGGAAGTCAATCGATTAAGCAGAGATGAACTTGAATATGAACTATCAGTACGCGGCGTTGAGAATACTAAAATGCTTACAATACAAGTAATGCGGCAAGAACTGGTTAAGAAACTTAAACGCGAAGAAATTGGGACTTTAATTGATCAAAGTACTATCGTACGCGACCCTTCTAGTGAACTGGATATTTGCGTGGAAAAATTAAATGAAATAATGACATTAGCGTCAGAATTTTCGGGAAAATCGCCTGACGGGAATTTTAGAAAAATTTCTGCAAAATTAATATATTTAACAAATAGATTATGTCGTATACATACACCTGAGACAGTTGAATTAAAAGATTCGATAAAATTATTTACGGAGAAAATTAGGAAATTTGAACAAGAATTTATAGATCGGGTTGATGAAAATGATAACGCGGAGGCAAAAGTTAATGTTGTTGAATCCGTTGAAAGTAATACAATTCGTAAGAAGCAAATACCGGTGAGCCAATGGAATATAACATTTAACGGTGAAACTGGATTAAGTGTCAATGCTTTCCTCGAATTAGTAAATGATTATAGTATATCTCGAAATATTAGTGAAGAAGAACTTTGTAATTGTGCGGTAGAAATATTAAAAGGAAGAGCCTTGACATGGTATCGATCAATGCGGCATAAAATTAAATCATGGGGAGAGTTTGTCAAACAATTGCGCGAAGAATATGAACCGTACGACTATGAAGTAGAGTTATGGGAAGAAATTAGGGCAAGAACACAAGGACAAGATGAGTCAATCGGTGCATATTTTGCGTGTATGATCAATCTTTTTTCTCGTTTACCAACTAAACCTTCCGAAGAACAAAAATTACAAGTTTTACGAAGAAATATTGCCCCTTACTACATACATGCTATGGGTTTACAAGATATTCAGTCTGTCGATAAATTACGCGAGATTTGTAAAAAATTAGAAAATAATAGATTAATGGCTGACAAATTTCACCCTCCACCCTCTGCTCGGCGTAATTTGCTTGAACCAGATCTTAGCTATCACGGTCGCGCGCGAGCGACTCAGGTAAATACTTCGGAAATTCGGGAAAATCCTATTACTCAACCTAGAAGTCAATTGGTGTGTTGGAATTGTAAAAATACTGGCCATTTATATAGAGACTGTAGGCGTCCGCCAAATAAATTCTGTTATGGATGCGGTTTACAAAATCATACGAAAGCCACATGTACTAAATGCAAAAAATCGGGAAACGGAAGGCGAAGTTCATCTTATCGAACCGGGGAGCGAACTTCATAAATACGGTTCAACAACTAAAAGACTGGAAGTCTTGGTTAGATTTTGTCTCTATAAACACAGCCAAGTCTGAAATAGATTTCGTATTGTCAAATGTTTACGGTGATAATAGACCTTATGTAAATATTAAAATTTTTGGGAATCAATTTACGGGACTTTTAGATTCAGGTGCGAATAGATCAATTATAGGGGAAAAAATTTGGAATATATTAAATAAGTTAGGTATACATCTGAGGGAAAATAATAATATAGAATGTATAGTTGCAAATGGGATTAAATGTAAATGTTTAGGTTATGTAAGTGTTCCAATTACCTTAAATAAATGTACAAAATTAATAGAATTATTAGTCGTCCCATCAATAAGTCAAGAATTAATATTAGGAGTTGATTTCTGGAATTTAATGAATTTAAATGTCGATGTTTGTCGTGGAGAATTTTCTATGAGCTCTAATTCTAATGAAATAGAATCCCACTCTGGTGCTGTTAAAGATAATTTAACACCTACACAGAAATTAAAACTTGATCAACTAATTGCCTACTATTTTAAAAAGATGAAAAAGGGTTTAGGATGTACCACTCTCGTAGAGCACGAAATTTTAACAAATGCCGAACCTATAAAGCAACGATATTATCCTGTTTCACCGAAAGTTCAGGAACAAATTAACCTCGAACTTGACGCCATGTTAAAAGATGATGTAATTGAACCTTCAAAAAGTCCTTGGGCGAGTCCTATAATTCTAGTAAGAAAGCCGGATAATTCATATAGATTTGTTGTAGATTATAGGAAAATAAATGCGGTTACACAGCGTGATGCATATCCCCTTCCTTATGTTAATAATATCTTAGACAAATTAAAAGAAGCACGTTACTTAACCTCTCTAGACATAAAATCAGCGTTTTGGCAGATCCCTGTTAAAAAGTCCTCTCAAGACAAAACTGCCTTTACAGTACCAGGTCGTGGACTATTTCACTTCAAAAGAATGCCATTCGGTCTACATAATTCGCCGGCAACATTTCAACGGCTTATGGACCGACTATTTGGTCATGAATATGAACCATATGTATTTGTCTATTTGGACGATATAATTATCGTGACACCGTCCTTTGAAAAACATTTAGAAATTTTAGCCCAAGTTCTAACAAAAATATTTGACGCGGGGTTAACTTTGAACAAAGAAAAATGTCATTTTTGTCGGCCGGAGCTTAAATATCTTGGATACGTGGTAAATAATACAGGATTACATGTAGACCCGGACAAAGTTAGATCCATTTTAGAAATACCCACTCCTAAATCGATAACAGAGATTCGACATTTTATGGGTACAGTTAGTTGGTACAGGCGTTTCATACCCGATTTTTCGACTTTAACGGCTCCCATTTCTGAACTAGTTAAGAAAAATAAACCTTTCATATGGTCTACCGATTGCGAACGGGCATTTAATTTAATAAAAGAAAAATTAATATCAGCTCCTATTTTGAATTGTCCTGATTTTACGAGACCATTTATAGTCCAATGCGATGCATCTGGGTATGGTGTCGGCGCAGTGCTCTCGCAAAAATATGATGATGAAGAACGTATAGTATGTTATGCCAGTCGAAGTTTAAATAAACAAGAGAGAAACTACACAGTTACAGAACGTGAATGTTTAGCGGTCATTTGGGCTATAGAAAAATTTAGGGAATATTTAGAAGGCGAAAAATTCACAGTTATCACAGATCACCACTCGTTAATTTGGTTAAATAATTTAAAGGACCCGACAGGACGTCTTGCGCGATGGGCCGTCTGTTTACAACAATATAATTTTGAGATTACACATCGTAAAGGAAAAGAAAATTTAATGCCAGATTTACTATCGCGAGCTGTTAGTATAGATGTAAATTTAATTACGGTAACCGACCCTATTATAGACCCATGGTATAGACAATTATTAGATAATATTAAAGAAAAGCCGGAAAACTTCCATCGTTGGAAAATCATTAATGGTCAAATTTTTAAATATGTACAGTCTAGAACAGAATCAGACTGGAAATTAGTTATACCCAAAGAGCTCCGAAATCAAGTACTCCGCGATTGTCATGATAATCCCACTTCCGGACATGTCGGTACATATAAAACATTTCATCGAGTTTCAAATTTGTATTATTGGCCAAAGTTATTTGCCGACGTAAAGTCTTATGTTCGTAAATGTCAGGTTTGTCAGTGTCAAAAACCACTACAAAACCCGAAACTTGGTTTTATGGGAAACCGACCCTTTATTAATCAGCCCTGGCAACTTATTAGTCTAGATTTTATGGAATTTCCACGCTCGTTATCAGGTCACACGTGTTTACTAGTAGTGTCCGATTATTTTTCGAAATATGTAATGTTATTTCCCGTACGTAATGCTACTGCTAAAAAACTATGTGAAATTGTTGAACAGAAAATATTTTTAGTATATGGGGTGCCTCAAATAATGATTACAGATAATGGTAAACAATTTGTAAGCCATGATTTTAAAAATTTAGCAAATACGTACCATGTTAAAATTAGTTATAATGCCAACTACCACCCACAAAACAATCCCGCGGAACGCGTGAATCGGACTGTGAAAACAATGATTCGTTCTTATTTAAATGGGAATCATCGCAAATGGGACATGCATTTAGCTCATATAGCCTGCGCTATAAATACAGCGAAAAGCGAAATTACTCGATATACACCTTTTTATATTAATTTTGGTAGAGATCATGTAATCTCGGGTGATTATTTTTCAAAATCTAAATCAACGGATATACCTGATCGATAATCGAAATTTGAAACTTATATTTACTGATGTTCAAAATAAAATTCGTGCGGCTCATGAACGTAACGAAAGATATTATAATCTGCGGCGTAAGCCAAATGAATTTCGTGTTGGTCAGATGGTTATGTTAAAGAATCATGTTCTCTCGAATGGAAGCAAATTTTTCGCGGCGAAACTCGCACCAAAATTTATCGGACCATACCGAATAAAACAAAAGACTTCCAGCGTTACTTATGAGTTAGAAACTTTAGATGGAAAGCCAAAGGGGAATTGGCACATTAAGGATTTAAAAGAGACTGTATCGGATTAATTTATTAACTTCATTTACTTTTGAGATTTTTTTTTTACGAAGGGGGTAGGTTGTCACAATTCAAAATATTTGTCTTCTTCCTTTCCTTCCTATTTCCCGCTTCAACTCTCATGTTGTAATTTCATTCTTTTAATTGTATTGTTGGTAATATAGAAATGATGGCAGCATGTGTCGAATTTGCAAAAATTTATTATTTATTAATGAATATTTAGATATAAGTTGTGCTGTGCGCGGCGGATTGAGAATTTAACTCTCGTAGAGTGCGGTTGAAGAGTCTCCAGTGTCGGGCTAAATTTTTTATGATAGTGGATCAAGTATCGATTTGTTTTCGTTCAAAGATTTTTCTCTTGAAGTGTTTTTGATCCCGTCATTTCACCAGTTGGGTGGATATTTTTGTTGTATTCGTTGCCCGATATTTTTGGGCTTGGCTGCTGTTGCCGTCGCCTGCACCAGGCCATCGCTCCCATCTACCTTTGGGGGCCCTACAAGTTGCTGCTGGGGACCACAACCTCATCAACCGACGCCTCCAACGACATCGACCACTTCTCATCGCGGCGAAAACAGCTAAGTACCCCGCAAAGACATTTTCGCCCATTTTTCATACCACGTGCTTGCCGAAAAAGACTAGTTTTTGCAGCTTATTTCGATGCTCCGGAATTTTGTTGAACATTATAATCATATCTTATTAACATTTAGAATTATTTTCATAATCTACGAATGTTTTGTAACTGTTCTCGATTGCCGAGAAATTTTGTGTCGCCGCCTCTGTTATTGGCCGGAATTAACCGCGCCTGTTAAACTCTTGTACAAGTTTGATTTCGCTTTAGCATATTTATTTCTATCTTTTATGAAAGGAGATCTCCGAATTATTATTTACCATACAAGGTTATTTATCTTTATCTATAGTGTGTATATATTTTGTAATGCAAGTTCGATATCTGGTTGCCTGTATTCTTATATAGGAGTTAATTATATTCTATTATGTTGCTCTACATATGTGAGTTTTCCTTATATTGAAATATGTTCCAACGTTTTCCTAAACACTCACCCCTCTTTTCTCAGTTTTAATTCCACCAAAACTGAGTGGCACCCTTCCTATCATTTTTATATTACAGGTATTGTGAGTTGTGTACAAAACACCGTAAGTATATTTTTTTATTACTCTTACGAACCCACGGAAGGTACTCGATTTGCGTACCCCCTCTGCCCGGTAGCAGTCGGTTGTCGACTTATATCATTATTTTACACTCGGAAGTCCGCCATTTTTGCCACAAAATGGCGCCCAACGTGGGGCCTTAAATTACAAAAGGGCCAAGGGTTCAAAGTTATTAAAGGTTTAAACTTTATCAAGGGATAATTAGTATGTCTCCAGGTCTCTCTTAAATCATTATTAGTTTAATTTTTAATTACATTGAGAACGTATATTTTTCATAATTTTGTATCGTCCGATAAAATATTTGGAGCGAATTAGCCATGGAAGTCAATCGATTAAGCAGAGATGAACTTGAATATGAACTATCAGTACGCGGCGTTGAGAATACTAAAATGCTTACAATACAAGTAATGCGGCAAGAACTGGTTAAGAAACTTAAACGCGAAGAAATTGGGACTTTAATTGATCAAAGTACTATCGTACGCGACCCTTCTAGTGAACTGGATATTTGCGTGGAAAAATTAAATGAAATAATGACATTAGCGTCAGAATTTTCGGGAAAATCGCCTGACGGGAATTTTAGAAAAATTTCTGCAAAATTAATATATTTAACAAATAGATTATGTCGTATACATACACCTGAGACAGTTGAATTAAAAGATTCGATAAAATTATTTACGGAGAAAATTAGGAAATTTGAACAAGAATTTATAGATCGGGTTGATGAAAATGATAACGCGGAGGCAAAAGTTAATGTTGTTGAATCCGTTGAAAGTAATACAATTCGTAAGAAGCAAATACCGGTGAGCCAATGGAATATAACATTTAACGGTGAAACTGGATTAAGTGTCAATGCTTTCCTCGAATTAGTAAATGATTATAGTATATCTCGAAATATTAGTGAAGAAGAACTTTGTAATTGTGCGGTAGAAATATTAAAAGGAAGAGCCTTGACATGGTATCGATCAATGCGGCATAAAATTAAATCATGGGGAGAGTTTGTCAAACAATTGCGCGAAGAATATGAACCGTACGACTATGAAGTAGAGTTATGGGAAGAAATTAGGGCAAGAACACAAGGACAAGATGAGTCAATCGGTGCATATTTTGCGTGTATGATCAATCTTTTTTCTCGTTTACCAACTAAACCTTCCGAAGAACAAAAATTACAAGTTTTACGAAGAAATATTGCCCCTTACTACATACATGCTATGGGTTTACAAGATATTCAGTCTGTCGATAAATTACGCGAGATTTGTAAAAAATTAGAAAATAATAGATTAATGGCTGACAAATTTCACCCTCCACCCTCTGCTCGGCGTAATTTGCTTGAACCAGATCTTAGCTATCACGGTCGCGCGCGAGCGACTCAGGTAAATACTTCGGAAATTCGGGAAAATCCTATTACTCAACCTAGAAGTCAATTGGTGTGTTGGAATTGTAAAAATACTGGCCATTTATATAGAGACTGTAGGCGTCCGCCAAATAAATTCTGTTATGGATGCGGTTTACAAAATCATACGAAAGCCACATGTACTAAATGCAAAAAATCGGGAAACGGAAGGCGAAGTTCATCTTATCGAACCGGGGAGCGAACTTCATAAATACGGTTCAACAACTAAAAGACTGGAAGTCTTGGTTAGATTTTGTCTCTATAAACACAGCCAAGTCTGAAATAGATTTCGTATTGTCAAATGTTTACGGTGATAATAGACCTTATGTAAATATTAAAATTTTTGGGAATCAATTTACGGGACTTTTAGATTCAGGTGCGAATAGATCAATTATAGGGGAAAAAATTTGGAATATATTAAATAAGTTAGGTATACATCTGAGGGAAAATAATAATATAGAATGTATAGTTGCAAATGGGATTAAATGTAAATGTTTAGGTTATGTAAGTGTTCCAATTACCTTAAATAAATGTACAAAATTAATAGAATTATTAGTCGTCCCATCAATAAGTCAAGAATTAATATTAGGAGTTGATTTCTGGAATTTAATGAATTTAAATGTCGATGTTTGTCGTGGAGAATTTTCTATGAGCTCTAATTCTAATGAAATAGAATCCCACTCTGGTGCTGTTAAAGATAATTTAACACCTACACAGAAATTAAAACTTGATCAACTAATTGCCTACTATTTTAAAAAGATGAAAAAGGGTTTAGGATGTACCACTCTCGTAGAGCACGAAATTTTAACAAATGCCGAACCTATAAAGCAACGATATTATCCTGTTTCACCGAAAGTTCAGGAACAAATTAACCTCGAACTTGACGCCATGTTAAAAGATGATGTAATTGAACCTTCAAAAAGTCCTTGGGCGAGTCCTATAATTCTAGTAAGAAAGCCGGATAATTCATATAGATTTGTTGTAGATTATAGGAAAATAAATGCGGTTACACAGCGTGATGCATATCCCCTTCCTTATGTTAATAATATCTTAGACAAATTAAAAGAAGCACGTTACTTAACCTCTCTAGACATAAAATCAGCGTTTTGGCAGATCCCTGTTAAAAAGTCCTCTCAAGACAAAACTGCCTTTACAGTACCAGGTCGTGGACTATTTCACTTCAAAAGAATGCCATTCGGTCTACATAATTCGCCGGCAACATTTCAACGGCTTATGGACCGACTATTTGGTCATGAATATGAACCATATGTATTTGTCTATTTGGACGATATAATTATCGTGACACCGTCCTTTGAAAAACATTTAGAAATTTTAGCCCAAGTTCTAACAAAAATATTTGACGCGGGGTTAACTTTGAACAAAGAAAAATGTCATTTTTGTCGGCCGGAGCTTAAATATCTTGGATACGTGGTAAATAATACAGGATTACATGTAGACCCGGACAAAGTTAGATCCATTTTAGAAATACCCACTCCTAAATCGATAACAGAGATTCGACATTTTATGGGTACAGTTAGTTGGTACAGGCGTTTCATACCCGATTTTTCGACTTTAACGGCTCCCATTTCTGAACTAGTTAAGAAAAATAAACCTTTCATATGGTCTACCGATTGCGAACGGGCATTTAATTTAATAAAAGAAAAATTAATATCAGCTCCTATTTTGAATTGTCCTGATTTTACGAGACCATTTATAGTCCAATGCGATGCATCTGGGTATGGTGTCGGCGCAGTGCTCTCGCAAAAATATGATGATGAAGAACGTATAGTATGTTATGCCAGTCGAAGTTTAAATAAACAAGAGAGAAACTACACAGTTACAGAACGTGAATGTTTAGCGGTCATTTGGGCTATAGAAAAATTTAGGGAATATTTAGAAGGCGAAAAATTCACAGTTATCACAGATCACCACTCGTTAATTTGGTTAAATAATTTAAAGGACCCGACAGGACGTCTTGCGCGATGGGCCGTCTGTTTACAACAATATAATTTTGAGATTACACATCGTAAAGGAAAAGAAAATTTAATGCCAGATTTACTATCGCGAGCTGTTAGTATAGATGTAAATTTAATTACGGTAACCGACCCTATTATAGACCCATGGTATAGACAATTATTAGATAATATTAAAGAAAAGCCGGAAAACTTCCATCGTTGGAAAATCATTAATGGTCAAATTTTTAAATATGTACAGTCTAGAACAGAATCAGACTGGAAATTAGTTATACCCAAAGAGCTCCGAAATCAAGTACTCCGCGATTGTCATGATAATCCCACTTCCGGACATGTCGGTACATATAAAACATTTCATCGAGTTTCAAATTTGTATTATTGGCCAAAGTTATTTGCCGACGTAAAGTCTTATGTTCGTAAATGTCAGGTTTGTCAGTGTCAAAAACCACTACAAAACCCGAAACTTGGTTTTATGGGAAACCGACCCTTTATTAATCAGCCCTGGCAACTTATTAGTCTAGATTTTATGGAATTTCCACGCTCGTTATCAGGTCACACGTGTTTACTAGTAGTGTCCGATTATTTTTCGAAATATGTAATGTTATTTCCCGTACGTAATGCTACTGCTAAAAAACTATGTGAAATTGTTGAACAGAAAATATTTTTAGTATATGGGGTGCCTCAAATAATGATTACAGATAATGGTAAACAATTTGTAAGCCATGATTTTAAAAATTTAGCAAATACGTACCATGTTAAAATTAGTTATAATGCCAACTACCACCCACAAAACAATCCCGCGGAACGCGTGAATCGGACTGTGAAAACAATGATTCGTTCTTATTTAAATGGGAATCATCGCAAATGGGACATGCATTTAGCTCATATAGCCTGCGCTATAAATACAGCGAAAAGCGAAATTACTCGATATACACCTTTTTATATTAATTTTGGTAGAGATCATGTAATCTCGGGTGATTATTTTTCAAAATCTAAATCAACGGATATACCTGATCGATAATCGAAATTTGAAACTTATATTTACTGATGTTCAAAATAAAATTCGTGCGGCTCATGAACGTAACGAAAGATATTATAATCTGCGGCGTAAGCCAAATGAATTTCGTGTTGGTCAGATGGTTATGTTAAAGAATCATGTTCTCTCGAATGGAAGCAAATTTTTCGCGGCGAAACTCGCACCAAAATTTATCGGACCATACCGAATAAAACAAAAGACTTCCAGCGTCACTTATGAGTTAGAAACTTTAGATGGAAAGCCAAAGGGGAATTGGCACATTAAGGATTTAAAAGAGACTGTATCGGATTAATTTATTAACTTCATTTACTTTTGAGATTTTTTTTTTTACGAAGGGGGTAGGTTGTCACAATTCAAAATATTTGTCTTCTTCCTTTCCTTCCTATTTCCCGCTTCAACTCTCATGTTGTAATTTCATTCTTTTAATTGTATTGTTGGTAATATAGAAATGATGGCAGCATGTGTCGAATTTGCAAAAATTTATTATTTATTAATGAATATTTAGATATAAGTTGTGCTGTGCGCGGCGGATTGAGAATTTAACTCTCGTAGAGTGCGGTTGAAGAGTCTCCAGTGTCGGGCTAAATTTTTTATGATAGTGGATCAAGTATCGATTTTTTTTCGTTCAAAGATTTTTCTCTTGAAGTGTTTTTGATCCCGTCATTTCACCAGTTGGGTGGATATTTTTGTTGTATTCGTTGCCCGATATTTTTGGGCTTGGCTGCTGTTGCCGTCGCCTGCACCAGGCCATCGCTCCCATCTACCTTTGGGGGCCCTACAAGTTGCTGCTGGGGACCACAACCTCATCAACCGACGCCTCCAACGACATCGACCACTTCTCATCGCGGCGAAAACAGCTAAGTACCCCGCAAAGACATTTTCGCCCATTTTTCATACCACGTGCTTGCCGAAAAAGACTAGTTTTTGCAGCTTATTTCGATGCTCCGGAATTTTGTTGAACATTATAATCATATCTTATTAACATTTAGAATTATTTTCATAATCTACGAATGTTTTGTAACTGTTCTCGATTGCCGAGAAATTTTGTGTCGCCGCCTCTGTTATTGGCCGGAATTAACCGCGCCTGTTAAACTCTTGTACAAGTTTGATTTCGCTTTAGCATATTTATTTCTATCTTTTATGAAAGGAGATCTCCGAATTATTATTTACCATACAAGGTTATTTATCTTTATCTATAGTGTGTATATATTTTGTAATGCAAGTTCGATATCTGGTTGCCTGTATTCTTATATAGGAGTTAATTATATTCTATTATGTTGCTCTACATATGTGAGTTTTCCTTATATTGAAATATGTTCCAACGTTTTCCTAAACACTCACCCCTCTTTTCTCAGTTTTAATTCCACCAAAACTGAGTGGCGCCCTTCCTATCATTTTTATATTACAGGTATTGTGAATTGTGTACAAAACACCGTAAGTATATTTTTTTATTACTCTTACGAACCCACGGAAGGTACTCGATTTGCGTACCCCTCTGCCCGGTAGCAGTCGGTTGTCGACATATCATTATTTTACACTCGGAAGTCCACCATTTTTGCCACAATATATGTAACACAAATAGAGATTTGCGAATTGAATTTGTTTGCAGTCCGATCTTAAACCATAGGTAGTGCTATATCCAGCTGGGCCTGGTCTACCACAGGCTTAGTAAGTCAAAGCTATAACGGTAGAGAATTCTGTACAAACTATAATAAAATTCATGCAGCAGTTCCAGTGGACATGTTAACTTTTAATTGAAGTTAAAATTTTTGTAGGACATGGGACATGTTCTCGAAACCGATCATGCCATTCTATTTGGACTACAAGAATTAAGGCGAAAACATGTATAACTCATTTTTCACAACGAACGCTATTTAAAGACAATTAAAAGTAAATTTAAACAAATCTTTTATTCGAAAAGAAAAAGTTAATATACACCTTACACAGTAAGGTAATAGTAATGAACATTTTTTTAAAATTTGTTTGCATTAGATGTCTTTTTATAAGTAATAAGTAAAATAATTATGCCACCAAACGGATATTTTTCTAGCATTTTATATTGAAATAATAACTAGAAAAGTGTTGATTGCAACAAAGAATATTTGGATTATAGCTCAAGAATATTGATTACTAAAGAATCTTGCAATGAATTTTGCGAAGAATTAAATGCTTGATTTATAATTCTGAAATCTTAGTGAGACAACTTTATTTTTCGTTTTTTGTCGATATTGAATTTCCCTGATTTACTATTAAAATTTAATAGAAGAAAGTAAAAGAAATATCTTCTCAAATTTATAATTTTCTGGCATTGTTCTTTTGCTTACAATAATTGCAATATGTCAAATATGGCATTTCCCTGTATCCCAAATCCACATGAACTACGGACATGAACCATCAAAAATTTTAATTTTTAAATATACTGTTTTAGGCTATTTCAGCTATTGTGGAATAATTGCCCATTGCCATAGTTTATGTTCATTAATTTCAAATTGTCCTCTTTTCATAAATATTTACATTTAAAGGCTCTGATTAACATTTCACAGAGATTTTCGTCTTACTTTTTTTCCTGGAGGACTAGGATATATATTTTTTCTTTTTATTTCAAAGAGCCAAATTTCCACTTTTAATAATTTTTTACACAAAAACAGCCCTTAACGATACCTTTCATTTAATACCAAACTCGACATGGTTTTGACAATTTTATGCAAAAAACAAATGCCAACCGAGCTGTCAAAATTTTGACATTTCTGCATGTTAGCTCTTGACGATCCCTTTCATTTGATACCAAACACGGCATGGTTCTGACAACTTTATGCAATAAACAAAACCCGATCGACCTGTCAAATTTTTGACACTTCAGCATGGCAGCCCTTAACAATATTTTTAATTTGATACCAAACCCGACATGATTCTGACAACTTTATGCAAAACAAACAATCAAGCTGTCAAAATTTTGACATTTCTACATGGTAGCCCTAGATGATACCTCTCATTTGATAACAAACACGACATGGTTCTGACAGCTTTATGCAAAAAACAAAATCCGATAGGTATTGTCATTTTTTTTTTAAATATTGGCAATATTGATATTATTGTACAAACTTCACATTAATGCAGTTATGAATATTAATTTTTCTGCTTAGTTACTTATGGCAAGTTTGGCAGCACTTTTTCTTCTAGTTATATTCTATATTTACTATATTTTCATTGGCAATAGTTAAAATACGAAATTAAGATTTGTGCATTTTTGGAACATTTGTTATTTACTTTGTTACTTATGGCAAATTTGGCAACACTTACTCGTCTGGTTATATTTAAAATTAACTATATTTTTATTGGTAGTATGGAAATTATTAATGGACTAACTTCACAGTAATACAGTTAGGAATATTTGTTTGTCACTTAGTTACTTATGTCATGTTTGGTAACACTAGTGTACCGACTTCACATTGATCTTGTTAGGAATATTTATTTTTTACTTAGTTACTTATACTATGTTTAGCAACACTTTCGAAATGCACACGAAGCACGGACATGAACCTTCAAATATTATAATTTTTAAATATAATGTTTTAGGCCTTTTTAGCTATTGTGGAATAATTGCCCATTGTTATAGTTCATGTTTATTAATTTAACTTCTTTCAAATTGTCCTCATTTCATAAATATTTCCATTTAAAGGTTCTGATTGACATGTCAAACATTCAAAGGTTAATATTTGGACACATGTAAAATATGACGTCTCACAGTGATCGAACCACGGACATGAACCGCAAAAATTATAATTTTTAAATGTAATGTTTTAGGCTCTTTTAGCTATTGTGGAATAATTGCCCATTGTCATAGTTTATGTTTATGAATTTAAGTTCTTTCAAATTGTCCTCATTTCATAAATATTTCCATTTAAAAGTACTGATTAACATGTCAAAGAAAAGTTCTTCGTCTTAAAATTTGCAAGGAGACCTTCGATGAATAGAAAAGTACCAGTTTCCATCTTTAAAAATTTTTAACTCAAAAACTATACATTCTACAGAAAAATTATCCATGACAAGGGACCTGAAGAAAAGAATTTCCTACAATTTGAAGGAAGTTTCATCAAAATCACTCGCACCGTTTAAGCTGTAGAGGTGAGCAAAAATTGGGCGATCGTCTGATTAAAGAAAATATATATATAGATAGTGATTTAAGCTGTTTAGTATAATGACTAGCAAAAAGTAGGCTACGCCGAGTATTCCCTATGGTTCCGCCGATAGTGTATTTTAATAGTATTACGTACGTCCAATCCGTCTAAGAACAATTTAAACGCAAAGTGCTAACACTAAGAGTCTTTCAAAATATTTTTTTCCCACCCATCCAAACAGCCCACGCAACCTACTCAAGCAACCTGCCCACGCAACCTGCCCATCCAAACTGCCCACGCAAAATGCCCACGCAAAACAAAAACCGATCGAGCTGTTTTAACATTTCTGCATGACAGCCCTTGACGTTACCTTTCATTTGATACCAAACACGACATGGTTCTGATTAACTTTAAGCAAAAAACAAAAGTCGATCGAGCTGTCATATTTTCGACATTTCTGCATGACAGTCCTTGACGTTACCTTTCATTTGATGCCAAACACGATATGGTTCTGACAACTTTAAGCAAAAAACAAAAGCCGATTGAGCGGTTTATTTTTTGACATTTCTGCATGGCAGCCTTTGACGATACCTCTCATTTGGTACCAAACACGACATGGATCTGACAATTTTACGCAAATGCAAAAGCCGATCAAACTGTCACATTTTTAACATTTCGGCATGGTAGCCCTTGACGATACCTCTCATTTGATACCAAACACGATATAGTTCTGACAACTTTAAGCAAAAAACAAAAGCCGATCGAGCTGTCAAATTTTCGGCTTTCTTGCATGACAGTCCTTTCATTTGATACCAAACACGACATGGTTCTGACAACTTTAAGCAAAAAACAAAAGCCGATCGAGCGGTTTATTTTTGACATTTCTGCATGGCAGCCCTTGACGATACCTCTCATTTGGTACCAAATACGACATGTATCTGACAACTTTACGCAAATGCAAAAGCCGATCGAACTGTCACATTTTTAACATTTCGGCATGGTAACCCTTGACGATACCTCTCATTTGATATCAAACACGACATGGTTCTGACAACTTTATGCAAAAAACTTATGCCGATCGAGCTGTCAAAATTTTAACATTAACAGCCCTTTACGATACGTCTTATTTGTTACAATTATACATGTTTCTGACAACTTTATTTAAAAAAAAAAAAAAAAAAAAAAACCGATCGAGCTGTCAAAATCTTGACATTGGAGTATTTGTGTTTTACTTAGTTACTTATGGCAACACTTTCTCGTATATTTATGTTCAAAATTTATTATATTTTTTATTAGTAGCTTGGAAATTAATTGGCTAACTTCACAGTAATGCAGTTAGGAATATTTAAAATTTATTATATTTTTCATAAGTAGCTTGGAAATTAATTGGCTTTTAATGCCTTTTTCGTCGTTCAGCAACTATTTTGTCAATGGAAACATGCGTACATATGTTACTGTACGTTCATATTCACTGAATTATCACCTTTTCAACTTCTCTGTCATAAAAAGCAAACAGTTTTACCTATGGATGAACATATGTTAAAATTTAACTTAAAGGTTATATATGAATTATTAATTACCATTTAAATAGATAAAATAAATAAAAATACCTTTAATTATACTATTATATGCATAATAATCGTTCCATAAAAAATATATATCCACTTTTAACTAATATTTATACATTTCTTATAATGGTTTATCACTAACATTGACATGTCAAATGTGACAGATGACATCGTTTTTCTTATTAATTTTGTACATGTAGACTTCGATCGAATCCAAAATTGTATCTTTAAAAATGTTTTACACAAAAACTATACACCGTACAGAAAAATGACCTATTACCAGGAAATCAAGTTGAGTTATTCTCTATGTTTTTCATTAAAATCGCTTGTACCGTTTAAGTTGTAGAGGTGAACAAAATTTTCGCGATGCTCACTGATTAAAGAAAATATAGAAAAATATATAGATAGTGAATCTAGTTGTTTAGTATAAAGGATGGGTTAATTTCTCATAAAAATGTGTAAAATAAGCTAACGAATATGGGAAAGTCAGGCACGGGTGTAGCGAATAAATTTCAGTTAAATGAACAATATAAATATAACGTGCATAAAAGTATTCAAGTTTACAAAAAATATTTATAAATAAAGAATTATATAATACATCATTCCCAATTAATATAATACGATAAATAATAATAATAATAATAATAATAATAATAATAATAATAATAATAATAATCATAAAGAGTGCAAAGCGACACACCAGTTGTGAAAATAATCTATGTAGTCTAGAACCACGTGCACAAAAATATAGGTTAAATGGTAAATTGACGAATGTAGAGTACGCAAATAGCAAATAATAGTAACAGAAAGGTACTCACTGCGTACGAGAAGCGTATAAAATACTTAAAAACTTCCTGGGTGCATGCAAAGAAATTGTAAGCAGGATTTTGTTCCCTGTGCAACAATGTGGCAATCCTAGGTACTGCGGTTATGGGTACTCCAATCCACTGTTATAGTAGTGTAAATGTGTGCCAATGTGGAGCTGCAAAGAAATATGTGTAAAAAAACAGTGTATTTTAATGTGCGAAGTATAGTATCGTAAATAATGTATAAAATATGTTGAAAGCGTGATTAAGTTAAAATGCACTGCTTAAATTATAATATGTAGTTTAAATTGAAACTAGAGCAGTGATGGCTCTGAATCTTCAAAAACTTATAAGAAAAAAGAGCAGCTGGCCAAAATGCCGAAAACTGTCCCGTGTATACGTGAACATGTGAATGCAAAGATTGCGTAGCGTAAACAGACAGAGAATACTTATGTCCGGTGAGATGCGGCGAAGCCAAAAAGCGGACTCAGTTACAAGATGGCGGTATAGGTCCGAACATGCCGGGCGGCCAAAAACGGAGTTTTTCAGGATTCCGGTAATGGACAAAGCTTGACCACTGGTCTGGTCAACACTGAAGTGGTTCTAACTTGGGCTACTCTGACAATGTTGCCATCCCCAGCATGGACTTTAATGACACGGCCTAACTTTCACTGAAGTGGGGACAATTGGTCAACCAGCTGATTGGGTTTCAAGTTGGTTGTAGGACTTGTCCATTTTAATCGCTGTTGGAGCGTGTTGAGAATCTTTTCCAAAAATCCTGAGAGATTTTCTGTAATAACTGCCAACGACTGAACATAAGGGTCTTGAGTTTAGAATTGACTCGATTTGACATAACAAAGTGTTAAATTCTTCGAGTGTCAGAACTTGAGAACCTACGACTCGAAATATGTGGAATTTTACTGACAATACCAGCTTCCCAAAGACCGTCGAAATGAAGAGCAGAAGCTGGGTTAAAGTGCCACTGAGTACCATCAGCAGCAAGGCGATTAGACAAATACTCATTGTAATGAGTTGACGTGGTAAATTTTTGCAATTCAGTAAAATAACTCTTAGTGCCAACAAAATTTGTGCCTGTATCACTGTAAATATGAGAGCATCTGCCACGTCTGGCTACAAAACGTCGAAAAGCGAGAATGAATGCCTCAGTAGTGAGATCCGATGCGATTTCAAGATGCAGTGCTTTTGTAGCAAAGCAAACAAAGAGACATAGATATGCTTTAAACCTCGTTTTTTGTAAGGAGTGACATAGAAAGACCCACCATAGTCGATTCCAACAACGTCAAAAGGTTTCACTTTTTTGACTCGATGCTCGGGTAAGTTATCTATGGGGGGATTGGGCGGAATAGGATGGCAGCGAAAACATTTTATGCATTGTAACGTATGACTGCGAATGATGCAGCGAGCGCCTAAGATCCGAAACTGGCGGCCCAAAATTGCTTGCATAGTTCTGGGCGAAGGGTGAATATACTTTTTTATGATGATAGTCAATCACCAGGTCGGTTAAACGATGTTTTGAAGGTAAAAGTAGAATATGTTTTTGGAAAACATTTAAAGTGAAATTTTATATTCTTCCTCCGACCCGTAGAAGTTCCTCTTCATCAATAAATGGACTAAGATTTTGCAGTAGTTTGGAGCATAATTGTCCTTTATTAAGTTTGTCAATATCATCAGCGAAAACTTCGTTTTGTGCAAGTTTCACCTATCGCAATAAAGCATCATCATATTCTGAGCCCGACAGCAATGACTGCGTAGGATGTTCCTGAAATTTTACTCTTTTGAATCATCTGATGCATAATGCCGTGATCCGTAGCAGGCGGTGTAAATCAGAATACCGCTGCAGCAGAGTGTTATCAGGAACATTTTTCACGACTAAAGATATTTTTAATTCAACTGATGCTTGTGGATCAAAAAATGATTCATCATATTGTTGAGATAATGGTCATGAGTTGTGGGATTCTTTAAGCCAAGAGGGGCCTTTCCACCATAAGAAGTGTGACAATAACTCTTGAATGGACATACCTCGAGATGCGCAGTCAGCAGGATTATCTTATGAACAAATGTGATGCCAATAATTTTAAGAGAGATTTTGTTCAATTTCTGCAACCCGATTGCTTACAAAGGTTTTCCATTTGTAAAGTGGGGCTCGGACCCAAGAAAGCGTAATAGCAGAATCCGACCATGCGAGTATATGAGAAAATGATAGTTGCAGTGTTTGTAATAAGTTTTCCATTAGGCGTGATAATAATAAAGCTGCAAAAGGAAGAGATATTCGTTTAAGAGGAGTTATTTTAGTTTTCGAAGCGATAAGATATGTTATACAAGATTGAGATTCTGACTGATCGACGTGGATGTACACAACAGCTGTATAGTCTACTTCTGAGGCTTCACAGAAACCTATCAAGCTTAAGATAGCGTTTGATGAGTCTACAAGACGTGGTATACGTGGAGTAGATAATTCTGGTAATTGTGACTTGAAGGTATTCCATTGTGAGACTAAAGTTTCTGGTACTTTAGCGTCCCAGTCAGTGCCGGATATCCACAGCGCTTGCATAATTCGTTTAGCGATCATAATGATGGGCAACAGCCAACCAATAGGATCAAATATTCTTGAGATGTCTGATAGGATGGTCCATTTTGTGATGTCGAAGTTGGGCAAGTTGATTTTATATGTGAAGTGGTCTGAAAATGGATTCCGCGATAGGCCCAGAATTTTGTCAGCTTCCTTGTTTTGATTTTCATTTAAAAATAAAAATTCGCGATTGTCTTCAGGAATCTTTTCAAGCAAATCTGGATAATTGCTTGTCCACTTACGAAGTTCGAGGCCAGCAGTGCCGAGAAGTTTAATGAGATCCTGTTGAAGGTCAAGAGCTTCAGTTAATGAATTGGCTCCACTTATTATGTCGTCAACATAGGTATCAGACTTGAGAATTTTTGCCGCTCGTGGAAATTTTGATTCTTCGTCATCAGCTAATTGATGTAGGGTACAAATAGCTAGAAAGGGGGCACAAGTCGTGCCATATGTCACCGTGTTGAGAATGTAAGATTGCGGTGGTAGAGTTGGATCAAAACTCCATAATATTTTTTGATAAATGCGATGTTCGTCGGACACAAGAATTTGACGATACATTTGTCTAATATCTGCGGTGAAGATACTTCGGTGGAGACGCGATCGCTCGATAATTGATATGAGATCTGTCTGAAGAGCAGGACCAGACAACAGATAGTCGTTGAGTGATTTATTTGTCTTTTTGGATCCATTGAAAACAACTCTGAGTTTTGTTTTAGCATTAGTTTCACGTAGTACTCCGTGATGTGGTAAATAGAATCCTTCACATTTATGGTCAAGATCTGAAGGCAAAAGTGTCATATGGTCTTGTTCTAAATAATCGCTCATGAATTAATGATATTCCATTTTTAGCTTGGAATCATTCAATAAACGGTGTTGTAAGACATTGAAAAATCGAATGGCGTTTTCATGACAGTTACCTAATTCAGGAGGATATTCCTTAAATAAAAGAGGTACAATATAGCGCCCAGAATCTGATCGTTTATGATGAGATTCGAAAATATTATTGGCAAGTCGGTCTTCGTCAGGCGCAACAGTATTCTTAGGAATGTCTTCGAGTTCCCAAAATTTCGACATTGATGCAGATAGTGGATCTTGAACAGTTAATAAAGTATTAACAGTTTTTGAAATTATTGTAGCTGGTCCCGAAACTATCCATGCTAAAGATGTTTCTAGTGCTATTGGGCCATTATGAGTAATCCGCTTGTGACCAGTGAGTAGGTCAAAGTAGAGATCAGCACCGATTAAGAATTCGATAGGTGCCGGTGTGATAAAATCTGGATCCGCTAGTTGTAAGTGGCGGAATTGATGAAGCAGGTTAGATGGAAGATGCGTCTTCGGTAAATTTTGAACGATTTGGGATACAATTATTGCAGAGAGCATGTATTTTACAGTCTCATAATGTGATGAACATATGTGGAGCGTTGTAGTACCTCGTACAATATTTGTAGCGGACGTGTTTCCAAATCCGGAAATGTGAATATCAGCGGAACGACTAGCTAGATTCAAACGGCGTGAACATTCTTCAGTGATATACGAAGATTCGCTTCCGCTATCTAAAAGTGCGCGAACTGATTGCCATGAAACGAAGGAATCTTACACTTGAACGATTGCAGTACCTAAAAGCACTATAGGAGTGGAAGAGTTGTGTGAAAGCAAAGTGCTTTCTGTAGCGTCAGCATTGGGAGCTGAACGACTGACGGTGTTGTAATTATTTGAGTCATTTGTACGGGGCGTATCACTCGTATTGGAGTGTTGATTTAAGTGTAAGAGCGTATCGTGGCGCTGATTGCATTTGCGGCAATTTATTTTTGATTGGCAATTTTGTGTACTATGAAAAGCTGATAAACAATTGCGACAACATTTGTTGGTGCGAACAAGGTTGAGACGCTTAGGTAGTTCCATGGCATCTGAATAAAGCGTGAGATTTAGCACGAGCGATGCATTTGACAGGATTAGTAGTCGCCAGGAAAGTTGAAGTTTTGTTTTGCTTAGGTTTTGAATAACCCTGTTTGGATCTTGATTCGTTTATTGAAGAATGAGTTTGTTGGATGCTCTGCCATTGTTGTGATTGTATGAACGTGTTTAGAAAAGTTTTCAACTCAGTAAGAGTTGGTAACTTATCCTTGGACAGTGTGCGTTCAAAATTATTTCTAGTTTGAGTATCAAACTTAGTGATCATGATAGATGCTAATTATGGATTTCAATCATCTATTGGTTCATGATTCGCTCGTAGGGCATTGGTATCAGCATTGGATGGTTTGCAGAATAGCGGACTTTTAAATTGAATTTTTATTTTGCGTACAGATGTGAAAAAGTCATCGTATTCTATGAAAAGTTCTTCCTGTTTATCAGCGTTCTTAGAGTGGGTCATAATTTGTATATGATGAGTTTTGTAATCATTAATATTTTCTGATAGCATTTCATACTGTGTGCGAGCTGTGTTTAAATTTGCTGGATCCTTTTTAGCTTGGTCCATGAGACATTCCAAAGCCTCAACGAATCGTATGCAAAAATTGCGACAAACTGAAGCTGCTAATATATCAGTCATGATGAAGTTGTGCATATATGACACACGCCAAAGGAAAATTGTGTAGAGATAAATGTTGTAAGCAGTTATCCTTGGGCCCGTCACATCCGGCTCGAAGGACCAATGTTGCGGTGCAGGTCACTATTGCAATTGTAAGTTGAAAATAACTGGACGTGGAGCGCCTAGTATGCGTTGCGTTGCATGGATGTGAGTGGCTGGTGATTTAACTGAACGTACTGGCTGTACAATTTGACGCAGTAGAATTAGAAAATACGCAGTGACGTAATCGGTTACATAGATTTGACTAAATGATAGAATATTCAACTGGGAGTTGATAGGTAAGACACGCACACAAATTACATTATTGTTTCTATCTTTAAAACGGTTTATTCAAATATAAATTTATTGTCACGCCTGTATAGCATTTTTCAAGAGCTTTCATAAAATTGAGAGTGGTGGGGGTGAGATTAGTGAATTAAAGAAAAACAAAAATATTAATAAAATGTGGCCCCCTAGATGCTAAAACATTTAACGTAAACCGGGTGTGTCTATCACAATTCGGTTCAAAGTTATTAAAGGTGGATTGTATATAGCGCGCCACACCGTATATAATATATATATATAAAGCGTGTCTCTTAAATAGGGAGACATGGCTTAACCACATATTCCTGATGCTAAAATCAGACGATTTAACTAAATTTGCTTCTACCGGAAAGAGTACCATTTAGGCAGAATTTTGCTTCAAATTTCATTGAAAAAAGTTACGGTCTAATCAACGTTGGTACACCTAAGTTTCATAAACTAGTGGTTCACTAATAATAACACGCATCACCTTAAAAGAAGACGTATTACCATATGAACTGTCATACCAAATTTCATCCAAATCGTATAAAGCGTTCTGTTAATATAATCAAAATTAATTATTTTTTTTGGAGAACTTTGAAGCAGACTTCTGGCTAAATGGTATACTTTCCGGTAGAAGCAAGTTTAGTTAAATCGTCTTATTTTAGCCTCAGGAATCTGTGGTTAAGTCATGTCCCCCTATTTAAGAAATACCCTATATACATACATATATATTGTGACGCCGCCCCCGCAGCCGGTGGCTCGGTGCTGGGCATGGCGTTGTTTGATATCAACAGAAAAACAGACGGCACACACACAACTGGCTGGCGTGGTGACATCATCATCGGTACATGCGGCGGCATGCTATGCCTACTGCTTGGCTGCGGCTTGACGGTGAAGGTGTTGATGGTCGACAGGACGACGGGCTCGCCGTTAGCGGAACGGTAACGTAGCGTGCAGGAAAGCTCTCTGACATGCTGCGGCTCTAGCGGGCGGTGATGGCGACAACTCGTCTTCTTGATCTGGCCGACACCTTCATGACCAGACTTTGTGGTTCTGGTAAACAAACAAAACAAATCAAACATAACATATTATCACCCGTTTTCCCTTTTTGCAGAACTGAGAGCGCTTTGTCCAGGGTACACCCCGCTCACGTACTCTGGGCCTCGTCCTATTGCCAGGGCATTGAACCATGGGAGCAGCTGCGCCTGCCGGGAAAGTGTCATCAATCGTGTATGAACAAGAAAACGGCCCGATCTTGACGCGGTATCGTCCAGAGATCGGCCAACGGAGGAACACGCAATGATGACTCCCTGCTCGACCGCAGGGACGGAGACAGACCGGACAACTACTCCGCAAACTGACCTGAACATGGCGGGCGAGTGAACATCAACGGCAGCGGGCATGTAGCCAGCCAGAACACTTGGCGACGTGACGACGTCGCATGGACAAGCCTTTCGTCCTGGCCGCTGCGAGACTCAGCGTTCTCCTGGCGGGATTCTTCTCTGCGCGGTGAAACTATACTGGACGGCCTTACTACGGCATTACTGTGGCCTTGACTAAGACCACTGCTGGCGGAAACGTTATAGTTGCGGTTGTCTCTGTTGTTTTAACTTGACTTCGTACTTCTGTCGTCTCGAATCTCTGCTCTACACCTCCTTGTCTCTGTTGTGAGTCCCTGCTCGGGCGCCATTTGTGACGACGCCACCTCGGAGTCCCTGCTCCGGCGCCATTTGTAACGGCACCCACACAACTGGCTGGCGTGGTGACGTCATCATTGCTCCTTAAATCCTGGGTATGAACGGTATGCTCGGGCGCCATTTTTACAGCGGTACAAAGGAGCGTGCCTTCGGATAGCCTAGTGGAGGTGAGGGCGCAGGGTTGGTTGATATCAACAGAAAAAGACGTGTAGTTTAAATAAATATATTGTAACATACGAATACTTGTACAACAAAGACACACAATTTACGAATAAATAAATACATCACCCTTCTTTGCAGAACTCTGACCAGAGTTACCACGGTAAGTGCGCGTATTGCACTTTACTACTTTAGAAAAACTAACAATTTCTCTAGCGGGCAATCAGTGGCGCGATGTACACGGCGGACTCAGCCTTTACACGCGGCGGATTCTTCTAATGGACGGCGGCTGACACACAGCACTCAACTCCTCGGCGGTTCGAAGGAGCCTTATCAGGACTCTCACTAAGAGACGTTCAGGAGGACCTAATCAGAATCCTAGCCTGGACGGCACTTGGAACGGGCGGAGCCTGCTCTCGTTTCACGGAGCTCTGCAACGGCTTATAAATCCAATCTAACGGTACTTCTCATTAAAATTACGGCGGGGATGATTTTACTTAGTACAGGGGTCGCTACCACTTTTCATTACCCTAAATCCATTTTACAGCATCAATTAATTTACAAACATTATTTCAAATAAATCACAATATCATTCACATGTGCAGTGCGCCATGCGCGGGCATGTTGTGAATCACGACTCATCAAAATTTACAAGGTTACAACTGTCGGAATATTCTGGAAGTAAACAAACACAATAATACAATCAAATGTGTAAACGAGAGTTACATTGTTTCACAACACTACGGTAAGTTAAATTACATATATCCACAATGCCATATTTACATAAAATACATTTCTTGTAGCTGAAACAATAATAGTGCGGTTATGTTGAACATGTGATTATTGTCTTTTCACATCATGACGGTCGGATATTGTCTTTTACAGGACAGTATTTCGTTAAATGTTTTATCAATATAACAAATACATCTTACTTTTCAGATTAAACAATACATAAACAATAAATAAACAACGTATATTGTTGAATATACGTTCCTAAACAATCTAACTGTGGCGGTGCTACTACAGGTTTACAAAAGGACGGAAAACATTTAATGGACGAAAGGGCCTATCGTCATTATATATATATATATATATATATATATATATATATATATATATATAGTCAAAACTTAATAAATTGCAGTTAAATGGAGGATTTTACTTTGAGATATCGAGTATACTGAAAATCAATTTCAAGTTATTGAGTGTTTTCTACGAAGTAGGTATGAATCATCAGAAATTGTAAACATATTTACTTATAAAACATGCACGTTTTATTTATCCCAAAAGAAACATTAAACAAATGTAGGTTTCATTTACAAAAGACGATCTACACATTTGCACGAATGGCGAGTCGAATCGCTGGGCGAGTGGCGGGGCAAATGTGTATGTATGTATTCGCAGGAACTTTTGAGTTATAGAGCCTCCCGGCCCACCGAATTCGACTTACAGAGTCTAAGGGCTCCTTCGATAATAATTCTCATTTAGAGTTATACAGGATGTGTCAAGATAATGGAATAGTGCATTTTATTCGTGTATGTGAGAAGATACAGAACAACGTGATTAAGATATTTTGTAAGGCATAGAGGGGGACACATTTTAGCATAAACTTTATTATCTTAAATACAGTAGTACTCAGACTATAGGGCAATATTATATTTTTTTAAATGGCATTATACATATTTTATTAACTCATTAAATAGAGAATTTTGTTCCGAATTTAACGATATAATAATATCATACCCTTACATTGCGAAAAATTTGATAAAAATTAATTCAAACTTAATATTTAATTTCTACTTTATCTATGTAATCTGAGCAAACATTCAATTAATAAAACAAAATAAAATTTATTTCAGTTTTATTACATACAAGTAAGCTACGATTTTGGCAATAAATTCAACTTTTAAAATATTTTTTTTGTTTTATTGATTGAATGTTTGCTCAGATTACTTATATACCGTAGAAATGAAATAATAACTTTGAATTAATTTTTATAATTTTTTTTTTTTCGCAATGTAAGGGTATGATATTATATCGTTGAATACAGAACATTCTCTATTTAATGAGTTAATAAAATATATATAATGCCATTTAAAAAAAATATAATATTGCCCTGTTGTTTGAGTACCCCCTATATCCCTTACAAAATATCCTAAACAATTTTTTCTGTATCTTTTTACATACACGAATAAACGGCACTGTTTCATTATCTTGATACACGCTGTATAGCCTCGTATTCCTGTTAAGGAGTTCAATTTTATCCTTAAATGCATCGGGGAACAGGGTTGACTTCGAATTACCAAGTTTTTCGACTTGTCGAGTTTTGACTGTAGATTATTTCGAAAGAAACTTTCTTTTACGGTATTTTATATAAAATATTTTTTCTATAGAACGACAGATAACGTCTTGGTCTGGTGGTCATACCAAATTCTTTTATACATACATTTTTATCTTTACTACTATGAACTGTTTTTATTCTTCTTTTTATCTAAATAATATATTTTAAGTAAACTATATTGCAAGGAAAATATTTTCTCCACAAAAGAAACTCAGCGAAAGAAAACATAAAACCGGAACAGAGTTTACCTTTATGACCGAGTACAACAGATACCAGCGTTATAAAATTACCAGCCTGCTAAAGAAATACTGAATCTTGTGGACTTCTTACAAAACCAAGACGAAGGGAGAATTCCACTGGGGAACTGGAAAGCTCTCCAGCTGACACCGTAAACTGATACAGTTAAAATGGCGCCTTCATGACGAAGCTCTTCGGGCGATTTATGAGTTAAATTGCATTAAATGAAAAATCGAATTCTGAAAATAACTTGCGAGAATTTTTATTCTCAATGGAATCTTTTTATGAAACTCCAACTTTAAACATTATTTAACATAAAATGAAATTAGGAATATTTTTAACGTTTGAAAACACCGAATAATATAAAATAAACAAGGATTTGAAAATTTAAGTATAAATAAAATGAAAATAACAATACATGTACGGTATTGGACATAAATAGAGCGTTGGCTGTTAAATAAATACAAATTTTGGTTCAATGTAGGTATTTATTTCTGTTCAATGTCCTCAAGATGCCTCGCGGTATATAAATCTCATGTTAGGTGAAGGAATGTACTATTGGACTACATGCCTAGAAAACAAAAGAAAACTCGTGATTCAAAAAAGGGCATGAATGAAATTTGCTAGCGATCAATGGGTCGCGCATGCTTGAGTAATCTTAATTTTCAATGTTTAAAAGTGATGGAATTAATGGAATTAATTATGCGTGGCACTCAAAAAATGAAAAATTATATTATTAAATATTCATGGTGTGATGGATCGTCTCATTTATAGAGATATTCTGCAGAATAAAATGCTTCTTTTGGAAGAATAGAATAGGTCACTTCGCTTCATATTTCAATATCAATATGATAATGACCCAAACCTGTAAAAAGTTAGTTCTTAGAAAATTAAGTAAATGTTTTGAATGACCGGCACAATTTTAATGTGAAAACTAAAAATTTGTGGTCGCTGAGCAAGTTTATATCGAAACCTATAATCGGATATCTAATTAAATCGAATTCAAATAAATCCTAAATTTTAAATATGTATACCAGAAAATTTTAGAGCGATTAAATACGAATTAAATTTAAATTTAACTTGATTTATTGCCGACACTGTCGACATAGCAACGAAGAATGCGTAGAACATTGTTTACCATCTTTATGCTTGCCGTCAAATAAATATGGACTGTAATTTTTTACACTGTTGTCAATTCAGTCGTCATGTTGAAAATGCTAATTTATGAAGAAGCGGAAATACTGTAGGGCAAGGGACACTGCGCGGAGAATGGAAATAGTTGAGCATTAGTCCATACTTATTTGACAGCGACTATATTTTTCACCATTTTTTATAGTTTAGCTACAGTTCACAGTTTCTGCCACTCTGCTGTAAGCTCCTATTTATTTAAAATGACTTCCTTTTTTAGTCTTTACATGTGACAAATTAATAATTTTTCTTTTCAAGATTAATAAAAAAAAAAAATAATATTTTGTTTCTTGTGGCCACGGATTTCTCATTATTCCAATTACAAATAATTACTTGAAAGATAAATAAAATATTCCGCTTTTGTTTCATTGTTTCAGTACCTTTTATGGAATTTTCTGTAAAATCGCTGTTTATCCAAAGTATTTTGGATTTATATATAAATCTCGATTATAAAGTCGATTTATAATCATATTGTAAATCCAATAAGTACATCGTAGGTATTCTTATATGCGATTTCTAGTCCATTTAACATCGATTAACGGCGTCGATATGAAAAAAAATAAATTGGCAAGGATTAAAAGGGTTTATATTCGTAATTCCGAGCAATAGGAGGTAAAAATGACGCTGCAGTCGCTGTTTGTTATCAGTGTTAGCGCGAAGTTCGATGCGAAAATAAAAGTAGTAATTAAATCATTCTATTAGTAACTTGACTCAATAAATATAATGCCGTATAACTGCTGTGCACCACAATGTTCATCCACAACAAAAAATAAGAGTTTGTTTTACAAAATTCCAACAGATAAAACATATAGAGAATGTGGTTACAATTAACCATTTTCTTTGACCACAGTTTGCCTTTTTCATTTCTAAATAATAATCAGCTTTTAGCGGATTTGATGGACGCAGTTTTACTGTGCGTCTGGATTTTTTTAGAACTTTCACAATCAAAATTCTGCATTGTACATTTATTTTAATGAAACATCGACACAAATTCTATCACAAAATTTTAGGTTTATTTTGATATGTATTGTGACAAAAGTTTTATTTTTGGGTTAATTACATGTACGATAAATTGAAGATGTATATTTTTGAAATCTTAAAATAAGATCACAAAATGTATAATGTAATAATTGGTTGCAGAATTGGAAAAAGCAATGATCCTGTAATTCAATAGTACATGCACTACATTGTTTTTTTTTTATTTCTTTTTGGAATTTAAGAATCTTCGAAATTATTATGTATTTTCAATAAATTCAATTAAAATGTATATTACTTTGAAATTACACGATGAATGGAACTAACTCTTGATTTCATTCGCCTCTTGTAAATTGACAGATGACGATGACAGTCATTTGTAGAGGATCTCAATAGATTTATTTTATTAAATATGTTCAATGATATCATCAGAGAGATATAATATATTGATTAAATACATTGTAATTTTGTACAAAGGTCCGGATTATATAATGCTATTTCACTTGTCAGTTGTCATGTTGGTTCCAGAATGTTATGTGGCAGAGTACATTTATAGGGGAGCTACATGTAAGGTTTACAATCTCGGCCTACTAATTGGTAACATTTATAGAGCCAAAAAAAAAAAAAAATGAGAAGTTGTCTCATCTTCTATATTTATACACTGTATTTCAAATGTATGTAACTAACAGGTAAATGTCACTGTCAAAAAACTAATCACTTCAAATTCATAATGGTGACATTTAAAAAAGAAAATAATATAATATAATATAGTTTTTCTACAGTCACTATAGAAAGTAGCCATTTGCGCTCTCTTTTGTCAACGCAAAATGTCACTTTGCCGCTCATGCGCGACAAAGAAAGAAAACGCTCGCTCCAAATTTATAAATATACAATGTTGAGAAATGCCACTTGTCTACATTCATAATGAAAACGTTTAGTTAGGAACTAATGGCACTGTTGTTACACATTTACTACGTTCACAAGTCAAATTGACATATGCTCTGTCGGTATTTAACATAACCAAACAAAATGCCACACTGCTGTAAAAATAAAATACGGCATTCATTTACAAAAACGAAAGTATAAAATGCTTAGATTAGATTGAATAAAAACTCAAGAAGAATGGAAAATACCGATAAAATAAAATTAAATATAAAATGAATTGCGTGAACAGTTATGTTTAGTAATAGGAATGATTGTACACAGATGGCGGTAGATGTATATATATATATATATATATATATATATATATATATATATATATATATATATATATATAGTGGCGACGATAGTTGCAAGTCGTACTGTGACATCTGATCTCGAGTTAACTATTTATTTTGATTACAATAAAGTTATTAGTTATTTAGTTACTTAAATAATTGCGAGAAGTCAGTCAATGCATATACTATTGCGGCCAAAAAATGGAAACACTTATTTTTACTTCCTTGTACGAAGTAAAGGAAATACTGTAATCGCGAAAAATTTCGGTTTCCAGATTTCAACGGAAATATCCATTTTGACCATCCCTGAATCCATTTTGACTAATTTCGCCGTGACGTCTGTACGTACGTACATTTCTACGTATGTACGTACGTATCTCGCATAACTGAAAAACGGGAAGCCGTAGAAAGTTAAAATTTTGTATTCAGGACTGTTATAACATCTAGTAAAAAAAAATAGAAAAACTATATTAAAATATAATCTAAAACTTTTCAAATTTCGTATATAATACTTTTATATCAATGGAAATAACATAATGAATTTTAGTTAAAATGGTCTGCCTGGAAGTGGTACTTTACTAAAAGCCTATAATAGATTTTAATGAAAAATTATATTAAAATATAATCCAAAACTTGTCAAATTTGGTATATAGTGCTTGTATATCAATGGGAATAACAATAGATTTTGGTTAAAATAGTCTAACCGGAAGTAATACTTTACTTGAAGCTGTTATCAGTTTTTCTTGAAAAAAAAAACGGTTTTATTTTGAATTTAATAATAAATACTTTCAATAAAAGTTTTAGAGAATTAAATTCTGCGTCGAAAACATCAAGTATGATTAAATTAGCTCTTTGTATAAGCGAGATATGTAAATTTAAAAATTATGTACTTTTTGGTTTCTGTAATTAAGTTTGCTATGAATTAGGACAAAAAATAACAATAAAATAAATACGTGCAATTTTATGATTTGGTCTATTACAATACATATTTTAATTATTAACAAAATATGTATAGTGTAACAGGCGTACAAGGAAGTCATATGGTGTCCACATCAGATATTTTATTTTTGTAATTCAGTCTTTGCCAGGATATTCAAACATAGGCGTCGTAAATTTTCTGTAATTATTTACTTAAATGTCAATGTCACATTAAATGAAAATAATTTGCAAATACTAAAATGCCTCGAAATTTGAATGAAAACGAAAAGACGAGAGCTATGATAGAAATAAATGGAGCCCCCATAAAATATTAATTCTTTATTTTTGATATTTTCTTTTATAATTTTGTGTTCACTTTTTTCATTATATTTTTTAATTTTCATATAAGTAATACACGTTTCTCTTTCTCTGTTTTGATTAAATTATTTAATTAGTGATATAAAAATTAAGTAAATAAAAACAGTTTTATGGATTTCATAATGAAACGCCACTGCTTGTTATTTGATGTCATTTTGACATGGAAGTCAAATTACAATGTTAAAAATTCATAAACACAGCTAACTAGATAAACGAAGGTATTTCCATTTTTTTTGGCCGCAATTGTACATGTCTATATAATCACAAATTCCTTGAAATATTTGTTAATTTTTTCAGTGTGGCAAGTGTGACAGCTAACTACACATTTTGCTACAAAAACTCATGAAATAATCACAAATTCTTACTTCCGCACTCTAATTTTGGTTTATTTTATGGAATAGAAGGCTAATGTAGCGATATAATAATTTAAAAGCATTTTGAGTTTAAACCGTATCTTTTATATTAGCCAGTCGATATTTATTGAGCAGTACTGTAAGTACAAAGTGTAGGTTTTATTATTTTTTGTTATGATGGAGGACCCCATTGTGGTGACTGTAGAAAAAATCTTGTGTATGTTTCGAGCGTAAATAGACATTGTCGATTTCGAGAGAATGCCGCGCTCCTTCGTCGCTCGGCAACAACCAATCAATGTCGCATTTTGCGCTCTTAATACACAAATAACTATTGCAGTATTAGTAAATATGTAGGTATGTATTTAATTTAATAAAAATTAAAGAGCGGGAGGTTTTGTGTTGGCCACATCGGATTTTTTAATTTAATGCTCATGTCAGTGCAGGCGTATCATCATTGAAAATAAATTCTGAATGTGTTCTGAAACCGATGTAGATATTCCTTCTGATGTAGAGGAATTGGTTGTGAGTCAATAATGCATAAATTGATATTAAAGAAATCATTATTGATACATTCTTGTTACTTTTTGTATCAAAAATGTCAGTTGTGTAATATTATTTTTTACTCCCATATCAGTAAATTACCTTTACCACAATATCTGTCAAACAAGTAGATGCATTCTTAAGCAGAGTGTTACGTAATAAAAGTAACTAGTGTTACGTAACAGTTAGTAGGGGAATTTCCGTTTTTCCATAGAATCAAGTTGGCAACATTACCTACGAAACAATTAATTTGACGTTTGACAGACAATTAACCTTCAATTAACTGTCAAAATGTTGACATAACATCTTTCTGCAAAAATAAAATCAAATACAAATTCATAAATTTCAGTAAAATTATGGTCGAAGAAAAAGTATTGCTCGAGTTGTAAAGAAATTACGTGCGTGACAGTTTGAGTAAGTCTTCCATTCCCACATAATAAGGCATTTTTAGCATAACGTTTAAATATCTGTATGGTTAGGTGCAAGCAACGCCCGCTCCAGCGTTTACGTCGCCCCAGACAAAAAGACAAATTGCCGCCCCTTAAACATACATATATATTTTAATATTATATAGCTTTTATTTAAAATAAATTTAAATTTCAAGTCGATAGCCTATTGTAGTTTCTGAGAAAACCACGTGTGGCATATTGACGGACGGACAGACAGACACCGAAGCCTCACCATAAGGGTTCACTTTTTTTACATTAAAGTACGGAACCCTAAAATAAGTAATTTTCTAAAACAGACCACTCGGTGTTTTGCCCTGTTCTATAAACTCCCATCGCTTAAAAAGTACAGTGATTTTAGCAAAATAATTTTAAATTTATAATTAAATTAAATATGAATTAATTTAAGTAATGAATTTATTGCAATTTTAAAAAAATTGTAGGTATCTATTAAAGAAATAGCTTAATATTTATAGATGTGCTTACCTTTAAAAATTAACAAATCACACTGAACTAAAAATTGCTAAATATTTTTCTATAAACTCTAACAGCTTCTACATAATATAAACTTGCACTTATTATCACCACCGACGTATTAGCAAGAATAATGCTATGTGTAACGAAACAGCCCTTTTATAATTAGAGGTAAACAAGTCAAAACTTAGTGTACCTGTCCTTTATTGTTATTTAATTAAACGTGCTGCTTTTTTATGGTTGTTTTCTTCAGAATTATGGATTACGGATATTTCTTTTAGCTTTTAGGCAAAAACAGTAAATACGAAATCTAAATTGCATGTTGATTTCCGCCAAAGAAAAAAATCGACAAGTATAAATTTCGATTAATTGTATATTTAACTTATCAATATTTTGTCACATTCCCAGCCAAAATGCCGCCCTGTAGATTTGCCGCCCCGGACGAATGTCCGGGTTGTCCGCCCCTAGAGCCGGCCCTGGTGTAAGACCAATCTTTGGCTGACCCTCACCTTTGATTTCTGTCAATAAAGGGTTATTATTATTACTATTATTATTATTATTATTATTTACAATTTTTCTTTAAAATGGTTGTTGTTTCTCTTCTCACATCCCATTATTTTTTACACATTACCCACAGAGCAATAATCTAAAGTATTCTAATTACTCGAAATCCCATTAGCTGTCAGGTCCCTGCTCTGACAAAACCTATTTGTATCTATTGTAAAAATGACATACCAATAGTATTGCCGCCTTGACCTGACATAGTGCAAACTATGGAATAAAAAGATCCCCAGAATTGTATTGCCAACTGAATCAGTATTTTTGATCACACTGTATTTGTATGCAAGGGTAGGTAAAAGGTTTCGTTTGCGTTCACGTAAATTTTGTTGAATCCAAAATGTCAGTTTTATTTTTAAACATCACTGAAAGAAGCAGACAAAATGAGTTAAGATTGAGGAATAAATGGATATTATTATTATTATAGTTCTTTACTTACGGGGAAAAAACTTATAAAAATAGTATCATACATAAGCGTATCGTCTAATGTAAATGCCTCATATCGTTATCACAACGTTACTAAATTTACACAGCAGTATGTGATTATGGAAGTTGAATATTCAACTTCAAATTTCCGTGAGATAATCTACCTACATATTCTATACAAAACTGTAAGTCTTATAGATGTACATTTATACAAACAATAAACAAAATCTCAATGAAAGCTGCCAATCTTATATAAGGTTTTATATTATTTACTAACCGTTACCTGTGGCTTTACCCGCGTATGACATGTAAAATTAGACATACAGTCCACATGGACTGTATGTACTCTTTCAGTATGAAAACATATGCTTTATGGGTACTATTATATTATTATCATAGTTTTATTTTATTATTAATGATGAAAAGGAAATAATGAAAATTGATATTAATATTGTACTACACTATAAGCAGCAGAAGCATCTCTACGTACAATATTTTTAGTTTTATTATCAGGGGTGCAGACGTAGATCAATACCTACAGTGCCCAATGTTTATTCTATTTATTGTCATCACAAAGCATACAGATACAGGGAATTGCAGGCGTTTGATTACGAATAGGAAATTAGTGGGAATCAAAGGTAAACGGGAGATAAATACAACCTCTAAGCGGCCGCATCCAGCCAGTATGGTAGCCTCAATCACCTGCCACTGTAAATATTTCACCCGAAGTCTGATCCCGTTGCATTGTTTTGGTGGATTTAAATTCTTCATAAAGATTATTGGCGCACCAACTTTTAGTTTTATTTCGTGTGTCTGGCAACCAGATGCGTTCAAGGAATTTAAAAATTCATTTTGATAATTTGTAGAGTCTTCCTGATCCATCACAGAATTGATAAGCCAGGAATGTCATTGAGGTCGCTTCAAACATATTGAAGATGGTATTATTGATTACCAAAACTACATCAATTTTAGCAGCGAGAATAGCTCGCTCACAAAACCAGAGATTTTCTTTGTTATGCAGAATTGCTATATCTGGAAAACGTTAGAAATAAGTTCGTCTATTGCAGGCACAGTTACACACAGCGATGGCAGCGTTCAATTTGGCCAAATACCTCAGCTATGGGTCCGTCTCCAACCGACAATAGTACGCCCGAAAATTCTTGGGCTTGTGAATCACCTCCGAGTAATGCCCATATGTTTTCCCGAAAAGAACATCGTACAATATTGGACCATATAAGTTACCGTTTAAGACACTCATTTATGTCATTTGCACGTGTTACTCTTGTAACAACAGGCAGAGTTTGGCGAAAACCTCCAGAAGCGAGAAATCCCATGGATCTCTTGACATTGCGAATATCTTGCAAACTTCGAATTACAGCTTCAACAGAGTTCCTGTGTACCATGGTATATTCATTCCAGACAATGATAACAAAATCCCTCAGAATAGACGCTTTATTTGTTTTTTTTTTTTGCAATGTCACACGGGTGCTTATTAATTAATTGGTACTTTGAAGCACGAATGCGCATTATATGACAGCTCCGCTCGCGTGTCATCTAGTGCGAGAGTCATTCAGAATTGACTCCCCGTTAATATGGATATACTTGAAATGGGACCTCACCTAATATTGATTGCACTTGGTTGTGAAAAAAATGCGGTTTTATTACTATATCGTCAGCGCCCGTCATCGTAGCGAAATAAAATATGGACCAGATTTTAAGTCTAATTATAAGCTTTCAAACAATCGGTCCAGTACTTTTTGGGTGATGTTCGAACAAACAAATAAACAAACAGACAATTACAGTTTTATAATATTAGAGATACAACTATTTAGTTTTGTGCACTGTTTTTTATATATGTATATTTTTTAATCTCCATAAATGATTTTTATAAATAAATTAATGGGGTCCTATACCATTTTTCTTTTATTTTTTTCCCTGTAAGAACAGGATAAAATACGAGGGGAGTTTTTTATGTTATCTACCTAGCTATGAAAACAACGAGTTAGAGAACAAATAAAATTTTATTTTTCAACGTAAGAACCGTTAACACTAACACACTTATTCCAACGTTTTTTTAATAAAGCTACGCCTGCAAAAAAAAAATCTTTTGGTAATTCTGCAAAATACGACTCTACTGCGTTTTCCAAGTCATCATTCGATAAAAAGCGACTCTCTCTCAAATGTTTTTTGAGTTTTGGAGAGAAATAATAGTCGGACGTGGTCAGGGCTGTAAGGTGGATGTTGTAATTCGTCAAAGCAGCATTCATTGACTACTGCTTGAACAATTCGTGCTTTATGCACCCTGCAGTTGTTGTGCAGAAGCAGCATTTTCTGAGCATAATTGTGGGGTCTTTTTTTCGCGTATAGCCGGTTTCAAGTTCTTAATTGTGTCTTTGTAGACATGAAAATGTCACAGTAACTTGACATAAGAAAATTGTCACGATAGCATATTGTTTTCATAGCTAGGTAGATAACATAAAAAACTCCCCTCGTAAGAACTTCAGTGCAAACGCGACTTAAAAAATTTACGTAATAAGCGAGATATGAATTTTTAAAGATTAGAATTTGTGCGTGACGTAGCAGGTACTAACAAGTGATCGAATGGGACAAATTGTTAGTTATACTGGAAACAATTTTTTTCATGTTTGCATAGCTGAAATGTTTTTATATAAAAACTTATACCTTATATTCACGCAGAAATTATTATTAAGTATAAATAACATAAATAATAAGCATTTAACAAGGATTTCTTCCTAATAAATTACAAAACATTGAAACAGTTTGACAATATTATTACACAAAGTATGACGACGGATGGCGCTAATGTTTGCCTGTTTTGAAGTTTCAATATTAATTTAATTAATATTATTATTAATTTAATTAATATTACAAATTGATTTAATTATAAATACATGATTATTGTTAAAATTACTAGATGATATAATTAACCAATTCATCAAACACAAACTTGTTAAATGTTTTGTTAGGTTATGGAACAACATGACATTTCATATTCTTTTAAAGGTGATCGCTAAAGACGCGCGATTCTCCTTTTTAAAATCAGGTGACCAATCAAATTCTTAGTACCTAACGCGTCATACCCAATTAGTAATCATCTTCAATCGCTTATAGTTTGTGACCTAGTCAATATTTAAAGAAAATTTTTTCACTAATACTCATTAATTTATGTATATATTCGTCTTCTTATTTAAGATAGTTAAAATATGACTATGGTATAGGACCCCATTAATTCAAATAAATGTATTCAACTTCATCAATATTACTTTCAACGGATCAGAAATTAATATCACTATTGTAATAAATTCTACTGACGAATGGTTTATCGTAAATAACAATGAAACTAAATTAACACAGAACACAATCTTTTTATTATACCTGTGAACTATAATCAAAGGTGCAGATATGCTGTCAAGATAAAATTTAATTTAGAAGACTATAAATACGTTGGCTACAAATAGATATCCTGTGAGGTAAATTGGCCAATTAATTTTCTTTTTTATCAACTGTCTCAATACAATGCTCAGCGGCATGTATTATTTAATTTTCTCTTTTCAATAGTTGTTTATGGAAGCGAATAAAAAATTAAACGTTATGTAAAAAATCGTTAATGCTAAATAAGAAAATTAAAACTGCTATATAATGAAATAATGTTAATTTGCTACATACCTTGTTTAATATTATAAATTGTTACGGACTAATTTTGCCTCTGACATTTTCTTACTCTAGTTCTTAATTTACTATCTTATACGCACCTTTTCTTGTTCTAAATCTGGTATTCCCGCGTTGTATGTTATTATTATTGTATCTTTTCCTTATCTCTCTGTATTTATCCATTCTTAGGCCTTCCTTAATTCTTTCACATATTCTCACTTCTTTATTTGTGGATTAAGAACTCTGTTGATGTGTACCTACGTTCTATTTATGTAATTTATGTTTCACTACTATTCTGTCACATACCTGTATCCCTGTCTTGATTTATTTCTGCTCTATTTCCCTTCTATTTAATGGGTTTTAATCTTTTTTTCAACGGCGAATGTTTGGTTTGTGTTTGCGATCTTTGACAAGTTTCTTGCCGCTTCACTGTCAGCGGCGCACGCTTCGATTTTTCTAGGGTTTCTTCTTCATTCTTTATTTCTTCTTTTTCTTGTTTGTTTGGTTTCCCTGTAACGCTGGATATTTCCGGCGGCCATTAGGAAGTCCGGATATACTTTCTTGAGGACTGGGTCTTTACACGTGGCGCGGTGAAGAGGTATTTTTTTTTTCGATCGTGATTGGGCGCGAGGCCATGTCCGGCGCGGAGTTCTGCTAATTTTTTGGTGTGCCGGTGTAAATCAGAGTGATCGACGGTTTGCCTTTTAAATTCCAATATTGTTTGGTTTCGCTTTTGTGCGGATTTTGACGTCATCGTGCTGCCGTTTGTGACTGTCCAGTTGGATGTTTCGGTAGTGAGGCGTGTGGATCCACGAGTACTACTTACGTTTCGTTCTGGACAGCATATCTCCGAAAGAGGATCTGGCCCCTCTTCCCTGGCATGTTCGTTGTTGGGAACATCCGCCACCTGGAGCTTCATCTGTCAACATCGTCCGACTCCATAGAGTTTCTCTAGCCCAGCATGCGCCATCGAGCTAAGTAAACTATGTTCTTTCATCATCGTTTTTTGCGTTTTATCCCTAGATGTGCGGAAAAACTAGTGTACTTACTTGAAGTTTTTGTTGCCGTAAAGAACTGGGTTGCCTTGTGCTTCCTGCGAAGCTGTATTTTCTTGACGCTTCTCGTTACCGTTTTATGTTGCATTGTTCTATTTATTTTAACTTTAGTGAAGTTTGGAATAGCGTCACATAAAGTTCATTTTTTTTGTTACAGTTATAGTGTTAAAGTTAAGTCACGTTGGAGCCGTCAGCTCAAGTACTCAGTCAATTTGTTATGATTATTTTTTTGGAGCCTTCAGCTCAGTGATAAATAGTTTCCTACTATATTAATATTTTTGTTAGTATATTTATTTTATGGTATTGTTGCCGTTATTGCAACTAGTAATCCTGCGACGTCTACCTGCGTCAGTTGGCTTGTACGGCCCACTTTTGAATTGGATCCACTTCGAGTGTTGTAGATGTGTTGTCGGTAGTCGACACTGGGTTGCGGGTGTATGTCAACGATCAGTGTGTTTAATTATAGAATATTTTGTCGAAGTGTAACCCTTATTATAGTTGCTCTATTTGTATCAATTTTTGCTCACCGATTTACTGTGCCTTTTGCACGCATTAACTCGCAACATATTAAATTCAATTTTTTTTTTTACAAATTCATTCTTTTATTTCTCAAACCTCAGTCGTTTACAGGTAACAACAAAACGGTAAGTAAGATTTTGAGTTATTTGTGGAAACCACCTTTTCGTAATTTTAAGGTCAAAAATTACGTGGCGCCCTTATCCCTTTTAACCCCTCCAGTGGTTTTAACCCAGCCCATCTCCACTGTTTCAAAGCTAGAGGTTTCCCAACCGAACATCCAGGTGGAGTATCGTGACCCACTCTTCCCATTTTTAGGTGAAGCGGAAACTCTTACCTCACAAAATATTGCAATAAAATTAATTTTAATTGGTTCTAATTATCTATCATTGGAAAACTTAGTATTCAGCTATTTAAAGGTGGAATAAGAATGGTTATATTTGCAAAATTTTGTACATCTTAGTCCTTCTGAATGTATATGTTTTTATATTTGCTTTTTCTTCAAACGTCATAAAAATGGCACCTTTTGTGACTTGATTCACAAGGTAGAAGTTTCATTTCTACGCCGCCGGAGTAGAAATAGATAATTTCTACGCAGGCGGCGTAGATATGAAATAAATAAATATCCATAACAACTATATAAAATGAGCGAATAAGAAGTAACTTGTAAAATAGAAACCTGTCATGTCGCCCCAAGTTGTACTATTCACTAAATAATCTAAGAATAAAGTAACTAAAAACCTCCAACAGCTACCAAATTTAAATTGATAATCTACAAATTGAAATAAACACCGATTTCTCACACTTGACCGTTACGTCATAGTTTGATGTTCGTATATTAGATATACGTATCGAAGACAGAATGTAGGAAACCATAAGTAAGACAGAGATAAACATACAATTACTTGTTATTTTGCTGTTCAGCAATTAATGGCGCAACGGTCAAATATGAAAAATCGGTGTATATATACAGTTTATATTTAACGAAGTAAAATATTATAAAATAGCAGACTTACATGTTAATAATGACGGTAAGAATACTTACTTAGAATTAAAGGGATAAGAAAAGCTCTTATTGTTTTTCAGCGATTCCTTGACATATCATATCCTTCAGCAATATTGTTGAACTTCCATCCGATAGAACAACTTCTAGGTGCGTACATGGCAATACTTCAAATTCTGACATAATTGCACATAAGGAGAATATAAAATTGGATAGTTTTTATTTAAACGTCAAAATTCGAAAATTTTCATTTGAATGTTTATAACAAAAAATGAACAAATACAAAAGTATCCATAGCAACAGAGCAATTGAAATCAGCAAACGTCCTTTACGTAAAATATTTATAATTATTGTAAAGTCAAATTGTAATTATTTTATTTTAATACGTACGTTTGAAGAAAAAATATAATGTGTCATTCGGAGTGAAAGTGTCATTGTGTGCCTAGCATGCAATTGACTGACTCGCTACCTCTCGTCGTGCAAACTTACATGATCGCTACACAAAGAATCACTTTTACTTATAATAACACAATATACTATTTTGTCTATTTTGTACTCCGAACGCATAAACACATTAAGTCGAAAAAATATAGACATTAATTGCACCGACTTCATTTCTAGATGTTAATTTGGATCTCATAATTACTTTTATTCTTTTTATTTCTTTTTCAGTTCTTTTGAATTAACTAACATATGCAAGAACTCTGATACCAGTATCAGCTTTAAATTTCTTTGTGTTGGAGGTATTTCTTTTTGAAGTACATATGTGTATCTTCCATATATATCAAATGACACTTCTATTTGGAAGTTCTTAAACTTTATATCCTCTCTTAGATTGATTTAGCAATTCTTTAGGTTTGCTTATTCCAGACAAGGAGTTACAGTATCCACCCTAAAAATTGTGTATATAAGGTAGCTACGAGTATATCCAATAAATTGATAAATTGTTCAAGTAGTCCAGTCATTAGGTAGATTTACCCTGCAAAAGGTCGGGTATTTTTGATTTTTGGATATGTTATATATTTAGAGGTCTCAACAAAAAATGCAAGTTTTCCCCCTCGGGGGCCTTCGGGAAGCACCGCCAACTTGAGAAAAAAGGCGCAAAAAAGCGGTTTATTCTAAATATCTCTTCACTTATTTGCATTAGGCAAAAATAGTTATTATCTAATTTGTTGACTATAAAATTCTCTACAACTTTTATCTAAAACATTTTTTTCTATAATTAATAGATAGCGAGCTACAGTGCTTCAAACAGAGCAATTTTTTTGAAAATTACATGAATGCTTCATTTAAATCATATTTTATTATATTTTTTTACGTTTTTTTACAAATTACTTTTTGACAATCATTAATTATTATTATTTAACTAATATATATAAATATTAATTATTGTTTATAGTTTTTTTTTTTCATTCTAAAGATTTTTTATAGTCCAGCAAATTTATGATTTTAGCTTAAAGTAATTACAACAAAAGCTTTTTAACGGAATCCAGTCCCAGAAAAGTGCGCTGAATAACATATCAATATTTTCCCGAAATCGGAACATGGGAACCTCCCGCCAATTTGGACAAATGGCGGCTTATTCAGGTTTATGGCCATTTGCTTAAAACAATTATGAAAATATTTAAATTATTCAAAACAAACAATATTAAGTATTTGATACTTAGTCTAATTGGCTTCACTATTTACAACAGTTTATATTCGCCGTGGCATCGAAAGAAGTAAGTTATCGATAATTGTTTTATAAAAATTGTTAACGTTTTCCTGCAATTTTTTAGTTTTTCATCCACCACTCTGATCTTGTTAAAGATATGATGACGCGGTTTTAAAATTTGAATTCAGCATAAAATTCTATTTAATATCATGTAATACACGATTATTGCCGATGAACAATTGGTGAGTTACTAACAACTAAACCTCACATGAAATCCCTCTAAAATTTTAAACATCTGAAAATCGGTTCTTTTCTCAATTTTTCATCAACCACTTTGACTTAAATACTTAATATTGGTTATATGTAAGCCTGTTGAAATTTTGAATGAGAAAATGAAAAAAGAGCCGATTTTCAGATGTTTAAAATTTTAGAGGGATTTCATATGAGCTTTAGTTGGCAGTAACTCGCCAATCGTTCAACGGCAAAAATAGTGTAATACACGATACGAAAGAGAATTTTATGCTGAATTCAAATTTTAAAACCGCATCATCGTATCTTTAACAAGATCAGAGTGGTGGATGAAAAACTAAAATATTGCAGGAAAACGTTAACAATTTTTATAAAACAATTATCGATAACTTACTTCTTTCGATGCCACGTCGAATGTAAACTGTTGTAAATAGTGAAGCCAATTAGACTAAGTATCAAATACTTAATATTGTTTGTTTTTTTGAATAATTTAAATATTTTCATAATTGTTTTAAGCAAATGGTCATAAACCTGAATATGCCGCCATTTGTCCAAATTGGCAGGAGGTTCCCATGCTCCGATTTCGGGAAAATATTGATATGTTGTTCAGCGCACTTTTCTCGGACTGGATTCCGTTAAAAAGCTTTTGTTGTAATTACTTTAAGGTAAAATCATAAATTTGCTGGACTATAAAAAATCTTTAGAATGAAAAAAAAACTATAAACAATAATTAATATTTATATATATTAGTTAAAAAATAATAATTAATGATTGTTAAAAAGTAATTTGTAAAAAAACGTAAAAAAATATAATAAAATATGATTTAAATGAAGCATTCATGTAATTTTCAAAAAATTTGCTCTGTTTGAAGCACTGTAGCTCGCTATCTATTAATTATAGAAAAAAATATTTTAGATAAAAGTTGTAGGGAATTTTATAGTGAACAAATTAGATAATAACTATTTTTGCCTAATGCAAATCAGTGAAGAGATATTTAGAAAAAACCGCTTTTTTACGCCTTTTTTCTCAAGTTGGCGGTGCTTCCCGAAGGCCCCTGAGGGGGAAAACTTGCATTTTTTGTTGAGACCTCTAAATATACAATATATTCAAAAATCAAAAATACCCGACCTTTTGTGGAATAAACCCTTATTTTTCTACCAAATGACTGGACTAAAGAGAGCAAAAGAAATTATTTTAATTGTTATATGGAGGTAATAAATACGAATATATGGCAGTGCCTCTGCTGCTGAGAACAGCGCCGTGATTAAGCTTCCAGGCAATAAAGGATTTTTTAGGTTTCACCCACAGTATATTTCTCTAAACAACAATAACCTAACGCATAAAACGTGACCAAGCGCGACTTTTGTGCTATAGGTTAGCTTATTATTGTTATATTTAGAGAAATGTATCATTTCTGTCGTCACCACCGAGACGCCATAACTGAAGTCGGCATCAGACTGCGGCCCCTTTGTCAGGACCACAATCCCTTGAGTCGTGTGAGCCGGCTACGTTCATGTTGCTCATTATATTACAGGGGTTGGTTAAACTAAAACCTTACTACAACATATACTTTTTAAATTTTTACCTCTCGCTAAGAGAGGTATTGGAATCATGCTAAAAATTGCATATCCAGATTTTAGTAGATAAGCACGTTTTAAGGTTCTTAGAATCCGATTATAACATTTTTACGATGATGTATGTGTGTGTGTGTGTGTGTGTGTGTGTGTGTGTGTGTGTGTGTGTGTTGGAGGCACGGTTTCTCAATTACTATAAGACTTAAAAAATATTTAACTGCAGTTTCCTCAATCTGACATTCCTGGGTAGAGCTAATTAGATTTTGGTAGCAATTGGACAACCGGAAGTAATAGTTTCTTTAAAAAATCTTCTAAATATTATTTTTTGAAAATTTCTGTTATCACTAATAAAGAATATAAAATCTCTATCCGATACATTTAAAATTTTTATTATATCTTCTATGAAGTTAAAAATAGAGACATATAAATATATAAAATAAGAAGATGTAAATTTATCTCGCAGCCCATAGAAAACAAGTGGAAAAATTAAAATGTTTGAAATTGACATATGAATGTGTGTCAAAAAGCCAAACATATTACTGGAGACTTTTCTTGGGAAGTACATTTAACATATTTCTTATTTTATTATTAATTAAATATTTGTAATTATAGATACATATAATACATATACCCTTCAGAAATACCATCAATCTCAGAAGAATAGAATGAATTAAAAAAATATAAAAATTTATAAAGAAGATATGTGCTTTTGTGTGTATCAGAAATGTCAAATATGTACAATAATTATATAGCCTAATATGGATATGGCGAGAGGTCTTGTGATGGCCACAACAGATTTTTAAATAAAAATTTCTGCTGTTCAAATTTTTTTATAATGTGTAACATTTTAATTCTAAACGTTCTTTTATTTACAACTGTACTCTAAAATTAATAGATACAGTAAAATAAATAAAATTATTGAATTTCCTATATATATATATATATATATATATATATATATATATATATATATATATATATATATATATATTGCGCAATTACAACGTACACAAACATGTGATTTTGTCAAAATTACTATAAGTATTTATTTGTGTAAATTTTAACCAAAATTATGTCAAAATTCTTCTGTATTTATAAAATCAGTGACTTTCAAACATCTTCACAAAAACTGTCCTGATGATGTGTAAAAACCAAATACACGAAAACTTGACAGATTTTAAAAGAATCTACTTTAATTAAAGCCCAAAATCCACTGACACACAAAATTTTCCTCCTTAACTAATCGAAACACATGTTTTTCTTATTGGAGCAGCGCTACCTTAAAAATCAACTTTATAACGAGATATCAAATATTATCTTATTAAGTTATGACATAACAATTAAATTAATTATATGTAAATGATTTGGCTATTTCCTAATTTCGATACAAGATTTAATTTGCTTGCCTAAGGTCAGAGCAAAAATGAAATTTATCGATGAATTCAAATAAATTTATTATTTATGTACAATGAAATAATAAGGATTTTTTTATAACATTTGTTCAAAATGTTCACCCCTAGCAAGCAAACATGCACGACAACGATCTGCCACTGCTTTGGTCGCTGCGTGACAGCGTGACGTTGCTCGGGAGATATGGTTTCGCGAACTTGAATAATTTTTCTGTGTAGAGTGTCCAAATTATCTATCGGTTCATCATAAACTCTTTCTTTTATGGCACCCCAAGCAAAGAAATATCTAAAGGTGGTAGTTTGGACGAACAGGCTGGCCATGGTACAGGTCGTCTGCGACCAATCCACCGTTATGGATAGTGTAAATTTAACCACTCTCTTGGTTGTCTCCCATAATGTACAGGGCAGCCATCTAACTGTAGCCAAGAGTTTCTTCTTCTTGCTAATGCAACTTCTTCCATTAAATCATTCAAATCTTTATTTAGAAATTTTTCTCTTTAATTGCATGAGGATTTTCATGTAACCAAAGATAAGAATTTCTTTGATTCAAAACTATATGTATCTCCCGAGCAATGTCACATAGCGACCAATGCAATGGCAGATCGTTGACGTGTCTGTTTGCTTCCTACAGGTGAACATTTTGAACAAATGTTATACAAAATAGTTATTATTTTATTGTACATAAATAAATTTGCTTGAATTCATCGATAATTTTTTTTTTATTCCGGACCCCGGTGCGAGCAAACTAAATTTTGTATTGAAATTAGGCAGTAGCCAAATCATTTACCTACCTATAATTAATTTAATTATTATGTCACAACTTAATAAGTTAATGTTTGATATCTCGTTATAAAGTAGATTTTTTAAAGTAGCGCTGCTCCAATAAGAAAAATATGAATATCTCTGACAAAGTATTTACGGACATTTGATCAAATGAACTTGTCACCTTATTTTTACGTATTTAACTCATGGTTCAAGTTATACCGTTTAAATCTGGGACACTTATATATATAACAGATTTCAAGCAGACACCAGGCATATTCAGATAATTTCTCGTCAATTTGTTTTTAATGTATTGTATAGTTACACTGAATTATTTTTTATAAATCATGATTGTAGTTGATAATGAAGATACGAAGGTACCTATATTCGTATAGTGAGTTTATCGTATGGATCACTTTGGAGTGATTTGAAAATTAGAAATAATTTTCAATTTAATTTCAGATGGATTCGAATTGAGGCCATCAGTTCTACAATCAGTTACTTAACACACTCATCTACATATCCTAACACAATAGCTATTTGTGTATTAAGAGCGCAAAATGGGACATTGTCGATTGAGAGGTTGTTGCCGCGCGACGCAGGAGCGCGGCATTCTCTCGAAATCGACAATGTCCATTTGCGCTCGAAACACACACAAGATTTTTTCTACAGTCACCACAATGGGGTCCTCCACCATAACAAAAAATAATACAATGTACACATTGTACTTACAGTACTGCTCAATAAATAACGATTGGCTAATATAAAAGATATGGTTTAAACTCAAAATGCTTTTAAATGATTATATCACTACATTAGCCTTCTATTCCATAAAATAAACCAAAATTTGAGCGCGGAAGCAAGGATTTGTGATGAGTTTTTGTAGCAAAATGTGTGGTTAGTTGTCATGCCTGTCACTGAAAAAATTAACAAATATTTCAAGGAATTTGTGATTATATACACATGTATGTTACCTGGTATATTGACTAACTTCTCGCAATTATTTAAGTAACGAAATAACTAATAACTTTATTGTAATCAAAATAAATACAGTAAACTCGAGAGCAGATGTCACAGTACGACTCTCAAAGTCGCCACTCTACCGCCATCTGTATACAATCATTCCTATTACTACACAAAAAAAATTATTTTATATTTAATTTTATTTTATCGTTATTTTCCATTCTTCTTGAGCTATTGCTTTAATCTAATCTAAGCATTTTATACTTTCGTTTTTGTAAATTAATGCCCTATTTTATTTTCACAGCAGTCCGGTATTGTGTTTGGTTATGCAATATACCGGCAGAGCATATGTCAAATTGACTTGTGTACGTGGTAAATGTGTAACTACAGTGCCATTCGTTCCTAACTAAACGTTTCTATTATGAATGTAGACAAGTGTCATTTCTCAACATTGTATATTTAGAAATTTGGACAGCGAGCGTTTTTCTACTTTGTCGCGCATGAGCGGCAAAGTGAAATTTTGCGTTGACAAAAGAGAGCGCAAATAGCTACTTTCTATAGTGACTGTAGAAAAAATTATTTATATTATAAGATTTAAAATGGAATTTAACAATGAGGGATAAGCAGAGGAAATGTATAATGTGAGAGAAAATTTATATTAAAGTGGTGTGGTCTGCACAGGAAGGATAGACACGCTCCGTGCTCCATCACGCTTCATGTAGCAATTTAATTTCAAACGGAACTGCTGTGGGTGAAACAACATTTCAATTTTGCTGCACTCACTGATACATAAACGGTTTAAATGAATTCTTACTATTAAACGTACTCCCACATTAATTTTCAGTTTTTTCTTTATTCAATTTCTTGTCAGACTTTTTATTTTGCAAAAAAAAGATAAAAAACATTTAGTGTGTTTAAAAAACACATTACTGCACAGAAAACCGTTAATTGCTTAATCATTTGAAAGCTACACAATGCTATTAAGAGATAAAATCGTGAAAATAAGAAACAAAAGGAAAGAAATAAAAAAGATAAAGATAACAGACAACCTTTGCGCATCTTATCCAGATTTCATTTCCAGCTACTTCTAACTTGAGAGATATAAGCGTCAAATGGCAATGAAAACGAGATAAAATTTTTGTTTCAAACTTGTTTTTAATTTTAATCTAAATATCTAACGTTAAAATTCTTTAAATGTGAATTTCTAATTTATGTTTACAGTAATTTAGAAAATTTTTATAATTAAACATTTCATTATAAATTAAGGGCATTAGGAATTATTTTAATTCTATTATGTATCATATTAGATGATTCGGATATGATTCATATACGAATATATTGCTTGTTTTTCCTCGAAAATCTATTATGAACTCCAAATTAAGTACCACTTCCGGTTTATCATATATATTCAAAATCTAATATGTTGTTTCAAATTATATACAGGGTGTACATTTTAAAACGGGTCATAGGACTATAACATAGAAGAACAATTTTTAGGCGCTAAAAGTTTCTATATTAATTTATTGAAAAAATAATTGATTCCTATTATAAAGAAAAAAAAACGAATTTTTTAATACCTGCCAAACACATATTACATTTCTGTTTCATATAAAGCCAGAAAATAAATATAAAAATTTGTACAATTAAGAAAAAATATCATTAGCCATGAAACTGATAGTAACAAAACATTGTCATTTTTTACATGATACGGGACAATTAAAGATTAAAGTTATTAATTTATGAACTAATACAAAATAACACAAAATAAAGAAAACACTAGGATATTTATGGGGTCCCGTGGCCGCGTTCCAGAGTGTCCGGTCGCGAACCTGGGGAACCGGGTTCGATCTCGACCGACGCCAAATATTTCGAATTGGCACAAAAGTGACCCCTGTGGTACACTCTCCACGCCAGCCCGTTAGGTGACGCCTGGTAAGCGCCCGCACGGTACAAATATGTAATCATCATTACCGATATCTGCGATAAAGCAGATTGTGGCACACTCAGAAATGGGTAATATGCAGTGATGATATAAACAATTATTTTTTGTTGTGATAGGTATTTACAAATTAAAGATGATCTACATGTAATAAGAAATAAGTTATAAGAAACGAGAAAAACTGCAAACTACAAGGGAACAATTAAAACTATTTAATAATTTGTAATTTTTCTTCATGAGACAAATTAACCATGATTTTTTCTTAATAAAACGAAAATAATAATTTTACAAACAATGTGCATTACGACGTTTATTAATCACAGTCTTATGTCAAGAATTGTTTTGTTTCTGTCAGTTTCACGGCTATTGATATTTTGACTTAATTGTGCAAATTTTTAAATTTATTTGCTGGCTTATATGAAACAGAAATGTAATGTGTTTGGTATTAAAAAATTCGTAATTTTTTTCTCTATAATAGGAATTATTTTTTCAATAAATTAATATAGAAACTTTTGACGCCTAAAAAATTGTTTTTCTATGTTATAGCCCTATGACCCGTTTTAAAATTTACACCCTGTATATGTTTTAAATACCAAATTTCAGAAGTTTTGGATCGCATTTTTAAACATAGTTTTTTTTTTTTTGAGAAAATCAGTAAAGTTCTACTTCCGGGTTATTAATTTTAGAAGAAATCTAATTTATGTCATTTTTATTAATACAAAAGTCATAAATACCAAATTTGAAAAGTTATGGATTATGTTATAATATATTTTGCACGAAAATCTGTCCCCAGCTTCAAGTAAAGTATCGCTTCCGGTTTGTTAATTTAATCCAAAATTTAATATTTAGTTGTTTTTCTTGATACTAAAGTCTTAAATACTAAAATTTAAATTTGGATTATATTTTAATATAGTTTTCCATTAAAAACTGTTATGGGCTTCAAGTAAGTACTATTTCCGGTTATTAATTTTATCCAAAAATTTTTACTTTTTATATTAATGCAGAAAGATTAAATACGGAAAATAGAAATTTTTGGAAATTTGATATGAGTTATCGTGGAAGGTCACACAGACAAACATCATTGTAAATATTGTAAAAACGTGTTGTGGGGACCCTAATTTTTGAACCGAAATCATTACCTCCATTACATACGGTATGTCGGGAGGTAAAAGAATTCGTTATAAATAACTTAAAATAATGTTTTCATAACGTCACAATAACTATGTTTTTTAAATTTGTAATAAAAATTCATTAAAAAGTAAAATTAGAAACAATTTACTAATAAAACTTATACTAACCTTAATCTACAAATTAAATGAAGTGTTCAACCATAAGGATTTGAAATGCAATATGATGCCACTAGTGACGTTTACTCATTACATAATACGAATTAATAATAAACTACCTTATCAGAAAATTAGGAAATTATACGTCCAATGACAAAAATCTAAAAAAAATTATGAACGTGAATAGCGTTATCGTGAATCATTATTTGTTATCTTATGGTTACTTAGCGTTATATTAAAATTATTGCGTTAACGTTATTAAAACAAAAAAAAAAAAAAAATGAAACGTTATCGGGTATCGTAACATTGCGTCATTACGTCTTTCATCCCGGCTTAAAACACAATTTATTATTAAGAGTACTAAAATATGTATATTTTCAATATGACTCAAATATTTCACATACATAAATTGACATAAATTAATCCGAAATTATCTCTTTTATTAAGTTAGCTAGCAGCTCGTTTTATAACACAAAATTTATTTAACCCTTCGGCGGGCGCGCAGCGGCATTTTATGCCGCAATTTTTCTTTTTTACATATATCACATTTATTTTTATTTTCATAACTATGCCCTTTCTGGTATTCTTAAATGACTATTATAACAACGCATACTACACAAATCCGGTGAGTTGTAACCATAGGTCCAGTAGTATTCAAGCCGTAAAAGGGACAACCACCAAATAGCGGCACTCCGTGCCGCAACGCGACTAGCCATGTAAGTGATGTGTTTCAGAATTTTACTTTTTTATTTGAATGATTTTAAATATTTTAATGAATGTTATAACATCGATATAGTGTAAAATAACTTTACTTAAAAAAATTATAATTTTAGGAGTGGAAAATTTTCAAGAAGGAACCTCAAATTTAAATTCAAACCTGTCATCATGTGGTCGAGGTAACAAAAGTGTCGGTCACTTTAATTTTTTAAATAACTTTCAAGCCTTAATCCCTCAAAAAACCAGGATGGAGGTGAAGACCCACCCTCTTATCAAATTTACGGGGTTTTATAAGAGAACACATCTTACCACACAACATTAAATGTAAAACTTAGAACACAATAATGTAAAATGCTGAAGATGGAGGTTTTTGGACCTCCGAAACGTCCAAATAAATGTTAAAATCAAGAGAATCATGAATTATCTCTCTTCTCGAAATTTACAGCCCGATTCACAAAAAGTTTAAGCTAATCCTCATTTTTGGATTAGTGAATTCTATTCTATTCCGGTATTTAAAATTTAATTTTCATGATATTATCAATAAAGGTAGATACTAGAAATAGATTAGACTATATTTTAAGTTATAAACTGTCAAAATTAGAGTAGAATTCGCTAATCCAAAAATGAGGATTAACTTAAACCTTTTTGTGAATCGGGCTGTTGGTATTTATTGTTATAAGAAATATATTTAATTAAGTTTTTTTTATATTATTTTATAAATAAATGTTGTTTTTTGCATTAAATTGTAGTTCTTTTTACTTGCGGCATAAAATACCGCAGCGCGACCGCTCATGTGATTATCAAAAGCGCGCCCGCCGCAGGGTTAAGAGAATGAATACAAATTGAAATTTATTACCAGTATCGATATAATAATTTTACTTAAAATATTATCACACAAAACAAAGGACATTTGAAATATTTTGAATAATTAATGAAGCATAATTCATGTTCTAAAATTTACTTTTTCGTCCACATGATTTTCGGAAAATATCAAATACCTAGCAATTTCTTTGGTAATAACTGTGATAAAGTAATATAAAATGGGTCATTATTTTATAAATTCATTTTAAAATATCACTTAGAGTAACGATAATGACCTAATTGCTACCCTCTCTTTTAATATTGTAACATTTATTTATTTGGATAAAAATCAGAGATATATTAATAATTAAAATAACATTTTATTAAACAAGACATAAATAAGAAAAACTTAATAAACACTATGAATAAAAAATAATAAAATAATTGAAGACCATGAGTATTAATAAACACTTAACACTAAGATTATTTATTTAAACAATATTTATTTCACTAGCTATTTATTTCACTACACGCTCCAATCTCAGACTGCCGGTCGGTAGCAGACTGTTGTAGACTGCCTATTCATATTTATATCATTATTTATGTTCACGTGTCTCAATATCAGACTGGCCATGTCACCACGCGTTTTAATACGAGACCAATATCGGACTGATTGCCGGTTGTAGGCTGACTAACTGGACTTACTAAACTAGACTCCACAGAGCCGTTTCGCCTTCATATAGTACTGCATTTATCTAGAAAACATCGGACGCGTAACAGTTATGTCTTCGCCTTCCTTTGATTACGCTTTAAAAAAAATCTGTTGTATGTATTATACATATTTGACATTTCTAATCCACACAAAAACACATATCTTTCTATATATATTTTTATTTTATTCTACGAACAAGTTTCCTCTTATTCTTCCAATGTTCGAGATTCTTCCAATTCATTGATGAGATTGGTGGTATTTCTGAAGGGTATATGCAATATATGTATCTATAATTATAAATAATTAATAATAAAATAAGAAATATTAAATATACTTCCCAGAAAAAGTCTTCAGTAATGTCTCTGGCTTTTTGACTTTCACATTTACCTATCAATAACAATTACAATTTTTTAAAGAAACTATTACTTCCGGTTCTTCAATTGTTACCAAAATCTAATCAGCTCTTCCCAGGAATGTCAAATTGAGGAAACTGTAGTTAAATATTTTTTAAGTCTCATAGTATTTGAGAAACCGTGGTTCCAACATCCACACACACATCCGCACACACAGACATACACACACACGCACACTTTATATTATTCTATATGTTATAGTGTCTTTATCTCTAAATCTATACAAGATATAATAAAAATTTTAAGTGTATTAAATGGAGAATTTTATGTTCTTCAATATTTGTAATGACACAAATTTTCAAAAATTAATATTTAGAAGATTTTTTTAAAGAAACTATTACTTCCGGTTGTCCAATTGTTACGAAATCTAATCAGCTCTTCCCATTAATGTCAGATTGAGGAAACCGTAGTTAAACATATTTAAAGACAGTATTTGAGAAATTTTGGCTCCAACGTACACACACACACACACACACACACACACACATACACATACATACGGATATCATCGTAAAAATGTTATAATCGGATTATAGGGACCTTAAAACGTGCTAATCAACTAAAATTTGGATATACGATTTCTAGCATGATTCCAATACCTCTCTTAGCGAGAGGTAAAAAATTAAAAAACTTTAAAAAAATATTGTTTTTTATTGTATTTCACAGGTCTTGTGCATTATGCACACATACAATTCTAATTATTTCTTCATTGTATGAAGAAGTTTCTAAATGTTAGAGATTCTTCTAATTCGTTAACAAGATTGGCGGTATTTTTGATGGATATATGCATTTTACCTACAACTCTAAATATTTAATTAATAAAATAATAAGAAAGCTTAAATGCACTTCCCAGAAAAAGCTTTCAGGTAGTCACTAAAAATATTGGGTGCTATTCACAGCTCGATACTAAGCGTTACTAAGAAAACTGTATTAGGAATTACTAAAAAATCTATTCACAGCTCTATACTAGGCGATACGAAGCGTTACTAAGTTTTGTATTTAGTACACATATGTAAAACAAAGAAGTACCGTGTTTAAAATGGTTGAACTAGTGGAGGAGCGATAAGTAATTATCTCGCAACCGGTTCATACAACTCCGATTTTTATGTTTTTTTTTTTTAAATGTCAAATACTTCAACCTTTATAGTTTGAAAATTGACGCTCATTGTTATTTATTAAATTATTTAATTTTTAAAAATTATTATCGTCGTTAAAATAATGTTATTTATGATAGTATAATATTTAAATACGACATTCAGTGACCTTATATATTGGATACTGAGAAGTAAGATCTATTCTAAAATGATTGGAGTATATAATCTGATGTGGCCAGTACATAACCTCTCGCCGGATAGTTTACCTGACTGTGTGCATAAAACAAAGATTATTTTACGTCTTTGACGTTCAAACTTCTTATATATATTTACAAAATCTGTAGGTTATTTTAATATAAATTATATACAACAAATTTCAAAATATATTTTACCATATTAAAATTTTATGCAAATAACAGGGATTATTAATACGAACAATGTTTGTCTTCTCTACATACATGTACTGAAAACATTAATTTTGGGCAGTTTCAATTGTATAAGGTATATCTGGAAATGTGGGTATATTCGTACATAACTTCTATCAAATTTTCTTTTTTCATACATGTATCTAAATAACACATTGATTTTATTTCAATAAAGTGATGATAAGATTGCGCTCTTTTTATACTAATATCGATGTGTAATGTCGTCAATATTATATCTTATTTAAGAATAATTTGATAACTTTTTGCAGTTCAATGTTACTGTAGTCTACAGTGCTCGTACATTTTCCCATAATGTTTGAGATAAATTTAGCAGTCCTTTAATGTAGACTTGTCACTTCAACAATAGTCACAGGGTAAACTAATAATTAAGAGATTCTCTAAGTATATTTTTCTTAATTCACTTTCATCTCGTGTTTATAACATTTAAATATAGTGTTCCCTCTCGTAGAGAGCCATCTTATTCGCACTTTGTTCGGCTTGTACCGTCTACAATTCAAATGTCTTATCTTCTCGTAGGCAATCCATCCACCGCCTTTTCACTCATCCATGTGCGCTGAGGGCTGCCCTGATTATCTAATCTTGTCCGAAATTAGGAGCATTTTGGATATCTTCGTTTTTCATGCGCTCAGCTGGGAGACATTCAGCGACTACTTGTATTTCATGTTTCTTCTTTGCAAACTAACATTCTGCTTCATATGTGAGGAGACACTTAGGCTGGATGCACATCGAGTAACAAAAACGGTACTAAACAAAATGTTTTGCGACATACTTAAACACACTGACTGATCAAAAACGTTGTTAAACTAAACGTTGTAACTTTAAACAAAACTTCCCACAATTTATTTGTGGCGATATTCTTATAAATAGCAGGCCTTCCTTCAATTTAAAGCTTAAAGTTTTTTGGCGTCCATCTCTATCTATATTCATTGTGCAAACTTACATAACATAACAACGTGCTGTGTAGATCAAATACGCAGTCGCAATGTGTATACGCATGTGTACAATGAAATGTTTGTTCCTGTTGGCCCGCTGAGCAAAAGTCCGTGTTTGCGGGTTCGACAAAGTTGAGCATGTACTCGTATACACGTGCCTGATGATGTCCGCTTGGTACCTACTTGTCCACTTAGACTGACTGAGCAAAAATGTTGTAATACAAAATATTTTGTTACATACCAAAACATTTTTCTCGAATACAACACACACTGAAGTATCAAAAATGCCATTATACACAACAATTTGTTCGAAGATGTCTGATCAGACTCAAATGTGCTTTTTGTTTTGCTTGATCAGTGTGAGTTATCCCATATACCAAGCACTGAAACAACAGTTTCAAACAAATTTAAGCAAGAACGCTTTGTATAAAAACGTTTTTGTTCGTTTAGTGTGCGCCCAGCCTTAGCCGTAATGATAATTTATAACAATTAGTATAACAAATTAGAACTCTTGATATTTGAATTTTGGATAATCCATTTGTTATATTATTGGCCAATTTACTGAGTGTAGCAGATGCAGCGATAGAACATCTGAAAAAAGTGTACGTACAAGTGCCTTTGTGGCTGTATAATTATTTTTCACCGATTGAATGAAAGTGTAACCTTACAAATTTTTTAATACCAAACCCCATTGACCAGCCACCTGCTCTGTACTGGGAATTGTGGCTGCAGAAAAATCGGGCTGTTCTGTACGCCCTCTTGTACAGAATACAGCGGTGAAATTTGCACAAATTGTCCTCCAAGACCAATGACTACATATAATGATGACGAAATAGAAGACAAAGAGAATGTACAAAATAATTAAAAATATTTGTAAAATGTATTTTGTAATAAATTTCTATTGACAACGAATTAAAGTAATCATTTTTTGCTGCATTGCACTCATTGTCTTGATCTTTGAAGACTAGTTAATATAATAAACGTATTTTTAAAACATATTTTATTTTTAATTTATTTTTCTCACCAGGAATATTAGAAAAAATAAGTTTTCAAAATATTTTGACTTTTTCGAATTTTGAATATTTTTTTTTGGCTAGAGTATCATTTTTTACCTATAAAGGTTAAAGTATTTTTAATTACGGACATTTAAAAAAAAATTATTAAAATCGGAGCTGTTTTCACCGGTTTCGAGACAATGCACTTTTTTGAGCTAACGCTCCTCTACTAAACGAGCGAGTTTGTACCAAATAATAACGGAAGTGCCTACTAAATATTTCTTGAATGCTAATAAAAATACAATTTGAATTTTGACTTTGAAATTAAATTTATGGTTGTCAAAATGACAGTTTATAATTTAGTACTCATCATAATTTTATGTCAAATACTTTATAGGATATTTACATGGTATTAGCCAGCAGACAGTTAATCGTATTATCCGAAAAGTTTCTGTAGCGTTGGCTCGAAAACTTACAAATTTTGTGAACTTCTAAGAAAATTTAAATGCACAAAAATGAAAATTATTTGACCTTGTTTGGATTTCCGGGCGTGATTAGGTGTATGGACTAAACACATATAAAAAATTAAAATCCTGACCAATTAATTACACTTCTTTAAATATTTTATGTTCTACTGCATAATAATCACTTGGTTTATGGTTACATTTACAGTCGATAATGTGACACCTTATTGGACTAGTACATTTACTTTATTTTATTGGACAAAACTGTCACTGTAAAAAAAAAATGTCACAAAAAATGACCTTTTTATTTACATGAAATAACAAATATGTACGTATTTTCAACAAATTTTTCGACTTGTCTGGCAATGAGCCTGTTTCACATTTTTCAGAAGCTATTTTAAATGAAAGTTTATGGAATGATTTTCTTAGTAATAATTTTTATTTTAATAATTTGTTGTTATTTGTAGAAATAATTAAATAAAAAGATTGGCGCCCTGAAAAACTACCCCCCACTCCTGTGACGTAGAAGCACATACATTACATCATTAATATCCAATAGGAAAATAGTTTTTCCATCACCTACGTTTATTCATATTATTTATAATCTTTTAATTTGACATTTGATGCTGACATTGCTCATTGTAAATGAATAATAAAGTAATAATGGCTAATTCAAATTATACTCAAGGTAAATCGGACAATTAACCGAAGGTCGATAGCTGGATGATGGCTGAATTTATATCAGAACGATTGTTTTACTGCTACCGAAAAAAGGTTGATGTAAAATAAAATATAAAACCTGAATTTATTATATAAATTGATAATATATTTTACTTTAAAGTTCTGATCGCGATTCTTATTTGACACTTGTTTGACAACTTTGACAATACACTTGACACCTTAGAACCGCTGAAAATGTATGTACTCTGACGTCACATTCTGTTTCAGATCACGTGACTTATTCAAAATTTTATCCAAATTTCAAAAATTAATTGTAAAATATCTAAAGGATATTTCGTGATATTATCAAATTTGAGGCTCTTTAAAGAACAATATCTTTTTAAATTTAATACTTAGAAGTCATAAAAATTCTTGCAACAGTGTAACCCACCTTTATGAGGCGAATAAACAAATAAATTTAAAGAAAGGGTTCTTGCCAGATTTGGAAGTTACGTCTCGTATCAAATTAGTTAGTGATGTAATAACGAATATTATTTACTTACTGTGCTTAGATGCTGTCTCTGAAATGGGTCGCCCAAGGGTGGATTTACACAATTGATTATAAAAATATAAATAACTTTATTATTAAGTTTAGGTAGTATACAAAATAGAGTCTATACTCGTTGACTGTAACGAACAGGCTACAATGTTAGAGCTTCTTCCTGTCGTTCAGTCGTCTATATATATTCACGTAAAGATAAGTCAGCAAAGAAATTGAGGTCTGGTATTTGTTGTAATATTAAGAAATATCTATTCAGCAATTGCCTACTTATATATGAGTACTAGGTTAATTTGGAAATATACGCAATCTCATTTATGTGCTGACTTAGGTTTACAATAGCCCTATTGTTGTCAACTCTTCTACACTTTCTAAACTATCCATTTCTTTGTGTAAAGACATGGTTAATAAACAAATTATTAAATCATATTTTAACAATTTTTGACATTTGCGTAAATACAAAAAAAAAAAAAACATTGAAACAATAGCATCATTAAAGTTATACCGAATTTTTATAAAGGGAAATAAAAAAAATAATTTTAGGAGCTATCCAGCTTTTCTAGAGCAGTCGAACATAAAGCTTTGTATGTAATTCGTACATAAACAAACTTTATAGACTCGCCTTATTTATTAGACTCGCTCGCTCTGCTCGTTCGTCCATAAACAGCGGCTCGTCCAATAAGTTGTATATTATGTACTAATTACATAAATAGCTATTATAGAATTGTTAGCATGAATGTCATTTGATGTTTGACATAATATAATGTAAAACTATGACTACCAAACATATTTGCGATGTTGTCAACTATGATTTTCGCTCGTCACTTGAATTAACTAAAACACGCTAGCACACAGCTCTGAATAGGCAGTGTATTAAATATTGTTTTAGCGCTAATACATGTTTTAACTAAAACACCCTAGTGTACAGCTTGTGTCGATGGTCACTGGATTTGAATTTATTCTTTCGTGTTTAAGGTTGTAGTCTTGTGGTTAGCAAGTTAGTTATTTTGCTAAAGTTTGATTATTTAAATCAAAGTTCAAATCCCATAAGTAAAAATATTATTTTTGCATTTTTTATTGTTTTGTATTGTTTTGATTTACGCATACAATATAATTGTGTGGTTATATTGTACGTCGTTTGTTGTAAAATGTATTGTTGTATTTTGGTTATAGCTGCTAATGTTTATAAAATTGTTGTTTGTCAGCTATTGTGTGGTCAAGTGGCCAGTGCGCTTGTCCAATCGTAGGTTCGATCCCATCTGAAATTATATTTTCTATATTTTCACCTCCCGCTACCCTTGATAAGGGAGGTATAGGGATCGTGCTAAAAATCTCATATCAAGATTTTAGTAAATGACCACGTTTTAAGGTCCCTAGAATCCATTTTTAACATTTTCACGATGATGTCTGAATGTGTGTATGTGTGTATGTATGTATATTTTGTCTTCGCTCTAACTCAAATACTATCATTCAGAAAAATCTGAAACCTTGCATTTCAATTCTATTCTAATACGAAAAGAAGCCATCAAATTTTGGTGTAAATCGGATAACCGGAAATGGCACTTTACCTGAAGCTCATAGTGGTTTTTCTTCAAAATATACTATTAAATGTCATTTTTTCGAATTTTATGTCTTATCAAAATTAAAGATTATTGAATTTTCTACAAGAATACAGTAATACTTTTTCTATATATTTTACAGATAAATTTAAAAATAATTTTTGTATTAGTCGCGAAGCCTAAGATAAAAACTATTCCTTTGTTACACAGTTCATTTTTCAAATGAATGTAACTGACAGTAAATGTCACTGTCAGAAAACTTATCACTTCAAATTAATAATAGTGACATTTTAAAAAGAAAATAGTAAATAAAGCAATAGTTTTCTGCAATGGAACAGTTTGCAGCGTTAGTAAATACGTAAGTAGGTATGTATTTAAATTAATAAAAATTAAATAGCTGGAGGTTTTGTGTTGGCCACATCAGATTTTTTATTCAAACTTTGCGAGAATTTGCAGGTTGACTAAAAACGTGTTTGAACCTTTTATGAGATTTTTAACGCTTTTTCGGGGTATAAATACGAGCTCGAACTTTAGTTTCAAGGAGAGAGTGTGTGCTCTCACAAGGGAGCGTTAGCTCTCCAACGAACCTTAGACGGTGTGTGCCGTCTTCTGCGAACCTGGTGAGGGCCAGGTGAGCGGGTTGGTGATGACCTTGGCTGCCTCTGACTCAGTGCTGTTGGTGTGTGACAACAGCTAGTGAGAGAGTGCAGAAGGTGTACCGTACCGGTGTAGCCAGTTGTTTCTGTGCAGTGGTGTTGGCTACTGTTTGCCGTAATCGCGATTGTCAGTGAGTGTTAGTGCGTGTCAACACTGTATCAGCCGAAACCGCGATTGCTGAGGGGTGTTGTCAAGTGACAACGCTGTAACCGTACCGTGTTCCCGTAACTTTGGTGTGTGCCATTGTTATTCGTTCATAGCGTGTTCCCGCAACCTTGGTGTGTGCCATTGATGCCCGTTCATTGTTGATCGTGTATAGTAGAGAAAATATCCTGCAAGTATCGCTGGTTCATTTGTATGATAATTTGCCGATAGAATGCCAACGATTGTTACTTTGCTTTGTTTTAGTTATTACTTCTCGTTTTAATATATTTTAATAAATTATTAAAAAATGATTATAATTGATTTCATTGTCAAAAGCCGAACTCTGTCTCCACTAAGCTACCCGAGCACGTTTTGGGCGTTCAAGCCACCCTTTTCAGCGACGCTATGAGAGCGTCTTTTACAGGATCGACCATCTCTCCCTGTGCTGTGTTTGCAATTGATTGGCGCCCGAGCAACCCTTGGACAGCACGGAGAGACGAACAGGGACGTCGTCGTTGTTACAAATAATAATACTATAATAATAATACTATTTATTTCCAACAGACATAAGCCCAATTACAGGAAAACAATGACAAGCAATTACAAAAATATTACAAAAAAAAAAACATTATAAGTACCAACGTAAATGAATTCAATACAAAAAATATGAATTATAGTATAAATAATGTTTTACAAATAGAATACAGGCATCATTCATTTGATAAATAATCTAACAATATTTTAAGAGAACAGAAAAATATGTCGGTGTTAGCGGAAATCAAATTATAATTATTGCACATTATGTGTATAGGTGATTTTGACAAAGCGTTTGTACGTGCACAGGGCAAATAGAAAATAAAATTGAATCTGGAGTTGATCCGAGGGGTATAAAAGTTTAACTTAGAGAGGAGATATGAGCAATCAATTTTATTGTGAATAATTTTATAAAGAAAAGTAATAGATATACTTTGTCGTCTATTTTTAAGAGAAGTAAATCGAACAGTGTCTAGTAGTTCGACGTAATCACTACCTTGTGGAGGATAGTGATTCGTGGTTTTGTATATTAAGTACTTCACAAATCTTTTTTGAATTTTTTCGAGTGAGGAACTTTGATATTCAGATTGTGGAAACCAGGAAAGTATACAGTATTCCAGTTTAGCACGCACAAAAGAGAAATAAAGTGATGTAAGAGCAAGTACATTGGTGAATGTTTTACTATTCCTAATAATAAACCCTAATGCTTTATTAGCAGACTTACAAACATTTTTAACATGTTCGGAAAAATAGAACTCGGGGTCAAAAACGACTCCTAAATCTTTTACAACGCTACAGCGTTGTAGTGTTGTGGAATTTATATTATAATTAAATTGTATGGGATTCTTTTTCCGAGTGAAAGACATTACCTTACATTTGTCAGAGTTTAAATACAATTTATTATTATTGCACCAGGAGTATATATTATTTAAATCGGCTTGTAGAATTTTACAGTCATCGCTAGAAGAAATTGTACAAAAAATTTTGGTGTCATCGGCAAACATGAGTATGTTAGTAGAAATTATGGAGCTTATATTATCAATAAAAATTAGATATAAAAGCGGGCCCAGGTTCGATCCCTGTGGAACTCCAGACTTTACTGTACAACAGTTTGAGTTAAAGTTATTGTATGAGACATACTGTGCACGATTACTTAAATATGATGAAAAAAAGTTACAAAGAGACTTGCTAAATCCCAAATTATGAAGTTTCTCAATTAGTATAAAATGGCTAATACGGTCGAAAGCTTTAGCAAAATCAGTAAAAATCACATCGACCTGACCTTGTTTATCCAAAGATTCTAGTACGAATTGAGAAAAACAACATAAATTAGTATGAGTTGATCTATTTTCAGTAAATCCGTGCTGGTATGGCGAAATTAAATGTTTTATTTGATAATATAAATTATTGTAAATACAAATTTCTAATAGCTTGGCAAAATTTGATAAGATTGCAATAGGTCTATAATTTTTGATATTCTGTGGGTCACCAGATTTGAGAACAGGACATACACGCGCGGTTTTCCAACAGTCAGGAAAGGTATTATTTATTAAGCATAAGTTAAATATATAGACAAGCGGTTCAATGAACGCATTTATGCAATCCTTAAGGAGGAAACTGGGTATGTGGTCGCTGCCTGATGTAAATTTATTTTTCAGCTTTTTTGCTGCATTTAAAATGTCATCGCGAGTGATGGTTTTGATGTCAATAAGCGCTGCGTTATTAATGCATATACTAGGGTTACCACAGGTGGTCGGATCAAGGAAGACACTACTAAAATAGTTATTAAAAGCATCAACAATGTCTTGCGGGTTGTCATAAGTAATATTGTCTATTTTCATTACGCCTGGAATTCTGCTGTTACCTTTCATTTTACGGAAATGCGACCAAAATTGCTTACTATCATTAATAATGCTAAATTCGACGTTAGTTAGATATACTTTATAACTTTCATGTATTAGATGTTTTGTTATTGATCTATAATGCTTAAACATTTGATAGTCAGTGTTCGATTTACTTCGAGTGTAACGTTTATGGAATTTATTTTTTAGTTTAACATTTTGAATAATTTCGCTAGTGAACCAAGATGGGTATTTGTGTTTTTTGTGCTTGTAGGTGGGTACATATTCATTTAAACTAGGGTTAATCAGATTATAAAATTCGTGGCAAACTGTGTTAACATCTGTAACCTCGAATAAAGTAGTCCAATTAATGCTAGAAAAGGAATTGTATAGTTCGATGAAATTTGCTTTTCTAAAATTGTATTGTTTATTTACATGATTAGGTTCAAAAACACAATGAGAAATATTATCGTGATATAGGTTTATATTTAAAGAAGGATGATAATTGTCCTCGTACACGAGAGGCAACTCTTCTTTAGAGAAATGGCGCCCGAGCACGGACGTCGCCTTTACAAGCTTTAGTATCGAGCTGTGAATAGCACCCACATAAAAATTTAAAATCTTCACCAATTAATTACACTTCTTTAATTTTTTTATAGAAATGTCAACATATGTCATGTGAATGTCATTTGATGTTTGACATAATATACTGTATAACTATGACTACTAAACATATTTGCGATGTCAACTATGTTTTTCGCTAGTTACTTTAATTAACTAAAACACGCTAGTATAAAGCTCAGAACAGGCAGTGTATTAAATATTATTTTAGCGCTAATACATGTTTTAACTAAAACAGCCTAGTATCGAGCTGTGAATAGCACCCGTTGGTTTTTGACACTGATATCTGTTATTTACAAACTATGTTATAAACATTTGAATTTGTCAACTGGTTCCTTAATGTTTCAGATGTAGAATTTTATGTTCTTCAATGTTAGTAATAACACAAATTTTCAAAAAAAATATTTAGAATTATTTTGTAGAAACTACTACTTTCGGTTGTTCAATTGTTACCAAAATCTTTTCAGCCCTTCCCATAAATGTCAGCTTGAGGAATAGTTAAACAGGTCTTATAGGGCTATTCTGTAAGCGATCGTTATGACATATCGAATCGTTATATCGTTAAAATAACGATAATCGTTAAAGTGGTATTCTGTAAGCAAAAATTCAATTGTTCATAACGACAAGATGATAACGATTTTCGTAAAATCGTTATTTTTTAACGACAAGAAAAAACTGGTCGTTATGACGTTATATTAACGATTTGTTGTATTTCAATCATATTTCAATATTCTTGAAATATTAAATGCCATTATAATGAATGGTGATCCCGAATTATTATTATTTCTTCACTTTTTCGAAGAAAATAATGAAAGGTAATTATATATTTTAAAAATATGTTAGATTATATTCCAACTTTACTATATATATATTTAACATGAAAAATCGTCGAAAAACTCATAGGGCTTTAAGAGATAAAAGTGATCCTTTTACTATCCCAGAGGAAAATTTTAGAAAATTATTTAGATTATCAAGAGCCGCCGCAAGAGATTTTACTGAACTGTTGCCATTCCTAGAATCAAATACAAGGATAACTGCTATACCAAATCTCCTAAAAGTACTCTATATTAATCATGCTTTATTTTACTGAGTGCATTTAATCCCCTAGCTAATTCAGCATATGCTTCTTCAATCTGATTTGGATTCTCTGGATAATATTTATTTGTTCTCAGAGCGATATTACTTGCAAGAAAGTCTACATAATATTCATATTGTTCTTTTGAAGTTTTTGAGGCCCTCGTTTTCTTATCCATATCTATTATAATAGAGAATAATAATAAATAGCCATTAATAAAATGAAATAATAATAATAATAATAATCTCCGCCAACAATTTTCAAAATGAAATTTAAATGTCAGTTTAGTAATAATAATAGTGAATTGAGTAAACAATAGTACCAATCGCAAAAAAATTATATCGATTTCGTTATCAATTAAATTCGTCGATAATGTTTTAACGATCGATCTTACAGAATACAAAAATAACGATTTTCGTAAAATACAAATAACGATTTTCATAACAACGATTATCGTTATAATAACGATTCGTTAAGCGAATGTTTTAAAGAATAGGCCTGTTAATCCTTATAACTTTTGAGGAATCGTCCTTCCAACATCCACTCTCGCACATACATACACACACACACACACACACACACACACACACACGCACACAGACATCATTGTAAAAATGTTAAAATCGGATTGTAGGGTCCTTAAATCGTGCTAATTCACTAAAATGTGGATATGCAAATTTTAGCATGTATCCAGTGCCTCTGTTAGCGACAGGTAATAAGTTGGTTTAATCCTGTTACAAGGTCAAGCGTCTCATGTGTTTGTTGCACTGTAATTAGCCGCCGACTGATTTAGACACGGCTTCGCCCAGTGGCGTCGGTATCGTGCACACTACAATATTAATTTAATTTGAATTAATGTCATTGATAGATTTCTTAGATTCGGTATTCTCATCTCTGTATAAACTGTCTGTTAACTGTAAGAATAAGAATATATCATCGATATTATAAAACTTATAAAACTTACACATGTCAACTTTTCGATTTACTACTTTTTTTTAACTCTATTTGAAAGTACAGCAGGATTGTAAAAAAGTCATTTGGGCTCGTGGTCATTTGGAAACAAATGCAAAATCTGTGGTCTCTGTAAATTTACATGGTAAATATAATGAAAAATAAATATAACTTGTTTTATTTCCGAGTTCGTTTAGCTTACATTTAAATATACAAATATATATATATATATATATATATATATATATATATATATATATATATATATATATATATGAGGTTAGTTCATTTGTGAGTTATTTAGTTTCAAATTTGTTTTTGTCCATTTCTGAAAACCGCCACTACTGAGAATTGTATAAAAGATGAAAGATAATGAAATATCTTTCAGAACTCATATTATTAATTGGAAAAATACTACCTTTTTTTGGGTTTAAATTAATAAATACAGAACATAAACTAAAAAAGGTAGTATTTTTCCAATGAAAGATAATGCTTTAATGGACTTACTGACAAGAAAAACTTCTATTTACCATTCGTACTAGTAATGGAGTGGGGCGCTAATGCAAGTCGTATCACTTTTATCGGTCTTCACAAGTGTGACCAGGCACTCACCGAGATTTTCAGATTGCTCAAACCTTTGAAAATAATACAGAAATTAGTATACCGCACAATATCTCGGTGCAATAAGACATTATCTGTTGAAGGCAGGTCAAGAAGTGGACGGCCGAGAATTGTTCGCACCTCTTATGTGGTCAAAACAGTGCAAGAGCGCATAAGGCGAAATCCCTTGTGTAAACAAAAAGTCATGTCCCTTGAACTATATGTGAAATTTCACTCTGCTTAATATCAGTTAGAGTGGAGCAGCATTAAGTGTCCGTGAAGTGCATTATATCTTTAACAGCTGACTAGTATATAACTATAATATTTCTTCCGGCCGACACGAAAAGTCCGATTTTTCAGACCGGGCCAAGGTCGTAAGTCCGACTCGACATACTTTTTTCAACTGATCACATGGTTCGGTCGGAAAAGAATATCTCCGACCCGGCTTGATGATCGACTCGAAATCGGGCACAGCCAGAGCTTGCGATGAGTGCAATGCATTCCTAAGTAGTGTAAATATTTGAGTATTAAAATAATTTAGGTAAATAAACACTGGTTTAAATTTTTAAATCCACGTTTAATAAATAATCACAATATGTAGGAATATTCAGAAAAAAATTTCTTGATGGATTATTATTATTATTATTATTATTATTATTATGCTTGCAATATGTTACAATATAATCAAATTAAAATCCTGTAAATACACATATTGGGAACACGATATCATATACTGTCGGAGTCAGGAGATTCTAGGTGGATAGATATACAAGCGAACATGATCGTAAATCAATTGCTCGGTTCCCGGGAGGTTGGCGCGTAGTCATTTGTTATCCGCCATCATGACAAGAAAACGGAAATTCCTTCACACGCATGTCAGTGTAGCTTTGCTGGTTGCCTTCATCTCAATGCCCACTTAGTAGACATCTTTCCCTTGTCGTTGACGTGTAAGTTATAATAATTAGGTTCGAAATTATATTTTTAAAAAGTTTATTTATTGATAACGATAACAATACAATATTAGGAAGGTTTATTCTACTTGTGAGAAACAACTAGACTAAGAGCAACAGCTAGACTACTATCTCTACTTCTTAACACCTATTTATAATATATAGCTATCTATGCTTACGTTTAACAATGATACGGCGAATGGTAGATAATTAATTAAATATAGATATATATATATATATATATATATATATATATATATATATATATATATATATATATATATATATATAACTCCTCCATCCTAAAACAGACCGTATCGGTTTCATTTATTTCATCTAATTCAATAATTGAAGATGCTTTTGATCTTTTACATAATTTAATTTTTGTCCTATATATTAATAATAATATTATAATAATGACAATAATGGTTACAATAATAGATGTGTTAATAATAGGGTGACTTACAAAATCAGGCGTATTTATTTCGTGAATTTTGGAATGTTCCTTTATTTTTATGTCTAAATTTTCAATTTGCTTCAAACTAACATTTTTGTTCGTTAGTTGATTATTTGGTATTTTGAAATCAATATTTTCAAAAATAATTTCTTTATTATATATTACAGAGTTTTCTAGATGATAATCATTAATTTGACAATTATTTTTCGTAATAAACTTATAATATACTCCTTTAATTAGTTTGTGTTTTTCATAATTGTTACATTTTATATTCACATTTTGAATTTTATTTGAAGCAATTATAATAATGTTTGAATTTTCAATTTTATTTACAACAAAACTATCATGAATAGAATGATACATGCATTCTTTATTATCTTGTAATTTAACAATGTTTATCAAACAATTATTTATTTCTATGAAGTTCGAATGACAAAAATATTTTTCTTTATTACTAACACATTTATCAATATCATATAATTTATTATTTATTTCCATTATAAATATCTTATTTGCATTAAGCATTTACATTTTATTTTCTATAAACATAGGAATTGGTGTTAGTTGGGTTAGTGTTACAGAACTAGTGTCATACATTGGAATTTCCAATAAGTATTCTTCCAAGATATCGTTTCATTTAAAATTCCTTGAATTTGTATAATTCTACTTTTTAAGGCAATTTCGTTATGTTTTATATTGTCGAGTTGCTTATTAAACTTTTCCATAAGTTCTTTGTTCACCTTAACGTTTTCGAAATTTTGATCTTGAAGGATCTTTTGGTTTTCGTTAATTTTTTGAAATAACTTTTCATATTTTTCGCCATCCGAGGCATCAAGATTTCCTGTAATTGATTTTATTACTGTTCCGAGACCATTTAATATACCTGGTTTATTTCTTTTGTTATTTGCAATGGGGTCCTATACCATTTTTCTTTTATTTTTTTTTCTGTAAGAACAGGATAAAATAAGAATTTTAGTGCAAACGCGACTTAAAAATTTTACGTAATAAGCGAGATATGAATTTTTAAAGTTTAAGAATTTGTGCGTGACGTAGCAGGGACTAACAAGTGATCGACAAACAATGGGACAAACTGTTAGTTATAGAGGCAACAATTTTTTTCATGTTTGCATAGCTGAAATGTTTGTAAAGAAAAACTTATACGTTATATTCATGAAGAAATTATTATTAAGTATAAATAACGTAAATAATATCCTTTTTTTCCTAATAAATTATAGAACATTGAAACAGTTTGACAATATTATTACACAAAGCATGACGACAGATGGCGCCAGTGTTGGCCTGTTTTGAAGTTTCAATATTAATTTAACTAATATTATTATTAATTGAATTAATATTACAAATTGATTTAATTATAAATATATTATTATTGTTAATATTACTAGATGTTATAATTAAACAAATTCATCAAACACAAACTTGTTAAATGTTTTGGTAGGTTATGGAACAACATGTCATTTCAAATTCTTTTAAAGGTGACCGCTAAAGACGCGCGATTCTCCGTTTTAAAATCAGGCCACCAATCAAATTCTTAATACCTAACGCGTCATACCCAATTAGTAATCATCTTCAATCGCTTATAGTTTGTGACCTAGTCAATATTTAAAGAAAATTCTTTCACTAATACTCATTAATTTATGTATATTTTCGTCTTCTTATTTAAGATAGTTAAAATATGACTATGGTATAGGACCCTATTAATTTTATCTTGTTTTCCAATCTATTAAAATTAAATTCAAGTATATTTATATATGTCATTAATTCCGTATTATATTTATTGTTTTTTATACTTGCATTATTAATATATGTTAGTATCTTATTTTTATTTGATTCTATTTTATTAAATTCATTAACTATACTAGTAAGATTATATTTAAAATAACTGAACTGCGAGTGAATATATAAATAAGCTTTACCTAATTCTAAAATGTTTAGTCCGGGGTTGTTGTTTATTTCTTCTAACTCGTCGATACCTTCTGCGCATCTGTAACATTCGTAAATAATCGTGGTTTTTTAATTTTGTCAATTTTATGCTTTTTATTTTGATTGATTTTAATAACGCCTAATTTTGGATTATATTTTTCTACCTTATGAATTTTAAAGAGGGGTTTCTTAATTTTTTGTATTCGGCGTTTACCTTCTTTTATGAGCACATTTTCAGGGAGGTTGACTGGGTTTACATGATCATGGCGTTTATTTTTCTCTTTTTGGATATTTTCTTTGATTTTCAAATGAATAAATTTCATCTTGTCATTGTTATTCATTAAATGTTCTTCTGTTGTGGGTTCAGTTTCAAAAGGATCTTTTTGATTTTGCCCATAGAGAATTTCTAGTGGTGTGTGTTTAGTTGCAGTATGTATGGAATTATTATAAGCAATAATTGCGTATTTAATTTTAATTTCCATGGTTTCGTTTTTCAATTCGTCTCTTTGATTTATTATTCGTAAATGTTCGATAATTGTACTGTGAAATCGTTCTATACAACCATTACTTTTAGGGTTGTCGACACATGTCATGTGAGCCTTAATTTTATGCATTTTGAAGAGATTTTGTATTAAACCATTATTAAATTCTGTTCCTGAATCATGTGTTATTTCAGAGGGTATTTTATACTGATTAAAATATTCTAATAGTTTATCTGCTACTGATATAGCATTCATGTTTTTTATATGATATATTTGTCCAAATTTTGAAAATTGGTCAACTATAGTAAGATATTTTTTATTTTCTAAGGTAAGGGTGTCAATAGATAAAACTTCAAATGGTTCAGATGGAGTGGGTGTTAGGTTATCTTTTAATTGGAACGGATTTCGTTCGTATTTATTTATTTGACATAAGTGACAGTTGTTAATATATCGTTGTACATCGTTGTAAAGGTTTGGCCAGTAGAATTTTCGTTTTAAACTCATATATGTCTCAAGTATACCACGATGATTGCTTTTACCTTCATGGTGGTTCATAATTGTATTAATTTGTTCGTCTTGTAATTCTATATCTTCTAGGAGGTATTCACATGTCACTAATTTATAAGAATCTTTTACAAAATTTTTCATAAGAATGTCATTAAAATTTAGATGTAGGTCTTTTTCAAAAAGACAGTGATAAGTACATTTTGGTGCAAGATAATCTCTTAAAAATTTATTTATTTCAGTTTCTAAATTTGTTTTATTGAGTTTTATTATTAATCTTTGTTTTGAATTGTTGTGTAATTTGATTAAATTTACCTCTGTTTCTTTATCATGTACGGAAATGATTAATTGATTTTTTCCGCTATTTATTGCTATCTCTTTGTATGTTATGCCATTAACTTCATTTTCTAAATCAGAATGAACTGTATTAAGATCTTCTGAGTCTGAATAATTAGGGATTACACTATCGTTATCGTTGATATTAATTTCGTTATTTTCTAAATTATGAACAATAATTTTTACGTGTGTTTCAGCAAAAATATCTTTTATTAGATTTCTAATAGTTTCAAAATTTTGTTTATCGCATCCAGAACATATACGTGGCATGTGTAGTTCCTCTATATCGTTGAAAATACAATACTCTTTTAATTTAATCAAACATTTCTTGATATCACTCATCTTTGGCTTATCAAAATAATTATCTTTCGTAATTAAATGAAATAAGATATTTTTGTTACATATGGGCTGTATATACATGTCACCTTTCTTCTTTTGCTTATTTCCTAAATAATTTTTACTTTTGAATTTATTATCAATTTGTAAAGCGAAACCTTTTCCTAACTTTTTATCTGCACTTATACAGTGAACAATGTTATTATTATTTTCGAAAATGTTTTCAATTGTTTCTATAATTTGAAATTTTGGTTTTATTCTGGAGAGAGCATCTGCATTACTATTTAATAAACCTTTTTTATATTCTACATAAAAATTAAATCATCTAATTTCAACTTCCAACGCATGAGCTTGGAATGAGGATCTTTGAGTGACATTAGGTAAACAAGTGGTTTATGATCAGTAACCAATCTAAATTTTACACCATATAGATACGGTCTAAAGTGTTTTGTAGCCCAAACTATGCTTAATAACTCTTTTTCTATTGTACTGTAGTTTATTTCATGTTCATTCAAAGTACGTGAGGCATATGCTATCGGTAAATCTTTTCCTTCTATTTTCTGGCTTAAAACAGAGCCTATCGCATAATTAGATGCATCAGTAGTTAGGGTGAATTCTTTTTCAAAATCCGGGTATTGGAGTATAGTGGCATTTATTAGAAGTTTTTTGCTTGATTCGAAACTTTCTCGATACTTTTTGTCGTCTATATTTATATTATTACCCTTTTTTAGACATTTAGTTAATGGTTTAGTAAGCTGTGCGAAATTCGGAATGAATTTTCGATAATAACCTAGGAGTCCAAGATATGTTTTTATTTCTTTTTGCGTTTTTGGTATAGGGAATTCTTTAACTGCAGTGATTTTATCTGGGTTTGGTTTTATTCCGTCTTTCGAGACGATATGTCCTAAATATGCAACGCTTTTGTGGAAAAACTCTGACTTGTCGATCTGAATTTTTAGGTTAAGTTCTGTAAGTCGTTTAAAGATTTTTTTAAGGTTATCTACATGTTCTTGTAAGGATGTGCCGATGACAAGTATATCATCCATATACACAAAACAGATTTTGTTTATATAGTCTTTAAGAACGTGATTTACTTGTCTTTGAAATGTAGCCGGGGCATTTTTCAATCCAAACGGCATAAGGGTGAATTCATAGTGACCTTGGTCTGTCGAAAAGGCAGTTTTGGGAATTGATTCTTCAGACATTTCAATTTGGTGGAAGCCGGACGCAAGATCAAGAGTAGTGTAATAAGTATTACGCCCTAGTTTATCTAATATGTCAGTGATATTAGGTATTGGGAATTTGTCATCCTCTGTTTTGGAGTTTAGTTTCCGGTAATCAATGACCATTCTATATTTTCGAATGCCAGAGGCATCTATTTTCTTTGGGACAATCCACACTGGAGACGACCAGGGTGAATGTGATTCTTGAATTATTCTATTGTCTAAAAGTTTTTCTACTTGGTTATTTATTTCTTTCTTATAACATTCAGGATATCTATAATTTTTGGAATAAATTGGTACATTATCTTTATTGTGAATAACGTGTTTAATAGTTGAAGTATGAGATAAGGGTATATTCTCTTTTGGGAAAATTTCGTGGTAGTCTTGAATAATTTTTGTCAGTTCACGTTTTTCTTCGTCATTGAGATGGTCAGTTCTAACTTTAATTTCGTTTTCATCGATTAAGTTATTTTCTTTCGTTCCATTAAAATATTGTAACTTGATTATTTTATTTTGAATATTTACAGTTTTGTTATTAAAGTTTATTTGTGCATTTAATTTTTCTAATGCAGGGGTACCAAGTAAAATATTAAACATATTATGAAAATTATATAAATAACATTTTATTTCTATTCCTTCTATATCGAATAAAACATATTCAGTACCTTCAGTTCTACCTGTAGCTGTCTTAAAGGAAAATTTCTCTTGATGTATTTTAAATCTATTTTTATTTTTATAAACGAAATTTCTATTTATTAAATTTATTGAGGATCAAGTGTCAAATAATATGAAATAATCTCGAATTTGGAAAAATGGAAGTTTCGAATTACAATCTATATTCAAGTTTTCGGCGATACATTGAGGCCTGGTAATTCTAAAAAATTATCTTTTGAAATTGTTTCATTGTCATTATCATTTTCTTCATATAAGTATTGTTCATTGTATTCCGTGTTGTCTGATGCTAATTCAGCGGATTCTTGTGTTTCTGTTTCATCGCAATTTTCATTACAATGTAATTCTTCTACTATGTAATTAAGATTTTGTCCTAATGGTGTAAAATAGTTTTTATTTTGTTTAGGTGTAAATGTCTGTTTTGTTTGCAATGACATAGGAGTGGGTTTCACTCCTTGAGCGTTTTTAATCTGTTGGCGAAATGCAAAAGTTCTATTTTGATTAGGTCTATTTTGAAATTTTATCGGACCTGTAGGAAATGAATGTTCGGGGAATTTCATAGGAGGAATATTCGGCAATTTTTGTATTGGTTGCCTTGAGGCAGGTGTAGATGTATATTTTAAATATTGAAAATCATTATTGAGAAGATTTTCGATTTCATTTAAATTTTTAGGATTTCTTGTCGCGATATTATTGCGATATGGATCAGATATATTTGTTATAAAGTGTGTTACTATAAGTTTTTCAGCAAATTCCGAGATTGCTGTTTTACGATTATTATTTTGTTCCTCTGTAGATACTCGAGATTTGAACGTAAGGAATTTTTCTTTACTGATCTCAAATAATTTGTATGGATTTTTGACATTGGTTATTTTTAGAATGTCATTTATTATAGTAACGGAAGTTGATTTATCTTTAAATGTATTAATTAGATGTATTCTTAAATCGTTCCATGTATTGAATTCCAAGTCTTTAATACTTTCTAATGCTTTTCCAATAATTTTTGATTTTATACTTAAAAAATCTGTTGTGGCCAGCACAAGACCTTCCGTCAATTCCATGTATTTTGTACAAATCCCATACCAAAAGGTCCTTGGAACAGATTCTATATAATATCATGTAAAAACACATACTATTTTTTACAAATTCCATACCAAAAGTTCATTTGAAAAGGTTCTATAAATCCAATAAAATTATAACATAAACTATACTAAGTAATGTCCTTTCATCTTCTCCTTGGCCTTTCTCTGCGTGACACTTGCGAGCAACACTATGACATACCAATTTTAGATCCTATACTTTTTTCCATATTTGGTTTTGCACTTGCAACTGACATCTGTCAATTAAATTTTTTTGAATAATTATGTCAGCTGTTTCCATGATAAATGGCAAAGCTGACTAATTTTTGAAAATTAATTTCTTTATAATGCTTTAAATTTACATCTATTGAATATGAAGGAAAATGTATAATCAAACTGTACAGAGAAGAGTATTTTCTTTAATATATATAATAACAAAATGTCAAAAAATTATATTTAACTGCGTTTTTTTAAGAAAAACTGTTAAAAACCTCAAATAAGGGTACTTCCGGTGGATCAATACAGAAAAGGAATACGAAAGAATTATAATTTTTAGAATTGTATTATTGGAGTTATCGTCGGAGAAAAATTTGTCACACACGGACACACACACACACGGACACACACACGCACACACACACACACACACGGACACACACACACACACACACACATACAGACATCATCTTAAAAATGGTATATTCGTATTGTAGGGACCCTAAAACGTGCTTATTCATTAAAAACTGACCACCAAATTTTTTGACCAAAGACAATACCTTCCTTACCTAAAGGTGACGGAAGGTAAATAGCGACACATTTGTCAAAATCATCTAGTGGAGGTTCTATAGTAGCAAGTAAAGTTTGTATTGCATTTACTGCATTTATGAATGGACTTAATTTGTTTGGATTACCATCATATTGTGGTATTGTACTTAGAGCGAATGTAATTTTGTTAGCTCGGTCGGGCATTATTACTTCACCAATATAATATAATACTTTTACATAGTAGTATGAACAATTATTGTTGTTTTGTATATATTAGTAAGTGTTAGTACTTACATTAATAAACTTGTCAGCACTATGAGGGTTGAAATCTTCATTTGCTGTTGTGTTGAACAGGATTTGTTGTTCGATGTTCCCAACTTGGCAGGAGTTCTCGATGAACTGGGTAGGACGGTACTCGGTATACGGGCCTTGTTGTCCTGGTGAACGACCACGGGCTCTGCACGGTACGATGTGATCGGAGTAGTGTTGCTCTGGTTACGGGCTCTCGTTCTGCGGGCACGGTGTAACTCTGGATATTGTATTGTTGATTTTGAAGCTCCGGACTCTAGTGATACTGTGGATGCTTCTTTTTCGTTGTTTTCGCGAATAAATGTAGATACAACCGAGAATATTACTTTCACGAATAGCTCTTTTTCGCAGAGTTTCGGTAATAACTCGTTTCACGAAATCCTACCGACTGCGCCAGTTATAATAATTAGGTTCGAAATTATATTTTTAAAAAGTTTATTTATTGATAACGATAACAATATACCTATTTATAATATATAGCTATCTATGCTTACGTTTAACAATGATACGGCGAATGGTAGATAATTCATTAAATATAGATAGATATATATATATATATATATATATATATATATATATATATATATATATATATATATATAACTTGTACGTTTCCTATACTCTCAAAAGGATAGGTTAATGGAATGAATGAAACCTGATTTAATAAAGCTTCGGGTAAAATTATTTTACCAATCTTAATTAAAGGAAACATAAAATATACCATACGTGTAATGTGTCTTGATAGCAGCTGAGGTATGATAATTACTGTAAGCTATAATCACAAAGCGGTGTCACTCGGTGCGATAACTCATGGTGTGGCCAATTTCTATATTACAATTATTATGTATGAAACTTAGTATGTATATTTGTGTGGCTTTATTTGATTAAAATGAAAATAAATCATTAAAATTCAAAGAAAAAAGAATTAAGAACTTTGTACTTCAAAATTACATACCTATAATAAAGCTTCATTATAATTTTAAAATAACGCCAACGCTTGGAATATATTAGATTGTTTAGAAAGTAAATTTTTAAATATACAATTTGTGGATATATTGATATATATGAGTACGTGTGCATGCTAACGTGGGATTATAATTTTTTTACCTACAATAGTATTTTTTTATAAATGGTAGTATTTTTTGCTAAAATATGTACTACATCAAATTTTTAACCAAAGGCACAAATGAAACAGTAATGCCTGGTTGCAGAAACGTTCATCAATTCCTTCTTCAGTTAGCGGACCTTCGAAATAAACAAATTCGAATCAGTTTCCTTATTCTTATGATATTATAATCATTGCTGTTCAAAATAGTGTTGCATTTGTTCGTTTCGATGAACCCTTGATTGATCAAGAAATTGATTAACGTTTCCGCAACTGCGCATTAGCTCTGGTAACAAAATCTCTTTCAATAATTACTGGTACAAATATTAGAATAGTCCTATTAAAAGAAAATTAAAAACAAATTAAAAATTACAATAGAAACATTTAGTAAAAACCAAATATATGAAAATTAATACGAGCAATATCTAGAAACTTTTAAGTATAATTGTTGTTCGAAGAAATAAGATTATGCAGCATTATAAATTTCTTGTACATTTTTTTAAAAATCTGTACGGTCAATGTTACCAATTGTATTTATTTCACATAATTTTTACCTCTTACTAAGAGAGTTATTGGAATCATGCTACATATCGTATATTCAGATTTTAGTGGATAAGCAGGTCCCTAGAATACGATTATAATATTTTTACGATGATGTCCGTATGTGTGTGTATGTTTGTGTGTACGTATGTATGTTGGAGCCAAGGTTTCTCAAATACTGTAAGCCTTTAAATATGTTTAACTACACTTTTAGTGACATTCTGAAAGCTTTTTCTGGGAAGTACATTTAATCTTTCTTATTGTTTTATTAATTAAGTATTTAAAATTGTAGGTAAACTGCATATATCCATCAGAAATACCACCAATCTTGTTAATGAATTTGAAGAATCTCTGACATTAAGGAACTTCCTCATACAATGAAAAATATATATAATTAAGAAATGTATGTGTGCAGAAGACATACATGTTAAGTACAATAAAAAAAAAACAATATTTGGTTAAAGTTCTGTAATTTTTTTGTTATAAAACGACGGCTCGATAGCGAAGTGCAATACAATACTTATGTAACATAAAATGGAAATGGCGAGAGGTATTGTGCTGGCCACAACAGATTTTTACCTCCCGCTACCCTAGGTAAGGGAGGTATAGGGATTGTGCTAAAAATCGGATATAGAGATTTTAGTGAATAAGCACGTTTTGATGTCCCCAGAATCCAATTTTAACATTTTTACAGTGATGTCTGTCTGTAGGTATGTGTGTGTGTGTGTATGTGTGTGTGTGTGCGCGTTTCACTAATTAAAATTGAATATAATGGTACAATCTTCAATTCTACGATAATAATATTTAGTAAATAACTCTAACATACATACATACATACATAAAATCACGCATTTCCCACTTAGTGGGTTAGCAAAAACCCGAAAATAATAAGAAAAGGGATGAAAGCAAGAGCTCCACAGAATCACTTAACTCTTTAAAAACATTCTTCTTCCGCCTTGCCCAAAATCATCATAACATTCATTCAAGAACATATTATTGTGACCGATTTTCGGTAGCGAATAACCGCATCCGGACCACAATAATAGTTACGCAACAATCATCTTTCGCTACACACTCCTGTACAAACATACTTCATTCTTCTCGTCCACATAAAAGTTCAGCTGTCTCTTCATTCTCACAAAACATTCTTACTAACCATTTATCTTTACACCACAATAATTACGAAACAATCATCCTTCGCAACACATTCCTATCCATGCATACTTCTTTCACCACAGCCACATTCATAAACGTATTCATACATAATAACATATTAAAGTGACCGATTTTCGGTAGCGAATAACCGCATCCGGACCACAATAATAGTTACACAAAAATCATCGTTCGCTACACACTCCTGTACAAACATACTTCATTCTTCTCGTCCACATAAAAGTTCAGCTGTCTCTCCATTCTCACAAAACATTCTTACTAACCATTCATCTTTACACCACAATAATTACGAAACAATCATCCTACGCCACACATTCCTATCTTGGCAAACTTCTTTCGCCTCAGCCACATTCATAATCGTATTCATACATGCTCTTCTTCTCTTTCCACTCGGAAACTTACGCTCCTTAACTAAATAACTCTAAATAACTTTAAATATGAATATACAGATGTCCCAGATTTAAACCGCATAACTTGAAACATGGATTAAACACGTAAAAACAAGGTGACACGTTCATTTGAACAAATGTCCGTAAATGCTTTGTTTCAGAGATATTCATGTTTTTCTTATTGGAGGAGCGCTACCTTAAAAAACAACTTTATAACGAGATATCAAATATCTTATTAAGTTATGACATAACAATTAAATTAATTATAAGTAAATGATTTGGCTATTACCTAATATCGATACAAAATTTAGTTTGCTTGCTTAAGGTCAGGGCAAAAATGAAAATTATCGATGAATTCAAACAAACTTATTATTTATGTACAATAAAATAATAACGATTTTTTATAACATTTGTTCACCTGTAGCAAGCAAACAGGCACGACGATCTGGCACTGCATTGGTCTCTGCGTGACAGCGTGACATTGCTCGGGAGATATGGTTTCGCAAACTTGAATAATTTTTCTGCATAGAGTGTCCAAATTATCTATCGGTTCATCATAAACTCTTTCATTTATGGCACCCCAAACAAATAAATCTAAAGGTGTTATATTGGACGAACGGGCTGGCAATGGTATAGGTCCTCTGCGACCAATCCTCCGTTGTGGATAGTGTAAACTTAACCACTATCTTGGTCTCATAATATGCAGGGCGGCCATCTAACTGTAGCTAAAGGTTTATTCTTATTGCTAATGTAACTTCTTCCATTAAATCATTCAAATAATTATTTAGAAAATTGTAGAACCTCTCTGAATTTAAACGATTTGGCAAAAAGAAAGGGCCTATTAAAGAATTTGCAATAATACCTAGCCAAACATTACATTGAAATTCATAGTGGAAAATTTTCTCTTTAATTGCATGAGGATTTTCATGTAACCAAATGAAAACTAAATTTTGTATCGAAATTAGCTAATAGCCAAATCATTTACTTATAATTAATTTAATTGTTATGTCATAACTTAATAAGATATTTGATATCTCGTTATAAAATTGATTTTTAAGGTAGCGCTGCTCCAATAAGAAAAGCATGAATATCTCTGAAACAAAGCATTTACGGACATTTGCTCAAATGAACTTGTCACCTTATTTTTACGTGTTTAATCCATGGTTCAAGATATGCCGTTTAAATCTGGGACATCCGGCACTGTAATATAATTCATTTTCATATATCATCTTGCCTATGCGTCAAACAAAAACATAATTTTAATAACAATTTTCACATATTTAAATAAATGTCACTGTCAGAAAGTAATTACATTAAAATTAATAATGAAACCGTGTTAATGGGAATATAATACTAAATTATTTAATTCTAATGAAATTAAGGTTTGTAAAAATAATATGTTTTCCATCACACATAAATATTAGATGTACAGGTGATCTGATTTAATTTTTTTCTATTTTTGCAGCACTATGAATTAATATTATTTTACAACTACACATTTACGAAATCATACGTCGAAGAATTTACAATGATTGCATTTTAGAGCACCTAGAAGTTGATGCTGATTTTTATAAGAGTGTGTATGTGACGATTTTTCCTTAAAGTCTATTGAAATATCATCCAAAACTTCTCAAATTTGGTATTAAAAACTCATATAGGTATAAATTGAAACAACATATTAGATTTTAACCATATATGATAAATCGGATGTAGTACTTAATTTGGAGCTCCAACAGATTTTTGACGAAAAACAATAAAACATAATCCAAAATTTCGTACTACAGACTTTTCTATTTATTGGACAACAAATTAGATTTTACTTACAAACGATCAACCGGAAGTGATACTTTACTTAAAGCTCAATGCTATTTTAAACATGGAATTGGCGGGAAGTCATGTGCTGGCCACATCAGATTTTTATATACAAGATGTTTCAGGACAAGTGTAACAAACTTTAACAACTTATTCCTGAGGTCATTTTGAGCTAAAAATGTCATATGAACATAGGTCCTATTACTTCTAGTTACCAAAATACAAGAGGTTGAAGTTCTATAAATAACACGAATTTTTTTAATTTTTATAATCAAGGTACTTTCAGAAAACAATTATTAAATAGACAAATAAATAAATTCTAAACACAGAACAACATAAACAAACATGGAATAGGTTAACACAATATGAAATAAGATAACAAATTAAAAAAAAATTACAGCAAGTGCTCAGAATGTGCACCTTGAACTCGTATGCATGCTTGACATCGGCGAATCATAGAATCATATACAAGATAAATTACATTTTGATCGTTACGAATGGCAGCAGATGCATTCATAATTCGTTCAAGTAATTGTTGCCGCGTGTTTATTTGTACCCTATAAACTTCTTGTTTCAAGTGTCCCCATAGATAGAAATCAAGAGGATTTAAGTCTGGAGATCTTGCAGGCCAAAAGTTTGGACCTGCACGTCCAATCCACCTATTGGGAAAGTTTTGGTTTAACCACTCAGTTACTTGTCTACCATAATGGGGAGGAGCAACATCATGCTGGTACCACATTTGTTGTCGTACAAGAAGTGGAACATTTTCTATTAGTTCATGTAGTCTGTTTTCCAGAAAGTTTCTGTAGCCATCAGCTGTTAATCGGTCAATTAAAACTTCAATTTCTAGTAATCTAGTATTGAAAATTCCTGCCCAGACATTTATGCTAAATCTTTGCTGAAAACGGGAATGAACAATCGCATGTGGATTTTCAATGCTCCACAAATGGTAATTATGGAAATTGTCATCAGACCATAACAATAAAGTCAGGATCATTTAAATTTTGACGGAGAAACCAGCGACAAAATTCTAAACGAGGACCATAGTCTCCGGGTTGCAGTGCTTGAACTCGCTGAAAGTGATAGGTAGGGATGTAATTCCTCACGGTTTAATATCCGCCAAACAGTGCTGTGAGACATGTGTAATTGAGCAGCGATGCGTCTTGTGCTGATTTCAGGATTATCGAGAACAGCATCAATTACATTCTCTTCATCTTCATCGTTATTATTAACACCAATGCCATCATTTTGTACACCTCCCCATACAGTTGTTGATCCAGTTTCACGTAGACGCTGAAAAATGCGCGCAAATAGGCGATGGGAAGGTTGGCGTCTATTTGGATATGTGTCTTGGTATTCTCTGGATGCATAACAGGCATAACCACCCATTATGAAGCAAAAATACAATCAAAAGTACAATTTTTAATTAATGTAATTAATTAATACAAATAAGGTATGACTTTTCAATATAACTTTTGTTTTCCGAAAGTACCTTGATTACAAAAATTAAAAAAATTCGTGTTATTTATAGAACTTCAACCTCTTGTATTTTGGTAACTAGAAGCAATAGGATCTATGTTCATATGATATTTTTGGCTCAAAATGACCTCAGAGATAAGCTGTAAAAGTTTGTTACACTAGTCCTGAAACATCTGTATATGTATATACAGGGTGTTATGTAAGTGTTTAACGCTTAACCCATGGTAGAACTGACCCCAAAGATAGTAAATCTGGCAATAATTTTTGTTTAACTTACTTTCTACAAAAAATAGAGGCCTTTAAAACTGACCAATCACGTCATAGTTCAAAACTTTATAGAAGAAAGTAAAAATCAATGTGTTCTCTGGAAAAAAATATTGATTGTCAATCTGACGTTAAATGTTTTTTTTTTTTTTCATAGACGTACAATTTATATTATATTTTTTTTATATTCCACCACCAAGAGTATGCAGGCATGCATATTGTTTATGGGGAGACATTACAAAATAGTCGTGCTGCTGTAGAGTGAGTTAGTTGAGCTCTTATTGTTATTATCGGGTTTATGCTAACCCACAAAGTTGAATATGCGTTATGTACCTACGCATGTTTGTTTTCTAGACATTTCAACAATAAAAATTATTTTGAATTATTTTGTACTCATCTATTTTATTTATTTATTAGTCTAATTATACTTATAATCAGTGCTCATAAACATATAGTTTTTCATTACGAAAATCTTAAATTTGTTCGACGCCAATTATCTTCTATGCTATTTGTGACAGGTATCACATTTTTTCCAGAGAACACATTGATTTTTACTTTTTTATAAAGTTTTGAACTATGACGTGATTCACGGGCGCCGACTACGTGGGTGCTCCGGGGCTTAAGCATCCACAGAAAAAAAAAATCATACGTATTTATATTTTCAAAACTGATTTTACCAATTTTGGTAATAATAATGTCAATATTATATATAACATCAATAAAATTAATTTTCTAATATAAATTTGTTACTTCGTACATTTCGCGCATAAATTTGTAGTATACATCGTAGGACGCAGGCGCTAGACGGTTCGCCCGCTGGAAAAGAAAATTAATTCAAGTTGCGTCGTACTGCAGTGTTGCCAACTCATGGGAAATTTCCCTTTTCGTGGGAATTTTTACAAAAAATAATGAAAAAGGGAAAAAAGGGAATAAAATTTAAAATGAGGGAATTTATACAACTTTGTAACAATTTATAATTATATGAATTTATGTTTAAATAATATTTGTATTCAATTAGATCTAATCCAAATGCACAAATTTAACTACGAACACGTATGTGAATTATCACTTTTCTGACTTTTTCACATACACAAATCCACCGCAACCGCTCAACTGAAACGCATGCGTATATACTTTATTTCACGTAAGAAAATAGTGACGGGAAGATAGGTGCAGTTTGATCTTGTTTTTTTGATTAGATAATCTTCTCATCACTATTTTCTTAAGTGAAATGAAGTATAGGGATATTAAGAATATTTCTAGTAAATATTAATAAAAATAAACATAAGTTATGGTTTGCTATCATAAAAAAAAACACTTTTTCTAATATCGTCATTCACTTTTGGGTAGTAACATGAAAAAAAAAAAAAAAAAATTGGAGGGAATTTTTGTCAGAAAAAGGGAGTTTTTTCAGACGGAAAAGGGAAAATCCTTAATAAACGGTTGGCAACACTCCGTCGTAGCCTGTTCAATGTAATGCGTCGTAGCCTGCCTATCGTACGCTGCTATGCCCATTGCACGGTAAACACATCACCACTGCTGTTGCGACTAGTGAGTTGTGAATATCATTTGTAGTCCTAGTCAATGACGCTGCTAGTTGCGCTCTTCGGTTGTGGTGTTATGATACTTATAATCCGCAGCCGTGTAACCGTGTATTTGTTGCGTTGCGCAGTATTTATGTACTGTTTTTTTGTTGATTTTTATAAAACATGGATAAGTTTGTAATACGTCTATCCTCTGCTGCTTCTGCAGCACGTTCATCTCAGCCGAAAAAATACAGACACATTTAGATCGAGATCAAGATTATGTGAGCGATAGCAATGAGTCCCCGAATGTTGCTAGTGCACCATCTACCTCAGTTTGTTCTTTAAGCAATTCCAGTTTGTCTACATCTGCATCCGCCAAGAAATCGTCAAGCGGCAGATTGTTTCAAGAAAAGTCGATTAAAACATTTCGTTGGATTCAGTATGATAAAAATTTAGACAAAGTATTTTGCAGCATATGTAAGGGTGCTGTTGAATCCAAAGTACTTCTTCCGTTTGCAATTTCAACTTCAGCTGACAAAGATTCGTGCAAATTTGTTCGAACTGGATTTAGTAAATAGCAAAAAGTCATCGAGCGTTTCAAAATTTACGAAAAAGGAGCACTACATCGCTCAGCCTATAATGTTACAGCTTCGTTGAGGAAAGGAACAAATGTGTCATCCTTTATTTCAGAAAACAAATTAACAGAAATGGGAAAGGCTCGCCAAGCTCTTCTCAAGATATCTTCTTTGCAATACTTATGCCAGCAAGGAATAGCTATTCGAGGTCATACTGATGAATCGTCAAATATTCATCAATTACTTCTTCTCAGGGCTGAAAATGTACTTTTCAATAATACTAGATGAAACGTCCGACATTACCAATAAGGAACAAATAAGCATATGCTTTAGATTTGTTGATTATAATTTACAAATCGAAGAATTGTTTATGGGTTTCTACGAAACAGCTACAACAGTTTCTAATGCATTGTTTGAAATTGTGCAGGATGCTCTAACGCGTTTTTCACTTGACTTAAAGGACTGCCGTGGACAGTGTTACGACGGAGCAGCGAATGTTATTGGGCAAATAAGCGGTTTGCAAAGCAGAATTGCTGAATTGGAATCAAGAGCGATTTTAGTTCATTGTTCGGCACATAATTTAAATTTAGTGGTGCAGGATGCTATGCAACAAAATAGTGCTGTGCGTGACTTCTTAGCGGTTCTACGCGAGCTCATTTCTTTCGTCAGACACTCTCCGAATATGTTATAAATATTTAAGTCGCTACAAGAAAACATAGCTAGTACTATTGACGATCAACCCAATTTACTCACTCCTAATCGACAGCACACATTACGACCATTCTGCCCGACAAGATGGTGCGTGCGAATAAAATCTATAAAAACATTAGAGTCCAATTATGATACTTTGTTACTGTTTCTGGGAGAGATGTGTAAGGAAAAGAGCGAAGTCGGTGATAAAGCTAGTGGGTATTAGTGAAAGCAATGATATGAGTGTTTGAGAGAGTTGAACAGCTTAATTTCGTTCTTCAAAAAAAAAAAAAATCCTTATTTTATCAAGACATCAAATTGTACGTGGAAAATTTATCTGAAAGTTTAGTTTCTCAAAGAAATGAATATCGTAGCTTATGGTGTGAAACAACAGAAAAAGCGAAGAAATTAAACATCGATGATCCAGTTTTGCCCAGGGTGAGGAAGATTCCAAGACGTTATGATGATGGTAGCGCTCCACATGCTTTTCAAACGCCGGAAGATATGTATAGGCAGTTATTTCTTAAAATCAGTGACATCACAGTAAATTCAGTGAATAATAGATTTAAAAGTGATGTTATGGAACTGATTTCGCAACTGGACACACCAACGCTGTTGAAGTTCTGTTCTTTTACGGATCGGACTTTGATAAAGAAAAACTCACATTACATCGAGATATGTTTCTAGATGTGTGCAAAACAAGAAATGAAAAAATAACAAACTTATCCGATATCGTCAATGTTTTACGTAAGTCAGATAATGTTTCTTTGCGTGATATGTTACCAGAATTTATAAAATTTATACGGATAGCACTCACCATACCAGTGAGTTCATGTACTTCTGAGCGGTTATTTTCTGCGCTACGGCGGTTAAAAACATATTTAAGATCTACGATGACACAAAAAAGATTAAACGACATATCAATTCTTAATGTACATAAAAATTGTGGCAGCAACACTGATATTAATAAAATTGCCAATAAATTTATAAATGCTAATGAAATTAGAAAGAATATTTTTTATGTTGAGGGGCAAATTTTAATCTGATATTGACTAGATTTTACTATAGTCCTGATTTATTTGTAAATGTTTCACGTTTCACATGTGCATTTGTGCAATAGTATGTATTTAGTTACCTCTTTTTAGCTATTATAATTTAAAAAAACTTACTTTATTTCCTTATATACTTTATTTATGTTAAAGTTTGTATGTTTTTATAAAATTATGCTTGATTTTGTACAAAACTGAAAACATGATAAAAAATAAAAAAACAAATTAAAACGTATATACTTGCTTTTAGCATTACCCTTTACCCTATCAAAATCCTGTTGGCGGCTTGTCAGGTTAGGCAGTGCCTCACCAGAAAAGAATTAAAGCTGTAAATAATGTAATGTAGTATGTAAATTAAATTTTAATTTATTCCGCTGGTGTTTGTCGTTATAAATATCAAAAGAATAATTCAAGCCACCCCCATAACTAATATGTAATGCATTTGCATATCCCTTGAAGAAAAACTTTCAATTATAAGGCATTTGACCTTGAAAGAAAAAAAATTTCGCCTGCGGCACATTTTTTGTATGGATCCCTTACCTCACCAAAGTTTTAAAGAACAAGCCGCCACTGGTGAGCACCCACACAAATTTTGGTAAGTCGGCGCCCCTGAAGTGATTGGTCAGTTTTAAAGGCCTCTAGTTCTTGTAGAAAGTATGTTAAACAAAAATTATTGCCAGATTTACTATCTTTGGGTCAGTTCTACCATGGGTTACGCGTTGAACACTTACTTACATAACCCTATATACAGGACGTTAAAAAATAAGTGTCACAAATTATGAGGGCGTATAGTAATGACTAAAATGAGTAAAAGAAGTTTAATCAACATGGATCTGATCTTCAAATGTTTTTGAGAAAGAGGTCATTTTGTATTAGAATCGAAGAAAAACTGACTAAGAGAGTGGTTGAACAAAATTTTGTCTATGCCACTAAATAGACTATAAAAAAACAATAACATTTTATATAAAACATTTTTTTCACTTTTTAATAGTACGAAGTTATTTGAAAACTAAATATTGACCAATGGTGCCACAACTTTTGTCTCAGTGCAATTATTCGATTTTTTTTCTGAAAGGTAAATAAAATGTCTCATTTACTCAAACTCGTAACTCTTACAGTTTTCGAGATAGCAGAGGTAAACACCGAAGTATATAATAATAATAATAGTAATAATAATAAATATCATACGAACTAGATCACAAAACAAAAAAAAAAGGTGATTCAAAATAAAATATTTGCTTAATAACGGCCAAATAAATTTATCTTCAGAAAAGAAATTAAAGTGTGAAACGTTTTTATCATATTAAAATAATTATTGCTGAAAAGTCGAGTAAGATTTATCTCGTTCAGCAAATTTTCTATGGGAGTAAATTTAACTGGTTGTACATAAAATTAGCCTTAAGATTTATGAATATGTAAGTGACTTAAATTTCACTGCCAAAATAAAATACAACATAAATTAGGATTAGAGCGCGTGAAAGGTAAATATAACGGCTCGATTCTGGTAGGTTCCGTGGGTTGCGGTTGTTTATATGTAAATATTTTTACACTGTGGGTTGAGGTTGTTCATCATTTGGGATTTCGATGTTTGGAAATTGTAGGATACCGAGTTTTCAGTTTTTGGAATTTTTATTTGTTATGATTTGGTATATAAATAAAAAATAATAATAGCTTGCACACAGTTTATATTGCTGTAAAAACGGCGTTACATGTTTTATACATGACATTTGCTTATACGTTTGTTGATTAGCCGGAAGCGTCAACTCAAGTCAGGTTTATTAACTTATAACAAAAGTAACTAACTACTCTCTTCAGATGACACTAAACTGGCGGTAAATTCAAATACTTGGATCTATATATAACACCTCTCCTTTTTCAAGTAAACAATACTTTTATATAATTTAATATTTAAACCCCTTAACTAACTAAATAATATTGAATAAACAGAATTAATAATAATACTGAACATGAGCAAACATAAATAACATTAAAATGTAATAAACAGAACCCACTTTACTTTGTGACCGCTTTTACAATTCTGCCACTTTTAGTTCTATAACCATCCATATCCTTTAAGAATGTGGATTCTGTCCATTGTTTATTAGGACTATATTTACAACTAGGAGCTGTGACATTTTCAGTGACACCAGCAGTTTCGTTCAACCCTTCATTATCAACTTTATCATTTGTCTTATTAGGTGAAATATGAATAGTATTTCTCCTATATACATTTTCTTTTTCATCCTCCACTAGAAAAGATTTAAGTTCTTTGGATTTCGAGTTTTTCATGAGTTTAAATTGATGAAATAAACTGCACTTATTTGTTTGCTATGCTCTTGGATGTATATTTTGATTATTGTTATTGTTCAACTTAATTACTTATATTAATTATTTGTTATATATTTTAAATTTTTATTACTATTGTTCTTTTTATTACAGTATTTTTTATGACATCTTTGGTGCATTTTAACATAGGTTCTCTCTGTAGTTGTTACTCTGAGGTCAAAGATTTCTTAGAATGTAAACAGTTTGACATATTTACACTTAGTGAAACAAATTATCCTAATGATCAATTTTTAATTAATAATTATGAAGTTTTTCGCAGTGACAAAGATAGCAGAGGCGGTGGAGTCGCATTCTATATAAAATCATCCTTGGTTAAATATATTATCTCATATAATGATCATATCAAAACTATCACCAATCATATTGAACAATACTGGATGATTTTTTGTATTGATAAAATTAAATTTGCTGTTGGCGTATTTTACAGGCCTCTATCTCGTAGTATCAATCAATTTATTGACAGTTTAGAAACTACATTTAGTAATATCTTTCCTATAGTTAATTTTGTGTTCTGCACAGGAGATGTGAACATTAATATGCATAATACCTCATCTAGTGCGTCCATACGTTTTACTAATATGTATTCTCAATTTAATTCATTATAATTAATTACTGAATCTACACGCATTACTCGCTATTCCGAAACTTTACTAGACGTACTAATAACTTCAGATATTTCCATTTGTTCAGATGTAAATCTAATGGACATGCATAATTTTTCTCATCACAGACTAATCTCATGTGCAATTGATCTGCACAATGATGTCCCCGTACCAACTACAATCACGTATAGAGATTTAAAGAATATTAATATGAACGATTTAAGATCTTATTTCAACAATGTAAATTGGGATTACATGTTTAATGTGGAGAATATAAATGATAAAGTTTAATTTTTAAATATTAAAATAAAAGAGATTTTTGATATATTAGCACCAATAAAAACCGTAACTGTTCGGAGACCACCTAAGCCTTGGATAACTGATGTTATGAAAACAATGATTAAATTTAGAAACAATGCTTTTGCTGATTTCAGAAGAATAAAATCGATTACCAAAAGGAATTATTACAAACATCTAATAAATGAGGTCACTAGTGCTATTAGATGGGAGAAAAAAGCCTATGTAGAATTCAAAATAAGATCTGGGAAATCTAACATGTGGAACACTCTAAAAGAGTTTAATATTAATAATAAATCTATCCCGCCTTTACCTTCAGAACTATGCGATGTACATAAATTAAATGCATTCTTTAATATCACCAATAACTTAAAATGCAACTCTGATTTACTAAATTACTATAACTCTCATAAAATTAGTACCTATATCTTTTCGTTTACACTAGTAACAGAACCAGAAATTCAAAAAGTATTCGATATTATCAATTCTAATTCTACTGGTGTCGATAATATAAACTTAAAGATGCTAAAATATATTTTTGTTTTTATACTTCCGCAGATAACTCATATCATAAACACATGCTTATTATATGGTGTAGTGCCAGATATATGGAAAATTGCTGATATAATACCATTACCTAACTGCAAATCTCCCAATAACCTTAATGATATCAGACTTATTAGTATTCTGCCAACTATGTCAAAAATATTAGAGAAAATAGTCTTTAATCAAATTTATGATTACTTGAACTGTTACAATCTTCTACCTAGTATTCAGTCTGGTTTCAGAAAGGGTTATAGCACTACGACCGCATTACTTAATGCTACTGATGATATTATGAGACATATTGATAATAATAATATGGTCTATCTTCTTCTTCTTGATTTCAGCAAGGCTTTTGATACTGTAAATCATAAATTGTTAATAGCAAAGTTAAAACATATTGGCTTCGATGATATTAGCATCAACTACTTTACTAATTATCTAAGTAATAGAAAACAAAGAGTATCATAGAATAATACGAAATCTGGTTTGGCTAATATAACAAAAGGTGTCCCTCAAGGGTCGGTATGTGGTCCCTTATTATTTTCTTTATATACTTTTGATCTCCCCAAAATTGTCAAGCATAGTAATGTACATTTAAACCAAGTGAATTCCATAAATCATTAGATAACATTAATAAACAAAAATGTTGCGTACTGCTTTTTGGAAATAAGACTGTAAGACAGTTTCTTTTAAATAATAATATGGTTAAAGTGTCATTAAATAATGTTGAACTACCTATTAAACATTCTTCAAAGAATTTAGGTCTAATAATACAATTTATGGGCCTTGTCTTAAGATTCAGGATATTAAAAGAATACAGAAAGTACAAAACTCTTGCATTCGCTTCAAATTTGGTTTTAGAAGACGTAATGCGGTTTCATTAGTACACATCAGAAATGCAGGTTGGTTAAATATGAGTGAAAAGAGAAGTCATAATTATGCATGCCTTTTACACAAAACCATTGTAACCAAAATTCCATCATACTTGCATTAGAAATTAATATTTCGAGGTACGCAACACTGTCGGAATCTAAGAACAAATTTAAAATTACATATACCTAAACATCGAACAGAACTATTTAAACGATCCTTCTCTTGTGCAGGACTTAGTTTATATAATCAATTGCCAGATAATTTAAAATAGCTGACATCTCTATTTTCTCATCTAAACTAAGAAAAATGTTATTTGAAAACGAATAGATGAACAGTATTTAATGTTACATTTACAAACATTTTTTTTTCTTCTTGTTTTTGTCATGTTCATTAATATAGATTTTCATATTACGTTTTTTATATTAACTTTACTACTGTTACATTGTAATGTTATTATTGGTATTCTTATCGTTATTTTGTTGTATTAAGTTCATTAAGTTGGTTACAATATATAAAATTTGTTATAAGGTTAAGTGTAAGATCAGCTGTAGCTGAACTTTGCCAAATAAAATGGGTTATTATTATTATTATTATTAATATTATTATTATTATTCACTAATAACTTTTCCTGGGGTCCAATATGAGTTATGACTTTTTTGAAATGTGATAGATTGTCCCGGATAAAAATTACAAACAGGTTTAGTATGTACATCATGATACAATTTACTTTTGTTTTTTTATTTCTAATAACTGAGACCTTTCTGTAAATTACAAGGTTTAGGTTAAAGGAAACTGACTGTCGTTGGAACATTTGTTCTTAATTATCTAGACAATATTTTAGATGGAGAAGGTACAATTTCACGATCAGTATTTCTCAAATGTAACAATGCTAAATACGGATCGTCTCCAGATTCTAAACACTTTTTCATTAAGTTCTAATCTTAACAGCTACTTGAGCTTGACCATTCGATGATGGGAAATGGGGACTAGAAACTATATGTTAAAAATCCCATTTCTCAATAAATTCTTTAAATGTGCTATGTGCTTGAAGTGTAATATCTTGCACCATCAGTATATATTTATACGGAATTCCATGAACACTAAATATGGATTTAAGTTTCATGACAATTGTTTCAGTAGTAAGATGTTTTATCTGCGCTACTTCTATAAAGTTTGATAAATAATCAACTACTATTAAATAGTATTTATTATTTAATTCAAATACATCGGATCCTACTTCCGACCAAGGTAACTTTGGAATTTCTCTAATAATCAAAGGATTTCTAGTTTTATTTTTTTTGAAATTTTTGACATATACTACAATTTCCGCTAAATTGTTTTAGATGTTTATTCATACTCATCCAAAATACACAAGAACGTGCAGTAGATTAAAACCGACACATTCCAGGATGACCTTCGTGAATTTGTGTAATAAAAAATGTAATTAATTTTTAGGAACTACCACCGAATTATTTTTAAATAAAATACCGTTAATTAAATGTAGTTCTCCTTGAAAATCATAGTATGTTTTATTTCTTTGGGTACTAGTTTTTTATATTTAGGCCAACCCTTTTCAATATAATCTTTTACTCCCCTTAATACTTTGTCTTCCCCTAACGACTCTTTAATTTTGTCTAAATTTGTTTTTGTCATAGGAAAATGATCTAAGGTTAAATGTATTTGCATTTCTACATCTTCATCAAAATTAATACACTGACTTAGACTTGCTTCACTATAATTTCTCGATAAAGTATCAGCTATATATAGAAATTTACCTGGTTTATATACTAATTTAATATTATAAGGCTGTAATTTTAACATCATACACTGCAATCGTATAGGAATTTTAATCAAAGGTTTTTGAAAAATTGGCAATAAAGGCTTGTGATCAGTTTCCCCTGTCACTTCTTTACCAAAAATAAATTGTTTAAACTTTTCTATACCAAACACGACCGCTGCTAATTCCTTTTCAATCTGAGCATACCTAAATTGAACTTCTGTCAGCGCTTTTGGCGCATAACCCAAGGGTTTACCATTCTGCATTAAGACAACGCAATAGAACTAGCATCTACCGATAGCAATATCGGTTCATTTTCTTTATAATATGCCAAAACTGGGGCTGAAATTAATTTTTGTTTAGTAATTTAAAACTACGATCTAATTCCTCAGTCCATATCAAAATATTTTCTTTTTTTAGGATCTGTCTAAGAGGATATGATAATTCTGAATAATTTGGAATATATCTAGATAAATAATTAAACATACCCAAAACTCTCTGTAACGCCTTTTTGTCTTTAGGTACTGCTAACTCTCTAACCGTTTTTAATTTATCTTTTTCTATTTGTAAACCATTTTTTTGTAACTTATGACCCAAAAAGGTTATCTTTTCAACATTCAATTCCCATTTCGACGGATTAAATTTCATTCCTACTTCTTTAGCTTTTTTAGTACCTCATTTATCCTACCTTTAAGTTCCTCCAAACATGAACCCCAAATTATAATATCATCTTGAAAAGTAGCTGTTCCAGCAATACTGTCAAACAATTGTGAAATTACTCTATGAAAAATTTCAGTACTACACGACAAACCAAATGGTAAACTTTTAAATTTAAATCTGCTAAAGGGACTTGGAAATATACACAATTTCGAACTTTCCCCGTATAATTCAAGTTGCCAAAATCCACTCATCGCGTCTAATTTAGTAAAAAAAAACCTAGCTCCCTGCATCCGAGCCTCTATTTCCTCAAATGTTATAAACTGATAATGATTTCTTTAAATTGCGCAATTCTAATTTGTCCCGATTTTTTACGAACTACTAACATCTGACTTACTCAGTTTGTTGCTTCAGTAATCGGTTCAACATATGCTTTGTCATATTTTCTAATTCCAACTTTACCTGGTTGTACATTGAAAATGGGATTTTTCTAGCTGAAGATATTACTGGTTTCACACTTTTATCTACATCGATATGTACAACATTAGGTAGTTTACCTATCTGTCCATCAAATAGACATTTGTATTCATCATTAATGCCTTTATCTACTGCGTCAACCTGTGTTAACAAACCTAATTCTTTACAACTATTTAATCCAATTAAATTTATATCTCCGTTATTAATTACCAAAAATAATAACTTATATTCACGACCTCTGAATTTACACTGTAAAACACAAGATCCTACTACTGGTATTGTATTATTAGTAAAAGATTTAATGACTGTTTTAGTTTTCCTGAGAATTCTAGTATCTAACCTCAATTTATTAAATTGATTCCACGTCAAAATATTACACAACATTATCAAATTTGCACATATTTACAGAATCAATTATCACATTGTCTATGTGAGCATACTCTTCTGTCTCTAATTTTAGATATCAGAGTGAACCTAACAGCCGATTCGCAGCAGCCGATTCGATTTAAAACAAGAAAATAATGAAATATTCCCATTTTTCTTGTCTGTAACGTATATATTATAAAAAAATAAATTCATATATCAATAATTGATATAAAATAATACATTTATTTTGATTTTGGGTAGACAACACAATTGTACTGATATATATTTATATAAGTTTTGAGAACAGGTTATGAATGTTTGCACTGATAAATGACAACATTTTGGTGACCCGGGTTCGATCCCGGCCAGTGTAGACTTGCAATATCACAAAACTCATCTCTGTGGGGCACTCTCCACCCCAGCTAAGTTTCTCGCTATTTTGTTATTATGTTCAGGATAATAGTAATCCTGCTAAAATCATACTTTGCATGGTGAACAGTATGTACACTCTGAACATTATAAAGTACAATTGAAAATTTTATTCAGGGGATTAGGGGTAGTTCCTTCGAATTAAATAACACGATGAACAATATATACACTCTGAACAATATAAAGTAAAATTGAAAAATTTATTCAGGAGATTAAAAGTAGTTCTTTTGATTTAAATAACACGATGTCACTATTTTCTAAGTTTCTCGCAATTTTAATATTATTTTCAAGATAATAGTAATCCTGATAAAATCAAACTTTGTAGGATGAATATTACACACACCCTGAACATTATAAAGTACAAATGAAAAATTTATTCAGGGGATTATGGGTAGTTCTTTTGAATTAAATAACACGACGTCACTATTTTCTAAGTTTCTCGCGATTTTAATATTATTTTCAGGATAATAGTAATCCTGATAAAATCATACTGTGTAGGATGCACAGTACATACACCCTGTACATTATAAAGTATAAATGAAAAATTTATTCAGGGGATTAGAGGTAGTTCTTTTTATTTAAATATCACGATGTCACTATTTTCTAAGTTTCTCGCGATTTTAATAATATTTTCAGGATAATAGTAATCCTGATAAAATCATATTTTGTAGGGTGAACAGTACACATACCCTGTACATTACAAAGTACAAATGAAAAATTTATTCAGGGTTCACCCTACAAAGTATGATTTTATCAGGATTACTATTATCCTGAAAATAATATTAAAATTGCAAGAAATTTGGAAAATAGTGATTTCCTGATATTTAAATCAAAAGAACTATCCCTAATCCCCTGAATAATTTTTTTTGTACTTATACTGTTCAGGTTGTATGTACTGTTCACCATGCAAAGTATGATTTTATCAGGATTACTATTATCCTGAACATAATAACAAAATAGCGAGAAACTTAGAAAACATCCCTGTCGTGTCTTAATCTCCTAAATAAATAATAATAAATATATTATAACGACATATTACCCAATACTGGGTGTGCCATTATCTACAATACATGTAGACATCGGTAATGAAGAGGTATTTTTACCGTGTGGGCGCTTACCAGGCATCACCTCACCGACACACATAGCTGGTGTGGAGAGTGCACCACAGGGATGACCTTCGTGCGATTACAAGTCTACACTGGCCGGGATCGAACCCGGGCCACCAAAATGTTTTCATTTATCAGTGCAAACATTTATAACCTGTTGAAAATAGTCGGTTCTCAGACTGTACCGTCAGCCTCCTAACGTATAAAATATATGTTGTTTTATGTGATTGTTTTTTAATGTCAACCTGTCAATAAATTTCGTTTTCATTTATACATTTATTATATTATTTGTGTGTCATTTGAATAATATATATATATACAGGGTGTCTCAATAAGCTTGCTCACTATTGGTAACTTTTTTATTTGAAGAGGTACGAGGTTGGTTAAATGAGCAAAATTGTGCTATTTTATATTAGCAAATTGGTCATGTAGACAAAATAAAATTTGTGTCAGCGGTTCTCAAAATTTGGGACAATATATATATTTTTTAAATGGAACCATATATTTTTTATTCTCTTATTGGAAAGAGTATTTTTTTCTCTTTCCAATAAGGTAATGTTGTTTATGTATTATTTTTTCAAATAAACGAGTTATTTACGGTTAAAAATTTAAATTTTGTAAACTATTTTATTAGTTTTTTAGTCAAGTAAGCCATGGAAACAATTGATTCTTTGTTTTTTTGACGTTTAATAATGTTTAATAACTTTACAAATGAAGAAAAGTTAGATATGATCGTGCTATATGGAAAGTTATATCTAGACACCAGTTACGTAGAACGGTCGGCTCTCTTTCCAAAAAGTTTAAATGTGCGAAAGAAATAATGGCTTTCAATATGAATATTTTCTTTGTTTTGTTATTACTGTAAAATAAATTAATAAAATAATAATTTTATAAAAGGCAATTGTTTCCATAGTTTACTTGACCAAAACTAATAAAAGATAATATTTATCTTTAAACGTAAATAACTCGTTTATTTGAAAAAATTGTACATAAACAACATTACCTTATTGGAAAGAAAAAAAATATTCTTTTTAATACGATAATAAAAAATATATAGTTCCATTTAAAAAATATATATTCTGTCCCAAATTTTGGGAACCGCTGACACAATTTTTATTTTGTCTACATGACCAATTTTCTAATATAAAATGGCACAATTTTGCTAATTTAACCAACCTCGTATCTCTTCAAATAAAAAAGTTACCAAAAGTGAGCAAGCTTATTGAGACACCCTATATATATATATATATATATATATATATATATATATATATATATATACTTGTTTCGTGTTATACTTGTTCACGGTATCTTCAAAAGGTTATGGGCCCAGGCTCACGCAAGAAAAGCGAGTAAAGATAACGGTGGTGAATTTTGAACATTTTGTTGTTAATACTTATTTTGGTATAACGGTTATGGTATAAATTGTGCAGCGTTTTATTTGCGAAAATGGCTACGAGTATGATACGTATAGAAGCATTGTCAAAAAATAATTTTGATACGTGGAAAATCCACATGAAGGCCTTGCTGGTGAAGAATCGTACATGGGGCTACGTAAACGGGGCCAAGGCTAAGCCGGACGCGACGATAGCTGCTGCCGAATGGGAAGAACGAGACAGTGAAGCGAAGTCTGATATTCATGTGGCGATACAACCATCTGAATTGAAACAAGTGAAAAACTGTGTTACTTCGAACGAGTTATGGAAGAAGTTGGTGTCTATCTACCAATCAAAAGGACCAGCGCGCAAAGCAACATTGTTGAAACAAATAGTACTTCAGAGAATGAAAGAAGGTGATGACGTGCGCGAACATTTGCGAAAAATTTTCCACGCTGTAGACAAGCTCAATGGGACGGACGTAACAATCAACAACGACCTATAGTCGATACTTCTCCTGTATAGCTTACCTGCAAGTTATGAATATTTCAGGTGCGCGATTGAATCTCGCGACGAGTTGCCAAACCCGGAAGCTCTACGAATTAAAATCGTTGAAGAAAGCGATGCAAGAAATAGCAACCGGCGAGACATCATGTCGAATGCTATGTTTGCTGAAAGAAAGTACAAAAATTATAAAAATCCCAGAAACAAGCCAGAAAGGGACGAAAAGTATAAAGAATTTATATTCAAGTGCTTTCGATGTAAAAAGACAGATCATGATGCTGCAAATTGTCCGACAAATCGCAGATTTGAGTAACATAATGCGAAGAACGTTGAAGATTCGTTGTATATCACGTCAGAAACAAATTCTTGCGAAATGACATGTACGTCAAACAGCGATAATGATAAGTTATGGTGCATTGATAGTGGGTGCACATCGCACATGGGCAAGAATTTGGACAATTTCTCTTTAGTGGAATCTTATATCTCCGATAAATTAAAACTAGCGAACAATTCCACAACAACAATCAATGCTAAAGGAATAGTGCAAATTTCTACAAGATCCGGTGGTGGCGATAAGATCTTCAATCTCCGTGATACTTTATACGTACCCGATTTACGTACTAATCTCCTATCAGTTGGAAAGATTGTTGACAAGGGTCATCGTGTCATCTTCAATAAGACATCTGCTACAGTCATAGATGTGAATGACAAGACGTTGTTTGTCGCACATCGTAAGGACGGTTTGTTTTACGTTACTGAATCTAACGTTGATGAACAAGCAAGAATCGCAACTGAAAAGTCACGAAAAGGAACCATTAAGGAATGGCACGTGAAGTTAGGCCATTTAAATATTAAGGATTTGCGTGAAGCAGTTAAAAATGAAGTTATCCAAGGAATCGAAGTCACCGATTTAGAAACAGATTTTGAATACGAAATTTGTCTTCAAGGAAAAATGGTACGAACACCATTTCCGAAAAAGTCCGATAGGAAGACAGAACCTGGTGAGATCATACACTCGGATGTCTGAGGTCCCATGCGTGTCATTTCCAACTGGAACGCTTGTTACTTCGTCACGTTCATTGACAATGCCACTGGATGGTGCACTGTGAAGTTTATTCGTCAAAAGAACGAGGTATTTAGTATATTGTAGTTGACTTGTATACATGTGTTTTTCTTGCTCCGATCTTAATAAAGTTTTTAAGTGGTTTTTTTCTACTCGATTTTTACAAGTGTGATACCCACGTGTGCGTTTTCGCGAGCGTTTTATTTTTCAGTGCATGTGCGCCGCGGCATTTTCTTTTGGCTTCTATTAAACGCACTTTTTGCGTGCAAGGGTTTTGTTTGCCACATTTCTGGTTCGCCCGTGCAAAAATCTGCAATTCAGTACATTGACCCTCGTTTCTTGCTCAAGTCAGTTAAATTTTACCAGCGAAAACCAGTTAAGTCATTTAGAAAAAACCGCGATTGCAAACCATAACAATGAGCGCCTGTCGCAACTGTCACATACCCATTGAAAAGAAGGACAAAACAACTAAATGTGATAAATGCAAGGGTGCCCTTCATCTTAAATGCGTTGGAATAGCTGAGCCGATGAGCGAATTACCAGAAATAGATCCAGGAGCTTTAAATGCTACTGCGACACTTGCCTGTCACATATCGAGCAGTTAAGCTAACTGCAAGATCTTATGTATAGCATGCAAGAGTCTTTCAATAAAAAATTGCATGAACTGGAAGCTAAGCTTGCCGTCAATGTTCCCGTCAACAATCCCGCCACGCAGGAGGAATTAATACAAGAGGCATGCGATCGTCTTGAGCGTAAAAACAACATTATTATCACGGGCATATCCGAACCACTTGGATCTCTCGACGCTCGCATAGCGTCCGACGCCCAAGTGATTTCGCAGATACTCGAAACTGTATCAAAGGATACATCTCTGCCAGCTCCCTCGCCAACTAATATTCTTCGCCTCGGTAAACCAACACCAGGAAAAAACAGACCCCTAAAGGTACGTTTCTCATGTCCATCCTCTGCCCGTACCGTTGTCAAACTCTTCCTTCAAGCATGCTACTATCTATGACGATCAGACTCCTAAACAGAAGGAATATCTTAGTAACTTAAGGCAAGAACTGAAGCGTCGAACTGAGGCTGGTGAACAGGACTTAACCATTAAATATGTCAGAGGAACACCAACAATTATCACCTCCTCCCACCCGCTAGCAAAAAAGGATTAAGCCGTATTTCCACTTACTAATAGTTGGTCTTCAAAATCCGAGCATCATACTCGTGTCAGAAACGTGGCTTACCGACGCTGTGCTAGATGCCTATATCTCTCTCCCCAATTACACTTTGTACAGATCGGACCGTGCGGATAAAAGTGATGGAGGAGTGTGTGCCTACTTGCAAAATACACTGCTGTTCGAATTCTCGGTCGAACAACTAAACCTCTGCACTCGAGGCACTGAGTCGATCTGGATTAAATTGTGCAAACAAGATCTCTCCATCCTCGTAAGCTGTATTTACCGACCTCCCAAATGTCTGCCAGCCGATGACGTGCTTCTCTAGAACACCCTGTCAACAATATTAAAATCCTTTAACAACGTACTAATCTGTGGCGATTTCAACTTACCTGATATCAACTGGCCTAACCCTGCCCTTCCTGTCAATCCCAACGAAGAATACTTGTTTCTCGACATGTATTTCGCCAACCACGTTCATCAAGTCATCAACGAACCCACTCGCTTCAGGGTTGGTAACCAAACCTCTACCCTCGACCTCGTACTAGTCTCGGATACAGCCCTCATTTCAAATACTGAACTTTCATCCCCTATCGGTAAATCTGATCACGCCATCATTTCTTTCAGATTACAGCTCAGAACTTGCAAGAATATTCAGCTTCAAACTTCAAAAACATAACAAGAACTAATTATACCGAGTTGGCAAACGATTTAGATCTAATAAATTACTCACTAGCACCAGATATAGATGAATCGTGGTCAAACTTCGCCTCCATTATCCACAACGCCGTCGCCGCCAACTCCCACACAAGGCGAGTATATCACAATCCAATAAAACCTTGGATAACCAACGCTCTTCGCGCCAAATTGGCACACAAGAGAAATCTCTGTGTTCAAATAAATTAAGCACAGAAATCTGGAACTACCGCAAGGAATATGAAGCAAGAATCGTGCACAGCAGTAACCCCAATCAAATTTTCAAATACGTACGTGCTAATTCGGCAACCAAAGTAAGTACTCTAGTACTGCGAAAACACTCTGGAGAAATTACTTCGTCGCCTACATCTTTGTTACCAGCTTTTCATCTGCCTACATCACAGAACCCTTTGGTCCGCTTCGTGAGGTCGAATACATACCTAGAAATGACAATTTCTCAACAACTTCTGCTCCCGGTCCTGACAATATTACTCCTATGCTGTTAAAAAATGTGCATCCCAATTATGCGAACCACTCTCCCAACTCATGACCCAGTCATTTGCCTCCCTCACGTGTGGAAATCCGCATCTGTAACACCCATATTCAAAAAAGGCGATAAATTAATCCCTAATAATTATAGACCAATAAGTCTTACCTCTGTAGCCGCTAAAATTATGGAAGCTATCATAGTGTCAATTATGAAACCTTCCTCATCTCCAACGGCGTAATCCCGCCCGAGCAACATGGTTTCGTGCCAGGCAGATCAGTGACGACCAATCTACTTCAGTGTCTAAACGATTGGACCAGTGCTGTTGACGCAGGTGACTCTGTCGACGTGGTGTACTTTGACTTCAGTAAGGCCTTCGACAGGGTTCCCCATAACCGGCTATTACACAAACTGGGACACTGCGGTATCCGAGGAAAACTTCTTGATTGGATCAGGGGATATCTCAACGATAGAACTTTTTCAGTGCGCATCAGCGACAGCCACTCACGCACCGAACCAGTTGCCAGCGGCGTGGTCCAAGGATCAGTACTGGGACCCCTTCTATTCCTTGTCTACATAGCAGACCTGCGATACCATATAAAATCTGCGTGCTCCTTCTATGCGGATGATGTTAAACTGTACGCAAACGCTTCTCATCATCACGGCGACCTCCAGGCAGATCTTCACAATGTTCACGAATGCGAGACATGGCTCCTTGATCTAAACATCTCCAAGTGCATAGTTCTCCACATAGGGAAGAAAAATCCTGTCAAAAAATATATAATCAACAACAACATTATACAACACACCTTTGAACATAACGATCTGGGCGTCATCATCACGCGCAACATTTCCTGGTCAAGACAACAGCATACGCAGTAAAAAAAGGTAATTTTGCATTGTACCTCATTAAGTCAACATTCTCCTATTTACAACCAAATTCCTTCCTAAAACTTTTCAATGCATATATACGCCCCCACCTGGAATACGCCGCCACTGTATGGTCACCTACACTGCTTAAAGACAGAAATTTACTAGACCAAATCTTGCGACGCGCCACCAAGATACCGCATGAACTACGAGACCTGCCATACGAGACGCGGCTAAGTCGCCTAGGAATTCTATCAATTACTAATCGGTAAATCCGAGGTGACCTAATTTTCACATACCGAGCTCTTCACCGTAAATTCAGCACTGATATACACGAGATGTACGACCTCAATACTGACTCACGTCTCCGCGGTCACAATTACAAACTTCGCAGATCAACATTTCACACCACTTGCAGGCAACATTTTCAAACAAACCGCGTCTTCCAGGCGTGGAACAACCTTCCAGAGACGGCAGTGAACGCAGAATCAACCAACAGTTTTAAAAACAACATAGACAAGTGTATCTTCTCACAGTTTAGTGTTGAGTGATGTTTTGTTATTGTTCTCTGTGCGCGAATGGCCTGTTTCCACAAGTGCGGTCTGTGACGTCCCGCAAACCTATACATCTGCGTACTTCTTTCTTGTGTTTAGACTCTGTTTAGCGTATCATCCTTTGTTACTCATGTTCTTTTTACCTGTTTGTCTATCGTTTTCATTGTTGTAAGTTAATGTATAAACTTTGCTTCCGAGTTTATAGGTTATTAATCCTCAACTCGTTCACTTAAATAATAATAATAATAATAATAATAATAATAATAATAATAATAATAATTTAAGGAATTTAGGGATTTTAGACAATACGTGAAGAAGCAGACAGGAAAGAAAATAAAATACCTACAATCCGACAATGGTACCGAATACAAAAATTCCGAGTTCGATGCCCTGCTACACAAATCTGGAATTCAACGCAGATTAACAGTCCCGAATAATCCTGAACAAAACGGAGTGGCAGAACGAAGAAATCGCACTCTAGTAGAAATGGCTAGGTGTCTTTTAATACAATCTGAACTTCCTCCTTCTTTTTGGGCCGAAGCTGTAAACACAGCGAACTTTATTAGAAATAGATGCCCAACGAACAAGATAAACGGACGAACTCCTTATGAATCCTGGACAGAAAAATTCCAAATGTCAATGGATTTAATGTATTTGGGTTGTCAGGTTTTCATACAAATTATGATGAATTTTGTCAAGGTCAACGTACGAATTTAAATCAAAATCAAGAAAACGAGAAACAAAGAAAAGTTGGTTTCATCGATGTAAATATGTCCTCGAAATCTAAAAATGTTTCGGATAACTAAGATGAAGATTTCCTAGGCTTCGAAAGAGAAGAGGCAAGGGAAGACCAGAATAGAATACATGAAGATTTATTGGAATTAGAAAAGGATCCTGAGTTATGAAATATAGACCAGCAATCGAATAAATCTCATGATAAAGGTCGGCCTCAACTCATTCGTACTGGACGACGTGGTAGACCACGGAAAACCTACCAAAAGCGTGAAGAAGAAAAAATTGATTTTGCTTGTATAGCCGAAGTCTCAGTAAAATCAGCGATCTCTAGTTCTGAAAAGAAAGAATGGATGTTAGCAATGTCGGATGAACTTATATCCATTTTGAAAAATAACACTTGGGATTTGGTTGAACGTCCAAAAGATCGAGCAGTTATAGGAAGCCGTTTAATTCTCAGAAACAAGTATGGAGCAAATGGCGAAATCACGAGAAGAAATGCTAGAATGTGGCAAAAGGTTTCTCACAGAAACTAGGTGCGGATTACAGGGAAACTTTCGCACCTGTAGCAAGATTCAGCTCAATTCGACTCGCCGTAGCTTTTGCTGCTCGCAAGAATATACTTAATCCACAGTTCGATGTGACTACTGCATATCTGAACGGAATTGTCGAAGAGGAAATTTTCATGGAGGCACCAAATTATTCCAAGGAAATCCTCGAATTCATATTGCAAGAGAGATGTGCAGATTCCAAAATCATAGATGAGGCTGAGAAAATGTTGAAATGCTTGAACAGAGATTATGTCTGTAGAATCAAGAAATCATTATACGGTCTAAAACAAGCTGGTCGCTGCTTGAATCAACGCCTGAAAGAAGAGTTAATCCAAATTAGAGTAAAGCCAACAGGCCGGTGATCCATGTATCTTTGTTAAAGGCATGGATGACGATCTTCTTCTGATCATCATTTACGTCGACGATATCTTGGTTCTTTCGACAATTTCGAAGGAAATAGACAAGGTGTACCATCTCCTGCGGAAGTCATTTGAAATCAAGGACTTGGGTGACGTAAAATATTGCCTCGGCATAGAATTTTCTAGAAACGAATCTGGTATAACTATGAATCAAAAAGGATGCATAATGGGCATCCTAGAACGTTTTAAAATGACAGATTGCAAACCTGTTGCTACGCCGATTGAAATTGGAGTTAAATTATCTAGATCAAGTACATGGATTGAAGAGGATGGCGAAAAACCTCCATACAGGGAGCTAGTAGGGGCTCTCATGTATTTAGCCGTCGCAACCCGACCTGACATATCCCACGCTGTGAGTGTACTATGCCATTTTAATGATACATTCAATAAAGAACACTGGCAAGCAGCAAAGAGAGTCCTGCGATATTTGAAAGGTACTCCTGAAATGGGAATTACATTTAAGAAGAATTCGGGGGATTTCGCGCAGTTTCGCGTTCACAATGAATAACGAAACCGTATCCTGGGAATCAAGGAAGCAGAGAACTGTGGCGTTGTCGTCAACCGAAGCCGAGTATATGGCCTTAAGCGAAGCGGCAAAAGAAACTTTGCACCTGAAGAGATTAGCGAAAGAAATGGGAATCAATGTTATGCAGACCATACAACTATATAATGACAATATAGGGGCGCAGAAGCTCGCCGGAAATCCCATATTCCATTCTCGTACTAAACATATACATGTACGACATCACTTCATACGAAAAGTCCTTTCATCTGGGGACATTCGAGTGGACTATTTGTCAACCGACAAAATGCCGACAAAATATCGACGAAAGGATTGCCAAAGGTAAAACATTGGGATTGCCTACATAAACTTGCAGTTACAGGTTGAAGCTGATCCAATGGTCCAGTCTTCGAGAGGGGGTGTTGAGAATAGTTGATTCTCAGACTATACCGTCAGCTTCCTAATGTATAAAATATATGTTGTTTTATGTGATTCTTTTTTAATGTCAACCTGTCAATAAATTTCGTTTTCATTATTTATTTATTATATTATTTGTGTTTCATTTGAATGTTATACATACTTGTTTCGTGTTATACTTGTTCACTGTATCTTCAAAATAACCTGTTCTCAAAACTTATATAAATAAATCAGTACAATAGTGTTGTCATCCAAAAATCAAAATAAATGTATTATTTTATATCAATTATTGATATATGAATTTATTTTTTTATAATACAGGGATTTTATTTTAACATGCAACATATGGCGAATCACTTCCATGGTTACTCACTATTGTCAAAAAATGACAGCAATGTAATTTTTGTCCATTTTAAAATGCAACATACAAAATTTGTAGTTTTGTATTATCAAAACTAATTTCCAATAAATTAGCCTACATACGATTAACAAATAATCAAAACCTGAATGTTGTACATCTTAACAAACTTTAGCTTACAAAAATTCATAATTTTCATGTAATAAATGTTAAAAAAAAAATACCCCCAATCACTCTGAGGCAATATTCTAGTCGGTCGTAATAAGAATTGACACCATTTGTGATGTGTTTTGGAGGTATATCCTGTGCTGCAATACTATTTATAATGTTGCATTTTAAAATGGACAAATATTACACTGCTGTCATTTTTGACAATAGTGAGTAACCATGGAAGTGATGAACTATAATGTTGCATTTTAAAATAAACTCTCTGTATATACGTTACAGACAAGAAAAATACAAATATTTTATTATTTTCTTGTTTTTATAAATCGACAACACTTTTGATGTCCATCGTACATTCACCGCAAGGACTACGCAACACTTGCTGTAAATTGAATCGGCTGCTAGGTTCACTCTGATACTCTTTATGAACCTTACGCTTTTTTATTTGTTTATCATACATAATTGCAAAATGTTCTTTCTTTCTGCATTTCATACACGTTTTCTGGTAGGCTGGACGGGATTCTAAGGACTACCGCTGTACCTTTTGGCACTCCTACTGACTGCTGTTGGATCTTTGGCACCCCTTCTCATGAATTCTGGTACAGAAACTACCTTTGCCTCTGTTGTTTGCTGGTATGTGGCCTTTGTTAACCACATTCACTTCCAGTAGCTCCTGTTTCACTTGAATTTGAGCTGCTTGTTTATTAGCTGACACTTTGGATCTGCATGACTCTAAAGCTGTAGCTGTTGTAAGCTTTGGAGTTTTTAATAATTGTTCATTGCACGATGAATCTTGAATACCACTCACGAAAATATCTTTGACCAGACTGTCTTTTAACTCACCAAACTCACACGAATTACTCAAGTTCTTCAATACTGTGACATATTGTACATAAGACTCGTGGAGTAACTGCTTTCGATTGAAGAAAACATACCTGTCGTATCTAACGTTTGTGGATGGTACAAAATGATCACTAAACTTTTGCTAAATTACATCTAGTTTCTTGAACTCTTGTGGTATTAAATTAAATGAATTAAATATTTTAATACCTTCATCGCCCATGAAATGAAGTAACAACTCTACTTTACGTTTCTCTGATGTATCATCCGCAAGAAAAGCATCACAATACAACTGGAATCTTTTCTTAAATTTACACCAATTCTTTGCCAGGTCGCCATTATATTCCATCTCTTGAAAAGTTGCATTTAAATTTGTTGTATTTGCCATTATGCTCGCATGGTTTTATATAAATACTTCTTGTTAATACTTTATCGTTGCCACCATGTTATGGTTTGGTATATAAATAAAAAATAATAATAGCTTGCACTTGCACACAGTTTACATTGCTGTAAAAACGGCGTTACATGTTTTATACATGACATGACATGACGCTTGTTGGTTTTGGTTAGCCGGAAGCATCAACTAAAGTCAGGTTTATTAACTTATAACAAAAGTAACTAACTACTATCTTCAGATGACACTAAACTGGCGGTAAATTCAAATACTTTGATCTATATATAACATTTATTATAGTTTTAATATTTTGGTAAGTTCGTTGTCAAGATTTTCAGATATGCCTACATTATAGTTGATATTTAATAATAATAATAATAATAATAATAATAATAATAATAATAATAATAATAAAATAAAAATAAATGGGGTCCCGTGGCCGCGTGCCTGAGTGTCTGGTCGCGAACCTGGGGGAACCGGGTTCGATCCCGACAGACGCCAAATATTTCCAATTTTAAACGGCACAAAAGTGACCCCTGTGGTGCACTCTCCACACCAGCTATGAGTGCCCGTGAGGTGACGCCTGGTAAGCGCCCACACGGTAAAATATATCGTCATCATTACCGATGTCTACATGTGTTGTAGATACTGGCACACCCAGAAATGGGTAATATGCCGTGATGATATATTTATTTATTTATTTATAATAATAATAATAATACTAATAATAATACTAATAATAATAATACCAATAATAATAATAATAATAATTAATAATAATAACTAATAATAACAATAATATTAATAATACTAATAATTAATAATAATAATAATTATAATAATAATAACAATAATTATAATAATAAAAATTATAGTAATAATAATATTAACAATAATAATAATATGTAATAATAATAATATGCAATAATAATAATAACAATAACAACAACCATAATAATAATAATATATAATAATAATTATAATGATTATATTAATAATAATTATAATATTAATAATAATAATTATAATAATATGAACAATAATAATAATAATAAATTTCCGAAAACTAGTACAGTATGTGGTCAAAAGTAAGTATAAAAATACGTAAAGCCCGTTTCCAGGACGTGATACGTACCTAAGCACGTCATCAATCGTACTCGTAATGCCCGTATCACACTAGCGGGTTTTGAAGTGGTTGGCCGGTGCGGTTGCGTGTGCGGGTAACTCCTCGACCAATAGAAGTGCGGCGGCTAGCGGTTGCGATTGCGGGTGAAGGAATAGCCGACAGGCTATTTTTTTCACCCGCCAACCGCACCCGCAGCCAATCACAGAGCCCGGTACTGTCACATGTCTGTTTTGGTTTGACATGTGCTATAGTTTTCGTCTATGCCGGTGCAGCATTTTTCTGTCATTTTGGATTTGTAGACTTGAGACGAGAATGACTGCTTACAAAAAAGGACAAGAATTTGTTTTCTTTATAGAAGGAATTTTTACTCCCAGATTTAATAGAAATGCGACCCACATTAGGGGACACTACGGTCGAGTGCTACAAAAGGTCTGATCTGAAAAGGCAGGTTTTCATAGAACTTAGTGTAAAACTACATGGACGAACCTGCGATATTTGTCGGGGTCTTTCATCTGCAACTCCATAAATAAATTATGATGATAGCCCTGTTTTCTCCTTCTAGCAACCCAATGTCATACCCAAATGTTCCTGTTGGGAAGTCTATCATAATATTTAGAGATAATTAGCAGAAAAGCTGCTAATTTGCATCTCATCTGTCTTCGCAAAACTTTTAACTTATCCATTAGTTTTTTACTAGTTCACCGCCGTCTCGAACTGTCACCTGCCACCGCTTTCGATAGAAACGTCAAGCTGAATAAACAGAGGGCGGTGCAGCGAAGCGGGAGCGGCAACCGCACCGCATAGTGTGATTGTAAAAAACGTCACTCGCACACGCAACCGCACCCGCCAACCGCTTCGAAACCCGCTAGTGTGATACGGGCATAAGTATCTGGTTCAAATCGCCAGGGTGAGAGGGACAGTTGACATGATGTCAAATCTGACAATATAACCTATGTATATTGTACCTAATTTGTTATTCAACAAAATTGAAAGTATAAATAGTTATTTAGAAATAATAAATGAATTGAAAATTACGATATAAGTATATTGGATGAAATATACCTCTTTTAATGTCTAGAAGGTATATATTGCAATAATGGGCTACTTGCGGGTATTTTTTGATTTAATATTTTCGAAGGGAAGATAAAAACTTGCTACCCATATTACTTCTTTCGATACCAGGACGATTGTACGAGTATACTGTTATAAATAGAGAAATGTATTAGACTAAGTATTAAATACGTAGGTAATATTGTTTGCTTTTTAATAATTATTGAGCGCATTTTCTGGATAGGATTTCGTTTACAAGCGTTTCTCGTAATTATTTTGAGGTAAAATCATAAATTTCCTTGAGCATAAAACGTCTTTAGAATGAAAATAAATAAGAAACAATAATTAATATAAATTAGGTACAGTCACCGCCCAAATACATAAAGAAATGAGATCATAAGGAAATCACACTTGTTATTCAAAAACAATACTAGTTTCTTAAATAAGTACGAAAACATGTTTTAAGTAAGAAGCACGTTCAAGAGATACTCTTTAAAATTATTCATTATTCACAGTAATTTAGCCAAAATACACCTATCTTCATGTTGTAACTTGTCTCTCATTTAATCCTAAGTTGTAATTTGAAATAAATATTTTTTTAAAAACCAAAGTTTCATAATCAATCAATTTAAATTATATATGTCCTGTCTCATTTTCGATTTTTTTTTTTTAGGGTATCTCGGGAAATATTAATGATTTGCACATTTCAGGGTCAACTTTTAGAGAAAAGTTTAATAGTCACCACAGGAATTTTCGATCTTCTTTTGTTTCTGAGCTACAGGCAAAAACTTGTTTTTCGCTCATTTCGAAAATATTTCGTAACTTATTTATTATGGTAATTAGAAAAAAAAAATGTTTTAACAAATTTTGTACCGTTTTTTAGGTGAAATAAAATAGCGTAATTAGATTTTTTGAAAACTATAATTCTCGAGATATAACACAAACTTTTGATTTTTTAAATGGCAACCTATGTTGCAAATAGTCTCATCTTTTAGCTTATTTTATAAGCTTTTCAGTGATATATCACAAGTCTACAATCTTTTGTTTTACTTATGAATAAAAGATGAATTATTAATTTTTTGGGGTGAAAAAATTGAAAATCATTGTGAAACAAATAAAAAAACTATAATAGTTCATCATTTGTTTATTTTGATTCTATATCTATTAATTATGTTCTTAAAATTATTCTAAACCAATTATTTTCGGATTAGTTAAATTATTACTTATCGAAGTCATAGTTGGCTTTGACACAATTCGAAATAAATTGGTATGATACGCCTTTAAAGTAAATAAATTTAAAAATATGTGCAAAACTGAAGTAAATAATATTAGAAATAAACAAATGACGAACTATAATAGTTTTTTTCATTTGTTTCGCAATGATTTTCAATTTTTTCACCCCAAAAAATTAATAAATCATCTTTTATTCATGTGTAAAACAAAAGATTGTAGACTTGTTATATATCATTGCAAAGCATATAAAATAAGCAAAAAGAAGAGACTATTTTCAACATAGATTGTCATTTAAAAAATCAAAAGTTTGTGTTATATCTCGAGAATTATTAAGTTTTCAAAAAATCTAATTACGCCATTTTATTTTACCTAAAAAACAGTACAAAATTTTTTAAAACATTTTTTCTCTAACTACCATAATAAATAAGTTATGAAATATTTTCGAAATGAGCGAAAAACAAGTTTTTGTCTGTAGCTCAGAGAAAAAAGATCGAAAATTCCTGTGGTGGCTATTAAACTATTCTCAAAAAGTTGACCCTGGAATGTGCAAACAATTTTGCTCTATCATTAATATTTCCCTGTTTGACGCGCTGTAGCTCGCTATCTATTACTAATAGAAAACTAATAGAAAAAAATGTTATATATATAAGAGTGAAATAACTTTTTGCCTTAATGAAAATAGATGAAGAGATATTCAGAAAAAACTTCTTTTTTGCGCCCTTTTTTCCTAAATTGGTGGTGTTTCCCGAGGACCCCCCGGGGGGGGGGGAACTTCTCTATATATGTAATATATCCAAAAATCAAAAATACTTTTGAAGTGTAAGTGTAAATCTACCTAATGACTGGACTATATGTTTAACTTGAAGATAAATCGTATTTTAAAATAAACAAAATCAGATCATACAACCTTTATTTGTTTTATGTCTGCGTTTATAAAACATAAATAAATTTACATTCAAAGCAAACAAAATTCAATGGTTCAATTTCGTTGAATTAAGTAAATTTACTTTGGAAGTAAATATACAGAAATGTTCATAAAATCGGCGTTTATAAAAATAAAATTAACAATATTTTTTTAGTATCCTGTTTTTAATTGTAGGTGAGTACGTGGCTTTCAATACGTTATTTTGCTTTATTGTCTGGTAAATTTAGTGCGTCGACAATAATCGCATACTACACTAATTAAAACTGTCCATCACTTTGAAAAGTTGCTGTAGAAAACCAATATCGGTTAAAGCGGTAAAAGCAGAGTTCAGTAAAATGTGTAGACGTGCAGTCACAGTGGTGCAATAAGCTTCAATTAAAAAACTTCGTACATTGCAAAAGTTATCTAAGGAATTTCATATTCTCACAAAAGGTGCAGACATTTTGTGCGAAATATTATATTTTAGCAGTACACGATAAGATCAGATTAAAAGCTAAATATATCTGTTAAGATAAAATTTTGTTATTCGTTATGATAAAATATTTTGATTAATATTTAATTCAACTGGGAAGTTAGATATAAACTTTCTTAAAATTAATTAATTTGTGTCAAATTCGACTTTTGGCATCCATGAGGTTTAGTAAGATCTATATGAATGTTAGAATATTATATGAAATATAATAACTAAAATATCGATACTCCAATTCAAAAGTCTTTCGGTTATGCTGCAAAATTTTGTAGGCTTGTTTTAGATTTTTCATGTTCACCTATATCATTTGCATATTTAAATATTTTTATATTAACATTTAAACTTCAATTATCCTGTCACTAACTTAAAAATGAAATTGATGATAGTGTTTTAGGCAAGAGACGTGAAATTTGTACGCACGGGCGTAAGCGAGTAATACAACACGTTAAGTGCCTAAAGCACTCATTTCGCAATGTATTGCTTACAAGATATTTTATAATAGCGTTTTAAAATAGATTATTTATTCTCAAATATCAACGTTTTGAATTTTTCAAAATTAAAAAGTAGGTAGACGTCAGGTTAATCTCTTCGTTGGTAACTGAAACACTTTTAAGCAATATATTAAACTGTCATTTTTAAGCACTAGTGCTTAAAAGTATTTCATTTACCAACAAAGATGACAATCAAAAAGTTGCTAATATAAAAATAAATTATTTTATAAATTTACATATAAGGTTATTTACTAAATACTATTATCGTAAAATTGAAGATTGTACCATTATATTCAATTTTTATTAGTAAAAGTTGTTGAAAAATTATATTCAATGTATTTTTTACAAGAAAAACTATTAAAAGCTTGTACAAGTGAGACTTCCGATTATCCGATATATACTAAAAACTAATGAGCTCTTACCACATTGGTATAGAATGGGTATAGAAAATTTCAAAATTTTCTGATTGATTGTATTTGAGTAATCGTGTCTACAGGATACACATACACACACACACAACACACATACACACACAACACGCATACACACACACAATACATACACACACACACATACATGTATGCAATGCATACACACACACACATACATATCTACAGACATCATTGTAAAAATGTTTAAATCAAATTCTGGGGATATAGTCCAGTCAATAGAGGTTTTTACCCTACAAAAGGTGGGGAAAAAACGATTTTAACATATGTTGTTTGGGTCGAGACGGGGATGAAAAATACAAATTTATGACTTTGAGGAGGCTCGGCGTGAGCCGCCATCTTCGATAAAAAGTGCAAAAAATGAGTGTTTCGCTATTATCTCGAAAACAGTGGCACGTATCAAAATTTTCTAAGAATAAAAAATTAAAGTCCGTTAATTTTTGTACAAAAAGGTACCGCGGTTTAAAAATTTTAATTCAGTTTGGAATTCTCCTTCATGTCATGTTAAACGATTTTTGCTTCGATGAGCGATTAACGAATTATTAACAAAGTAAATTTATATGAAATTTCACTAAAATTTGAAACATCTGCAAATCGGCTTAGTTTTCATTTTTTCTTCTGAAATTTGGACACGAATAAAGATAAGCTTTATTGTGCATTTAATACGTATCGAAATTTCAGAAGAAAAAATAAAAACTGAGCCGATTTGCAGATGTTTCAAATTTTAGTGAAATTTCATATAAGTTTACATTGATAATAATTCGTTAACCGCTTATCGGAGCAAAAATCTTTTAACATGACATGAAGGAGAATTCGAACCTGAATTAAAATTTTTAAACCGCGGTACCGTATCTTTAACCGGCTCAGAGTGGTTGATGAATTTTTGAAAAAGCGGTGACAAAAATTACTTAAAAATCATCGATAATTTACTTCTTTAGATGCTACGACAAATGTAAACTGTTACAAATAACACAATCTATTAGACTAAGTATTAAAAAATTAAGATTGTGTATATTTTGAATGATTAAATCTTCTTTCATAAATTGTTGTTCTGCTTACTAAACATAACTCTTTGACAGTTCATCCTAGGAAAAAAATGCATAAACTCTTTCAGATTCAGATTCAGATTCAGATTCCTCTTAACAGAGCTGTTCACTACGTGAAACTAAATCCTGGATACGCCAGGCCCACCCTGTAAGAGTATTAAGGACAAAACACTAACAGCCGGCCTATGCACCTTGACACGGCGCGGACTAGAGACGTCTTGCTAACACACTCTAGTCAACAACCACAACATAGAAACATAAAAATTTGTTTAACGTCCAATGGACTCCCCAACTTTTTAATGGAAATCTGGGTTGGGTGACTTTTTTAACGTGGGATTCTACCACTTATTTTATGTCGATAGCGAGTCAATGAGGTCTGGAACTTTTACTGTGGCATTCCAATTATTGTCCATAAAGATGGATGCGAATTTAACAGATATTTAGTTGAATTTCATTTGCGGGATGACCTTAATTTTAAAGTTTCCTTTTGACATCTACATGAAGCTTGGTTTTCTGTTTTATTTCAGAATTGTTGTTCTCATTCCTTATGCAGTTTTGGTGTAAGTATTCCTAATTCCTAGGCTTTGCATTACTGCTAATTTCTTTCCGTATTGTTGATGCTATTACAATTAGAAAGTAAACCTGAAAAGAAAATTAATATCCCAAAGCGAAAAGATCCTTAGAAAGTAAACCTGAAAAGAAAATTAATATCCCAAAGCGAAAAGATCCTTAAAAGGATTATTATGTAGGTGAATTTAATGCCGATCTTTTCAATCCTCATATGGTGAAGTGAATTATTCCTTTATCCTATTATCCAATTTCGATTTACCGACTGAAAATGAATCATATTCTGTCCTAAGTTATTGCTAGAATTTCTTCTAAATTCCTTATTTTGGCCAGGGCCTTAATAATTCCTTGTTGTATTTATAAATTATTACACATTTTCACTTCACTTCACCTCACTATACTTCACTATCATATTATTATTATTATTATGAAATTACACAATCACTACGGAGCTCAATTAAACACGTCCGTCTCCTACTGTGCACAGGTTTGCTTTTCGAAAAAAATGCATAAACTCTTTTGTACAAAAATAAACGGGCTTTAATTTTGTATTTTTGTAAAATTTTGATACGGGCAACTGTTTTCGAGATAATAGCAAAAAACTCATTTTTTGCACCTTTGATCCAAGATGGCGGCTCACGCCGAGCCTCCTCAAGGTCACAAATTTGAATTTTTCATCCCCATCTCGACCCAAACAACATATGTGAAAATCGTTTTTTCCCCACCTTTTGTAAGACAAAGGTCTTTTTTGGTCTCCATTGACTGGACTAATATTAAAACGTGCTTATTTACTAAAATCTCTATGTGCAAATATTAGCAAGATTCCTATACCTACCTCCCTTACCTAGGGTAGCGGGAGGTAAAAAAACACTAACACACACATTGTAATTAAGATCTCTCCTACGATTACAGCTGACTAGTGATTCTGTGGAGACGAGAAATTTCTCGATTCTCGTCTCGTCTCGTACTCGAGATTTCTCGTCTCGACGAGACGAGACGGAATTGTTAAGCATGCATTACACGACGAAGTTTTTCGTTTCAAGTGACCTGAAAAGTTTTCTCTCTCGCACAATGACATGAGTGCCAGAGAGACAAATGAATAGACTTTTAACGAAAAACTTTTTAAGAAAAACTGGAACATGCGCTACTTTTTCTTAAAAGTCCCTACAAATTTTAACTGTCAAGTAACTGTCAACTGTCATTTGTATTTATATCTTTGATGTATACAAGTAGTGTTATAAGTGATCGATATTAAACTGAAGTGGCAAAATGGGATAGAGAAGTAATGGAAATCTTAATGCAAGTATAACTTAAATTTTGACACTTAGATATTTTAACTCACGCAAAACATGATCGTGTAAATATACTCGTAAGGTCACCAGTGGCGTAACTACCATGCGGCAGTTCGAGGCAAAACCCGGGGGCCCCGCGATTTTAGAGGCCCCATCGTAACATCCTTGTCACGAAAGCTTTAACATATAATCTCATTAATTTATAGAAAAAAAAAATTATTTTAACTATTTCATATTCGAGCTTGTGTCACATGAGCATGTCCAACTCGCGTACCGTTCGTCGTGCAAACATGCTCGCCACACAAAGATTCACTTTTACTCCTAATAACATAATATACTATTGTATCTTGTATAGATTTAGAGATAAAGGCACTGTAATATATAGAATAATTTAATGTAGTACATCGCAGAGGCTAAGACACTAAGGAAACCAGTTGACAAATTAAAATTTTTATAACATAGTTTGGAAATGACAGATGTCAGTGTCCAAATTCAACAGTTTTAGTGACATTCTGAAAGCTTTTTTTATACATTAATGCCGCAATTCTGAACAAATCTGTAAGTCTTACAGATTTGTAAATCTGTAAAAAATGAACAAAATCGCAACGAAAGCTGCAACTCTTATGTATAACTTTATATTTATCAACAAAAATAGATGCGTTATTGTCAGTTTTTTTACAGATTTACAGATCTGTAAGACTTACAGATTTGATCAGAATTGCGGCATTAATCTTTCTTATTTTATTAATTAAATATTTAAAATTGTAGGTAAAATGCATATATCCATCAGAAATACCGCCAATCTAGTTAATGAACTGGAAGAATCTGTGATATATAGGAACTTCCTCATACAATGAAAAATAGATATAATTAAAATTGTATGTGTACAGAAGACATGTTAAATACAATGAAAACAATATTTGGGAAATGTTCTGCAATTTTTTTGTTATACAACGACTCTTCGTTAGCGAAGTGCAATACAATAATTATACATATAACATAAAATGGAAATGGCGAGAGGTATTGCACTGGCCACAACAGATTTTTTTTACTTGTACTTGTTATGGTGTAAAATAAAATAATATCAGTGAAAAAATATATTCGTATTTATTTTATTACAATTATTAATTTTCTTTGGGAGGGGAGGGGGGGGGGCAGGTGATTATTTTGCCTCGGGGCCCCAGACGGTCTTGTTACGCTACTGAAGGTCACTTATAAAGACACTTTTAAGTCACTTGAAAATAAAAACTTCATCGTGTATTTCAGGCTTTAGCTAATATTTTTAGTGTTACTTTCTTTTTAATGTTTTATAACAGATTAGAAAATGCTAGATAAATATTAAATTAATAAAAATATAACATAATAAAATTTGCACAAGTTTTAGGTTATATCAAATTTTGACAATCAGGGTGAACCTAGCGAGAGATTCGTAGCGACAGATTCGAAACGAATGAACGGCTGGACAACCCTGCCGTTCACAAGCGTTCGGCACAGTTCGCTTCGATTCTCTCACCATATATTCTCTTTATTCATACGCAATGGTACATATAACATATTTTCAGTTTTATTACAATAATAAATTAAATTTTTTAAATAATCAGGGGATACTGGACCGAAGAATAATTATATTTGCCATACGTACATTTGTACCCGAAATATTAACCGTAACCGTTTCATATTTTCACATGCTGCAATATGCAAATAAAATAACAATATAATTGTATATATAATCACAGATTAGGGCAATGCGAAAAATAATTGTCGTGAGGAAATATCTTTCAAATATTAACCCCTTCCCCCCTCTTTTCCCCCACCAAAAACCGTGACAAATTCATACTTCCACATACTTTGTTTTCTAGTATAATAGACACGAGTAAAATAACAATATGATTGTTTAACTAGTCAGGGGACGCATCGATAATAATTTTTAAGATTTTATTTCAAATCTGCAAAACTAGAAGCCGTGACAAAATTATTTATATGGTAATTATTTCCTACTTCCTCCCTAATAAACCTCCGTAAATATTATTAAAATATTCAAGGGATGAGGGTGACCAAACACGGAAGAGTAAAAAATTTTCAAGTTTTTATTTTGTTTCTGTAAAACAAGAAGGCGTGACAAAATTATTTATAAGGGAATTATTTCCTACTTCCTCCTTAATAAACCTCCGTAAATATTGTTAAAATATCCAGGGGATGAGGGTGGCTTATATAAGTCAAAAGACAGAAGTATCGAAAATATCCAAGTTTTTATTTTATATCTAGGAAACTAGAAGCCGTGACAAAATTATAAATATGGGAATTGATTCCTACTTCGCCCATAATAAACCAGCGTAAATATTGTTAAAATATTCAGGGTACGAGGGTGACCAAACACGGAAGAGTCAAAAATTTCCAAGTTTTTATTTTATTTCTGTAAAACTAGAAGCAGTGACAAAGTTATTTATAAAGGAATTATTTCCTACTTCCTTTCTAATAAACCTCCGTAAATATTGTTAAAATATCCAGGGGATGAGGGTGGCTTATATAAGTATCGAAAATATCCAAGTTTTTATTTTATATCTGGGAAACTAGAAGCCGTAACAAAATTATTAATATGGTAATTGATTCGTACTTCCTCCCTAATAAACCTACGTAAATATTGTTAAAATATTCAGGGGACGAGGGTGACCAAAGACGGCAGAGTCAAAAATTACCATGTTCTTATTTTATTTTATTACTCTAAAACTAGAAGCCGTGACAAAATTATTCATATGGGAATTAATTCCTACTTCATTCCTAATAAACCTTCGTAAATGTTGTTAAACTATTCAGGGGTAGAGGATGACCAAAGACGGAAGAGTCAAAAATTACTATGTTCTTATTTTATTTTATTACTCTAAAACTAGAAGCCGTGACAAAATTATTTATATGGGAATTAATTCCTACTTCATTCCTAATAAACCTTCGTAAATGTTGTTAAAATATTCAGGGGTAGAGAATGACCAAAGACGGAAGAGTCAAAAATTTTATTTCTCTAAAACTAGGAGCCGTGACAATTTCTTTTATATGGGAATTAATTCCTACTTCCTCCCTAATAAACCTCCGTAAATATTGTTAAAATATTCAGTGGTTGAGGGTGTAAATCTATCAATACAAGTATGTAGCGACATCCTTTGGAAATGGGTAATGGGCCAACTGTGTCTATATGTATGTTGTCAAAACGTGCTGTAGGGATTTGAAATTTTTTAAGTGGTGCTTTTGTATGTCTAATAATTTGACAGGTTTGACATTTTTCGCATGGTTGTGTCCAATTTTTAATATCTGTATGCATATTTGGCCAAATGAATTTAGAGGAAATAAGTTTTCGTGTGGCGTTAATTCCGGGATGTGATAAAGAGTGTAGTTGCTCAAATAGTGAACGTCGGAATTTTTGTGGTACAAAAGGTCGGAAATGTTTAGTAGATGTGTCACAGTATAATTGCAGTGATGTGTTTGGTAATTCGATTTTTTTGAAACGTAAGAAGTTTTTCGTATTGTTTAATAGAGATTTTAGTTCAGGGTCGAATTCCTGGCATTTTGATAGTTCATCATAAGAGGTATTAGGTTTGCATGTGACGGAATTAATTTCAATTCTTGAAAGTGCGTCCGCAGCGTTATTGTCTTTACCTGATACGTGTCTTATGTCAGTTGTGAATTGGGCAATGTAATCTAAATGTCGCAGTTCTCTAGGAGAATATTTTGATGAATTTTTATGTGTATGTGAGTGGCTTATGGTCGGTTAGGATGAAAAATTCTTGTCCCTCAATGAAAAAACGGAATTTTTTGATGGCTAAATATATTGCATATAATTCTCTTCCGAAAGTACTGTACTTTTTTTCTGTTTCGTTGAAAGTAGTTGAAAAGAATGCTAATGTTTTCCAAACGTTATTTTCAAGTTGTTGTAAAACCGCCCCTGTTCCCGTGTTAGATGCGTCGACCATAATGCTGGTAGGAGAGTTTTGTTTAGGTATAGATAATTTTGTGACGTTTATTAATGCATTTTTTATGTTTTTGACAGCTGTCAATTCTTGTGTATTAAGCGTCAGTTTTTTTTTGTGTTTGGACGTTTATTATCAATCAATTTGTTAAGTGGTTGAAGAATTGTTGCGCAATTTGGTATGAATCTGTGATAGAAATTTATAAGGCAGAGGAATTCGCGTAGTTGTTTTTGAGTTGCAGGTATTGGAAAGGTTTTAATTGTTTGTATTGCGTCTGCTAAAGGTTTGATTCCGTTTTGGTCTAAGTGATGTCCAAGAAATTCAATTTCTGTTTTGCCAAATTGACATTTTTCCGGGTTGATGACAACACCGTATTGTTGTAGTCTATTGAAGAGAGTTCTTAAATGTTCTTCGTGTTCTTCTGGTGTATTACTAGCAATGAGTATGTCATCAATGTATGCGAAACAGAAATTTAAGCCTCGTGTTATCTCGTCAATAAATCTTTGAAATGTTTGTGCGGCGTTGCGAAGACCGAAAGGCATGTGTGTATACTCGAAGAGTCCAAATGGTGTCGTTATGGCTGTCTTAGATATCGATGAAGCTTCCATAGGAATTTGATGGTATGCTTTAACTAAGTCAATTTTAGAAAAAATAATTGCGTTTTCTAAATTTGTAGTGAAGTCTTGTATGTGAGGAATTGGATAACGATCGGGGAGTGTTATGCTGTTTAATGCGCTGTAGTCTCCGCAGGGACGCCAAATATTCGGGGTTTTCTTTTTAACCATATGTAAAGCTGATGACCAATTACTTGATGATTGTCGTATAAAACCGAGTTTTAATAATTTGTTAAATTCTTCTTTGGCTGCAATGAGTTTTTGTGGAGGTAATCGACGGGGTCTACTAAAAACAGGAGAACCGTTTGTAATGATACGGTGAGTGACATGATGTTTAATGACTGTTTTGGAGTTAAAGGGGTTAGTTAAAGAGGGAAATTCTTTCAAAATATTTTGAAATTTATTATCGGATTGAATTAAAGAAATACAAGGTCTTCTGAAAAATGAAGTGTTAATATGAAGTTCTCGATTAGTCATATCGATGGTTATACGGAAGTGTTGTAAAAAATCTGCTCCCATAATTGCGTGTTTAACGTTTGCGATAATAAATTTCCAGTTAAAAATGGTTTTAAGTCCAATGTCAAGTGTCAAATTGACAGTACCATACGTTTGAATTTTTGTCTGATTGATTGCACTGAGTGAGTGTTTTTGTATACTGTGTATTTGTGTGAATTTAGGTGGGATAATACTCACTTCTGCACCAGTGTCAATTAGGAAACGACAACCTGACAATTTGTCAGTTACAAAGAAGAGAGGACTGGAAACGGAAGGACTAGTGCTGGAACAAGTATAAGAATTAGGCTGTTTACATTTAATAATGGTATGAATATTAACCGTTTTATTAGAAACAAAATTTAAATTATTCTTCTGCCATTGACAGCCTGGTTGACATCTTCTTGCTTTTTCATTGACGTTGTAGTGATACCAGCAGATATTTCTACCGTCATGGGAAGTGGAGAGAGAGGGCCAGTATTCCTGTCTAGGGAAATGAGGAGTTGTAGGTGTCGATGTCCCATTTCGAGGAGAGCTGGTTAAATCGGTGAGTAACTTTTTGACATTTTGAAGTTCTGTTTGCAATTCTCTAATTTCGTTTGTATTGACAGGTTGAGATGGAGTGATGACAGGTTGAGCTATTTCCACTAATTTGTCTGCAATATTAGCTTTTTCTTCAATGTTTGACAAGGTGGAGAAAGCTAGGATTAATTGAATGTTTGGTGGTAGCTTTTGAAGAAAGAGATGCTCTAAAATTTTGTTATCTTGTTGATTTGTTCCTGCAAGTTGCTTCATTTTTCGTAACAGATGAGAAGGTTTGTCATAATTTAAGGCATTAATATTTAATAAGGTGTTAAAATTTTGTACTTCCGTAGGAATGGTTCGCTGAAGTAGTGCTGCTTTGGTAGTAGTATATGGTTTATCCAGAGGTTTTTCAAGGATGAGATCTCGTATATCAACGGCATGTTCTGGACGTAAAGCTGTAATCAATGCGTTGTATTTGCTGCTTTCAGAAATAATATGGTGAGAATTGAAAATTATTTCGATTTGTTTAAACCAAAGTTCAGGATCTTCAGGATAATATTCGGGAAATTTATTTGAAGTTATAGCAGAAATATATTGTAGTTCTTGGGCAGGAGGATTAGGAGAGGTATGTTTTTCTTCTTCGCCTATACTGAAGGGTAGTGTTCAAAATAATCTCGGGGTCACCAGTTGCGGCGGCTGGAGCCGTCACCGTAGTAAAAATAAGTTTTAATTAAATTGTAGATATATATATATATATATATATATATATATATATATATATATATATATATATATAATATGAACAATAATAACAATTTATTCTAATATAAAAAATACATTTATGTTGACTCGTTTGCAGTCGAAAATAGGAATGAATGTTTATTTATTTTTTGTTGTCTAGTTACCCAACAATTCCCAAAACCTTACTTGATATTTTTCTTATTTTTATTCTCAAGGATATTGGGATGTATCCTATAGATGCATGCTACAGATGCATGCTACAGATGCATGCTATAAGTCTAAAGACCGAAGCATCGAAAATATCCAAAATTTTATTTTATTTCTGTACAACTAGAAGCCGTGACAAAATTATTTATATGGGAATTAATTCGTACTTCCTAAAAAACCTCTGTAAATATTGTTTAAATATTCAGTAGCCGAGGGTGACCTAAGACGCAAGAGTCAAAAATTTCCATGCTTTTATTTTCTCTATAACTGGAAGCCATGACAAAATTATTAATAATGGAATTATTTCACATTCCTCCCTAATAAACCTCTGTAAATATTGTTAAAATATCCAGGGATGAGGGTGACTTATGTAAGTCAAAAGACAGAAGTATCAAAAATATCCAATATTTTATTTTATATCTGGGAGACTAGAAGCCGTGACAAAATTATTTATATGGGAGTTAATTCCTATTCTCTCCCCAATAAACCGCCGTAAATATTATTAAAATATTCAGTGGATGAGGGTGACCAAAGACGGCAGAGCCAAAATTTCCATGTTCTTATTTTATTTTTCTAAAACTAGAAGCCGTGACAAAATTATTTATAAGGGAATTGATTCCTACTTTCTCCCTAATAAACCTCTGTAAATATTGTTAAAATATCCAAAGGATGAGGGCGGCTAATATAAGTCAAAAGACAGAAGTATCGAAAATATCCAAGTTTTTATTTTATATCTGGGAAACTAGAAGCCATGACAAATTTATTTATATGATAATTAATTCCTAGTTCCTCCCTAATAAACCTCCCTAAATATTGTTAAAATATTCAGGGGATGAGGGTGCCCAAAGACGGCAGAGTCAAAAATTGCCATGTTCTTATTTTATTTTATTTCTCTGAAACTAGAAGCCGTGACAAAATTATTTATGTGGGAATTAATTTCTACTTCCTCCCTAATAAACCTACGTAACTATTAAAATATTCAGGGTATGAGGGTGACCAAAGACGGCAGAGCCAAAATTTCCATGTTCTTATTTTATTTCTCTAAAACTAGAAGCAGTGACAAAATTATTTATATGGGAATTAATTCCCATTTTTTTACTAATAAACGTCCGCAAATATTGTTAAAATATTCAGGGGATGAGGGTGGCTTATATAAGTCTAAAGACAGAAACATCGAGATTATACAGGTTTTTATTTTATTTCTGGGAAACTAGAAGCCGGGACAAAATTATTTATATGGGAATTAATTCCTACTTCCTCCCTAATAAACGCCCGCAAATGTTGTTAAAATATTCAGGGGATGAGGGTGACTTATACAAGTCTAAAGACAGAAACATCGAGATTATACAAGTTTTTATTTTATTCCTGGGAAACTACAAGCCGTGACAAAATTATATATATGGGAATCAATTCCTACTTCCTCCCTAATAATGAGCCATAAATAATGTTAAAATATTCAGGGGATGAGGGTGACATATAAGTCTAAAGTCCGAAGCATCGAATATTCCCAAGTTTTATTTTATTTCTGGGAAACTAGAAGCCGTGACAAAATTATTTATATAGGAATTAATTCCTACTTCCTCCTTAATGAACGTCCACAAATATGGTTAAAATATTCAGGGATGAGGGTGACGATAGACGGAAGAGTCAAAATTTCCATGTTTTTATTTGATTTCTCTAAAACTAGAAGCCGTGACAATTTCTTTTATATGGGAATTAATTCCTACTTCCTCCCTAATAAACCTCCGTAAATATTGTTAAAATATTCAGGGAACAATTGTGACCAAAGACGGCAGAGTCAAAAATTTCCATGTTCTTATATTATTTCTCTAAAACTAGTAGCCGTAACAAAATTATTTATTTGGGAATTAATTCCTACTTCATATCTAATAAACCTCCTTAAATATTGTTAAAATATTCAGGGGTTGAGGGTGACCAAAAACGGAAGAGTCAAAAATTTCCATATTTTTATTTTATTTCTCTAAAACTAGAAGCCGTGACAATCTCTTTTATATGGGAATTAATTCCTACTTCCTCCTTAATAAACCTCTGTTAATATTGTTAAAATATCCGGGTCATGAGGTCAAAAGACAGAAGTATCGAAAATATCCAAGTTTTCCTTTTATATCTGGGAAACCAGAAGCCGTGACAAAATTATTAATATGGGAATTGATTCCTACTTCCTCCCTAACAAACCTCCGTAAATATTGTTAAAATATCGAAAATATCCAAGTTTTATTTTATATCTGGGAGACTAGAAGCCGTGACAAAATTATTTATAGCGGAATTATTTCCTACTTCCTAGAAATTGATTCCCATATAAATAATTTTGTCACGGCTTCTAGTTTCCCAGAAATAAAATAAAAACTTTCATTATCTCGATGTTTCTGTCTTTAGACTTATATAAGTCAACCTTATCCCCAGAATATTTTAACTATATTTGCGGACGTTTATTATGGAGGAAGTAAGGATTAATTCCCATATAAATAATTTTGTCACGGTTTCTAGTTATACAGAAATAAAATAAATTCTTGGATATTTTTGACTCGTCCGTCTTTGGTCACCCTCATCCCCTGAATATTTTAATAAAATTTACGGAGGTTTATTAGGAATGAAGTAGGAATTAATTCCCATATGAATAATTTTGTCACGGCTTCTAGTTTTAGAGTAATAAAATAAAATAAGAACATGGTAATTTTTGACTCTGCCGTCTCTGGTCACCCTCGTCCCCTGAATATTTTAACAATATTTACGTAGATTTATTAGAGAGGAAATAGGAATCAATTACCATATTAATAATTTTGTCACGGCTTCTAGTTTCCCGGATATATATACTTGGAGAAATAAAATAAGAACTTGGAAATTTTGCACCCTCATCCCCTGAATATTTTAATAATACGAGTATTTACGGAGTTTTATTAGGGAGAAAGTAGGAATTAATTCCCATATAAATAATTTTGTCACGGCTTCTAGTCTCCCAGATATAAAATGAAATCTTGGATTCTTCGATACTTCTGTCTTTTAACTTACATAAACCACCCTCATCCCCTGGATATTTTAACAATATTTACAGAGGTTTATTATCGAGGAATGGGAAATAATTACCTTATAAATAATTTTGTCATGGCTTTCAGTTATACAGAAAATAAAAGCATGGATATTTTTGACTCTTGCGTCTTAGGTCACCCTCGGCCCCTGAATATTTAAACAATATTTACAGAGGTTTATTAGGGGGGAAGTAGGAATTAATTCCCATATAAATAATTTTGTCACGGTTTATAATTATACAAAAATAAAATAAAATCTTGCATATTTTCGATGCTTCGGTCTATAGACTTACACCCTCATCCTCTGAATATTTTAGCAATATTTATTGATGTTTATTAGGAAGGAAGGAGGAATTGATTCCCGTATAAATAATTTTGTCACGGCTTCTAGTTTTAGAGAAATAAAATAAGAACCTGGAAATTTTTGACTCTGCCGTCTTTGGTCACTCTCATCCCCTGAATATTTTAACAATATTTACGGAGGTTTATTAGAGAGAAAGTAAGAATTAATTCCCATATAAAAGAAATTGTCACGGCTTCTAGTTTTAGAGAAATAAAATTTTTGACTCTTCCGTCTTTGGTCATCCTCTACCCCTGAATAGTTTAACAACATTTACGAAGTTTTATTAGGAATGAAGTAGGAATTAATTCCCATATAAATAATTTTGTCACGGCTTCTAGTTTTAGAGTAATAAAATAAAATAAGAACATGGTAATTTTTGACTTTGCCGTCTTTGGTCACCCTCGTCCCTTGAATATTTTAACAATATTTACTTAGGGAGGAAGTAGGAATCAATTACCATATTAATAATTTTGTCACAGCTTCTAGTTTCCCAGATATAAAATAAAAACCTGGATATTTTCGATATTTCTGTCTTTTGACTTATATAAGCCACCCTCAAACCCAGGATATTTTAACAATATTTACGGAGGTTTATTAGAGAGGAAGTAGGAAATAATTCCGTTATAAATAATTTTGTCACTGCTTCTAGTTTTACAGAAATAAAATAAAATCTTGAAAATTTTTGACTCTTCCGTGTTTGGTCACCCTCATCCCCTGGATATTGTAACAATATTTACGGAGGTTTATAAAGGAGGAAGTAGGAAATAATTCCCATATAAATAATTTTGTCACGGCTTCTTGTTTTACAAACAACAAAATAAAAACTTGAAAATTTTTGACTCTTCCGTGTTTGGTCACCCTCATCCCTTGAATATTTTAATAATATTTACGGAGGTTTATTAGAGAGGAAGTAGGAAATAATTACCATATAAATAATTTTGTCACGGCTTCTAGTTTTGCAGATTTTAAATAAAATCTTAAAAATTATTATCGATGCGTCCCCTGAGTAGTTAAACAATCATATTGTTATTTTACTCTTGTGGAATGGCTTCTAGTTTCTCAGATATAAAATAAAAACTTGGATATTTTCGATACTTCTGTCTTTTGACTTATATTAGCCGCCCTCATCCTTTGGATATATTAACAATATTTACAGAGGTTTATTAGGGAGAAAGTAGGAATCAATTCCCTTATAAATAATTTTGTCACGGCTTCTAGTTTTAGAAAAATAAAATAAGAACATGGAAATTTTGGCTCTGCCGTCTTTGGTCACCCTCATCCCCTGGATATTGTAACAATATTTACGGAGGTTTATAAAGGAGGAAGTAGGAAATAATTCCCATATAAATAATTTTGTCACGGCTTCTAGTTTTAGAGAAATAAAATAAGAACCTGGAAATTTTTGACTCTGCCGTCTTTGGTCACTCTCATCCCCTGAATATTTTAACAATATTTACGGAGGTTTATTAGAGAGGAAGTAAGATTTAATTCCCATATAAAAGAAATTTTCACGGCTTCTAGTTTTAGAGAAATAAAATTTTTGACTCTTCCGTCTTTGGTCATCCTCTACCCCTGAATAGTTTAACAACATTTACGAAGGTTTATTAGGAATGAAGTAGGAATTAATTCCCATATAAATAATTTTGTCACGGCTTCTAGTTTTAGAGTAATAAAATAAAATAAGAACATGGTAATTTTTGACTTTGCCGTCTTTGGTCACTCTCGTCCCCTGAATATTTTAACAATATTTACTTAGGGAGGAAGTAGGAATCAATTACCATATTAATAATTTTGTCACAGCTTCTAGTTTCCCAGATATAAAATAAAAACCTGGATATTTTCGATATTTCTGTCTTTTGACTTATATAAGCCACCCTCATCCCCTGGATATTTTAACAATATTTACGGAGGTTTATTAGAGAGGAAGTAGTAAATAATTTTGTCACTGCTTCTAGTTTTACAGAAATAAAATAAAATCTTGTAAATTTTTGACTCTTCCGTGTTTGGTCACCCTCATCCCCTGGATATTTTAACAATATTTACGGAGGTTTATTAAGGAGGAAGTAGGAAATAATTCCCTTATAAATAATTTTGTCACGCCTTCTTGTTTTACAAACAACAAAATAAAAACTTGAAAATTTTTGACTCTTCCGTGTTTGGTCACCCTCATCCCTTGAATATTTTAATAATATTTACGGAGGTTTATTAGAGAGGAAGTAGGAAATAATTACCATATAAATAATTTTGTCACGGCTTCTAGTTTTGCAGATTTTAAATAAAATCTTAAAAATTATTATCGATGCGTCCCCTGAGTAGTTAAACAATCATATTGTTATTTTACTCTTGTCTATTATACTAGAAAACAAAGTATGTGGAAGTATGAATTTGTCACGGTTTTTGGTGGGGGAAAAGAGGGGGGAAGGGGTTAATATTTGAAAGATATTTCCTCACGACAATTATTTTTCGCATTGCCCTAATCTGTGATTATTTATACAATTATATTGTTATTTTATTTGCATATTGCAGCATGTGAAAATATGAAACGGTTACGGTTAATATTTCGGGTACAAATGTACGTATGGCAAATATAATTATTCTTCGGTCCAGTATCCCCTGATTATTTAAATAATTTAATTTATTTTTGTAATAAAACTGAAAATGTGTTATATGTACCATTGCTTGCACTTTATCGTATGAATAAAGAGAATATTTGGTGAGAGAATCGAAGCGAACTGTGCCGAACGCTTGCGAACGGCTGGGTTGTCCAGCCGTTCATTCGTTTCGAATCTGTCGCTAAGAATCTCTCGCTAGGTTCACCCTGATATTTTGACAGATAAAACGACAAATATTTATCTTTTTGTTTAAATTTCTATTAATACAAAATTTTATAAATTTTAATATTTAGAATTTAGATTATTAAAATATCTTTCAGAACTCATATTAATAATTGGAATAATACAAACTTTTTAGTTTAAGTTCTGTATGGGACCAAAATATACATATTAAATTTCCGTCGAGAAATCTCGGCTGAGACGAGACTCTATTAAACGAGAAAAATTTCGGGACGAGACATAATTTTATGAATTTGAAACGAGACGAGACAATGAATCTCTCGTCTCGTCTCGTCTCGACCGAAGCACTACATCTAATTGATGTGATTAAAGATCTAAAGTCACATATAGATTTAAAATTTACCCAAGTAACACTGACCAACGGTTGACCAAAAGTGACGTCGATTTTAGGTCGAATTTGCGTCATATACGGCCGTCTAATTAGACGTCTATACGACGTCACTGTAACGTTGATTTTTGGTCGAAAATAGGTCTATTTAGACGTCTATGTGACGACACTATGACGTTGATTTTTGGTCTGAAATAGGACTTTTTAGACGTCAGATTTGTGGGCCTGGTGACTACTTTATTACGTCATAATTAAGTATATTTAAACCTTTTTCAGACGTCTAATTTGACGTCTTTATAAAGACATACATTTATTTATAATAGTAAAAGCTATAAAAAGTAGGTTTCTAAATAATTATTTTTTCTCAATTAGTATTAACTTGAATATAGAAGAGAGATATGATATAAACATACTGTATTATAGTATAATCTTTTCTTTCCTTGATGATCAGAACATTTAAAGCTCATTGCATGTAGTGTTGGACTAATTACTATAGAACTATTTATTGTCAGGAATATATGGGCGATAATACATACATTAATATAATATACATTTCACATTTCTATTGACCTGTTATCGGCGTCCTCTAGGGCGCGTTTTCCTAAGTGTTATAAATACACATTGTCATTCTAATCACTACAATTACTACAGGTCGTGTATCATTATCTAATGACATAGACAGGAGGGAGGAAAGGTATTAGGTCCGTCCCAGACCTGTGAGAGCTTAGCTTACGGCCATAAGTAGGTCCCAGACCTATCATGGACCTCAGCTTTTCACTTAACGGTGTTTCACCACTAGTTACTCCAGCCACCTTCACATGTCCCAGATATGTATGAGAGCTTAGCATAAGATTACCAGGTCCCAGACCTCTAGTAAATCTCAGCCTCCCACTTATCGGTGTTTCACAACTAGGTACACTAGCCACCGTGGAGCACACCACTCCATGGACCCAGGGTTGTCCCAGACAACCCTTCGGATAAAGAAATACACACGTTTGCGGCTACAAACAAATAATAGAAATGTATACTTCACATATACCAAACATATCAAATACACAAACAGTGTATAAGTATATCAATCAAGCATCTGTTGATTTGCACTCGATCGTCGTATCTGTACAATAATTAGAATGACTGTGAGCCTATCACTCACCTTTCATTACAGAAAACTGCTTGTCTTATTGATACTCACACACATCTGCATAGCACACTGGTCACAACACAAGTGATCCAGTCACCCAGCCTCTAAAGATTGAAGCATCGAGCGTTGTTTATTTTGCTAGGAATGTGTTTATACTTTGGAAAGTCAAGTGCTTTCTGCCTGCATTTCAAACCAGCGGCACGCAGCCGAAAAGTGAATCTTATAATAGTATTAAAAATATAAAACAATATATTGTTTACTACAATTATTTTTAAAATTCGAATAAATATAATATAAAACTTATTTTATACATGTATAATATTAATTTTTATTTATAGAATAGAAGCAAATTTGGCACACTCAGAAATGGGTAATAAGCCGTGGTAATATTTATATGTTATTTATTTAAAACATATATGTTTACATATTTAATTATAAATGTGAAACAGATAAAAAATATGTTATATTTTTTCATAATGGACATTTTAATTTTCAACATTTTAAACAAAACCTAGTAATGACAAGACAAACTTTTAAGAAATGTTTATAATACAAAATCAAATGTATGAACAAAGGGAAATATACATTTTGTAAGTTTGGTAGATCTTGGGGTTTTTAGTAGTGATCTAGCATCCTTTGGAATGTTATGATATCTAAGAATAAATAATAATTTATTTACTGAAGATTAAGTAATATTTTCTTCAACTGCCCATTTTGTTATATCGTATAATATAGTTTAAAATGTATTTTTCTCTTGAAATAAGACACTATTTTATTATAAACTGGTTTATTTTATTTTATTAACCATAAAGTTTCTTGACATGAAGCAGCAAGAGCCATGAATTCGGCCTCGGTCGTTGGTAGGGCTACAGTTGTTTGTTTCTTGCTAAACCAAGAAATTAAACCACCTTGCAATCTAACACAAACACCCGAAACCGAACGTCTGTCTGTGGAATCGTTAGCCCAATCTGCATCACTAAACACTTCAAGTTTCTGATTGCTATCTTTACTGAACTCTAATTTATAGTCTCTAGTTCGATTTAAGTATAATTCTCTTTACAGCTGACCAATGAACTTTGTTGTAATTCTTATTGAATCTGCTCACGAGACTAACGACATAGGTAATGTCTGGTCTTGATATTTGAGCTGCGTATAACAAACTGCCCACACCTTCTTGATAAGGAATATTTTCCTTCTCGTTATCTTCATTGGTTGATTCAGGTATTATTTGCTGGTCCAGCTTGGTGTTAGGATCTAATGGTGTGACAACAGGTTTACTTTCTTCCATGTTGAATTGTTTGAGTACTTTCAGAATGTAATCTTTTTGATCGATCCATATATTATTTTGCTTCCGATCTCTTGTGATATTCATGCCCAAAACGTGTTTTTCTGGTCCTAGGTCTTTCTTCTCAAAAATTTCTTTTAACTTTTCTTTAATGTCATTCTTCATTTTGTTGTTATTTGAGAATATCAATAAATCATCCACATAAACTGTTATGATCAATATCTCTTTGTCTTCCATTTTATAGTAAACGCATTGATCGGCTTTTGATTTGACCAATCCTATCCTCGTCAAAGCGTCGTCCAACTTTTTATTCCATGCACGGCCACTTTGTTTCAGTCCGTATAATGCCTTGTTGAGACGCCATACTTTCTTACTATTGCCAGCAATTTCTTTCGGTGGCTTGACATACATTTCTTCAGTGAGTTCTCCATGGAGGTAAGCGGTCTTGACATCCATGTGATCTACATCCATATTTTCCTTCGACGCCAAAGCAAGTAGATATCTGATTGAACTGTATTTCACCACTGGAGAGTAAGTTTCTTCATAATCTATACCTGCAATTTGAGCGCAAACTTTTGCCACAAGTCTTGCCTTGAATTTGCTTGTTTTATCTAGGTCGTTAAACTTTCTTTTAAACACCCATTTTGTTGTCAGTAACTTCTTATTTGTGGGGGGTCCACTAAAGTCCAAGTTTTATTTTTTATCAAGGAATCGTTTTCTTCCTTCATGGCTTGGATCCAATCTTCTCTATTCGGTGAGTCTAAGGCTTCCTCAACAGTTTGTGGATCTTCATTTTTGCTTTCTGGTGCTAAATATGTGACGTAGTCTTTGAATTCCTTTGGCTTCGCAGTTCGTTCTGTACGTCTCAATTGTTGATAATTTTGTTCCGTTTCTTCTCTTTCGATGATTTCTCCGAATGTCGCAGCATCTTGGCTAGTTGTATTGCTTATTTCTTCTTCTTCCTGGTGGTTATCCAAGATATTCACCACCATTTGTCGTTTTTTAGTTTGAGTACCTTCAATGACTTGTACGTTACCATCTTCAATCGCGGTGTTAAATGATTTATTTTTGCAATCATTCTCCAAAAATACGACATCTGGCTATTGTAACCTTCTTCGTTGTTGGATGAATAAATCTATATCCTTTCGTGTTCTCACAATAACCAACGAATGTGAGTTTTTCTGACTTCTTATCCCACTTTAATCTTTTTTGCTTTGGGATATGTACCATAGCATCACTTCCAAATATACGAAGATGTTGTATGTCGGGAACTTTACCAGTCCAAATCTCTTCAGGGGTTTTACACCGCCGTAGAAACAGCTTCAGCCCAATATTCCTTTGACAGTTCGACTTCAAATATCATGGTTTTTGCTTTTTCAACAATGGTACGATTCATACGCTCGGCTGTACCGTTTTGCTCGGGCGTATAGGCGACTGTTCGCTGATGACAAATACCTGCTTTTTTAAGAATATCTGCCATATCTTCGTTGACATATTCCGTACCTCTGTCAGTACGAATAACTTTCAATTTCTTTCCTGTTTGCGTTTCTACAAAGGCTTTGAAGTCTGAAAAGGTATTAGTTACTTGATTTTTGTGTTTCAAAAAGTAAATAAATACATTTTTTGAATAATCGTCAACAAAGGTAAGGAAATATCTGGATCCGCCAATAGATGTTGTTTCCACTGGCCCACATAAGTCGGTATGGACTAGTTCTAACAAATCTTTGGAATGTGTTTTGCTTGCTTTATGTGGCTGTCGATGTTGCTTTCCCTCAAGATATATAACACATGGATCCTTTTCAATTTCTGCAAGCGTCATTCCCGTAGCCGAACTATTTGCATGCAATCCCATATTCTTCCTGTTCATATGTCCTAGTCTTCGGTGCCACAAATTGTTTCTGTTGGTATTTATAGCGACATATGCCTTTTCATTGCTTCCATTTAGTTTATAGATTCCTTCATCTTCTGTTGCAGTAGCTATAACTTTTCCATGTAAATTTTAAATTTTACAACCATTTGGACCAAATGTTACTGTATGGCCCTTTTCTAAAATTTTACTTACTAATAATAAATTTGTTGCTATTCCTGGTATGTACAGCACATCATTTGCTTCAATAATATCTGTTTGTTTATTCACAGATACTGACAACTCTACCTTTCCAACTGCTGTACTTACTATCCCTGTCTTATCAGCAGTCATTATTTTGGAATCTCTGTTTTCTTTCTTTTCTTTCAATAATTTTACGTTATTTGTCATGTGACTAGAGGCACACGAATCTACATACCAGTCTATGTTACTTTCTACGCTGTTTGAGCCAAATACGGCGAATGCCTTTTTCATATTTGCTCCTTTTGCTTGTTCATTTTTGTTTTGATGATTTCTGCAATATCTTGAAATGTGTCCATATCGATAGCAATTATAACATTTCGAACCCTTTGGTGCATGTTCCTTTGATCTTGTATTCGATTTTGAATACAATGCTGAATCACTTTCAGCATTTTTTGCATTTTCATGCCCCTTTACTTCTTGCAATAGTTTAACTTTGATGGAATCACCAGTGATTTTTGTACCTGAATTTTCTAGAGCCATGATCATTGGACGATATTCATTTGGTAAACCTGCAAGTAATAACGTTCCGATCCATTCATCTTTTACCTCAAAGTTTAATTCGTTGAGACGTTGAGCAGTTGTCATTATTCGGTCTACATATTCTTCGACAGAACTGCATTTTGACAGCTGTGTTGTCACCAACTGCCTTAAAAGTCCGACCTTCCGTGTGAGTCCAGAATCTTCAAAGGTTTCTTGAAGTTTGTCCCACGATTCCTTTGCTGTTTTTGTATCTCTTATGTATGTGAAAATCGCCGTGTCAACAGAAAGGATAATTTTGGCTCGAGCTCGCGTGTCTTTTTTAGTATCAGCGATATGTGTTGCATCGCCGGTTATGCAGCCCCATAGATCCTTCAATTCGAGATATGCCTGCATTGCGAATTTCCAGCAATTATAATTTTCTCTTCCAATTAACTTTTCGATTGAAGGATAATTACTTTGTTGCGCCATGCGCAAGATATACGTCTCAAGAAACACGTGCCTTATCTCAAGGTTTACATTTATTATTTAAACCTTTCGTCGTCCTGGGCCCATAACCAGTTGAAAATGTATTTTTCTCTTGAAATAAGACTATTTTATTATAAACTGGTTTATTTTAGTTTATTATAATGAAGAACAATAAACATTATTTGACACATCAAAATCATAACAAGTGAACTAATTTCTTTATTTTGTTTATCAATATTTTTTATTAGTAACTATATTAACACAATAGATTTATGGGGTGCGTTCACACATTTCAACAAATATATTATTTTTTTCATTACTCTTTTTGTGCAAACCGATTTTAAAGGCAAAATTTCTATAAGGAAAAAAAGAAATATATTAATTAAGAATATAACTAACATTTAGTAGGTATAGTATTAAGGTCCTAGCTGTGCATGTTTAAATTCACTTGGAATGAAGGGTTTTTGTCATTTAATTTATCGGCATACAGTAAATATAAATACTGAGAAAAACCAATTGTTTAATGTACTAAAAACTACTACTACCATCCATTTGCCACACAAAACGAAAATGTAATACATAACTTTTGAATTTTCCGCCGTAATTTCCGATATTATTCGTTCCACGCCCTTCAGACATCACTACATGTGTATAATATTAATTTCCTTTCTTTTTATGAAATATTATGTATAATTTGGAATCCCACCACTGCAATGCATAATGATATGATAGAGAAAATACAAAAAAAAATTACTAAGATACTTGTATTATAAAAAATTTAATGTAAGTCCTAGATTTGTTTCGTACTTAGAACAAATGCAAATATTTCATGTATCTTCATTACAATGCAGAAGACAATATTTGTCAGCCTTATTTATTGTTAACTTAATTAATGGTAATATTATTTTAAGTGAAATTCTGGGCGAAATATATCTATATATTCCAAGCAGGACTTTGCGCCCTCGCCATACATTGTTTAAAATTAAAAATTCATCCTTCCCGTTAGAGGAGGCGTTGAAATTACTTAATAATCTAAATTACGAATACGAAGACTTTGATTTGTTTACAATAAGAAAAAATGGTTTGTTAGCTTATTTCACATGACATTAATTATGTAATCACACACTAACTGTATATATGTAATTGGGTTTGCCTGTATATGTGCAGTATAAATAAAGATTATTATTATTATTTAGCTTTAAGCTAAAAATAAATGAATTATATTTTCCCGGAATCACTTAAATTATTTAAAAATTATTCATAAATTCTCAATTTTATGACATTTTGTATTAAAAAATAAAAACAATAAAAAAAAGTCAGATTGTGTATCCATGGTGAAATTTTCCATTACAGTACTCAAAAGAGTAAGGTAAAATTTTACATGACGTATAATACTGCAAATATGAACTTTCAAAACTCAAGATAGCCATAAAAATTTTTGACGGTTAAGGGAAATATGTATGTATGTATAGACGTACCCTCCGAAATTTTTGACATGCCACTTATAGACGCTTATAGAAGCTATAATTGCTGCGCTACGTTAGTAGATTAGTTGTCTCTGTTGCAAGGTCAAGTGAAAGAGATATTAGAAAACTAGTAATTACCATGGGAGAATATTGAAAATAAAATTTCATAATATGAACATTGAAAATTCAGTGTAGGTATTGTAAGTAGATCAAATTGTGATTATATTGCATATTACATTTATTTTTTTATAGCTATGGCAAGATATGAAAGCAAGTGGCTCTATAAGAAATATAAACAAGGAATGGTGAACTGTGAACTCAGCACGACAATGGGCGAATAATAACAAAAATAATTTATTGTTTTATAGATATAACAAGATGCATTATTTAATTAATTTATATTTTTCTTGAATATTTATCTTTTTCAAAAATACTTTTTATGTTTAATATTTTATTGTAGGTTTATTGTTTTACTTTATTTAATATTTTCTAATTAATGTTTTATATTATAGAGTATAAATAAAACTTTAGAATTAAATTATTTTTTTTTTTCTAGTAATTTTTCCCGACCATCATTTATGTTTATATCATAAAAATGACGTCGAAACAACGTCTAAAAATGACGTCGCACAGTTCCACGCTGAGACGTGGTCAGGACGTCTATATCACGGAATTTCAGACGTTAGAGTGACGTCGATTTTAGGTCATTTGCGTTACTTAGGTAGTAACATTTAAAAAAAATATATGTTTCAAAAACCATAGATATTTGGAAAATGAAACAAACGCTAAAAGAAATAATTTTATTTAATAAAAAAACATAGGTACTTGTACACTCGGCTCCAATTTTTTTGTCTGGTTAAACTGTCTAGTAATTTAACTATCAGTCAAACGGAAAAATATAGCATGGATATTATAGTTAAGTTGTAAAAATTACACACGGGCAGTGAGTATAAAGTATTTCGACACGATTAGAAATAAACATTATTGCTTATTTAATACGTGTCGATATTTCTAATGAAAAATTAAAACTAAGCTGATTTGCATATGTTGGAGCAAAAATCGTTTCACATGACATGAAGGAGAATTCTAAGCTGAATTAAAATTTTCGAACTGAGGTTTTGTATCTTTAACCGTATCAGAGTTGTTCATGAATTTATGAGAAAGCGTTGATAAAAATTATTTAAAAATCATCGATAATCTTGAGAGTTGCAAGAGAGTGACAGCGTTGTTCTTTTTTATTTTTATATTACCTATAAAACAGGGTTTTTTCTAAGTTTAATAATCTTGTGTGATATCAAAATATTCATTCGTAATTTAACAGTGAACATTCTTATATAAATCAAATATATTTAACTAGTGCAGTGTCCTTATTTTTTAACTAAATATCCTAAAAACAATATCTTTTCTTCGTTACTTAATTAATTGTGTGATTTCTTGTTTACTGTTTCTTAAGTCGACTTAAAAAGAGTGTCTACCGTTACAAAAATATAAAAAGTAATGTTGCAAATCTGTAAAACCTGTAATAAACCTGTGTCTTTAAATAACTATACAAAATGTGCTATGTGTACTACTGTAAATCATCTAGAGTGCTCAAATGTTCTTCAGTCCGATAGTCGTGTTCTTCGTTCTTTAAAAAATTACAAGTTGCTGTGTGATACGTGCATCGCTTCTTTGGAAGAGCATAAAAGTATCACTTCAACTATAACTGAATTAAAAAATCTGATATTCGGTCTTGAAGAAAAACTCAGTAAACTTATATCTGATTTCATGTCAGCTAACAATAATACAAAATATCAAAACTCGGTAGATTTTAAGAACATTGTCTCGGAAATTTCCGAACGTAATAAACGATCCTCAAACATTTTAATATTTGGTCTACCTGAAAATCCAACCGTTGAAAATCAGCAAGTTGAAGAAGTCATCTCCTGTATTACCCCAAATGTAAATGTTCCGGTGAACTTGAATTCGGTGCGTCTTGGTAGAAAATTGGACAATAAAATCCGTCCGTTGAAAATCTCACTAAAAAACCGTAGTGACGTTATTGAAGTGTTAAAAAAATCAAAAAAACTTAAGGAGTCAACCAACTTCAAGAAAGTGCGAATTTCCAGTGACATGACCGTAAAACAACGCGAACATTTAAATTTGGTGCAACAAAAGCTAGAAAAAAGGAAAGTTAACGGGGAAACTAATATTACTATTAAATATAGAAATGGAGTACCGTCCATAGTGCCGCTGCAAAAAAACTTAAACGTGAATTAAATGAAATTATTTATTATCAAAACGTGCGGGGTTTAAACACAAAATTGTCAGAACTTTATGTGAATGGTACGACTAGCACGTACAACGTCCTTGCTCTTACCGAAACTTGGCTTAGCGACAATGTCAACAACAGCGAAGTGTTTGATTCTCGGTTCTCTGTGTTTCGCTGTGATCGCAACCCGGCTTTAACAGGCAAATCCAGAGGCGGCGGAGTACTTGTGGCAGTCAACAATTTTTTAAATCCATCACAATATAATATTACTTGTAATTCTGTAAATGTCGAACAAATTTGTGTAAAATATTTTGTTAACAATACCGTAATCTACTTAATTGTAGTTTACATACCCCCTAACGCAACTTCTATGGACTTTGAAAATTTTTATGAAGCACTTATGGCTTTACCTTTTATGTTTAGCTCTAATGTAATTATAATAGGTGATTTCAACCTAACAGAATTTTGTCATTATAAATTTAAAACTAATGTGTGTAATAATAACATTCAAAACTTAGTAAATCATATGAATATGCTTAACATGAATCAATTTAACAGTGTTACAAACAATTACAACAGAATTCTAGATTTAGTTGTTTCAAACATACATTGTGTTGTTGAGCAATGTATTGATGCACTTTTGCCTGAAGATTTGCATCATCCAGCCCTATTAATTCGTTATAAAGTCTGCAATAATTTTAAAGAACTTAAATTTAAGCCAGTATATGTTTACCTATATCATAGAGGTAATTACGACTTACTTTACAATTTAATGCAAAACACTAATTGGGAAGCAGTAACGGATTGCAACGATGCTAATTTGGCTATAGAAAATTTTTATGCTATACTATATGATATATTTGACCAATGCATTCCAAAGATTCAAAAGAGGAATAATAAACATAAATACCCAAGGTGGTTTAATGCTGAACTAATTACATTAATTAAAATTAAAGATAATTATCACAGGCTTTATAGAAAATACAAAACAATTTACTATTACAATAAATTTAAAGATACAAGGAAAAGGGTAAAATTCGCATCAAAAACTTTACATACTACTTATTTGAGGAATATTGAGTCAGATCTGTCAGTAAACCCGAATAATTTCTGGTCTTTTGTAAATAGTAAAAGAAACAGCAATGGTATCCCATTATCTTTAAATAATGGCGATATAACATACACAGGAGGGGAAGAAATTGCTGAAGCTTTTGCTAGCTATTTTAAAAGTGTATTTCAGCCAAACATACCAGAAAATGTATGTGCTTCTGACTCCAGTAAACATAATTTTCATATTTATATTAATGAAATAACATCGAAATACATTTTAGAAGCAATTAATAAACAAAAAAATTCTAAATCCACTGGCCCAGATAATATACCCATATTTATACTTAATCATTCATTGAAATCAATGAATTTTCCAAATTTATGGAAGGAGGCTAAAATTAGCCCAATATTTAAATCAGGTGACAGAAATTTATTAAATAATTTCAGGCCAATTTCATGTCTTAACTCATTTTCTAAAATTTTTTAATGTATTTTATTTAGTAATATACAATATCAGACGATGAATTACATCACACCTTCACAACATGGGTTTGTTTGTGGCAGATCAACCATTACGAACTTACTTAACTTCTCCTCATATGTTGGTGATGCTCTTGAGAACAAGCAGCAAGTATACGTTATTTACATGGATTTCCCAAAGGCGTTCGAAACTGTTTCTCATTCAATTTTATTGGGAAAATTACAATCAATTGGGTTTTCTACAAACTTGCTTACATTGATTTCATCTTATTTACATAAGCGAAAACAGTATGTTAAAGTCAATGGATTTTGTTCAAGTATCTTTATAGCATCTTCGGGAGTACCTCAAGGCTCTGTCTTAGGGCCTTTGCTATTTATTCTTTTTATTAACGATATAACTTTATCTGTAAGATATTCGAAATGCCTACTTTTTGCTGATTATTTCAAAGTGTTCCACTGTATATCGTCTACTGCTGATTGTGTCAAATTGCAGTCAGATATTAATAACGTTCTTCAATGGTCTTTAAAAAATAAATTGTATTTTAATGAAAATAAATGTCAAATTATGAGTATTACTCGTAAAAAAATCTGATGAATTTCAACTACAATATTAACGATGTATCTCTCCACCGAGCAACCTCAGTTAAAGATTTGGGAATATTGTTTCAAAACAATTTCATATTTAATTTACAAATTGAAAGGATGTTATCTGAGGCCTCCAAAACTATGGGTTTTATACTGCGTATCACATATAATTTTCGTATTAAGAATAGCTTACAATCCCTGTTTTCCGCAATTGTATGCAGTAAACTCGAATATGGTTGTATAATTTGGAACCCATACCATATATATCAAATACAATTAATAGAAAATATTCAAATAAGATTTGCCAAAATATCTTACAACAGAATAAATCATGTATGGCCAAATTTGAATTATAAAGAATTATTAACAGCTTTTAATTTAGAATCACTACAAACTCGTACTTTTCATCAAATTATGTTTTTGTATAAAATTGTAAACAACTTGATAGATGATGCCACTCTTTTAGCAAGCTTAAATTTCTATTTAAAACCATGTAATGTCCGAAATACATCAACATTTTTATGTAAATTTGCTAGAACAGATTCAAGTTATAATTCTCCTCTTAATTCAACGTCTCGTGCATTTAACCTTATAAGCGCTGAATTAGATTTTTCAGAGACGCTATACATGTTTAAAAACAAACTTCATAACGCTATAATCAATTTGTAACATTATGATCCCCTACGTCAGATTTTGTGTTTTGTTTTCTTCTCTGCTTAGTAATTAATTTTTCTTTGTTTACTATTAAGTATTGGTATGTATATTTGTTAATCTAGATATTATAATATTTACAATATATTTACATTTACAACCTGTACATCTCTTTGTTATCTATGTAACATTATTCTGTAATTGGGATTCTATCCTGTAGAATAATAAATAAATAAATAAATAAATAATTTACTTCTTTCAATGCCACGACGAATGTATGTAAACTGTTATAAATAACAAAATCTATTACACTTAGAATTAAAAAACGTAATATTGCGTATATTTTGAGTGATTAAATTTTTTTTCATAAATTGTTGTTTTGGTTACTTATTTTTGAACATAACTCTTTAAAAATTTATTCTAGGCAAAAAATATCGAGACCCTTTCTGTACAAGAAGTAACGAGCTTTAATTTTCAATTCTTGTAAAATTTTGAAACGGACCACTGTTTTCGAGATAATAGCAAAAACTCATTTTGTGCACCTTTGATCCAAGATGGCGGCTGACGCCGAGCCTGCCCAAGGTCGCAAATTTGAATTTTTCATTCTCGTCTTGTAAGGCAAAAATCTTTTTTGGTCTCAACTGACTGGAATAGTAGGGCGCATAATAGTTTTTCATATGATGAACTCGAATTAGTTCCACCTGAATATTAAAAAAAAAGTCAAAATGAATAAATATATTTTAATTTTGTCAACTTTATTTCATAACTGACAGCTAACAGGTGATATTTTTCTCGCGTTTGTGAACTTGGTATGTATTCTAACAAATCAGATGGCAGTATTTATATCCCTATCTAAACGAACGCTATTTTCTCACGTGAAACGAAGTATAGAATGACAGTAATGTGGTAAAGCTTCAAAAATAGCAAATGTGCAAGGCATAAATAAAAGGGAGGTCTCCGAGAAAAGACATCTAAATAATGAAATAGTAATATATCTGGGCGTAGGTGATAAATCTGTAATCTACTCCGTCATCTATAAATACAACCAGATCTCGATAACACTACTATTAATAACTTTTTCGGCAAGATAGTGTAAAGCAATGTCACTTCAAAAGGTTCCGAGTTCGAATCCCACTGTGGTATGGATGTTAGTGTTCCTCGTTATCATCACCATTACCTCATATTTGAACTTCATTATAAACTCTTCTCAATTATAGTTTCAATATTAATATTTCAGCTTTATAATCTTTGTAAATCAAAATTCTGTTTAGAAATAATAATAGTTTTTCCTACATCTCTCTGTTTAGTCTAGATGTCAACCGCGTAGACATTTATTGTTTTGACAATTAACTATATAATTTATTTCAAGCTGGAGCGCAGGATTGTTATTTAGCTATGGATGCTGCCTGATAACCCCTGCACTCCTCACCAGATATGCTCTACTGAGGAGATAACCATTTGTTTTAACGTAGTCAGTCGAGTTAAAACATTCACACGGGACAGATATGTAGTCGGTGTTGTTTAGTTTTTGGGCGTTTGTGCCAGTACTCGTATTTAGGTTACAATGTAACTGTAACAGTTTAGTTTTGTATAATTATTTTAGTGTAATCGTTAATAATAAGTTTAGTGTAAATATGTCAAAAAATTAGTAAAACGAAATGTAAAGTGTGTCCGCCATACATTCAAAATATGTTCATCAGTCATCAGCATCAAGTGTTAGTGAGAGATAAGGGAGTTCCGCTCCAATAAAGCAGTAGTTGTTCGGTGAACAAGCGAAGCGTCCACCAGTAAGATAAAGTGTCATTGTTGGGTAAGAGAAAGAGAAGTAAAAAGAAGCGTCCGAAAAACAATAAATTAGCAAATGGATCTCGAAGAAATTGTTACAGGTATTAAACAAATAAGTAAGGAATATTATATGAGCTCGTAGAAATCGGGCGGTACCTGTTAGAGTTATAATTCACAAGTTCTCTCCGCAAAATGTTTGTTTTTAACTAGGATAACCTGTAGCCGTGGCAACGTCGCAATAGATCAATCCAGAACAAATGAATTTCGTGAGGGGCAGCTGTCAGAAATAAATTTCATACATAATTTACTCAATGATGGAACCATGGAATTTTTTATTTTATTTTATGAATGAATTGTATCAACATCAAAATTTCTCGACATTTATCATAAGATGTATAATTAAATAATTTTTTAAAATATTCAAAAGTGTGGTTAAAATCACTCCTGTGGAGAGCAGGTGCCGTAATTCTGGAATGGTCTATTCTTGCCGTACCGCACGCTGTTTGAAATTTTTAATAATTATATATGTAGTGATAATTTATGTGATTAATTGGTACATTAAATAACAAATGTACTAATTTAAAATCATACAGTACCGTATTTATTTTAAAATGACCGTAATATATAATATTAACAAAAATAAACCTTTCTTCACAAAATATTTATTATTGTTAATATTATAATTTATATCTTCACGTTACTCATTTACTTAATGTAGTGACCTTAATATAATTTAATAAATTACTTGAAATGTCAAAAAGTAAAAAACATGTCATATGCCAGTCACATACTAGCATATGTTTACTTCCACTCAACTGGTTAGGGTATGGATGTCAATGTGACGTGCACATACTCTATTTATATAGGTATATGGCTGCATTTCAACAACGCAACGTAACGACAGTTAACGCATTTACGAAAATTATACCGGTAGATACTGCAGCTACCGTCTGCGTTCGAAAACACAAGTGGTTAATAATTACTGCGCTTGAAAATTGTACCATATCTATCAGATCCATCTATCGGATCGATGATTTGTGGATCGAGTAATTCAGCCGGTAAATGCGGTAAACAAAGAATCTAACCTCAAAAATGGTAGAGATGCCAAGCTAAGTTGGAATCGGAAGTAGGTTTCAGAAGTTAATTATGATAATACAGAAGACGAGACGAGATAACGTTTAATTATGTTCAAATTTAAAATCTTTCAACTGCTTTTCATATCTTATAAATCTACCCTGTTTACCACTTGCGTTCTTAAAATATCTATCCCGGTAGCTGTAATCTGATGAATATGCCGGTAACAGTTCACCGATAGAATTTACGTAAATGCCTTTAGTTAGTTTATTTTTACTTTTGACAGATACGGATGACTGAATTAAGCGCTGAATTCCATCAAATTTTAAAATGACGTCATTGATGGATTTCAGATGTAACCGATGAAACAGCGCAAAGGGTCATTTTACGAACACTATTGAAAATGCGCTTGAAATTTAAAAATGGCAGAATTATTTTTGTCAGAAATTTGTTTCAAAATTTAGTACAGTTATAGAAGAAAAATACCATTTAAGTTTATTATTATTCCTTTCACGTAAGAAAATAGTAGATTTTTTATATTATATTTTTAAATGTAAAAATGTACGAAACCTGAATATTAAAAAATACAACAAACCATGGTTAAACCTCACTTAACTCTGTAGATTTAATTTAAAAACTTATTTACAACTGGCAGGTGATATATATATATATATACATTTTGTTTTTATGAACTTGGTTTGCATTCTGACCAATTAAAGAGGAGAATTTATATTCCTATCTAAACCAACGCTATTTTCTTCTACATGAAATTGCAATCCATTGTGTTCTAACTGTAACATTTCCATTACAATGTATGTATTTGCAACAGTTTCGCGAATTAAACATTCTTGCACTGCAATTATTTATAATCCGCAATATATCTTAACCTTAAAAACATAAATGATATTTACCCCAGCACAAATTCAGCGAAAGTTTGAAAATCATGATGAGTAAGCGAATGTTTCATTGCTGAATTTAAAAACTTGATACATATTCAATCTAAAATTCATCAAATAATTTAAGAACTCGCTGATGGATGTGCGGATTAAGCGCATTGTACATCAATGAATAAAAAATATGCCTCTATACTTACAGATATAAAATTGGAATTTATTATAATATTTTTGACAAGTAATGGATAATGTTTGGTCATTCCAGTATCCGCCATTTGCATTTCCCGGGCCTAACTCTGGTCAGTAAAAAGTCTGCAGCGACTTCGTACGTACCTGACCAACTTCCTTAAAATACTCGGATTTCAAACCGACATCTACGGCAGTTATGATACTCGTAATAATCCCAGGTATGTTAACAGCTAAGCTATTACTTAAATTATTCTAATTGTTTTCTTTCTTTTTTAGAAGAGTATGTGAAAAAGATCAAAATCTTACGATACTGAATTACTAAAAATGTATTTTATTTGTTAATTTATTTATTTATTTTTACCTTCCGACAACCTTGCTAATATATATTGCTCGGATTATTTAACGATTTTAATAAAATATCAAAAATTATAGTATTTACTTCATTTTACGGAATACGTAATAGATAAATATAACAGTATAATATATAAAAATTAAACTAATGATGTGCAGACAGTCATATTGGTAAAATTAATTTATTACTTGTTTCAATATGTATATGATTTATCATGTATTGAATAATAATAAATTTATTTTTTTAACATAATTAGTAATACAAAACGAGAAAAACAGATATTTTGTGTTTTTAACGAGTAAACCAGAAATAATATAAAACAATTAAAAACTTAGGATTTAAACTGTTAACGCATGAATGAGATTTTTTTTATATTGTGATAATCATAGCAATTTTAAGAAAATATGTAGCTACTTGGACATATTGGATTTTCAAATGACTATATTTCTGCAGTACTGGCCTAATTTAAAAAAAGAAATCAATTACTTTCAAGTAAGAAACGGAATTTTAGAAATAAATTGCAGGATTAGTGTTCCCTTGGAATAAGTTTATTCTACGTTAAAATAACTTATGTACGAGTATATTGAATTTATAAAATTTGCATATACTAGAATTAAAATAAAATTAAACAATATTTGTTTTTTTTTTTGCAAATACTAGTTTATTTCCTGAATTTCGACGTATATGTCGTGTATTTGTTTAATTAGTATTTATAAATCATGGGTCGTAATAAAACTGTATCCAATGAGATTCGAAAATTGGTAATTCGAACGAAAATGGTAGTTTACAAAATGAAATTCCATATTGCGTATAATAAGCTTTTTTGGAAGTAAAGGTACTATTGTTCCTTCTACAATACATGGCAGACTAAAAAAAACTTAAAAAGGATAAAAAAATTATGAATAATAATTAGATAAATAAAAAATTGTTTTTATCGACCGAAAAAAATGTATGCCTTCTACCAAATAATAACAGCGATAAAATATTTTTAAGAACGGTACAAAGACGATTAAACATGCAAATTATTTTTAAAATTCCCCTTCTTATTTGAAATTTTTGGAAGTTCAACCTTTATGGCCAGTACTATAGTTATATAAAAAATAGTATCGGTTAAATATTTGTTACTAAAACTGAAAATTAAATATAGTCTAATTGTTATTCTACTATTTATTAATTGTATGACCAGGACAGATGGCAGAGATATAATTGTAAATATTTCAGTAACAAGTACAAATACTTTTTTGTGAGACGAGTATTAGTATCAAATAAAATTACATGTTTAGTTATGTAATAATAGCTAGGTGGCAAATAAATTAAATTTTGTACTTTTGAATGCTTATGATATTTATTGAAAACATTAACCCAATTTAAAGGAATTGGCTTGGGGTCCCCTCAGAAACTTAATTCATTTAAAAGCTAAGGCACTTATGTATTTATTTATATGAATTGAAAATAAATGGCGAGAGCTATAATGTGCTTTTGGTCACATCCGATTTTTTATCCATTCTTCTTTAAATTTTTCATCAATAATAGTAGATGATAATGAATAAAAATTAAAATGCTTGGTAGTAAATTTGTTTTTATTTGTTACAAATTTTAAGAGGCTGATAAAATTTACATAATGGTAAGATTTACAAATACACCCCATTACTGCCGTAAAAAGGACTATTAACTAACAATACTACTTAACACTCCAGATATTTTACTGATCACATTAAAAGTTAACTTAAAAGTGGGGTTCTTCACATTGTAACTAAATTATAATAACAAAATTTATGAAGGGATAGAATCATAAGTGCATAATAAAGCTACTTTATAATTAGTTTTCGCTATATCTTCATTTATCGAAATGAACCCATTTGAAAATTAATTATTGGAGTTTGACGTTATAATTTTAGCATTGCCAATAAACTAGGAGTAGGTTGTGTAATTCGGAGTAACTATTTCATATATTCACTCAGCAGCCGTAAGCAAAATTGACAAAGTTACGATACCATTTTAATATTTGATTATATATATATATATATATATATATATATATATATATATATATATATATATATATATATATATACAAGGTGTTAATACTAAGTCGTTACACCCGAAAATAGTAGTTAGAACTCATTAAAGCAAACAACTTTTCTTAGTTCCAATTTTTGATTTGGTGCCCCGGTTCGTAGTTATTGGAGTTCTTTTGTTTTTCGAAAAATCGTCATAACTCCATTATTTTAAAGACTATTGAAAAAATTTTTCTTTCAAATTTACCTTTAGGCTCTCTAAAACATTTGGCATTTACAATTATTTTTTATTTTTTCAAATGACAAAATGGCGATCGATCAAAAATTTCAATACATGATTTTTCGATAACCACTCCATCGATTTTCGAAAGTAAAACATTTATAAAATCCTTAAACTATCTACTACAATATTTGTCATAAACATTTTTTTCAATTTATCCAAAAAAGTATTTATTCATTTAATTAACTTACATAAGTGCAGTGTGTTCAGAAAAAAACCTAATTCGGAGTAGGCTATGAACACAAAAACATATGTCTGATCATTATTCAATTCAAAAATCAAGTTGTCACAATTGATCGCGAAATGTAATTTTAAGGAGAAAAGATAATAAAGGAGGATACAGATGATTGCCATTCACCGTTTTCTAATTTATTTCTATTTCTAAAATAAAGATACAAGAATATTTCTTTAGGTAACATTTTTGACAATATCTCGTGTCAAATTGACATTTAATTAAATCCTTTCAAATTGATATGTTTTTTTGTTCACAGCCTACTCCAAGTTAGGATTATTTTTGAACACACTGCAGTTATGCAAGACAAGTAAATGAATAAATACTTTTTTATGGATAGATTGAAAAAAATATTTATGACAAATATTGTAGTAGATAGTTTAAGGATTTTATAAATATTTTACTTTCCAAAATCGATGGAGTGGTTATCAAAAAATCATGTATTGAAATTTTTGATCGATCGCCATTTTGCCATTTGAAAAAATTGAAAATAATTGTAAATGCCAAATGTTTTAGAAAGCCTAAAGGTAATTTGGAAAGAAAATAAATTTTCAATAGTCTTTAAAATAAGGGAGTTATGACGATTTTTCGAAAAACAAAAGAACTCCAATAACTACCAACCGGGGCACCAAATCAAAAATTGGAACTAAGAAAAGTTGTTTGTTTTAATGAGTTCTAACTACCATTTTCGGGTGTAACGACTTAGTATTAACACCCTGTATATATATATATATATATATATATATATATATATATATATATATATATATGATATATATGAAATGGGATAAATGTCTATTCAGCATAAAGTGGCACTGTAACTCCTCCACCCTTAGAAGGAAGCACCCCCTGGTAGTTGAACTTCGATGTCTTCAGTTTTCTTCGCTGAACTCCGGTTTTGTATTTGTATTCACAGCTTTTTAGTTATTAAATAGATAATTATTATTATGGCTGCGACGTAGAGAGCTATCGTCCAAATGTTAGGAATGTGGATGTACTCGTAGGTTTCGATGTCCTGGATTGGTGTTATTTGATTTAATATTATATTGTTGAGTTTTAGAGGCGATAGATTGATCGAAAAGTTTGAGATTTTATTAATTTTTAGTTTATAGTTTAATTTAGGCGGCATTAAAGGTGATCCATGTGTTTTATCGAGGAATATTAGCTTTTGCTTTTTAAATATTATTTCACAATTGTTATCACTTTTAATTAAATATATGCCGGTCAATGATTCGATGCTGGATCTTTCAGGACAACTGATGGCGATTTTTTCTTCCTTGGGAAAGATGGCTAAATACTGGTTTATCTCTGGCAGTAGTTCGAAGTGGTTTTCCTGTATTTCTAATCAGATGTAGTGGCATTGGCTTGTATGTTGTTTATTAAATATTTCTTTCTCGCAGATGGGGTTGATGTGGGCATTGAATTTATTTGGGCACTGGTATATTCAACTCTGAATGCACATGCCGCTTAGAAGAATGATGTCCTTATTTGTTTGCAAAATGTATTTTGACTTTGGGATAATAGTAACAAATTCTGAACCGTATTTGGTTGGGGTTGATATTAAATGATAAAGATTAGTTTCAAAATTAATAGAAATAGATATGAAATAGATAATTCGTGAGGGTTCAATTTTACAGTTAATTTTTAATAATTGTTCGTATTCTAAAATATTTTCAAGTTTAGGTTCGAATGGTAATTGAGTTTTATAGTGATCTGAAATCTTTTGAATTTCTAATAATAATTTATCTGGTTGAATTATACTTGGATGAAGAGTTCTTAATTTGCAGAATGTTATGGAATTTTCAATATCTTGTAATATGTTCAGTATGGGATTATAAAGCATAATTAATTGATTAAAAATGTCTTTAGCAAATGAAAAGTCATCGCTAAGCCATTTATTTATAAGGTTGGACAAGTGTATTAATTTTGTGTGCAACAAGTTTTTTATTATTAACTGAATAAGATAGTTTTAATTGATTTTCTAACTTATGTTGATTTTGTTCCAAATCTGACAAGATTTTATTATATCGCTTGCCGTCTTCGGCATCCAAATTTCCTGATATGAATTTAAAAACAGTTCCTAATCCATCTACTAGGCCCCTTTTATTTCGTTTTGTTAAGGCGGTTGAATGAAAGCCAATGTTTGCAATTTTATTGTTAATACTGGTTCTAGTGAAATCAATGATCTTTTCGTAATTTTTTGATTCGTTAACATAATGAGAATTATTTGAAATAATTGTTTTGAGACTGTCGTATTGTTCGTTTAGATTATTGTACTGGTGGAAGAGTGGCTCTAATTTATAATAATGAATGAATGTATGTGAGGTTTTCTCAAGTTTTGCCTGCCCCAGTTTAATCGGAAGTATTCCCAAATTTTCGGTTATGTTTTGGATAATTGATCCGTTGCTGACCGCGAGGTACCTGGAAGAATTTTGAATTGATAATTTTTCTTCCTGGGACGTTTTATATTAGATAAATGAATTTTCTCTACTGTATTGCCATGTGTTGGTTTTAGTTTCGCGGTTTTTAATTATTTATTAATTACTCGTAAGTTTTCGCGCTTGTTTTTATTTTTCGTTTTGGCTTGTTTCTGTCTATTTTTGACATAAATTTCGTCGGGGATTTCTGGTAGTTCTTCTCTTGTTTCATTAAACTTTCCGATATTTTTTTTCTTTATTATGATCGATCTTATTTTTAATTGACTCGTATAAAAGTTTGGTTTTGTTTTTATGATTTTCTACGTAATTGTTTATGAGTTGTTTGTCTATGTCTATATTAAGGGGAGATTTAGTTTCTAGGTGGCCTGATATAATTTCTGCTGGTTTCAATTTTGTTACAGAATGTATCGTTTGGTTATATGCCAGAAGAGCGTAATTTACTTTTGTTTCGATGGGTTCTTTTTTATAAACTTCTTGATTATTATATAGTCTAATATGTTCTATCAAGGTAGAGTGGAAACGTTCAATGATCCCATTCGATTCAGGATGCTGGGAACTTATGAAATGTATTTGAATTTTGTGCAGAGCTAACAATTCTGTGACGATTGAGTTTTTGAATTCTAAACCATTATCTGAAATTATTTGGCCAGGCATGCCGTGATGGGTGAAATATTTGATTAAGTTATTAGCAATTTCGATACGTTGCCTGGAATTTAGTTTATAGGCCTGTGCGTATTTTGAAAATGAGTCGATTATTGTGAGAAATTTGACCTTTTCGAGTGTTATGCTATCTACATGAAGTATCTCAAAAGGTTTTGACGCGGTGGGTGTAATGTTTAATTTTATTTGAGTGGGTTTCTGTCATACTTTGTTAATTGACATATTTCGCATGAATTTATAAAGGTTTGTACGGATTTACTTAATTTAGGCCAGTAATAATTTTGTTTGACACGTGCTTCAGTGTCATCGGTTCCGCGGTGGTTCGTTTTGCTCTCATGGTAATTGCGAATGATTTCTATTCTTTCGTCTTCGTCTGTTACGTCAGTAAGGAATTGTGTACATTTGATTATGTTAATTTCGGAATTTTTGAAATAATTTTGTAAAATTAAACTAAAATTTTCGTAAAGGTAATTTTTAAAATAGATATGGTATTTTATCTTAGGTACTATGAATCCTTTAATAAAATTAAATATTTCTTTTTCAAAATTGTTTTTAGAAATTTCTACTAGAAATCTTTGTTTTTTGGTTTCATATAATTTTTGAATTATTGTCCTCTTGTGTTCTACTTCCGAAATGATGATTTGATTTTTCCCGTAATTCACAGGACATTCCACTATCGGTATGCCTACTATTGGGTTTTCTTTATTAGAGTGAATTGTTGTATTACTTTCGCTAGGAGTTTCGTCGTCATTGTCAGATTCGTCTCCTGTTTCTACGATTAAGGATTGGCTGTCTGGTTGTCCGCGTTTTAATTTTTCTAAGTCTTTGTTAAACTGTTTCATGTGTTTAATAAAACCTTCTATATCGTTTGAGTCGTTTTCTTTATTGTCTGATTCGTTTTCTTTGTTGTCTGAGTCGTTTACATATAGTTCAATTTCTTGTAAGTTTGGCAGTTTAAAGACTGTGATAAGTATATCAGTGTTATTAAAGATATGCTGTAGCATTGAGTTTACGTCGATCCATTTTAATTTGTCATATCCACAACCAATTTTGGGTGTACAAAGATTTTTAATTTTATTTTTAATGCAAAATGATTTTAAGTTTAGAAGTATGTAAAATAAATCTTGTTTGGTGGGCTTATCGTAATAATGCTCCTTTGTAATTAGATAAATAATGTATCTGAATTTTGTTTTCAAATAGATTAATGAATGAAGTTGGGGATATTGTTTTTTTAATTTTTCTACGTTTCCAAATTTATTTTTAAATTGCTTTGCAATTCGCTTTTCCATATGTAGGTCTCTACTGATACAGTGTGCTAGGTTGTTGTCTGGTGTAGCGTCAAATAAGTTACCTTCTACTTCTAGTATATTATTGTTTGTGGTTGTATTAGTAAATTTAGTCGTCAAGTATTGTTGATATTGTGCTAGTGGAGATTGTGATTCTAATTTTTCTGGGGAATTTTGAATTTTGTCGTTTGTTTCCGGGGTAATGCGACTCAATGCGTCCGCATTTGTATTTAATTTCCCCTTTTTGTATATAATTTCGTAATCAAACTCTTCTAACTTGAGTCTCCAACGGATTAATTTTTGACTGCATTGTTTTAGGGAAATTAGCCATTGTAATGGTCTGTGATCCGTATAGATTTTAAATTTAAGCCGAAAAGATAATGTCTGAAATATTGTGTCGCCCAAACGATTGCCAAAAGTTCTTTTTCTATTGTTGAATAATTGATTTCAGAGTTATTTAACGTTCTACTTGCGTAAGCTACCGGCAGGTCATTACCTATGTTTCCTTGAGATAACACAGCTCCAATAGCCTCATTACTCGCGTCACAAGTTACATTAAATTCTTTTGAAAAATCTGGGTATTGCAAAAGGGGTTCATTGATTAATATATTTTTACATGTGTTAAAGCACTGTATGTAGTCGGGGTTGTTAATGTCTATAGTATCGCCCTTTTTCAAACATTTAGTCATTGGTTTTGTTATTTTAGCCAAATCTTTTATAAATTTTCTATAATAACCGACAAGGCCTAAAAATCCTTTAATTTGTGTAACAGTTTTCGGTATGGGATAATTTTGAATAGCACTTATATTATCTGGATTTGGGAGAACGCCCTCGGGAGTCACAACATGTCCGAGATAGGCGACTTCTGTTTTTAAAAACTTTTTATGGGGTCCCGTGGCCGCGTGCCTGAGTGTCTGGTCGCGAACCTGGGGAACCGGGTTCGATTCCGACAGACGCCAAATATTTCCAATTTTAAATGGCACAAAAGTGACCCCTGTGGTGCACTCTCCACGCCAGCTATGAGTGCCCGTGAGGTGACGCCTGGTAAGCGCCCACACGGTAAAATATATCGTCATCATTACCGATGTCTACATGTGTTGTAGATACTGGCACACCCAGAAATGGGTAATATGCCGTGATGATATATTTATTTATTTGATTTATCTAACTGAATTTTGAAATTGGATTGTCTGAGTCGATCGAAAACTAATTTTAAATTATTAATGTGTTCTTGTAAACTTGTACTAAATATTATAATGTCGTCCAGGTAAACTAAACAAATTTTGTGAGTTAAACCGCGTAAGATGTTATCCATAACCCTCTGAAATATTGCGGGTGCGTTTTTCAACCCAAATGGCATACGTAAAAATTCGTAGTGGCCATCTTCGGTGTTAAAAGTTGTCTTTTGTATGTCGGGTTCGTTCATTTCTATCTGGTGAAAACCAGAGGCTAAGTCTAGTGTCGTGAAGTAATGACATCGTCCTAATTTATCTAAAAGGTCGGTAATATTTTTTGTCGTTTAGCTTCCTGTAGTCTATTACTATTCGCCATTTTCTTTTACCGGAAGCGTCGAGTTTCTTTGGAATAACCCAAATGGGGCTGGACCATGGCGAGTTAGATTGACGTATTATGTTCTGATCTAACATTGTTTGGATTTGCGTACGTACTTCTTCTTTATGTACTTGCGGGTATTTGTATGACTTAGTATATACAGGGACTTCATCTGTTGTTTTTATACTATGTTTAATTTGGTTGGTGAAAGTTAACTGTTGATCTTCAAAATAGAATATGTCAGGATATTTTTTTATTAAACTAAGAATTTTGGATTTTTCCTCTGAATTCATATGATCAGTACGAATTTTTGAGAGATCAAAATTATTATTACTTGTTTGAATACAGTTAAAATTTGAACTAGAAAATGTGACATAGTCATCAATTTTTCGACATTAGTTATATTTGGAATTTTGAATTTGATTTTATTATCAGTTGGGTTTATAACTGTGCATAAACAATGGTAGTCTTTAGATACGGTCACACATTCAGGAATAAATAAGTTTTCAAACTTGATATGTGGAACTAGTACAGTACCGTCTTCAACATTTACTTTAATTTTTAGAATTTGTTCCGCGTTTGGTTCTATAATATTTTCGATTAAATTATTGGAAATTACTTCTTGATTTTTATTGTTTCTGTTATCAAGATAATGTATTTTTATTTTTGAATTTGGAGAGATAATTAAATCGTTTGCGGTATCAATTGATATTTTCAGATTTTTAAAATTATCCATGCCAAGTAACATATCAAATTGATCGTGAAAATTAAATAAATGATATTTTAAATTTTGATTAGTATTATTCAAATTAAATATTTTTGAAATAGGAACTTTTGTACTATACAACTCTGTGGACGTGCCATGAACTGTTGTAATCTGAAACGGGTCTCGAGTGATAAGGTCTTTATAAAATTTAAATGCAATATTTCGTTTGATAAATGATTTTGTGCTACCTGTGTCTATAAGCACTTTAAAATTATTTTCGGGAAATATTATAAACGGGAGTTTGCTTTGATTTATTGTGAAATTCATTAATTCAAAGTGAGTTGAGATATTTGATCTTGGACCGAGGCTTGTTCCTCTAAAAAATTATTCTCGTCTGTTTCATTCGTGTTTTCAAATTCTGACTGTTCGAATATTTGTGCGTAATCATCGTAAACATCGTCGAAATTGTCTACGTAACCACTTTGGTTAGGTTCATCTATATTATATAATTCTTCAGAATTAAACTTTGGTCTTTGTAGGTAATTTTGAGATTGAGTCATAGACCCTACTCTTTGTCGTTTTAATGCCATATTTCGTGGCATGGTATTTTGAGTAGAAATACTCATTGGGGTTGGTTTAGGAAGGTTATTGATTGGCCTCCTTGTTTGATTTCCATAATTATTTCCAAAATTATTTCTTTGTGTATTTGGATTAAAATTCGTTTGTCTATTAAATGGGTAAGAACTTTGATGCATAGGTTGCTGCGCACTTGATTGAGGTAACATATACCGTGGTGGTGTTGGGTGTGATAAATTTTGGAAATTTGGTTTGTGATTGAATTTTTGTGGCTTACTATTATTACTAAAATTTTTCGTGTATCTCATCATGTCAATATATTGAAAGTCGTTTGTAAGCATAAACAATGCTGAGTTTAAATCTGCGGGATTTTTCGCACGCATTAACTGCCCTATTGATTCTTTTAACCCTCTTAACAAAATTCGTAGAGCGTATTTTTGAAAATATTTAATTAAAACGTCTGCTTCGGAAGTTGCAGAATTTGTTTGAATATATGCTATTTGCAAATTAAGTGAGTGTTATAAAATTCAAACACGGATTCTTTATCATTTTGTTTTAGTTCAGTCAACTCTATACACAGAGTGTAGCTATCGCGTTTATCCGCATATGTGTGTACTAAGGCGGTTTGCAAATTTTTCCAAGTTTTAATTACAGAACTAGATATGTTTATGGCTGCTTCGCCTTTTACTTTAGACAGGATAGTACTCATCAGATATTCATTTTAAAAATCTGCTGGGTTAGTTGTACTATAAAATTTAGTGACTATTTTTGTACAAATGTCAATGAATCTGGGTAGAAGTTTGCGTTCACCCCTAAATTCGTGTATCATATCTAAGTATTCTTTCTTTAATTAGTTTGCCATTGTAATTTTGTTTACTGTGGCTTGCAAAATAGATTGTTTCAAACGAAGTGGGATTTTAGTTTGAGAAATTGGTATTTGGTTACGATCTTCGAGATCTGAGTCAGATTCAGAACTTGTACTCGAGTCCGAGTTTATATTAGAAATTTCTCTAAGTGACATAAGTGTACTCACAGCAGAAGTAGCAGCACTCGCTTCATTTGCCCTGAAGTCGATGATGCAGGTCTTCTTGTGGTGCAGGAGGTCTGGTTGGCTGATGTGCGTTCAGCTGCGGCAGGCCCCAGGAAGTGGTTCGACGGCGGATTTGATTTCTCACTAAGTTTAAGGGTTCGTTTCTAAATGAATCACTGAAGTGAAACGAATTATGTACCCTAATTCGTTTTAGCAATCCTACAGTCGACTGCGCCAGTTAAATATCGAGACAATACAAGTCGCTTTTTAAAAAGTTTATTGTTAAAAACCTTAATTTATGTCTTTACAATATAAGCTCTGAATACAGACTAACTAACATGCTACGATTCTTCAAAGAGGAAAACTACATTATATAATTCATCTAAACTAAGCATAATATGATATATATGAAATGGGATAAATATCTATTCAGCATAAAGTGGCACTGTAACTTTTATATATATATATATATATATATATATATATATATATATATATATATATATATATATATATATTGTTGGGAAATAAAGTTAAGAAGGCCGGAAATGGTTATACAACATCTTATGGTGATTAATATTGTTATGATCAAATAGTAATTACTAGCATTCTAACTAATTAGACTCTGGTTGTGACGTAACAACTAGTTAAAAGAGCAGACGTGTTACCGCATAGGGGACAGTGCAGGGAATACCGGGAAGTTTCACTACTATTGCCGCCGTTGGTGCATAGCTAGCGACACCAGTAGATCATGGCACTAAAGAGTGTAAATCATTTTATGCCTGTTAGATGCCTCACTAGTCCCAAATTTAAAAATTATATTTTTTGAAGCTAATTAGTGTTGTGTATTAACTAACTAATTAAATTCATTTTGTACGAGAAATTGTGAAGAGCAGAACAAAACATGAAATATTGTGATAAAATAATATTATATATTTCCGATTTTTGCTTTTGTGAGTTTAAGGGCCTTGTGTGATAGTGTTTTTTCGAATATTTGACTTGTTGAATTTGGATTTTTCGTAGTAAAGCTGTAATCTACATTTATAAAGGTAAGTTTCAATTATTTATACAAATTAGGGAAAGTATGGAAATCATTTATTTAGATGTTATTGTTACTCATTTATTATGATTTACAATAATTTTATTTCAACAGATGCTATTCCTTTGTTGTGTATCAACGTGTTACACGTAGAAATCTTTTACTTTGGTACGATTTGCAAACCCAAAAAAGAAATTGGAGTTATTACTAAGTTGGAAACACACCATCAACATCTAGATCTATACGATAAGAAGACAGCTGAGTTCATTTACAACAAGATAATCGTTGAAATATAAACAACGCAAGTAAACCGTAGGTAAGTAATTTTCAATGTGATGTGTCATAACTCATAAATAATATAATATATTATTATAGGACTTCGTCACCAACGGGCTCCTAATGTCATCACTTCCTGATGTGCTGTTCCTGCGAGCTGCGACCTACTCTATGTGGTACTCCGGGGACTCCAGAATTCATCATACGAGGCAGTCCACAAAGAATGCATCCTTGTACTTGTACCTGTTTCTTCACTTCATCATCTCTTTGTGCTTCTACCTCGCCGAATTTATATTGGGACAGCCCAAGTTTTCCTTCGAATAACTTCCTTTTCTCATCATTGTATCACAATTATTATGAAGTAATTCTAATATGAGAACTCGTAAACATACTCATCGTTAAACATCCGAAAACATATAGCAGATTAACGAACAATGCATTATGTTTTTCAGTGTTTTTAACACATTTAAGATGATGAAATATGGTCAAACTATAATGAAACAATAAGTTCTATCTTGTAAAAATTCTAAATTATTCGATAATATCAGTTTGAGAATGAAATATATTACACTAACTTCTATATTGAATTGCTCGTCATTCTCAAAGTAAGCAATTTTTATTTTGTAAAAGAAAATAGTTATAGGACAATATATTTAGAAAGTAAATAAACATAAATGTCTATGTTATGTCCATATGGTTAAAATTATTGTATGTTATGTATATTGCATGAAACAGTTGTTAATAATGAATCAAATTACCGATTGTGTCAAAAAGTAACTCACACATATCAATCACTAAATGAAAAATATGTATTACACGTTCATTTACTTTCATATTCATAAGAATATAGAACATTCATTTAGTAATATTTAGTATACTACTTAATACTTGAAAATTATGTAGATATTTCATATGTTTTGTATGATATTCCTTGATAATCTACCTATTTTCTTATTGCACATGGAAAAAAATTTCGAATTATTTGTATAAGGGTTTGTTTATGATGTTTTTTTATTAACAAATTTATATTTATGAATTAAAATGCATTTATTGGTTCATGATGCATTTGGATTTGTATATAGATTTACAAATTTTTATATTTGTAATTTTATTTTAAATTTTTATATCTTACTAATCAGAATACAGTTTTCTTTCAAACTCATAGCAACTAGTAACTGAATAAACAAAATGATGTGACAGTTGTTGACATCAAAAATACGTCATAAAACTGGTAATTTATATAATAAATGTAATTCATAATGGATACTCAATGTTAATTAGGTATGGAATTGATTTCTGATGTAGAATTGCGCAGTATTTTGTACAACAAGATAACCAAAACATTTATTTGATTCGATTAATTCATAAATCTAAATTCATCATGCACCAGTGCGCTAAATCTAATTTATAAATCTAAGTTTGTAAATTCAATACATCATACACAAACATTAACACACTGAATGAATAAATATGTACATATTCATATTCCAATTGATAATAAAATGAAAATGTATCAAATTTGTAAAACGTAAACTGAGAAAATATTAATGTAACAAAATGATAACACTAACTACGCTAAGAGAGATATGTAATTATTATGTTTTTGCTAAATTTACAATGTTTATAATCTATATATACACATATATTATATTTTTGTAACGCAACTTTGTACAATTTGTATAAATAAAAAATTATTTGAAAAAAAAACTTTATATATTTATTTCAAATTTAATTTACAGGCGCGTGGAATATAAAAATTGATACTAGCGCTTACATAGCGGCCACGGCACCAACTAATCAACAAGGACGTTTACATGGTTAATTGGTTATATCATTGAATGCCCGTTCCCGGTATTCCCTGGGACAGTGTTTATCGAGCAGTGAACGGGTTACCGTCAGTATCGGTGTATCAGGGTTGCTCTTGTTAGAGTAGACATGTTATTGATCAGTGTTCTTATTTTTTTAGATCTGATTGAAGCTATTTCTAATATCAGAAGTGGGATTGGATAGTCCGATCTGCTTTTTCATTCTGACACTTAAATATTTTTCGTGATAGCTTTGTGTATAGAAAAAAAAAAAATGCCTCACTTATGTGTATCGTGAGCAGACCTCACGTGTGAGCAGACCTCACTAATGTGTATCGTGAGCAGACCTCACGTATGTTTACTGTGAGCAGACCTCACACGCTAACTTATTGGTTGGGATACGCCTGCGATCCGCAATATTGTATGTGGGTTTGTGTTCTGTTGGTGAATTTATAAAGGCATTGGCCAGTAACAGGATTCCGTCTGTGTCCCACCCGGAGAGTGGTGACGTAATTACAAGATTTGGTTAAGTAGAACCGTGAGTAATGAGTATCGAATTTATGTTAAGCGGTCAATACTGGTACGAGATTTTTTATCACAAAGCGCGATATATCGTGAGCGATGCTGTTTGCAATTGGGTTACTGTTTGTAATAAACGGTAATTCGGTCAGTTGCATGTTGAGAAACGAGAGACGAAGTCGAGTTTAGTTATTTGTGAAATAACAAACGAACTAATACAAATTTCTTAAAGCGTCTAGAAAGATAGTTAAAAGTGGGAACATGTCACGAAACTCAGCTAAAAGTTAAAATAGTTCATGACACCCAGAAGTGAAAGATTGTGACAGAAAGGATAAGGAAAGTAATTATTCTGAATTCCGATAGTTTAAATTTTTATTGTGTGTACACAATTGAAGAGATTTATATGGAAACTGCAGATAAAGTTGCGCACAAACCAATTAGCTCGCTATATGAGCAACAAAACGTGCGCTTATCTATAAAGTTGGTGATGAAGTATTGGCAAGGATATCAAGTCGTGCTTGTGATGAGTTAAGTAACGACAGGTATAGGTAAAGGATGTAAAGTTCTTGGACAGATGCAGAGTACCATATGAGATGAGGAGAAGTGTTCAGCGTAGAGCAGTTTAAAGCATTTACGGTTGAACGATTTTTGTAGTAAAAAGGTAGACCAGTGAACAGTAAGGTTCAGCTAGGCAAACGGTATATTGAGTGACAGTATCAATCATCTTAAATGATGCTGTTACTATCTAATATGCGAGGGTTTGTATAACAGTGTGTTAGTTGACATAAGGGAACCAGATTCCCTATACTAGTAATTCTTAGGTTATCAGACCAGAGTACTAGCTGGCTGGTAAAGGGGTGGCTGTAAGGGGAGGTTGGAGGCCACTTGGGGGTGTTTACCCCAGTACTCTGTTTCTCAGAGAGCTCCAGGCCAAAGAGGAGCAATTCCCAATTTTCGCGGGATCTGTTTTGATGATTTTTCTTAATGTATAAGTTCCAAGTGAGTTTTTCAGTGTTCATGTTTTAGGTACAAGCATTGAAGTTAAGGATAATGTGATTGAAGTGGGAGTTTTGAACAGAAAAATTTCTACTACCAGTGAAGTAGAGCTAAGGGCTTTATAAGAGTTGAACCTGTTCCAGGAATTAAACGATGGGTGCGGTGTGTACCAAATGTGAGATCGATGCATTCGATCAGTTATGTACGATGGTGCTATTTGGAAAAAATATTGATGACAGCAGCGGAAGAGCTGTAATTAAGCACGAAGTCTGAACCAGTCTGTCTCGAAATAATAAGTCAGAATGGACGAGCGTTAAGATTGTTCATTGAGATGAACTAAGTGTTTGACTTGCAACTTTTTCAGAAACAGTTGGGCAAGTAGATGATATTCCAAATGAAACAGAACTTTAAGAATCCCGAGAGCAGGATACCGATCAGCGTGGTCGTAGCTATAAATTTGACGTTTGGTTCTGATGGGGCTTTGACCGATCAGTTTCCTCGTAGCCGTTTTGGGGCGACCATGTCAGTTTTGTCAAATTGTGAATTTGTTGAATGTTTTAGTTATGGCAATCTAGATTATCTGCAGAGGAGTTGTGTAGAGCAGCTAGTGCCCGGTGGGGAGGCTGCCACGGTTACGAAGCCGAGTGTTTTACCTGAAAAACAATTAAGCAACAGAAATCTGTCAGCCATTGGAAGCAGAGAAGTCTGATAAGACGAGACTTGTTTTTCACACGTTTGTCTTAATGTTTGGCACGCCTAAGTGCAGTGTAATGGACGCTGGAACAAATTGCTTTAAGTTTAATCATTCCGGAGTGTCTCGATACATTTGGTATTACTTATTATTTACATAACACTTGAATCCACGTTCTAATTTTTAGCTAGAGCGGTTCGTGCATACAATAATGAACCATCTGTAGGTTGAGACCACAATACAGTCAGGCACGGCGAGTGGATCGTTGAAAAATCTACAGGGGGAACTAAAACTTTCAAAAGCCGACAAAACTTTTGCAACAAAAGTGACAAAGGAGCAATTGAGGCATTGGTCTGGAGAGTGGGCATTTTTGTTAAATTTACCAGAATTATTAGCCATAGTGGAAGATGACATGCTATTGTGATGCTTCTGTCATGGTGTTCCGGTATGCTACTGTGATGCCTCTGCCGAAGGTGACATGTTAACTAGGTACCTCTATCATGTGTGTTTCCCAGTAAACGATGTGCAGCGTGGCCTAAGACGACGTGCTAAGTTTTCAGATATGCATTAGGAACTCTGATCTAGCACCTGAATGTTAGCAAACCAGTAATAATTTGCTTTGTGGCATCGGTAGATTTAGTCCATGTATCCACCTTGATGATCGAGGGCGCTCATCCGTCAGGAAAGGCCGTGTTGGGAAATAAAGTTAAGAAGGCCGGAAATGGTTATACAACATCTTATGGTGATTAATATTGTTATGATCAAATAGTAATTACTAGCATTCTAACTAATTAGACTCTGGTTGTGACGTAACAACTAGTTAAAAGAGCAGACGTGTTACCGCATAGGGGACAGTGCAGGGAATACCGGGAAGTTTCACTGCTATTGCCGCCGTTGGTGCATAGCTAGCGACACCAGTAGATCATGGCACTAAAGAGTGTAAATCATTTTATGCCTGTTAGATGGCTCACTAGTCCCAAATTTAAAAATTATATTTTTTGAAGCTAATTAGTGTTGTGTATTAACTAACTAATTAAATTCATTTTGTACGAGAAATTGTGAAGAGCAGAACAAAACATGAAATATTGTGATAAAATAATATTATATATTTCCGATTTTTGCTTTTGTGAGTTTAAGGGCCTTGTGTGATAGTGTTTTTTCGAATATTTGACTTGTTGAATTTGGATTTTTCGTAGTAAAGCTGTAATCTACATTTATAAAGGTAAGTTTCAATTATTTATACAAATTAGGGAAAGTATGGAAATCATTTATTTAGATGTTATTGTTACTCATTTATTATGATTTACAATAATTTTATTTCAACAGATGCTATTCCTTTGTTGTGTATCAACGTGTTACACGTTAAAAAAGCAGACGTGTTACCCGCATAGGGGACAGTGTTTATCGAGCAGTGAACGGGTTACCGTCAGTATCCGTGTATCAGGGTTGCTCTTGTTAGAGTAGACGTGTTATTGATCAGTGTTCTTATTTTTTTTAGATCTGATTGAAGCTATTTCTAACAATATATATATATATATATATATATATATATATATATATATATATATATATATATATATATATATGTATAATTTGAAATAACATTATGAAATTAAATTTTAAAGCAGTATTCTATTGATATCAATTATAATTTATGGGTCATATATTTAGAGAAATTACGTACATATGTACCTGTACAATATGTAAAAATTAATAAATACGAAACATATTATGATTTTAGTTTTCATTGCAGTAGTCAAGAGTAGATTTCATTCTTAATTGAATTTATTGTTTATTAAAACTCATTAGCTAAAATTCATTAAAATAATATCAATAATAATTTTAATAAATTTTCCAAAATTGTTATTTCTGGGGAATATAATTAAAGTTATGACTCGATGAGCACTAATTAAAAAATCTGTTGCGGCTAGCACAATACCTTTTTCCATTTTATGTTATATGTATAAGTATTGTATTGCACTTTGCTGTCGAAACGTCGTTTTATAGTTCAAAAATTACAAAACTTTACCTAAATATTAGGCAGTTTGCGAATCTAAGTTACGTATAACGTAACGTTACATTCAAAACATAAAATGACTTTTCTACGATACGTAATTTACATTTCAACGGTACGGTATTACCAGTTATTTAAGTCACTATTTGAAACAACATAAGCTTCGCTAACTATAACATAAAGTGACAACATCCAACTCTACGTCATGTTACGTTATACGTAACTAAGGTTCGCAAACTGCCTTGTTTTTTATTGTATTTAACAGGTCTTGTGCACACAAAATATTCTAAATATTTGTATGAGGAAGTTTCTAAATATCAGAGTTTCTTCCAATTCATTAACAAAATTAACGGCATTTCTTATGGATATATGCATTTTACCTATAATTTTAGATATTTAATTAATAAAACAATAAGAAAGATTAAATGTACTTTCCAGGAAAAGCTTCGAGAATGTCACTAAAACTGCTGATTTTTGACACAGATATTTATCTATCATTTACGAACAATGTTACAAATATTTGAATTTGTCAACGGTTTCCTTTGATTTTTGACACTGACATTTATCTGTCATTTTCAATATTACAAATATTTGAATTTGTCAACGGTTTCCTTGGTGTAGTTTGGCTTGTGCGATTTATTACATCCGGCTACAACTTCCATGTAAATGTAAAACAATATAAAAACAATTGTAATATATTAAAAAAATAATTTTATTGTAATAGAGTACAGTTGTAAGTTAATCCAAAATATACAAGTTATTTTGAAAAACAAAGTGTCTGATTTGAACAGGTTATGGGGGCCCAGGTGTTTTCGACAATTATAGTAAAAGTAAGATTGTGATCATGGCAGACAACACACGTGTTACAATTACGAAATTGAACAACGACAACTATCAAGTTTGTAAGTATAAAGTAAAGGGTAAAAAATTAATTAAAACACTTGGTGATGTCCACGAAATAAATATAATTGTTCAACTAGTTTTGGCTACATGCCATCATCAGGAATGAAAAGTACATAATTCTTAACCTACCTTAAATACTGTGTTAATACAAATTTCAAGGAATTAAAGACAACTGGGAAACTACGGAGCTGTTTGAAAAGTTTCGGCAATTCCTTTAAGTAAAGGTGTTTGGATTAAGTCCAGATGGTCGTTCATTAATGATTTGCCTTTGTAAGCGGCTTTCTTGATCTCGAAACTGTTGTAGTAGGCATGTAAAAGATAATAATCGAAAGAAATGTACATAGTTACGAGATAGATGTAATGTAAATAAAGGTGTCAAACATATTGTCTATTATTTGAATCTCTCGTAAGCATGCCTGGGTCTAACCAAAACATGGTGCAGTCGGTAACTAGTAATAGCCCCACAATCCAAGTAAAACCACCGGATACATTTAATTTTAATGCGCAAAATTGGATCGCTTGGAAACGCCGTTTCGAAAGGTATAGAATAGTCAGCGGACTAGATAATGCCCCAGGATCTCGACAGGTAAACATGCTAATCTATTCCATGGGCGAAAAAGCAGAAGAAATTCTCGATTCTTTTAATTTGTCAGAAACTGAAGTTGAAAGTTACGACACAGTATTAAGTAAGTTTGAAAGCTATTTTATACATAAGAAAAATATCATATACGAACGGGCAAAATTCTTGCGCCGTAAACAAGGACAAACAGAACCTGCTGAAAACTTCATAACAGATTTACATAGTTTAGCAAAAAGTTGTGAATGGGGGCAGCTTGAAGACGAAATGTTATTAATGGCTCTAATTATAGGTATGAAAAATACTGCCTTGAGTGACAGACTTCAACTCGAAGGTTCGTTAACGTTGGAAACAGCAGTGAACGCTCTTCGAAATTTCGAGTTACTTGATCGACAAAAAAGAGATTTAGAAGGGGATTCTATTTACCACGTAAAGAAGGAAACAAAAAATCTGCAGCAATCAAACAAAAATCATAAACGTTCAAATTTCGAATTGAACGAAACACGAAAACCTTGCAGATGGTGTGGTCAGACTCCGTCGCACAGAAGACGATTCTGTCCGGCAAAAAATGAGAAATGTAGGAAATGTGGAAGAAATGGGCATTTTTCTAAGGTATGTTTAAGTAAATCGGTTCATATCATTGCCGGAAATGAAATTAATTACCAAACTGATGGCTTTATTGGAGAAGTCACAGATAAAATATCGAACCCGTGGTCTATTCGTATCTGGCTAGAGAAAAATTTAATAGAATTTAAAATTGACAGTGGTGCAGATGTCAGTGTCATTCCTGCGTCAATTAAATTAAAAGACAAAATACCTTATGTCAAACCTGATAAAAAACTCTCTCAAGCCGATGGTACAAGTCTAGATGTAATTGGAATGATTAATGCAGAACTTAGACATAAAGACAAGATATGTTATGAGAAAATATACATATCCAATTGCGTCAAAACACCACTATTAGGGAAACCAGCTATTGAGAAATTGAAATTAATTTCCTGGGTGCGCAACATATCAACACCAACATCATCTGATTGGATAAAAAAATATCCTTCTTTATTTACTGGTTTAGGCCGAATAGAAGGAGAATACCGTATAGAACTTAAAGAAGGGGTTAAACCATTTGCAATAAAGACTCCACGGAAAGTTCCGCTTCCTTTGTGGCAACAAATTAAGGATGAAATCAAGAAAATGCTCGAAATGAAGGTAATAGCGTCAGTGTATTATGCAACTGAATGGTGTGCTCCAATGGTTGTCGTACCAAAGAAAAACAAAACGGTAAGAATTTGTGTTGATCTTACTAAACTAAATGAAAGTGTAAAAAGACATTATTACCCCATTCCTGACGTCGATCAATCATTTGCAAAAATTTCTGGTGCTAAAATATTTTCAAAACTTCACGCCAACCATGGTTTTTGGCAAATTTCTTTAGATAAATCTTCACAAGATTTAACAACTTTTCTAACGCCGTTTGGTAGATTTAAATTCCTAAAATTACCGTTCGGTATTACGTCAGCACCAGAGATATTTCAAAAGAAAATAAATCAGATAATTTGCGATCATCCAAATACACTGGCTCATATGGATGATATACTTATTTGGGGAAATAGCCAAGAAGAACACGACAAAGTGCTTGATGATTTACTGGAAAAATTAAAACAAGCTGGGGTTACATTAAATAAAACAAAATGTCTTTTTTCACAAAAATGTATAAAATTTTTGGGTCACCGTATTTCATCTGAAGGCTTAAGCGTAGACGAAGATAAAATAAAAGCAATATTAAATGTAAAAGAACCTTCAAATGTAAAAGAAGTACAACAGTTTATGGGAATGGTAAATTTTTTCGGGAAATACATTCCGAATAAAGCAGAAATTATGAAACCAATTCCTGAGCTACTCTCTGAAAAAAACGAATGGATATGGGATCATTCACAACAGAATGCCTTTGCAGAAATTAAAAAGAAACTCTGCTCATCCCCAGTTCTTGCATTTTATAATCCAAAGTTTCAGACTATGATTTCAGCAGATTCTTCTTCACATGGCCTTGGAGCTGTACTACTCCAAGAAAACAACCGACGATTCCGGCCAGTTTGCTATATATCAAGGACCCTAACAGAATGTGAGAAAAACTACTCCAATATAGAAAGAGAAGCACTCGCAATTGCACGGAGCTGTGACAAATTCAAAGAATACATCACAGGTAAAGAAATCATAATAGAAAGCGATCACAAACCATTACTAAGTATTTTACAAACAAAAAACTTAGATGATCTTACTCCACGACTTCTACTAATTAGACTCAGGTTGATGAGATATAAGTATAAAATAATCTATACTCCAGGTAAACACCTATTAACGGCAGATTACTTGTCTCGACATCCACTTCAAAATTATGAAAATTTTGATTTAAATGAAGAAATAAATACATTTGTTAATTATACTGTTTCATCATTTGTGACCACAGATAAGAATATTGAAAAAATTGTTATGGCTCAAAACAAAGATGAAGAATGCCAAAACATAATTCAATATACGAAATCCGGTTGGCCAACTAAAAACAAAATAAACTATAATCTTCACCCGTATTATAATATACGAGAAGAAATTTCAGTTATAGATGGAATTCTGTTACGAGGATCAAGAATGGTTGTACCTGCACTACTACGTGAGGAAATGCTTCACAGAATTCACGTTGGCCACTTAGGAGTAACAAAATGTAGACTGAGAGCTCGAAATAGTTTGTGGTGGCCAGGTATTTCTTCAGATATAGAAAAAATGGTAAGAAACTGTGGTTTATGTGCAGAACACAGAGTCAACAAACACGAACCCCTTATACCAAGTGAATTTCCTAGCAGGCCCTGGAAAAATGTCGCACTTGATTTATTCAAGTTGGACGGTAAGTGGTTCATCGTCATCACTGATATTTTTTCAAGATTCCTGGAAATAGCCACACTAAAATCGTTAACTTCAAGAGAAGTTATCGAAAAATGTAAATCGGTTTTTAGTAGATACGGAATTCCAGAAGAAGTTCGATCTGACTGTGGAACTCAGTTTAGTATAACACACGATTCTGAATTTTTACATTTCGCAAAAACTTATAATTTCATTTTAAAAACAAGCAGCCCACACTTCCATCAAAGCAATGGAGCAGCTGAAGCAGCAGTAAAAGTTGCAAAATCCATTTTAAAGAAAAATAAGAATGATCCCTATTTAGCTTTGTTGACCTAGAGAAACACCCCTATTAACAATGGTTTCAGCCCTGCTCAACTTTTAATGGGTAGAAGGTTGAGGGACAATTTGCCCACGTTAGCCAGGAATTTAGAAGAAAAACCAAATACGTCAAAATTACTAGAGAATGAAGAGGCTTACAGAAAGAAGTACAAAATAAACTATGATAAGAGACACGGAACAAAAACTCTTACTTCGTTGTCACCTGGAAATCCGGTCTGGATTCAAGATCTTCGCCGTCCAGGTACTGTGATCAGTAGAACACGTGAGCCAAGATCTTACCATATTCAAACCGATAGAAGTATCGTTAGAAGAAACCGTTTCCATCTTCAACCATACACAACTTTAAGTACTAATTTAAATCCCAATATAGCATCAGAAGTTCAGCGACATCCCTCAGCAAATAGCCCCCTTCGCCAAGACAAAACGAACAATCACGTCGACGGAGACCGTCAGCCAGTCCAGACCCAGACTAGTCCCAAAACTACTAGATCAGACCGCGTTATCAAGCCACAGGCCCAGACTAGTCCCACAACTACTAGATCAGGCCGCGTTATCAAGCCACCAGAGAGACTTGTCCTTTAAGGGGGAGATGTTGTAGTAAGCATGTAAAAGATAATAATCGAATGAAATGTACATAGTTACGAGATAGATGTAATGTAAATAAAGGTGTCAAACATATTGTCTATTATTTGAATCTCTCGTAAGCATGCCTGGGTCTAACCAAAACAGAAACTTTCCAAATAGCATAATTCAAAATAATTTTCCTTTATATGTAAAATTTCTAAATTATCTATCGTAAAATTATGGTTACAATCTACCATGTGTTTGGCTACAATTGAATCCTCTTTTTTAAGACGGAAAGATCTCTCATGTTCTTTGAATCTTGTTAAAAAATTTCTAGCGGTTTGTCCAATATATATAAAGTTACATACGTTACAATTAATTTGGCAAATTCCTGAAGCCTCGAGTTTCTTTCTATCTATGAGTTTGTTATTAACTAAAACTTTTTTAATGGTATTATTGTTATAAAAACCTGCTAATATCTTCTCTTTTCTGTAAAGGTTACTTAATTTGTCACTAATGGGACCTATATAATTTAATTTTCTGTAGGTAAATTCAATTTCTTTACTGTGATCAGTTGCATAAAAATGTTTTAAATTTTGTTGACGGGTTTTCCTAAATAATATTTTTTTTTACTATACTAGTAGAGTAGCCGTCATTTTTAGCGATTGTTTTAATTGTGTCTAGTTCTTCTTGAAAATTAGCTGATGATAGAGGGACTTTTAATAATCTATTTATTAAACTGTGAAAAACGGATAATTTTATGTTTATCGGATGATTTGAGCAAGCCGGGATAATGGTATCTGTAAATATGTTTATTCTATAAATTTTAAATTCTAAATGTTTATCAACTCGGGAAATGGTTAGATCCAAGTAATTTATGCTATTGTTAATTTCTTTCTCCATCGTAAACTGTATGCGTGGATTAATTGAATTTAATAATTGTAAAAGTTGTTCTAACTGTCTGTCAGTACCTTTAAATAGACAGATAATGTCATCCACATATCTATGCCAAATAATAATATTATTTAATAAACCGGAGCTCATATTAAAGAGAGATTTTTCAAAATGATCCATGATAATGTCAGCGAACAGTGGACTTATCAGAGAACCCATTGTTTTGTTTAAAATATTTATTTTGAAATTGAAAATAATTTTGATTTAAGCATAAGTCTGTAAGGGCTTTTAACTCTATTTGAAGGTTTTGATCTAAAGTACTATTATTAATAAGATCATCCATGATCATTTTTAATTCATTAATCGGGACCGAAGTAAATAAACAAACTACATCAAACGAAATTAATTTTGAACCCGACGGTATATCAATATCTTTAATTTTATGAACTAAATCCACGGTATTTTTTATCCCATAGTTAGATTTGAAACTGAAGCCTTCAAGTAACAAATGATTTAATTTTTTACAAATTTTATAAGTTGGTGCTTTGACATATGACACCGCAGGTCTAATCGGAATATTTGTTTTGTGTAATTTAGAAAGACCATATAGTACAGGTGCAGAAGGATTTTTATTATAGAAACAAAATTTATCTTCTATGGTACTTTTGCAAGTTTTTAATGTATTTATGACTTGTTTTTGAAATTAAGGAGTGGGATCTTTTTTAAGTTCAGTAATATTAGGATCTGACAAAAATTCTTCAATCTTATCTACATATACTTGTTTATCTAAAATTATTATAGTGTTCCATTTATCTGCTTTGGTTAAAATAAGGTTATTCTTATTGATTCTGTTTTTTATGGAGTGTAATGTGCGAGACGAAGGGGCATTATTAATGTGGTGTTCAAATAGAGTTAAAAGCCCTTACAGACTTATGCTTAAATCAAAATTATTTTCAATTTCAAAATAAATATTTTAAACAAAACAATGGGTTGCCAATGGGTTCTCCGATAAGTCCACTGTTCGCTGAATTTTCATGGATCATTTTGAAAAATCTCTCTTTAATATGAGCTCCGGTTTATTAAATAATATTATTATTTGGCATAGATATGTGGATGACATTATCTGTCTATTTAAAGGTACTGACAGACAGTTAGAACAACTTTTACAATTATTAAATTCAATTAATCCACGCATACAGTTTACGATGGAGAAAGAAATTAACAATAGCATAAATTATTTGGATCTAACCATTTCCCGAGTTGATAAACATTTAGAATTTAAAATTTATAGAAAAAACACATTTACAGATACCATTATCCCGGCTTGCTCAAATCATCCGATAAACATAAAATTATCCGTTTTTCACAGTTTAATAAATAGATTATTAAAAGTCCCTCTATCATCAGCTAATTTTCAAGAAGAACTAGACACAATTAAAACAATCGCCAAAAATGACGGCTATTCTACTAGTATAGTGAAAAAAAATATTATTTAGGAAAACCCGTCAACAAAATTTAAAACATTTTTATGCAACTGATCACAGTAAAGAAATTGAATTTACCTACAGAAAATTAAATTATATAGGTCCCATTAGGGACAAATTAAGTAACCTTTACAGAAAAGAGAAGATATTTGCAGGTTTTTATAACAATAATACCATTAAAAAAGTTTTAGTTAATGACAAACTCATAGATAGAAAGAAACTCGAGGCTTCAGGAATTTACCAAATTAATTGTAACGTATGTAACTTTATATATATATATTGTACAAACCTCTAGAAATTTTTTAACAAGATTCAAAGAACATGAGAGATCTTTCCGTCTTAAAAAACAGGATTCAAATGTAGCCAAACACATGGTAGATTGTAACCATAATTTTACGATAGATAATTTAGAAATTTTACATATAAAGGAAAATTATTTTGAATTATGCTATTTGGAAAGTTTCGAGATCAAGGAAGCCGCTTACAAAGGCAAATCATTAATGAACAACCATCTGGACTTAATCCAAACACCTTTACTTAAAGGTATTGCCGAAACTTTTCAAACAGCTCCGTAGTTTCCCACTTGTCTTTAATTCCTTGAAATTTGTATTAACACAGTATTTAAGGTAGGTTAAGAATTATGTACTTTTCATTCCTGATGATGGCATGTAGCCGAAACTAGTTGAACAATTATATTTATTTCGTGGACATCACCAAGTGTTTTAATTAATTTTTTACCCTTTGAAAAAATGTTCCACCAAGTGCCGACAACGTCCTCAATTAATACTATATAAAGTAAAGCTTCTGATAAAAGAAGATTTGTGAAATGTTGTCAGTGATAAGCTGCTAGCTACTCCAGATGTAGACTGGACAAAAAAGGATGGACGAGCACAAGCAACAATAGGTTTGTTAGTCGAAGATAATCAACTAATCCACATAGGTGACAAAACAACTGCTCAAGACACATAGAATGCTCTTAAAACTTATCATCAAAAGGCAACTTTGACAAGTAAGGTTTTTCTTTTAAGAAGCATGTGTAATTTGAAGTTGGCAGATGAAGGTAGTATGGAAGAACATATAAATACAATGCTTGATTTAGTAAATAAATTGACAGCTTTGGGCAAGCAATTAATGGATCATTTAGTTGTATCTATCCTCCTAAGTAGTTTGCCTGACACGTATAATACGCTTATTACAGCTCTCGAAAGTAGACTAAAGAAGATTTAACGTTAGATTTAGTCAAAGGTAAACTCATAGATGAATACAAACGACGTAAATATATAGGACTTTTGTGCCAGTCTACTGAATCCGCTCTCAAAGTATCAGGCAAGTCATCAAATGCAAGTCAGTATAAAAGTAACCTAAACTGTTTCTTTTGAAATAAATCCGGACATATGAAAAAGGATTGCAGGAAATATAAATCATGGAAAAAGAAGTAAGAAAAAGTAAATCAAGCTGTTGACAATTCAAGAAAAGCTGTAAATAAAGTTTGTTTCCATATAAATTCGCAAATAAAAACCGCTAAAGATTTCGGTGCGATTAGTCACATGACGAACAACGAAAAATTTTTCAGCGAGTTAGACATGCCTGTAAAGGTTGATGTTCGTTTAGCTAATGGTATGTTACATAAAGCACAAGGAATTGAAACAGGTATGTTGACATGTATTAATGACAAAAATCAGAAAAATGAAGTTAAAGTTAAGGATGTTCTTTTCTTGCCTACTTTACAAAGTAATCTACTTTCAGTTAAAAAGTTAACAGAAAAGAATTTGCAAGTTAAATTTGGAAACAAATATTTCAAAATAATAAAAAATAACAAGGTTGTAGCATTGCAGACGAATTTTCAAATTTGCATAAGCTTTGAATTTCAAAACAAGTTCTGATAGTAGTTCAAGGTCATAATAAAAACTGTCAACATACTTGGCATAAACGTTTTAAACATCATAATCCTAAAGCGATTTCTGAACAATGAACTTTTAACCGGGATTACGATTAAAGACTGCGGAATTAGAGGTATCTGCGATGTATGTATAAAAGGAAAGATGACCCGAAAATGTTTTCCAGACAACAAAAGAATTGTCGAGTGCAAATGGGTGTATAAAGTAAAACAAGACAGGAGTAAATATCCAAAGATATAAGCAAGACTAGTTGCTAGGATTTTCACAAAAATTCGGATGCGACTATAACGAGGTTTTTGCACCTGACAAACTACGTTTCGAACATTGTTAACTATAGCTGGAGAAAAAGGATTTCATATTCGACACGTTGACGTAAAAACAACATTTTTAAATGGTGAATTTACGGAAGAAATTTAAGTTAAACAACCAGAAGAATAAATTATTCCTTGAAAAGAAGATTTAGCATATAAATTAAAGAAGAGTTTTTATAGATTAAAACAATCAGCGAAGATATAGAATGATATATTGACAAATATTTTTATTAAACATCAGTACAAACAAAATCTAATAGATCCATGTCTATTCACAAAAATAGTCGATAACAATTGGATGTATGTCGTAGTCCATATTGACGATATAATTATTGCCAGCAAAAATATGCAATTAATCGACAAGGTTATTCAAGTTATGAAGAAACATTTTTATATAGTCGATCTTGGAGAACTCAAGCAATATCTGGGTATACAAATTAAACGAGACAGCAATGGATTTTTATACTTAAATCAATCAAGATACACAAATAAGGTAATAAATCCTATTGGACTTCAAGATTCGAAAACATATTCTTAACCATTAGATCCAGGATAAATGAAAAGAACCGATTCAGGAGGAGCGCTAAAGAATGGAGAAAAATATAAAAAGTTGATCGGAGCTTTATTATTTATCGCTGTTAATACTAGATCGGATATAGCAGCGAGTGTATCAATATTAAGTCAACGCATCAAATCAGTCACAAAATCAGATTGGACAGAAGCTAAACGAGTCGTCAAATATTTAAAGGGCACTAGTGATTGGAAACTTAAAATTGGAAATAATGCTAAAAACATATATTTTTCAGCTCAATGGCAGTTCAATCAGTTGGACCTGCAGAAAACAAGCTTGTGTTACGCTTTCGTCTACCGAAGCGGAATAGGGGCGCTGGCAGAAGCTTGTTAAGAAAGATTATGGATTATAAAACTGTTAAACGACTATGGTAAAACTCAAAAGAAATCAATTAAAATATATGATGATAATCAGAGTTGTTTGAACTTGATTTCATCAGTCATTTAACAATCGAACGAAACACATCGACACTAAATATCACTGTGTTAAAGATTTAAAGTGTTCTAGTGTTGTAGACTTTTTATATTATTGTACATCAGATATGTCAGCAGACATGTTAACTAAGCCTCTACACGGAACAAGATTAAGAAAATTAACTGCTGCTTGTGAACCTGGTCCATGGAAGATACAACGTTGTCGGTGAGGAGAGTGTTCAAATATCGCGCGCTAAATTGAAGATGGCGTACAGCACCAACGAGTAACATCTGTTTCCGGCTACAACTTCCATGTAAATATAAAACAATATAAAAAACAATTGTAATATAATAAAAAGATAATTTTATTGTAATACAGTACAGTTGTAAGTTAATCCAAAATGTACAATTTATTTTGAAAAATAAAGTGTCTGATTGATTCACTAGTCGAAATAAATATTAATGAAGGTTAAATTTCAACATTATAGTGGTCTTTATCTCTAAATTTATAGAAGATATAATACAAAAATCTGATGTCAGCACATGACCTCCCGCCAATTCCATGTTTAAGATAGCAGTGAGCTTTAAGTAAAGTATCACTTCCGGTTGATCGTTTGTAAATAAAATCTAATTTGTTGTCCAATAAATAGAAAAGTCTTTAATACGAAATTCTGGTTTATGTTTTATTGTTTTTCTTCAAAAACCTGTTAGAGCTCCAAATTAAATACTACATCCGATTTATCATATATAGTTAAAATCTAATATGTTAATTCAAATTATGTATGAGTTTTAAATACCAGATTTGAAAAGTTTTGGATCATATTTTAATAGATTTTAAGGAAAAATCGTCACACATAATTATAAAAATCAGCATCAATTTCCAGGTGCTCTAAAACGCAATCTGTGTAAATTATCCGTCGTTCATGATCCATTTCGTAAATGTGTAGTTGTAAATTAATATTTAGTCTATGAGCCAGTGGCCGGCAGACTTACGGTATTTTGTAAAACCCTATATTTTTTTCGTTTACTCTCTTATAACTGCCGTACATGAGATGGGGACTCGTTAGTTCAGCCGGCGGTTCCTGTAGAGTCACTCGAGTATAAAGGGTGTAAAAAATTTATTGAATTCAACGTAATACTGACAAGGTTGCCACTTGGATATTTTAAAAGACTTAATTATTGATATTGAAAAAAAAAAAAACAATGGCAGACAGCTATGGTGGTTCCAAGGTCAAGGCAGACACTTTTAAAAGTCCCAAAAAATAACAATTTACGGTATTTTGACAAAGCTGAAATTTATATATGATAATAATAATATTATAAGCCTATATTTAGCACGGCAGACATTTTCCACGGTTCGAACATCCCGGCAGACAACCAAAACGTTACCTCTGGCGCGAGCATACATATGTAATATGTATAATACTAGCTCACTCACTCTAATCCAAGGACTATTTTACTTTCTTTAGTTAGTATTAGGGCTTATAACTGAGTGTCATGTTATACCAAACAATGAAACATCTAGCGTAGTAACTGTTTTGTCTAATATTTTTGGTGTATTTCTAAACTCTGACAGAGAAGCATCTTACGTAGTAAACGTTGTAAAATATTTAATATGAAGCGCGAGCAGACACGTGACTTTGACAAGTGCTTGTTGGATCCCACAAGGTTGCCAATATAGGTACAGCTTGTGTACCTTGCCTGTATTGCCAAATCAATTTGAGCGTAAAATTAATAAATAAAATTGTAAAACTAGTTATTATTAATGAATATCATGTTATATTATTTTCTAACACAAACTTAATTTTTAAAATATTTTATATATATATATATATATATATATATATATATATATATATATATATATATAAACAGCGATTAGTGCTACCATCTACGATACAAATTTTTTTGGCGCGCTAAATTACTCATTATCCTTCAATATCATTATCAGAATCAACTTCACTATATTTAAGGTTATGAACTTTACTTAAACTTAAAATAGGTACTTCGACATTTTGTTATAGTTTCTTCGGCAAATAAATGTACATTTTCATTTTTCTTAAAGTACAAAATACAGTAATAAAAATAAGTTTTTGCTTCAAATCATCCTGAGTTTTCGAATCCTTCCAGAAAATTAAAAGATCATCAACGTATATAGCGACTATTAATTTTGAATTATCACTATAAAATATGCAAGGATCTACTTTGGATTTCTTAAAACCGTATGACTTTAACATTGCTTCAAGTTTTAAATTCCATTGCCTTCCGCTTTGTTTAACCCGGCGTTACTAGCTATATGAGCGATTCTCTCACATTTTTAGAAAAACGCGCACAACTTTAACAATAATTGGTGGGGGTACATGTTGTCTCAGTTATGCTCTTGTCCAATCTTGCGCGTCATGTTACATTTTGTCATTTGAGGGTAGTATGTATAGTGGCTGCGTTACGAGAAGTTATTGTGATTACTGCAGACTTTGTGAGAATTTCTCTCATCGCGCGAGTATTGAAACAAAAAATTCGCAATGAGTCGCGGAAGAAAACTAGTAGAATTGGTGTTGTTAAAAGCTGCACAAGAGTCGAATAGAGGTAAAGAACAATATTTTATTAAATTTATGTTATCTTCATTACATATTTTGTTTATAGAAACAGAAAAAGAAACCATCTTCGAAGAGCTAGGTGCGGATGAGCAACTAGATCAAGATAGCGATGTGGATAGTGAACTAAATGAACAAAATACTGAGACAGAACAATCTAGCAATTGTGATTTTTCTGATGAAGATAATGCACCACCTCATCCTCAAAATTTATCAGGTATTCCCGTGTGTTTTGGTAGAGACAAAGTGACAAAGTGGCTGAAACATTGTCCGAATGTACGTGGAAAAACACCACAACGAAATATAGTTATACAATTGCCTGGTGTCAAAACTGCAGCACGGAATGTCAAATCGCCCCTTGAATGTTGGAAATTATTTTTCCCTGATGAGGTGATTCAAGAAATAGTAAATTATACGAATAAATATTTGCATTTGATGCGCCAAAAGTATACCCGTGAAAGAGACTGCCGAGATACCGACTTTGGCGAAATTACTGCACTCTTGGGCCTACTTTATTTAGCAGGCGTAAAAAAATCCCAACATCTAAATTTGAGTGAAATGTGGGATAACGACGGAACAGCACCAGAATGTTTTCGAGCAACAATATCTCGTACACGTTTTTATCAACTTCTGTCGGCACTAAGATTTGACGATATTGAGAAGAGAGACAATCAAATAAACAATGACAATTTAGCTAAAATAAGAACACTATTTGACGGGTTTGTGCAGCGTTGCAAGAACAGTTACCATGTTGGGGAATATGTAACCATCGATGAGATGTTAGACGGTTTCCGGGGAAGGTGTAAATTTCGTCAGTATATCGCAAATAAACCCGCCAAATATGGCATAAAAATTTATGCCCTTGTGGATTCACGCACATTTTACACATATAATCTAGAAATATACTGTGGAAAACAACCTCCGGGACCTTACAATGTAGATAACAGTGCTGCTGCTCTAGTTATGAGATTAGCCCAACCAATTCTGAACACAGGAAGGAACATAACTATGGACAATTTTTTTACGTCAGTGCCTTTAGCGGAAAATCTTGTCAACAATTATAGAACGACCATCGTAGGAACTCTACGGAAAAATAAAAAAGAAATTCCTTTGGAAATGACAGATGTAAAGGATCGCCCTATTCCCAGCAGCATGTTTGTATTCTCAGAAAAATGTGTTATGGTATCCTATGTGCCGAAGAAAAACAAAAATGTATTGTTATTGTCAACCATGCACGATGACGATAGCATTGATCCGGACACAGGTATACAACAGAAAGCTGAAATAATTTCATTCTATAATTTGACAAAAGGTGCAGTTGACGTTGTGGATGAAATAAAGAGCCTTTATTCCGTGGCACGTGTCAGTTGTAGGTGGCCACTAACAATTTTCTTTTCTATGATGAACATTGCTGGGATTAATAGCTACATAATTCACAAAGCAAATAATAAAGATTTTATTGACAAGAGACGTTTATACCTAAAAGAACTCGCACTACAGTTGATAAAACCGCACTTGATAACCCGTTCGAAAATTAATAATTTGCCAATAGAACTTCGAACATCAATATATAAAATTGCCAATATTACTCCCACCCCTGCGAATGAAAATGAACCTTCATCAAACCTATTTTGCTATAATTGTCCACGACGTAAAAATAGAAAAACAAAAAAGACATGTCACGTGTGTATGAAACCAATCTGCACAGAACATACAATTTACTCCTGCAATATTTGTGCTACTACACGTCCTATTGGTGATAATAATGAAGATAACTAAAGAAGATTTGTTCTATTTTTTTTTTATTTTTTCAGGTATATTAATAAAAAATACTTATTCTTATATCCCCACTTATTATTATAGAAATTTTATTTGTTTTTTTTTTCTGAAAATGTTTAACATATTCAAATTTAATTATGTATATATAATTATACACCTACCTATTATTCATTTATATATTGTTTGTTTTGTTTAAAATGTTTAATAAACATATTCAACTTATAATTATATATTGGCTGTTTCATTTCATTTCGTTTACATTATAATTTCAGATGATTTTTGTAATGTGAGAAAACTTCTCACGCGCGAGTAATGACGATGGCTTGACTTAGCGAGTAATGCCGGGTTAAGGCCGTAAATGGCTTTGTTTAATTTACACACCTTATTTGTGTCGTCATCATATTTCTCTGGCTGTTCCATGAATATTTCTTCATTTAGATCACCTTGCAGAAATGCGGTGTCACCATCCATTTGATCAATTTTCATTTTATGTTTAATAGCGAGTGCTATTAAATATCTTATTGATGTGAATCTTACTACAGGTGAATAAGTATCTGTGTAATCAACACCATATCTTTGTGAGCAACTCTTTCCTACTAATCTTGCTTTATGTTGAACAGTTTTTCCATCTTTATCAGTTTTTGTTTTAAAAACTCATTTACATTTAATAGGTTTTCGTCGTTCAGGTAGATTTACCAGATTGCAGGTGTTATTAGCTTGCAAAGATTTCAATTCTTTTTCGACAGCTATTTTCCAATCATTTTTATCATGTCGTGTAAAAGCGTCTTCAATTGTTAAAGGATCACCTTCATTTGCTTCCATAGAATATATAAAACTATCCATCAGTGGATGACGTATCCTTCTCTTGAATTTCGTCCGTCGATTCTTCTGAACCATTTTCATCAAATTCTTTACTTTCTCCCACTGTGGCTATTTTCTCTTCTTCGATTTCAATTATAGGAGCTGATTCTTCTTTTTCCAACTCCGATTCCATAAATACGACGTCTCTACTTACTTTTTTTTTGTGACTGGATCTATGCATCGATATCCCTTTGACTCTTCGCTGTATCCTACAAACAACATTTTCTTCGATATCTTATCCCATTTCAATCTTTTCTCCTTTGGTATATGGATCATGACGGGTGAACCAAATATTCTTAAGTGATTTACGTTGACGTTCTTTCCGGACCAAACGCCTTCGGGGGTATCGTTTAATAGTGTACTGCTTATCGACCTGTTGATCAAGTAAATCGCCGTGTTTACCGCTTCGGCCCAATAATATTTCTCGAGTTTCGCATCAAATAATAAACATTTTGCCCTTTTCACGATTGTTCTGTTAGCTCGCTCAGCAATACCGTTTTGTTGAGTGGTGTAGACAGTTGTTTTCTGGTGAATGATCCCAAACTTCTTACAAAAATTTTGAAACTCCTGGTTACAGTATTCCTTGCCATTGTCGGTACGGAATACTTTGATTTTTCTTACTGTTTGGGTCTCCACCATTTGTTGAAATTCTTTGATTCTGTGCACCACCTCCTCTTTTGACCTTAAAAAGTATACAAAGATCTTACGCGAATGATCATCAATAAGAGTTAAGAAATACTTAGCTCCTCCTATTGATGAATTCTCCATCGGACCGCATAAGTCGGAATGGATCAAGTCGAGTAGACCATCCGCCCTTGAATTGGATTGTTTGAATGGAATTCGAGCTTGTTTGCCCACCAGGCAGACTTTACATCTGTTGATGTTCTTCACTTCGCCTTGGAGATGCATCCCATCGACTACTCCTTTGCCCATCTTCTGAAGACCTGCGTAGTTGATGTGCCCCAATCGCCGATGCCATTTGTGAATGTCATTTTTCTCGTTGGTCAGCATGCATAGACCTGTTTTATTTTCAAGTTTGTACACACGCGAATTAGAGTTTATGCGTGCTAAGATTATTGTCTTTATTATAAATCGAGCAACCATTTTTATCAAACACTACGGTGTTATTATTTTTTACTATTTGCGCGACCGATAATAAATTAGCACTAAGCTCCGGTACTAACAGTACTTGTTTTACATCTATTTCATTGTCGTTTAAGCACAAAGAAACATCTCCGACATCAGTTACTTGCAATTTAGCGTTATTAGTTGCAGTGATTTCTTTAATATTACTGTTTTCTTGATTAGATAACCAGTCTGATATAGGAGTCATGTGGTGTGTCGCGCTACTGTCTATGTACCAATAGTTTGCTTTTATTTTCCCGTGAAAAGTATGCAGAGACAAACGCATTTTTAGTTATATTTTTTTACGGTTTTGTTTACTTTTATAGTAACAATCCGAGGCTTTATGGTTCTTTTTACCGCAAATGTAACATTTAATTGTTTCTTATGCGTATTTTTATTAAAAATTTTATTAGCACTGAAGAACGCACTTTTTGATGATGTATTATAATCAGTTTCTAGTAACTTCGATTTTACCGAATCACCGGTCATTTTAATACTGCTACTTTCTATACACATTATAAGAGGTTTAAATTCATCGGTTAATCCGGCCAACAAAATAGCACCAACCCATTCATCGGTAATGTTAAAACCTACACCACACCTTTAAGTTTATTAGCAGTTTCAATGATTTGATTATCGTATTCTTGCATATTATCACAATTTTCCAAACGTACTGTGACTGTGATTAGTTTACGCAAAAGTCCGATTTGTCGTGTTAAACCCTTATCATCAAACAAATTTTCTAAAGCGTTCCAGATTTCAGCTGCCGTGTTTAATGTTTGTACATGAACAAATAATGATTCACATATCGAAAGAACAATACGCGCTTTAGCCTTTTTTAACTTAGCTCATCCGTTTCTTTGCACGGTGTGTTTATACAATCGTCTAAACCATGAAATTCGAGCATGTTTCTCATCACGAACTTCCAAGTGTGATAATTTTCACTACCTTTGATTTTTTCAATACAGTTTTGTTCACTACTTGCCATTTTTACTATTATTTACGATTTTCACAACGTATGCTTTTATTTCCGTGTACAACACATGTAACACTCAATTTTTCGTGAACAACGAACGCTAAAAATGGACTCGAACGCGACCACGCCGTGAAAAAATTTTTTAACCTTTTTCAACACAACACTACTTTTTTAAAACTTCCTTTCTTTGGCTCCTGGGCCCATAACCTGTTGAAGAAGTAAAATTAGGAGGTTTTTAAAGTAGTTCACAATGAATTTAAATTATTAAATTATATTAAACAGTTGAAAAATTAGAGATTAAAGATTGCACTTTGTGCGTTGGCGTTACCGGCTCAAAGACAAGACTGACTGCTACCCAGTGTTACCAATAGTATATTATTACATATCCCAACCATATCCCAACACATTTCCTAACGTTTGACAGCTGACACTTTAAAATAAAAAATTATACAAATTTGTTGAAAATTTGATAATTCTAACGAAGAAATAAAAAGACTTGTACAAGATGGAAAAGAAAAAACAAATTACTTTAAATCCTAAGAAAAATGGTTTTAAAAAAGATTTCCTTTTACATAAAAGACAGCATTACGAGTATATATATATATATATAAGGAGGAAAATATCGTGGGTGTGTCAGTGGATTGTGGGCTTTAATTAAAGTTGATTTCTTTTAAAATCTGTCAAGCTTTCGTGTATTTAGTTTTTTACACCTCATCAGGACAGTTTTGGTGAAGTTGTTTATAAGTCATTGATTTTATAAAACAGAAGAATTTTGACATTATTTTAGTTAAAATTTACAAAAATAAAACTTATAATAATTTTGACTGTATCACATGTTTAAGTACGTTGTAGTTGCGCAACAAGTTATATATATAAAAAATAAAATTAATTAGTAATTATTTATAAATATACCGTTATTATTCTTTATTTCAATTTAGGGAAATTACATTAAATATTGACATATAATTAAATTCATAATTTTTACAAAAATGCCAAATAGCCAACTGTCATATGAGTTCCGCTTGTTTAACTTTATATTTTTATCTGAAATCAGAGAATTCAGCTTCTGATTTCGTATTATTTATTCTCTATTTTGCTATTTATATTTCTTCTTTTTGCTCATTTTTATCTTTGTTTCATTTATATTTTCCATTTCTGTAATACAAATTTTAAAATATATTTATAGTAAAATATATTTCATAAATAATTTTATAATTTTGTTTATCTCTACGTAATATTAATAATATCTCCACATATTTTCCAATGACAATGTTTACAGATATGACTGACATATGTCATAAATACAAAAATTACCAATAAACCGATTGCCTACGTAAGTAATTCCTAGCTGGGCATTACTTTGTTTGGTGAAATCCAAAATGGATAAAAATCAGTTCAGGCAGTTCTTAAATTTAGGAAATTCCTAGCTAGGCAACGGTTTAGAAATCGGTGGTGAAATCGGCCGTCAGTGTTATAAGAAATAGCACGAATATTTCGGTTGTAAAAAAATTTTGTATGCAACACTTGTGTAAAATATTATTTTTTTTATCTCATGCTAATTTCCGGACTCGACGAAAAAAGTACTACTTTACACGCTTGTTGCATAAATAACTATTTCAGCCGTTTTTTCTTCAGTTTCGTTTGTATTTAATTTGTATTCAATAATAAAATACATACTTGACAATAAATAATAAAAAATAATAAAAAAATTCTTGTGTATTATCTGGAGTGACTAGTTTAATTTTGGAGTTTCTAGAACTGTAAAAGATACAATACAAAGTAGATAAAAGTTGCATCATTATTACAATATTTTAGTAATTTATTTAGGTGCATACTCAACGACTTTATATTCATGCATAAAATCAATCAAATCCCAAATATTCGAAAACAGAATCGCCTAATACACGAAAGCGCATCGACCGAATCACAACTCCTAACCTAACAACGGTCTACCTACGCGAAAGGCAATGCCAAGGCGATACACTTGTCGTCGTAATGGCGTCAAAAACAAGACTCCGGATTTCCACGATTCTGACTGTAATAATACAAATTAACAACTGAAATTTTAAATTTAGAATCATTAAGAACTAATTCAACCCGCTACAAATATTTTTTTAGAAAAACTATGCCAAATAAAAAAATGTGTATAATAACGACAAAATTTGACATTTTTCAACTTTAATTTACTTAAAAATGTGAATATTTTTCAAAAAAGTAAACTTGTAGAGGGGGTAAATATATATTTATAAAATCTATTACTGTTTCATTTTTTAAAATATCTTATGTAGTTTTTTAGTAAAGAAAGAAACACTAATACGTAATTCTAGTAACAAAATAGGCACATAGATGTCGCAGCCTTGCAATGCTTGGTTTACTTCATTAGCTTCGCATTCTCTTAGCGAATACGTCCGAATAGAGCCGAAAACACAAGCAGAGGGTTCGATTGCAAAGATATGAAAGAAAATTGAAGAGGCGAATGTTATATGTTAGCGTCATTTTAATTATATTCGGCACTAAAATTTAAATTTTAACAAATTAAAATATATTGTTATAAAATTGACACGAATACTAGTATACCTAAACTTTGTGGATATAAATAGCCCTTATAGAATTTTTAAATGGATTACGTGTTTATAAATAATATAATAATAATTATTATAGGTACGTATGTATAAGGATAAACAACAAACAATTTGAAAAATTAAAATGTTTGTAATTGATATGAAATTGCAGTGTCCTTAGTGTTAAATGTAGCAAGTTGAGCATGGTGAATTAACAAGTAAATAACTTTATTATAATCTCTTCTAAATTATAGTTTCAATATCAACATTTTAACTCTGTCATCTCAAGTCTGTTATCTGGTGATAACCCTTTGTTTTTAAGGCAGTCGAGATTAAAGACTCAGATAGAACAGATATGTAGTCGGCGGTTTAGTTTGGTGCGCGTTCGCGAGTACGCGTAGTTAGGGTTACAATATAATTATGTAACAGTTTAGTTTGTGTTCAGAGTGTAATCAATAATGTAAATTATGTAAATAAAGTTAGTAGTAGTATAAAAATCTAGTGTGTCCGTCATCCATTTAAGATATGTTCATCATCAATAGTGAGCGTAAGGGTGTTCCGTCTCAGTAAAGTGGTGGGCGAGCCAACAAGCGTCTACCAGTTAGATACAGTCATCGTTGGGTAAGAGAACAAAGAGTAAAACAGAATCTTCTTCCACCTCCCCTGTCACAGTGGCGCAGTCTCGGGTAGGATAATATAGAGTACTGTTTAACTCTATTTATCCGAAAAGTTCCTACATTAGTTAGAAATTATTAGTTTGTGACCGTGGAGAGGGAAGTCGGCGCGAAGATGTATTCGTTTTCGACCACGACGCCAACGATGACACAGCCGTATCAGCCGTCACCAGATATGCTAGACGTATTACTGTCAATAAATACGTTTTCGGGTGATGGCAGAGTGGAAGAATACCTCCAAAACATGGTTACTGCAAGCAGAAGATACGGCTGGGATGAAGTTTTTCTCGGCAGCGCAATGGCGTTTAGGCTCAGTGGTAAGGCAAGGGAATTATATTTTGCAATTCCATTGTATAAGCAGACTTCCACTCAGTGTTGCCAACTCGCATGTTGCTGTTTTCGGTAGTATATGTATGAAAAAATCGGTAGATTTCGGTAGAAATCATTTTTAGCAAATTTCAAATAGCCCTAATAATTTTGTACTCATTTTTTTATGTGAGAAACCGTAAAAATAAATTTATGTTTTTAATTATAATAATATGAACCTACAGACATGTTATATTAAATATTATTATACATTTTAAATTTTGTTATTCCTGTTTGGAATCATTGTACAAATAAATCATGTTCTTTAATAATTTATTGTCAATAGGAACATTAAAACCATCATGATTAATAATAAATTGTTGAAGAAGGCCACTTATTGTGGAAGCGATGAGTTTATTTCTTTGTTTTGTCTTCATAATATAGCGCAGTGCATGAAATGAAATGAAAAGAAGAAAATCAAATTTCTCATATTTGCGCCTAGGCGGCGCAGTTAACGTAAAAACTACAAAAATGATTTTTTAAATATTAGATTTTGGTATAAAATGATAATTTTATTTTTTCGGTAGATTTTAATAAAAATTCGGTATTTCGGTAAACATCAAGAGTTTTCGGTATATCTACCGAAAAATCGGTAGATATGGCAACACTGCTTCCACTGGAACAGAGATGGTGCGTTGCTTAGAAATAACCTATGCAGGACGCACCATATTACCGCCATCGTTTTTCCCGTCTTGTACGCCAATATTTTATGGGTCAGCGTGGACGCACCAGCAGGTCTACGCACCGTATGCAGCATCAGAGTCTCCAAGATATGCGTCGCTGGCAAGTGGCCACGCTTCGGTTGGACTTCGAGAACCAGCGCTGCCAGTAGCAAAGATCAGTTTAGCTGAAATTGAGTCGCTACTTGCAACAGAGGATCGGCATGCGGTGGTAGATATTCCGCGTCCACAATGTCGACAAAGTGCGACAACAGCCGTCACAGCGAGTGACGATGAGAGCGTACAGGAAGGGAAAATAATTGAAGGGAATTGCCTGCCGAAGAAAACTGCTGAGTATGAGATTGAAGACGAACACCATGACGACGTAGCTGAAGGACACAGCTACGTAGATGATGAACATATGGATGACACAGTATATGACAACAATGTGCACGACAAGGACCTGCAAACGGACTACAAAGAAGACATCGTGGATGGCGTCATGGACACGGTTTCCGACGAGGAAAATGTGCAAGATTTACGCCGCAACCCAGGGAAGCACGCCACTGGTATTGCCTTAAGTTCCCCTGACGTCACTTGCATCCCTGTTAAGTTTTTTTCTTTGCCAAGTCAGAGACCCTTGTGGTGTGAAGAACCCCCGCCGTTCGCCCCTCAGTGATAGTGCAGTGTCCCTTATTTTTTTTATGACAACTGTGTGATGGTTTTGTTAGGTTTTAGTTTGTGTCGATAGATAAGGTTTTAGGGATATTAAGTAGCATGTTAGAATAGTAATGTCCATTAGTTAAGGAAATAAAATATACCCTTTTCCTTTTTAGCAATAATTATCTGTAGAAGATAATTATTTTGTACTTGAGATTTTTGTTTGATATTTGTTGGAATATCTCAGTTTTTATGTTTTTGTGTACGTTAGCTACGTTTCATGTTTTTGCAATTTTTATGTTTTGTGTTTTAAATATTTGCAATATGTTTTATGAGTCATTTGTCTTGGCTTTATGTTTGTGTTTTGAATATTTGCAATATATTTTTATGTTTCATATGTTTGCAACGTGTTTTATGTGACATTGATTTGTATTTTATGCTTAGAGGCATAATGTTTAGAATTGCAGCATATGTTTTTATGGCTGCAAGAACTTCTTGACTGTAAAGGTGCTGAAGGAAAGAAAATTACTGGATTTCAGTTAATGATTAAATATATTTTCCGCCTCTACCGGTTTCGACACCTCATGTGTCTTCTTCAGGAGGTGAAAATTTTTTGATTGTAAAACATGGATACATATATAAGACAATAATAAATAACATATAAAACATACAATTTTGACGACCATTGTATGTTTTATATGTTATTTATTATTGTCTTATATATGTATCCATGTTTTACATTCTAAAAATTTTCACCTCCTGAAGAAGACAAATGAGGTGTCGAAACCGGTAGAGGCGGAAAATATATTTTATCATTGACTGAAATCCAGTAATTTTCTTTCCTTCATATGTTTTTATGTTCTATGTATCATTGATTGATGTTTTTCGTTTATTTGGATTTTGATCCATGTTTTTGCAACATATGTTTTATGATTTAAGATACACTGTATGATTCCACGCGAGTAGACGTATTTTTTGCTGCTCCTGCTTCTACTCAGTGCCGTATTTTGTGATTTTATCACTTTTGTGCATCTTTTTATTTATCTCAAAATGAGTTCAAATACTCGTAACGCTAGTGCCTTGGCAGATGTTGTACTAAAACTACTTAATGATGACACGTTCATCAATAAACTGGTTGATAAAGTCTTCGAATGTGTCGACAAAAAGCTCGAAGAACAAAAAAAAAAAATCATGAGTCTGTTATTAAAATGAAGTTGACGGCCTGGAACAATATTCCAGGCGTAACTGCATCCGTTTAATCGGGATCCCGGAGGAGAAGGCTGAAACTGCTGCTGATAGCATAAGGTATGTGATATATTTAAATCACAATTATGTCTCACCATTCCACCACAAGCGATCGAGCGATGTCACCGTGTAGGTCAACGTGTGAGTGTTAGTGATATCCCTGGTGGTAATTCAGTGTCTTCCGCCCCCTCCACGCCCCATTATTGTGTGATTCATATCTTATAAAACCCGAGGGTCTGTACTAAAAAGCAGGCCTAAGCTTAAAGGTACTCATATTTCTATGAAAGAGGATATCACGAAGAAACGACTTCTATTCTAAAGCAGTATTCTGCGAAATATGGCTTTAGAAATGTTTGGTCCAGTGATGGTCTTATATATTACAAAACTGATAATGTTATCAAAAAAGTAAATTTTAGTGAAAATAATAACTCAACTAAAGTAAATTTTATTGATATTGCTAACTTATCATAACTTATCATACTAACACATCGTTGGTTAATAGTTTATTATATTTCACTAAATTTTTCAAATTCTGGAGCAGCTTCATATGTTCAAAATTTATTACTTTGTGTAAATTTCTTATTTTTTGTTGGTTTGCGATTTTTTTGTTGTATTTAGTTTAAGTACGTTACTTTCAAGTTGTTGAACTGTGCAGTTTTCAGCAAGTTCTAACATTGTCATTTACAATTTTTATTTTTATACATTTGTTTAAATCTCACCATACTTTATTTATTTTTTGCAATGAACATTTACTATCAGAACGTACGAGGACTAAATACTAAGTTAGAAGATTTTTACAATAACTCATGCTTGTCAAACTTAGATTTAATTCCTATAAGTGAGTCATGACTTACTGATTCTGTTTCTAATTCCGAAATAGTCAATGATGAATTTATTGTATTCAGGAGTGACCGGGACTTCGGCCGAGTGTGCAAGAAGGGTGGTGGAGGTGTATTATGTGCAGTTAATAATAAATATAGAGCAGAACTAATTCCGATATCGTCTGTGTTAAAATATCTTTAGCAACTGTTAAGTATCTTTACGTTATTGTAGTCTACTTACCTCCCCCTATTTTTGTCGAACAGCTAAGTTATATACATATATGATTGTATTGAAATAATTCCTGATATTTTGTATAATGAGTTCATTATTCTCGGTGATTTTAATATAAGTAATTTATCAGATTTTTATGCTAGTGCATACACGAATAATATTATTACAGCATTTGTTAATATCCCCTATTTCATGGGTGCAACTCAATATAATTTCGTAAGTAATACTTCTAATAGAATTTTAGATGTTATTTTATCTCATTTAAACTGTACAGTCACTCATAATACATGCCCTTTTGTTAATGAAGACGGTCATCACCCAGCTCTTGATGTAGTACTTCATACTGAATCTAAATACTACAACTCATCATCTCTAATACGATACCTACTTATAACTTTCAGGCTGCTAACTACTTAATGCTTTATAATTGTCTAAGTACGATTGGAGTTTCTTTCTAATTTTGATAACGTTGATGATGCTTTCAATAAATTCTATGCTATGATGGATAATATATATAATCAGTGTATACCTAAATCAATCAAAAAATTACGTAAATATCCACCTTGGTTTACTAAATCTATTATTTCAGATATTAAGCTTAAAAACAAAAATCTTAAGCTTTATATAAATACTAACAACATTACGTATTACAATAATTTTAAAAGTCTTCGGGCAGAAATAAAAACTAATATAAAGCAAGCACATAAAAATTATTTAGATTCAGTTGAAAGTAATATAGTCAATGAGCCAAGGAAAGTGTGGTCATATTTAAACTCAAAAAGAAAAATTCGTCTCGTATACCGGGGCGCATGTGTATGAATGACGAAGTGTTTACTGATACTGCATCAATAGTTCAAGCATTTGCAGACTATTTCTCATCCGTTTATGAACATCCTAATGTTAATGTTCCTCATTCTCGCAACATTCCTTTTCCTAGTACTTCTGATTGCCTTTCTATTAATCACATCTCTAAATTAGAAATTATTACATCTATAAATAAACTAAAAGTTTCTCGAAATCCTGGACCTGATAACATCCCTGCATATATTTTGAATATATATATATATATATATATATATATATATAACTCTGTTGAAAAACAAATTTCCCCATAACAGCATGGTTTCATGAAAGGAAGGTCTACTACAACTAATCTGTTCACTTTTACAAATTTCATATTCAATTCATTTCGCACCAATGTACTGTGACGATGTTTGGTCGGACACAAGGAAGTTTGGCGTGGTTTGCTCGAGCGCCAAACGGTACGGATAGCTGGGTCGGGTATTTGACCAGGGGACAGAAATAAAACACAGCGACTAGGTGCAGGTTTTAGTTTTATTGTTAGTTTTCTATATATACAATGCCTACTGAGCCTATTGCGGTAGCGATCACTGACTTAACGGGCTCGGTTACCGGCAATTCGCATCCACTGCGAGTTTCGGATTGACGGTACGGTAGGATACGGTACGAAGGAACCTCCTTGGGGTGTTCTGACTTTGAAACAGCGGTTTTCCAGAAACCGGCGCCCGGCGTCGGTTTGGCGTCGGTGGGTTAAATGGCCTTTTCTCGGGTCCCTAAACTGTTGCTGAGCAGTGCGACACGATCCGGTGACTTGTTTGGCGTCGCGACGGCGACCTGGCCTAAACAGAGATGTTAGAGTCGATTTCCGAGGAGTCAAAATTAAAACTGCCGTTATCTCGAAAACGACGCCCGGCGTCTCGACGTCGGTGGTCTCTAACAACTGCTGACAGTTGCTAGGATCGGTTCCCGGTGCTAACTCAAAACCGACGCCTGTCTTCGCGACGACTTATTTTCAGTATGTTGGTCGAGGGGTCGCACTGAAACCGTTGCCGGTAGTTACGTCGCCGTATAGAGCGTCGTTCTGGCGATATGCTTCGGAGGTACTCGATGATGGTGTTAAGAGATACGGGAGAGGGTAGGAGGCTTAGTGCTTGTTAAAAGACTACGGACCTGCGTCGTGACCTAGTTAGCTCTCTGCGGATTCTTTCCAGTCCGAAGACTCGAGGATACTCTCCAGCCCGAAGACTCGAGGACGTAAGCACTCTCGGAGGGTGTTTCTAGGTCGCGAAGCTGACGGTGAGTGTTCCCAACCGCGGTGTAAGTGCACACAGTGACGTGGCCGACGTTATGACCTGGGATCTCCCGTTCAGGATGCCCACCACTCTTATGAGTCGAGGATGCTCTCCACTCTGGGGAGTCGAGGATGCTCTCCACTCTAGGGAGTCGAGGATTGTTCGCAGAAGGGGCCTCCAGGTCGTAATGTCAGTTTTACTAACGGTTTAGCCGGAAGGGCTAGGAACGGACGGAAAACGGTAAACGGTATCTCTTACCCTGGTGTATCTACTGGTTGGCTTCTTCACGGCTGCTTCTTTCTCTGGTTTTCTCGATTGAGGTAAACTATCTCTCATTTACTGCCCCGAGGGGTCTGGTTTATATACAAAAACCCTAATTGAACGGACTTACACGGGTTGTCAATGGACATGTTGAGCGGACTAGACAGGTTGTCAGCGGTCGCTACCATAAAGAATTATAGGATAACTTACAGTACTTCGGTTTGTAACGTATTTTTCGTATACGTGTAAGAATGTTGGCGTTTGGTTGCTCGGGCGCCAACGGTTCGGTAGCTGCTTTGGAGACAAGGTTCAAGTAGTGAAAGAAAACAATTGCGTTGGTAGAAAGGCTGGTTTATTGTTCCAATTTCGAGTACAAGAGGTCCTATGGCTAGGCGTTCCAAGTGAATTTGTATTTAAGACGGAAACGGGGTATTCGGGAAAGACGACGCTTAGCGTCGCGTCGGCTGGATAGCGGAAAGTTGACCGGAAATGGTGGGGTTTACGAAGCCCTGAAGTACGGAGTCCAAAAGTGTTGTTTTCTGGAAAAAGACGCTCGGCGTCGCGGTGTCGGCGAGGTAGGATGTCTCAGAATAGTGTAGAGTTACTTTACCGGTGACTAGGATTTCGAAAATAACATTATCTCAAAAACGACGCCCGGCGTCGCGGCGCCGATACTGCGGGATTTTGTAAATACGATGATGTGGACGCGTTTCCCGGTATGTAGACGTGAAAAGGAGGCTCATCCACAAAACGACGACCGGCGTCGCGGCGCCGATGCGTCAGGACGCTTGCCGGCGGTGAGCTAAACTTGTTTCCGACGAGTGGTTTTTCCAAGTGCGGTTTAATCTCACAATCTCGGGTCACTTGTAATGGCTCTGGTTAGTCACGCACCTTTCCGACGGCAACGCCCGGGTTTACACGCCGGCGACATCGAAGTGCTAAGGCGGTTGGTCTCGCAACGGGCCACTACAAGCGACGATGCTCGCGAAGGGGTACGGACGGCGGCGGCTTCACCGTGGTGACCCTGGTGTTGCTCAGGTGTGTCTTCCAAAGACGCTGGCGGTCTACACGCTACCAGTGTTACGATGTTCGACGCTCTGAGTCACGCAACGAGCCACGACGATGAGCAAAAACAATAAAACAAACTCGCGGGGAGCTCACGGCAGGAGATAAAAAAAAAACACGGTTTCTCACCTGGAGATTTCTGCGGGTCCGGCTGAAGACTTTGGAGTTGAAATCTGCATCGGAAGAATACTATTTTTCGTATCTCGGCGGCGCGGCTTTTATAGCCGGAGGCTGGCTATTCAGGCTTTAGCTTGTTTTGCGAATGTTCGAGAATCAAAAGTGCACGTGGAATTTTAACCAAAATTTGGAAAAAAATGGAACGCGGACTTCTAGTTGAGATATTACGCTCGTACTTAATGTAAACGGTGTACTTTACGTCCGGCATAGCAAAGAAAAGTTTTTAGCGTCGCGTGAAAAGGAGAGCGCGGCAAAAGCGGTTTGAACAAATATTCTTGTGACAAATCACATCGTCACAGGTTAAAGAGCTTCCCGTGCCCTGGCGACGTTCCTACTAGCACCACGCGCTAGCCCTATAAATCTGCTGCTAATTACAGCCGGAGTTATTCACATAAATCGGGGATTGCTCCCATTTCGATGGAAACGGGAGCAGTTTAAGGTTTGTTGGTGTCGCGAGCACATAAAACCTAAAACTGCTAGTGACGAAAACCTGTTTCGTCACAGCACAAACAGATGTAATTTACACAGACTTCTGTAAAGCGTTAGATAAAGTAGATCATCGAATACTTATAGAGAAGACTGTAAAGTTGTAAAGTCAGGTATTGTGGTGACTGTCAAGACAACTATCGGAGTAGCTGGCAAGCGACTAACATGTTTTGTTATTACATTTAATTTAAAGCTAAAAGTTAGCCATGTATTGTTTATTTTGAAAAATCACAGGCATCTGAAAAAAAGGAATGCAACAAAAAAAAAAGCTTCATAGCAACATAAATAAATAAAAAAATAATAACAAGTCAGTAATGAGCTAAGTAATGGTTCAGAAGTAATTTAGCTCCTCTTTCTTTCATTCCTTTTTTGGGCCTCAATTTATCTTAATACAAATTATAATTCTCATAAAATCGTTTCTTTCTTTACTTAGTAGTGGGGCAAAATTATATTTTCAGGAAAGTGTAAAGTGTTGTGCATTTGTGTTGTGCTCCGAGACCGCTGTTGTACTAAACAGCGGACACCCCTTAATCTACGAATTGGACCAACCGTGCTGTCGCCACTTGGCGGTTTTAATCCGGCGAATTACGCCCCTGCTTCTACACTGCCCTCCTCTCGAGTTCCTCCTGCAGGAGCTTCTGCCCGTATCCAGCCCTGCGCCCTTGGTGGCGTCACTTTGCCAGCCTCACAACCACGTGTGAGGCCTCCTCCTTCTGAACCTCCTACCTTACTGAATCTGGCCGTCACCGCTTCCAGACCAGTTACCGTCTGCAGAATTCATCCAGTCTTCCAAGTCCCGTCAAGATCCTGCCTCCTAGTCACATCCCGTTTTTTCTAGTCAAGGTCAGTGCTTCTTTAGTTTTTTTGACAATCACCACAATCTCAGCTTGCGAGTTTTTGTTGTTTACTATTTAAAGTCTATTGGTCCTTCGAGCATTTTACATAATTATACATAATTTTTGGTCCTTCGAGCCGGATCTTCCACGGTAAAATTTTGATACTATGGAAATCCAATTAAAGTCATTGAAAGCCCTAGCAAAGGGCTATGAATCTCGTATAGTAAAATTGCACGAACTCGCGAAAAAATGCACTCCAACTGACACGCGTAATAATGAACGCTTCTTGGACGAATCCCAAGAAGTCGATTTGTTGAGAGATGAATTTAAAAACGCCTGTATCCGTATAAATGACCTTGAGCTGGCTAATGACACTGGTTTTGAACCTAGCTTGAAAAATTCAAAAGTCACGGGGATCGGGATGACAAGTCGCCCGGCTTTCGGGTATGTAAATCTTAAAATAGAATCCTGAGTTTCGCCCCATAGATACAATTTAAAGGCTCTGGTAGTCGAACATATAACGGATAACTTACCTTCTTGCAAGCTAACCGTTTCCAAATATCCGTCTTTCAAATCCATTCTCTTAGCCGATAATACTTGGAATATCCCGGGAAAAATCGACGTAATATTGGGGGCTCAAATATATCCGTCGCTGCTTCTCTCAAAACGAGTAGGAAGAGCTCCTACAGCTTATGAAACAACGTTAGGTTATGTTCTTTTAGGAGAACTTGACAATAAATTATTACAACAAGAGTCTTTTTCGTCCTTTTCTGCATTCACTCAAAATAACTTAGCATCCTGTTTACATAAGTTTTGGGAGCTAGAAGAAATGCCAAACAATGCAATAATGAGTCCTGAAAATGCTGAATGTGAGAAAATATTTGTACAAACGACCAAACGTTTGGAGAATGGCAGATATATGGTACACTTACCATTTCAGAAGGATCCAGATTTGCTGGGGAATTCTCGTTTAATGGCCGAACGCCGGCTATCTCATTTGGAAAAACGCTTTTCCCAGTCATTAAATTTACAAAGCCAGTATAACGCCATAATAAATGAGTATTTAGAAAAGGGTTATCCGTCAGAAGTAACGTCAAACGAAGACGGATACTTCATTCCACATCACGCTGTCATTCGTGAAGACAAGGCTACAACGAAAGTTAGAATAGTGCTAGACGCTAGCGCTAAAACTCATACGGGGCTATCGCTGAATGATTTATTATACCCGGGCCCAAATTTACAAGCAGACTTGTTCAATTTATTATTAAATTTCAGGCTATTTCCGATAGCTTTGACAGCTGACATAAAGCAAATGTACTTACAAGTTATGGTGTCAGAACATCACAGAAAATATCAGAAAATTCTTTATAGATTTAATCCCTCTGAAGCAATCAGAGTATTTCAATTCAATCGTATTTGTTTTGGCATAAAATCTAGCCCTTATTTAGCAATGAGAACTATCCACCAATTAGCTGACGATGAAGGTCAAAATTATCCAAATGTCGCGCAATTAGTAACCTCTGAAATGTACATGGACGACTTAGTTTTATCGGCATTAAATACAAACTTAGCCAGCAATATTATACGCGATTCAATTAACTTAATGTCAGCTGGCGGATTCGAATTAGTAAAATGGGCCAGTAATAATGAATCACTCATTGAAAGCTTACCAAATTCACACAAAACAAATCTAGACTTCTCTCATGGAGAACAGCTAAAAATTCTAGGCATGTCCTGGGCTCTGAAAACTGACACATTTACTTTCCAAACGTCAAACTTTGACACATCACACTGTACGAAACGAATTATATTATCAACTGTTGCAAGATTGTTTGATGTACTTGGATTAGTCTCACCCGTTATACTATATGCCAAGCTGCTAATAAAGGAATTATGGCAAGCTGGGATATCATGGGATGACATCCCTCCCAACAATATTTCTGCAAAATTTGTCAATCTCATGTCAGAATTTATTTATTTGGAGGAAATGTCAATTCCTCGCCATATCGGTATTTCAGAAAACTGTAAAGTAAATCTTGTGGCTTTTTGCGATGCCAGCGAAGTTGCATACGGTTGCGCCATCTACCTACAAATAACGGAAGTTAACAATATTACAAGCAGATTACTATGTTCGAAATCAAAGGTAGCGCCCATGAAAATTATTACCCTGGCTAGACTTGAACTTTGCGCGGCGTTACTTATGGCAAGGTTGGTAAATTATGTCAGTGAAAAAATAATTAAAAAATATCCAATCGAAAATATATATGCATTTTCGGATTCTATGATTGTATTATCCTGGATAAAATCAGCTCCACATAGATGGTCAACATTTGTAAGCAACAGAGTAGCTCAAATACAAGAGAACTTGGACCCTAAATACTTCTTTCATGTATCAGGGAAACAGAATCCAAGTGATCTAATATCCAGAGGAGCACTCCCAACTCAATTAATTCATTGTAAATCATGGTGGCATGGTCCCAACTGGCTTCAATCAAAGGAGGAAAATTGGCCTATTAAGCAATTAAATCCTTTGCCAGTTGATCAACTACCTGAACTAAGATCAAAAACTTTTACTACTACCTCATCTACGAATGATTATTCCGTTTTATATACTTTGGCACAAAATATATCTTCTTGGCACAAGTTACTAAGAATAACAAGTTATATTTTAAAATTCGGTAAAAAACTGTTTTTTAAAACTTATATTTCCGCATCGGATTTAGCCATGGCAGAATCACATGTACTAAGGGCTTTACAAAGTATATATTTCCACGAAATAATAAGAACTCTGCAAAGAGGAAAACTTATAAAGGATAAACAAATACTAAAACTAGCGCCATTCCTAGACGAAAACGGAATATTGCGAGTAGGAGGAAGACTATCCAACGCAATATTACCGTTTGAAGTCAAACATCCAGTTTTACTGCCCAAGTCAGACCACATAGTAGAACTAATCATAGATTATTATCATAATTCAAACTGTCATGCTGGAACAGATTTGCTGCTAGCAATAATTCGGCAAAAATACTGGATCATTGCTGGTAGAGGCGCCATCAAGCAAAAATTGTACAGATGCAACAAATGCTTCAGGACAAAACCGGTTAATACACAACCAAAAATGGGGGATTTACCTAACTATCGCGTAACTGAAGTAAAGCCATTCGCTCATACAGGCGTAGACTATGCAGGCCCAATTAAATTCATAAAATCTAGGCATAAAGGTCAGCACGCAAAAAAGGCATACATTTGTCTTTTTATTTGTTTAACAATAAAGGCCATTCATATTGAAGTAGTCTCGGATTTAACAGTAATCTCCTTTATTAACGCATTTAAAAGATTTTCATCAAGAAGGGGGCCCATTTCTCATTTATACTCAGATAATAGCACCACCTTTATAGGAGCTCGAAATAAATTCAACGAGCTATATAAATTTGTGCAGTCGACTATATTCCACAAAACACTATCCAGCGAATTAGCAATGAAGGGAATAGAATGGAAAACAATCCCTCCCTTCAGTGCTAATTTCGGAGGAATTTGGGAGGCCGCAATAAAAAGTTGTAAGAAACATCTATTTAGGGTCATAGGTAAACAATTGTTAAGCTACGAAGAGTTGATAACACTATTAACACAAATAGAAGCAGTCTTAAATTCCCGTCCTCTGTGTGCCCAAGGCTCAGAGCACAATCCAGAATTGTTGACCCCAGCCCATTTTTTACTTCAAACCCCATTAAAGCATTTACCTATTGCCGAAGTTAATCCCAATTTAATCCATCGTAAATACTTATTAGATTCATTAATAAAATCATACTGGGAAAAGTGGCAGTTAGAATATTTGACAACATTACAAACACGCCAAAAATGGCTAACGTCAAGTAGTCCAATAAAGTTGGGGCAAATAGTCATAGTTAAAGAACATAGACTGCCCCCTTTAGACTGGCCACTAGGTATTATTACCAAATTATATTTTGGAAATGACAAAATAGCTCGCGTCGCGTTGGTTAAGTTGGAAAATAGCGTCATCAAACGCCCAGTTAATAAACTGTGCCCACTGCCAGCGCAATAGACAGCTCAATTGTCATCAATTTGCATTATTGTTATTAATTTATTTACTGTCACTCTGACACAACGTCACTTTGACACATTGTCAAGTAGACGTAACATCATTTGTTCATTGTCACTCGATTTTTCTGTCGAGTTGATCATTCGTTCCTTCTCGCTTCCTAGCAACCGTTCAATTGCAGTGCATTGTTGCGAGATCAAATAATTCATTGTTAGACGCGAATTTCTGGCGCCCGGGAATATGTAAAGTTGTAAAGTCAGGTATTGTGGTGACTGTCAAGACAACTATCGGAGTAGCTGGCAAGCGACTAACATGTTTTGTTATTACATTTAATTTAAAGCTAAAAGTTAGCCATGTATTGTTTATTTTGAAAAATCACAGGCATCTGAAAAAAAGGAATGCAACAAAAAAAAAAGCTTCATAGCAACATAAATAAATAAAAAAATAATAACAAGTCAGTAATGAGCTAAGTAATGGTTCAGAAGTAATTTAGCTCCTCTTTCTTTCATTCCTTTTTTGGGCCTCAATTTATCTTAATACAAATTATAATTCTCATAAAATCGTTTCTTTCTTTACTTAGTAGTGGGGCAAAATTATATTTTCAGGAAAGTGTAAAGTGTTGTGCATTTGTGTTGTGCTCCGAGACCGCTGTTGTACTAAACAGCGGACACCCCTTAATCTACGAATTGGACCAACCGTGCTGTCGCCACTTGGCGGTTTTAATCCGGCGAATTACGCCCCTGCTTCTACACTGCCCTCCTCTCGAGTTCCTCCTGCAGGAGCTTCTGCCCGTATCCAGCCCTGCGCCCTTGGTGGCGTCACTTTGCCAGCCTCACAACCACGTGTGAGGCCTCCTCCTTCTGAACCTCCTACCTTACTGAATCTGGCCGTCACCGCTTCCAGACCAGTTACCGTCTGCAGAATTCATCCAGTCTTCCAAGTCCCGTCAAGATCCTGCCTCCTAGTCACATCCCGTTTTTTCTAGTCAAGGTCAGTGCTTCTTTAGTTTTTTTGACAATCACCACAATCTCAGCTTGCGAGTTTTTGTTGTTTACTATTTAAAGTCTATTGGTCCTTCGAGCATTTTACATAATTATACAAAGACTAAAACCAATTTCAATTTCTCCAATAACTTATCTGCGCTTATATCTTTCTATCTCTCTAACAGAAATATTTATGTTCATTACAATGACTTTACATCCACTCCATTTCTTGCAACCTCAGGAATTCCTCAAGGTTCGAATCTTGGTCCACTTCTTTTCATTTTATACATTAATGACATTACAGGAGTTGAGTTGTGGCAGGCAGTGAATACGGTCGTGTCGTTCGTGCGGCGATAGTCAAATTCGATATACGAAAGATATCACGCATTAATCCGCGGCCATATGATATAAATAAACTCTGGTGAAACAAGATAGTGTTTTGGGTGAAGAAAGTGAAGTGAGAAGTGTTTAGAAGCTCTAAATTAGAGTAAAAAGTGTATACAGTGGCGAGACAGTAGCCAAAGATACATAAATACAACGGTAAGCAAGCGTAGAGTAGTGGCGGAGAAGCTAGAGTGTGCATAACAAGATAAAAATTTAGTCAGGCCCGTACCCAGGAAAGTTGTGTAAATATGTCAGCGGATAGAGAAGACTACACGTCAGATGACAGTAAAAGAGAGTGAGTATAGATGGCCAAAATATAACAAAAAGAAGTATAAAGACCATGAGAACACCGGACAAAAGTAACAAAGAAGGAAGTGATAAAATAGAACTAAGAGATTAAATGAAAATTATATTACAAATAAAGAATGATACAAAAGAGATAAAACAGGATCAGAAAGAACATCAAGAAGAACTACTACGAATGAAACAGATAAATGAACAGCTGAAGGAAGAAAACATAGAGATCAAAAAAGAATTGAACGACATGAAAGAGAGAATCGAGAGAATAGAGAAAGAAAAAATCAAAAATAATTTCGTGATTGTAGGTCTAAGAACAGACTCAATCAGCAGAAAAGACCTAAAAAACACTGTGGAAGACTTCATACACAAGATAATTGGAGTGAATGTACAAGTGAAGGAAGCACTAAAGATAGGAGAGAAGACATGTAAGGTACAAATGGAAAATTTTCAAGATAAACAAAAAGTAATGGCGAATAAAAAGAACCTACGAACCTTAAAGGACAAAATTTTCATAAACAACGAACTAACAAAAAACGAGCGCGAAATATAAAAGGAAATAAAAATGTTAGCGGAGAAGAATAAAAAGGCAGGAGACATATTGAAGATAGGCTATCAGAAAATAACAATAAATGGAAAGGAATGGAAATTGGACAAAACAGAAAAGAAGCTGATAGAGGTCAAAGAAGAAGGAGGTACTGCGCCAAAAAACTAAAAGGAAAACGAGGAAAATTGCAACAAAAAGGAAAGACGTCGCAAGCAAAGGGAAAGGATACGATAAGGAACAACAAAACACATATAATTAAGTACGGGAAGGGCAAAATAAAAAATAGAGTAAATAAACCAAGGAAAATAATAAAATTTGGAACATGGAATGTAAAAAGTTTAACAGGGAAAGAACATGAATTAACAGAAGAACTGGTAAAAATGAATATGAATTACGTGGGTATAACAGAAACAAAGAGGAAAGGCAAAGGAATCACAAAGACACAAAATGGATATTGGATGTACTGGGTAGGAGTATCGGAAAAAGAAAACGCCAAGGCAGGGGTGGCAATTTTAATTAGAGAGGATAAGATGAAATATGTTTCGAAAGAAAACCTATTGAACGAAAGACTACTATCAATAAATGTTAAGGAAGGAGACGAAAACGAAGAATACACGCTAATTGTGGGCTATGGACCAAACGAGGACGCAAGAAAAGAAGAAAAAGATAAATTATTTAAAGAACTACAAGAAATAGTAGACAGAAGTGAAAAGAGAGTGATAATAATAAGAGACCTTAACGGGAGGGTAGGAAATAAGAATGATTGAATAGAGTGGTGCTTAGGAAGGAATGGAGAGAATGTGATGAATACAAACGGGGAAAGAATAATAGATTTTTGCCTAGAGAATGAATTTAAAATCGGAAATACACACTTCAAGCACAAAGAAATACATAAAATAACTAAACAAGTTACAAGCAGAAATAAAAAATCGATTATAGATTATTTCCTAATTAACATAGACAGCAGAAATAGAATAAAAGACATAAAAGTAAAAAGAGAACCAGAGATTGGAAGCGACCATTTCCTTGTAACAATGATACTAAATCAAGAAGTAATCACAAAAAAACGAAACCAAAAGAAAGATAGTAAATAAAAAAATAAAATGCCATGAACTTAGAAGACAAGAGATAGAAGAAAAATTTCAAAAGAACGTCAACGAAAAGTTTAAGAAAAAAGAAAAAAAAAGAAGGAAACATAGAAAATAAATGGAAGAACTTCAAAAAGACAATACTAGAGGCAGCAGAAAAAAGCAGCGGCACGATTAGAATAGTGAACAGAAACACAAACAAAACTAGATAGTGGTCGGAAAGGGTAAAAGTTGTAGTGAAAGAAAAAAAGAACAAGTGGAATAAATATCTACAAACGAAAGAACCTATTGACTATGAAAAATATTAAGAACAAAGGAAAAAAGTAAATAGAGTAATAAAGGAAGAAAAAGAAAAAGCATGGAGAGAATTTGGTGAAAAAATGAAAAACGCATACAATGAAAACCAGAAATTATTTTTTGGAACACTTAAAAATATAAGACAAAAGAAGACAGCAACAATTACGAACATTAAAGATAAGGAAAGAAAGACGATAGCAGAAGAAGACAGAATAATGGACAGATGGAGACAGTATTTTATAGAACTACTAGAGGGAAATGATACTAAAAATGAAGAACAACAAGAAAGCCATCGCACACGAACAAAGAAAACAGAAATAACACAAGAAGAAGAAATAAGCTTGAACGAAATAATAGAAGTAATAAGAAAAACCAAAGGAGGAAAAGCTCCCGGACATGACAAAATAACAGCAGACATGCTGAAAGCACTACCCGAATCAGCACTACAGGAACTTAAAGACATAATGAATGAAGCGCTAAAAGGAATAACACCAACAGAATGGCAAATAGGTATCATAACACCAATATTTAAAAAAGGAGATAGCAGAGAGTGCTAGAACTATAGAGGAATTACCCTAATAAGCACAGTGGCCAAAATATATGCAAGATTCTTGGAGAGTAGACTAAGAACAGAGCTGGAAGAATCGGTAGAGGAAAGTCAATTTGGTTTTACACCAAATAGAGGAGTAAATGATGCGATATTCATACTAAGACAAATAGGGGAAAAGGCAATAAAAGAAGGGAGAAACGTACATGTGTGCTTCATTGATTTAGAGAAAGCGTTTGATAGAATCAATAGAGAAGACATATGGAAAACGCTAAGAAAAAGGGGAATATCAAATACGTTAATAACAGGAATTCAGAGCCTATATTCAAAGACTAAGAGCTATGTAAGAGTAAAACAAGAGACCTCCAATACATTTGAAACTACAGCCGGAGTAAGACAAGGGTGCATTTTGAGCCCGCTTCTGTTTACGCTAATTCTTGACGAAGAAATAAAAGAGACAAAGAAAGAAGTAAAGAAATACTACATAGGACATTGGAAATTGAGAAGAATGGAAATAGCAGAACTATGCTATGCAGATGATATGGTCATCATAGCAGAAGACGAAAAAACCTTAACAAGGAATATAGAAATATATGATAAAGCGCTACAAAAATTAAACATGAAGATCAATAAAGAAACAAAGAAAACCATGATACTAGGAAGAAATGAACAACACCACACGATACAACTAAAAAATGAAAATCTACAGCAAGTCCAAAAATTTAAATACCTGGGGGCAATGATCTCAGAAGATGGAAGATTTAATGAAGAAATAAAAGAAAGAAGAATAACAGGAGGCAAAATATTCAATAGCATCAAACACAGCTTCTTATGAAAGAAAGAAATACCGAAAGAGACCAGAGTACAAATATTTAAGAAAGTAGTGACGCGTATACTCATACACGGAGCTGAAACATGGACATTAACGCAAAGACAAAAAGAAAAAATGACGGCTACCGAAATGAGATTCTTGAGAAAAATAGAGGGGAAAACAAAACTGGACAGAATTGAAAACACAACCTACAGACAAAACTTAAAAGTAAAAGCAATAAAAGATAAGATAGCAGAAGGACAGATGAGATGGTATGGTCATGTAGAAAGGATGGGAGAGGAGAGAATAGTTAAAAAAGTGTTTGAAGCAAAAATTGGAAGAAAGAAACCACGAGGACGACCAAGAAGAACGTGGCTGGAAGAAGTAAAGGAGGCAGCGAAAAGAAGAGGTCTAACTTGGGAAGAAATGAAGACAGCAACACAAGATAGAGCAGAGTGGAAAGAAATATGGAGAAGACCAACGAACCAGAACACAACCCCCTCCCTGGGGGAATGCCTTACACCCGTGAGGGTAGAAAGGTGCAGGATTAAGTAAGTAAGTATGACATTACAACATGCATTGAACATTCTCACTACTTATTATATGCCGATGACATTAAAATCTACAGTGTTATTAACAGTACTGATGACAGTTTAAAACTTCAGCATGATATTAATAATCTGCTCTCTTAGTCTCGTTCTAATAACTTATTATTTAACACTAGTAAATGCAAAATTATGTCTTATAGTGTAAAAAAGGAATATATTTTAATTATAAACTAAATAACACTGTTCTGACTAGAGTTACGCAAAATAGAGATTTAGGTGTCATTTTCGATCCAAAATGTCGATTTTTCCACCACTATGAAAATATTATCAGCACATCATATTATAATCTCGGTTTCATCATCCGCAATTCCAGAAATTTTCATAAAATTTCCACACTTCAGTCTCTATTTAATTGCTTCGTGCGAGCTAAATTGGAATACAGTTTTCTTATCTGGAACCCTCTGTATAAAAATTCAGTGAGAGCGATAGAATCTATTCAAAGAAAATTTGTCAGGTATTGTTGGCTTAAATTTTCTAATAACCGCAATATTAACAATAGCAGCTATCATTACAACATTGCTCTCACTGAATTTGCTATGATAACACTTGAAGATCGTCGAAATTGCTTATCGTTAATTTATTTATATAAAATTATAAACAATAAAATCGATCATTCGAGTCTGTTATCATCCATTTATTTCCACGTACCTAGAACCTGTAACTCTAGACAAAAACAAGTATTTAGTATTCCTATAGCGAAAACTAACTACGAGCTTCTAAAACTTTTAGTCATATTTGTTCCCTGTAAGTACATTAAAATATATTCCAGTATAAATAGTATTAATATATTTTGTGATTCATTGCAAGAGTTTCTACGTAAGTTATTTCAATTTTTTTCTCGATCTTATTAAATATTCTTTTCTTTTCGTCATTAAATAAGATAAGGTGAATTATAAATTATTATATTATTACTAATATTTGTAAATGTATAGCATTATTACTCTGTATTTGCTCGTGTATTGTATGTATGGTGCTGTTTCTCGCTCTGTAATTGGGAGTTTGTCCTGTTGAGTGAGTGATATAAATAAATAAATAAATGAATAAATAAGTAAATAAGTAAATAAATAAATAAATAAATAAATAAGTAAATAAGTAAATAAGTAAATAAGTAAATAAGTAAATAAGTAAATAAGTAAATGAGTACATAAGTAAATAAGCAAATAAGTAAGTAAGTAAATAAGTAAATAAGTAAATAAGTAAATAAGTAAATAAGTAAATAAGTAAATAAGTAAATAAGTAAATAAGTAAATAAGTAAATAAGTAAATAAGTAAATAAGTAAATAAGTAAATAAGTAAATAAGTAAATAAGTAAATAAGTAAATAAGTAAATAAGTAAATAAGTAAATAAGTAAATAAGTAAATAAGTAAATAAGTAGATAAGTAGATAAGTAGATAAGTAGATAAGTAAATAAGTAAATAAGTAAATAAGGAAATAAGGAAATAAGTAAATAAGCAAATAAGTAAATAAGTAAATAAGAAAATAAGTAAATAAATAAATAAATAAATTAAGGTGAATTATAAATTATTAATTATTACTAATATTTGTAAATGTATAGCATTATTACTCTGTATTTGCTCGTGTATTGTATGTATTGTGCTGTTTCTCGCTCTGTAATTGGGAGTTTGTCCTGTTGAGTGAGTGATATAAATAAATAAATAAAAAATGAGTAAATAAGTAAATAAGTAAATAAATAAATAAATAAGTAAATAAGTAAATAAGTAAATAAATAAATGAGTACGTAAGTAAATAAGCAAATAAGTAAATAAGTAAATAAGTAAATGAGTACATAAGTAAATAAGCAAATAAGTAAATAAGTAAATAATTAAATAAGTAAATAAGCAAATAAGTAAATAAGTAAATAAGCAAATAAGTAAATAAGTAAATAAGAAAATAAGTAAATAAGTAAATAACTAAATAAGTAAATAAATAAATAAATTAATTAAATAAATTAATTAATTAAATAAATTAATTAAATAAATAAATTAAATAAATAAATAAATAAATGTTTAGTTTATCATTGATTCATGCTTTTGTACATTATGTTTTATGTATTTGCGACATATAGATTGGTACTCCTGCTTTCCGAAGATAAACAATTTTAAAAAACGCTGAATCATAAATTTTTTGATTTCACTTATAAAATCCTAATTATTTTCAAATTTCAGCAGTAAAACAATAGTAAGTAATAAACTTACACAAACTATATAAAATAGTTTTGCATATATACATTACTACTAAATAGACTACATAACCTCGTAAAATGGGAAGTAAAAAAGAAACAAAAACTACTTCAAATATAAACGTAACGACAATAGAAAACCAGTATGCCAACATTCTGAAAATTCTGGATACTATCAATAGGGATATAAAAGAAGCAAATAGAATAATCGATGGAGTTATTGTTCAAGTAAACAGCAACTACAATAACATTAAAAGTTTAAAATGTACAGTCAAAACTCAACAAACTACAATTAATAGCATGGAAAAAATAATTTTAAGAAGAAATTTGATACTAAATGGACTGGAAGAAAACGACAGTAATAGAGCCTCTTTAGAACACAACGTACTTTCAACTCTAAATGAGCATATGAAATTGATATATTTTGCCTCGGGAAGAATTGCGATAAAACACGCCCAATACTAATAACATTCTCTTCAATTAAAACAAGAGATTTGGTATACGAAAAAAGAGCGAGTTTAAATGGTACAAAGTTATACATAAACATCCCGAAAACCAAGGTAGAACAAAAAAAAACATAATGGCCTCGTATCGAAACTAAACGAATACCACACTCAAGGCATCAGTGCAAAAATAGTGGGAAACAAAATTCTGTTTTTTTTTAACCATATTAAATATATAATTGATACAACCTTCAATTGTCCAATCTGCAATTTGCGCACGCCCGAAAATCTTTTTCTCTTGCTAATTCAATGTCCTATTTACAAACCCTTTAGAAATCATTACCTAAAAGATTTTAACCTTACCCAATATAATAACGAAAATTATTACAAAATTTTGAATAACCCCACCAAAGATAAAGTAAATAAAATATATTATTACATTATAAATGCCCTAAAAATAAGAAGTTTCTGCCCAGAAGAATGACCAATAACTAAATTATAAATAGAATATGTACCTATGCATATATATGTGTATGTATATATTAATACATTTTGCAATAATTAAGGGTATAATAAACCCGTCAAACAAAAAACATGTATATAAGGTATATTGTATTTCGTATTAAGTAACTAGTTAAAAACGGTATTTAAAAATATGTGTATAATGCATGTATATTGTAAGATTATATTGCATATCAAAACTTTTGTAAATGTAAGTGCCAATCAATTTGTATCAGAAATGTATAATATCTAAAAACAAATAAACTATCTATCTATCTATTTGCGACATATTTATTTATTTATTTATTCAACAGGGAAATCCCCAATTACAGAATAAATATGTAATCAAAACAGATACAGAGTATAAAATAAAAAGTAAAATTTACACCAAAAATACATAAATATTTATAGATAAATATTCCCAAAATAGTAGATCCAAATAATATATATATACCAAAAGATACAAAAAAGATAGAACGGAGACCAAATCAAACTTTCATACTCCAACTTACTTCGTACAAGAGAATCGAAAATAATTTTTATACATGTTATATTTTTAAAATTATAAGTACTTCTTAAAACAAAACCAAGTGTTCTACAACCAGAGTTAATTACATTATTAATGTGAAAATGAAACATTAATTTCATATCGAACAGTACTCCCAAATCCTTTTTAGTAGTACTACGTACAAGAATTGTGTCCCCCATTGCATAATTGAATTAGATTATATTAATTTTACGAGTGTAGCTTACAGTTTCACACTTTTTTAAATTAAAGTACAGTCTATTCGTTTGCGACCATTGAAAAATACTGTCTAAATCCTTTTGCAGATTCATACAGTCGATATTATCAGTGATTGTTGTAAAAATTTTAAAATCATCTGCATATAATAAGCATTTACTGAAAGATATGCTGTGAACCAGATCATTTATAAAAAGTGTAAATAATAATGGGCCTAAAATACTACCTTGAGGTACACCTGAAGTTGCAATATAATAATGAGAATTAAAACCCTCAATAAACACAAATTGCTTCCTGTTAGTTAGGTAGGATGAAATTAAAAATAAGGTATTACTGGTGAAGCCAATAGCATCAAGTTTACTAATCAATACATTATGAGACAGTGTGTCGAATGCTTTGGCAAAATCAGTATAAATACAGTCAACTTGCATCTTATTTACAAAAGCATCCGATACATATTGGGTAAAACAAAGCAAATTTGTCGTTGTTGACCGCCCCGAAATAAATCCATGTTGACAGTCCGATATTAAATGGTGAGTTTGCTTCTTCATTGATTGACACATTATGTATTCGATAATTTTAGCAAAAGGACTTAAACATGAAACCGGCCGATAGTTTTTAAATTGATTTTTATCACCTGATTTATGCAATGGACGAATTCTTGCTTCCTTAAATTTATCTGGGAAGGACTCTAATTTTATGCACAGGTTATATAAATTACATAATGCATTAGAAAAAAATTCAGAACAACCCTTAACAATATAAATGGGAATATTATCAGGACCTAGAGAATTTTTATTTTTTTGTGCCTTAATTGCTTCTACTACATCGTAAACTGATATTGAATTTAATATAATATGGCTATTATTTAAAGAAGAAAAATTATTATTTTTAGTATCATCAATATCGTTAACAAAAATATTTTAAAAATAATCAGCAAATCCATTACAAATTTGTTCTCCACCAACATATACGTTATCACCATTAAACATTTGCAAGGGAATACCTGATTGACCCTTTTTATATCTAATGAAATCCCAAAAGTTGTTAACATTATTCCTAAATATAATATTATCCTCTAATGCAACAATATATTTATTATATAACTTATTATAGAGTGATTTACATTTGGCCCTTAGGTTTTTAAACTTTATTTGGTAATACGTACTACAATTATTTTTTACTAATTTATGATAGCGATCTTTGGTTTTTATTAGTTGTATGAGGTCATAATTAAACCATACTGGATATTTAGGTTTACGCCTATGTGTTTTAGGTACGCATTGATCAAGAGTTTCATAAATTATATGATAAAATTTATCAACTGCAAAATTTATATCATTACATTCTATTATCCAGTCCCAATTTACATCACTTAACAAGGTATATAAAAGTTCATAGTCACCTCTTTTAAATTGATAGCGCTGTTCATAATTGATACAAGACTTGGACTTTAAAGTCGCAGAACATTTAACTATTAAATTAAGCGCTGGATGATGGTCATCTTCATTTACAAGCGGATCATTACTTCTGCCAACCTCACATTTATAATTAGTAATTATGACATCTAATATCCTCCCATTGACATTGAGTACATCATTGAACTGTTGCATTTGCAGTATATTTATGTAATTAACAAATTTAGTAATTTTTAAATCATTCAAAAAAGCATTGTTACTATACTGATACAAATTTGTAATATTAAAATCTCCAATAATAAAAACTTTATTCGAAAAAATAAATGGAAGGGTAATTAATGCATCAAAAAACAATTCATACATTTTAACAGATGTAGGCGGGGCAAAATAGACAGCAATGAAATAATAATATATACTGTATGCACACAGCTTAACACAAATGGTTATCGATATCACAGTTAAAATTAACGTATGTCGGATCCAATTCATTCTTGACTGCTCTCAGCACTCCGCCACCACTGTTTTTACATGTTTTGCTCAAGTCTCTGTCTCCACGGAACACCAAATATCGCCTGTCAAACAGTTCTGAGTCGTAAACATTATCTTTTAACCACGTTTCAGTGAGAACAATAACATCAGTATTATTTAACAATACGTTACTATTAAAATGATTTATTTTAGTATTTAAACCCCGAACATTTTGGTAATAAACTGAGAGAGATTTATCACCTTCAGAGTTTCTGCCAATATTTAGTTTTTTGAATTTACAAGCTGAGGAACACCTTTAACATATTTAATAGTAAAATTATTATTATCATCCGCATTCAGTCTCTTCACTTCATCACGTAATAGAGCGAGATGTTCGCGCTGCTTTATTGTTTTGTCATTTGTTATTGAGACGTTTTTATACGAAGTAAGTCCTTTTAATTTCTGTATATTTTTAAAGACGTCCTTTACATATTTTATTTTACAGAAAGACAATTTGATAATGCGTGGCTTATTATCCTGCAGTTTTTTACCCAAACGAAAGAAACTATAATAATTATTGATCGGTGCATTAGGAAGGAGATGTGACACAAATTTGTCGAGTAATTTACTGTCCTCATCCATTGATGGCTGTTCAGGGAGACCTCTTATGATTATATTGCACTCACGATGTTTTCTCTCGTTTATTTCAGCGATTAATTCCTCCATTTCAACATGTTTTACAAGGTCAGTTTTAGTTGCAACTTCGACCTTTGATTTAATCTCATTTACATCTTTCTGTAGGGATAAAATAGATGTTTGGAGGGATAAGATCAACTTTTTTAGTTCACAGACATCTTCATTGGAAGATATTTCAATATTGTTAACAGGATCTTGTAAACAGATGTTGCAAAACCACTTGCAGTTTCGTTTGGAGCGCAAAATCCTGAACTCTGTCTGTGAAAAGTCAGCACAAAGGGAATGAAAGATATTATTACATCTAGCACAGGAGATTGACGATCCTTTATCATATTCGTTGTTGCACATCGAGCATTTGGACGCCATTTTGAAGATGCCAAAACACAATTTTATTCCCGCACGCACCAGTTACTTAAGTAAGTTTGAAATATAGTATTGTGGCACACAAAAATTTTTCAAATCACTTTTAAACTACAAAACACTTTCGACACTCAGAAAATTAATAATACTGAAGAATCCAGTATTTTTAATGACCGATGAAAATCAGTAAAAAAGTTGCGAAACGCAGAAAACTACTCTGTACTCACAGGCAAGTTACAACATATGTTTCATTTGTCATTTGTTTATGTATGTGCTTTGTTTCGTGCATTATGTTTTATGCTTTCAGAATTCAGGAGTTGGTTATCCTTCAGTGAGCAGGTATTAAGAATAAATATATCAATTTTGCGATATATTTATGTCTTAAGGAGGCAGCGGCGTCTCGTGCATTTTATAAGAAGGTAGGCAGCAATGGCGTAGGTAAGGTATTAAAGCAAAAAAAATGCGCCGCAGGCCATTTTTTTTTTTCATTCAAGGTCAAATGCCTTATAATTTACTTACATGTTTCGAAGGGATGTGCGAATGCATGTTTTTCTCCTTTCATGTGCAAAAAACAAAAATTGCCAGATCACAGACTTGACGTGATATGTATATTATTTGTCGCAAAAGCCTCGCTTAATATCATTCCATACTGATTTTTTTTTATTAAATAATAAACATGGTCAACAATATAATTTTAGTAATGTTTCACTACCACATAGCCACACATGTTTGTCATATAAATCGGTATTAAAATGCCTTGTTATATGTTCAACAGTTGTTGTTAATAACTGCATAGGAGGAACTTGAAGTTCTGCTTACCAGCACGTTTTGTACAACATGGTAAGATCGTAATAGTACGTATCCCAGTGATAGAATTAGATTAACGGTGCGGTAGGCAATAGCAAATACAATTGTGTCTTGCTGTTTGCTTTCAAATTTTGATATATTAAAGTTCTAAATATATAAATATAATTGTAAAAATATATTAAAAGTAACAAAATATAAAGGCAAGCACTGCTTGCCTTGCTTGCATGGAGAAAACGCCACTGTAAGGAGGGGAGAATGTAGCAAGGTGAGCATGGTGAAATAACAAGTAAAGAACTTTATTATAAACTCTTCTAATAGTTTCAATATCAACATTTTAACTCTGTCATCTTTGCAAGACAAAATTCTGTTTTGAAATAATAATCATTTTTCCCATATCTCTGTTTAGTCTAGATGTCAACCGCGTAGACATTAGTGTTTTGACAATTAACTATATAAGTTAACTGAGCTATGAAATCCCGTGAAGTTCTTGAATTTTTTCGCACGTCGCATACATCGTTGTAGACAAGTTCCGTCTTTCACTTGGAGCATCGACACCCGCACAACACCGAGACATCACCTGCAGCAGTGTATTGGCACTGCAGTATTATTTGTGTAAAGAATATAAGTTATTGCCTACGCTACGTGCAATGTTGTTATTTAGATATGGATGCTGCACCCTCGCACCCTTCATCAGATATGCCTGCTGGTGATAACCCTTTGTTTTTAAGGCAGTCGAGGTTAAAGACTCAGACAGGACAGATATGTAGTCGGCGGTTTAGTTTGGTGCGCGTACGTGAGTACGCGTAATTAGGGTTACAATATAATTATGTAACAGTTATGTTTGTGTTCAGAGTGTAATCAATAATTATAAGTTAGTATTAATGTATATTATGTAAATAAAGTTAGTAGTAGTATAAAAATCTAGTGTGTCCGTCATCCATTTAAGATATGTTCACCATCAATCATCAAGTGTTAAGTGATAGTGAGCGTAAGGGTGTTCCGTCTCAGTAAAGTGGTGAGCGAACCAGCAAGCGTCCACCAGTTAGATAAAATCATTGTTGGGTAAGAGAACAAAGAGAAAACAGAATCTTCTTCCACCCCCCCTATCACACAAAAATCCAGATATATTACGGAAGGCTTTTCATGGGAAGTACCTCCATTTAATATTCTTGTTTTATTATTAATTAAATATTTAAAATGAGGTCATGCCAAGAAAAAAATGTTGCTAATATTTTTATAAAAATAGATTCTATGACACTTATTATCCATATTGCAACATAAAACATCCCAAAATATAATACTTTTCATTCATAATTTACTTAAAAGATATTCCCGCTACGATTTTCTGTGACGTCATGTATCGGCTACTCACACAACGACACTAGTCACACGTACATGAAGGTCACAATGTCACAAACTTCAAACGCGAAGTTAAACATCAGATCAGAGTAAACTAACCAAATATTTATAAAGTTGTCAGAAAAAAATGCGCTCTATTCAATCTTTTTTGTTTCATAAAGATTTAATTATTTCATTAGAGAAATATTATTTGTAATTGCAGGTTTGTGTGCTTGATATATAATTTAATACATAAAAGTGCAATAATTGTATATTTATATTCAGATAAAACATGGTGAAGAACTGTGCAGTTCCAAATTGTGGAAACAATTCATTAAAAAACCCAAAAAAACTATTTATAAACAATCTTAATTTACATTTTGTCCGCCAGGGTGAACTGGAATCGTTCAAATACATGACGTATCCGCTCACATGATCTCATTAAGATTTGAAATTGACCCATATTTTTAAAAAAATTATATCTACAAAATAATGCACACAAATGGCTTGAAAATATCATTTGCATATACTGTGACCGGTAGACTTCCAGGAAAAAAATAAAACAGAAAATGTGGCATAACCCCATTATAGATACATACATATATTACCTACATATACGCATCAGAATTACCGCCATTCTAGTCCATGAATTTGAAGAATCTCGAATATTTAGAAGAATAGGTGGAAACCTTTTTAAAGAATGAATTAAAAAATATATTAATAGTATAAAATAAATAAATATATCATCACGGCATATTACCCATTTCTGGGTGTGCCAGTATTTACAACACTTGTAGACATCGGTAATGACGATATATTTTAACGTGTGGGCGCTTACCAGGTGTCACCTCACATGCACTCATAGCTGGTGTGGAGAGTGCACCACAGGAATCACTTTCCTGCCATTTAAAATTGGAAATATTTGGCTTCTGTCGGGATCGAACCCAGTTCCTCCAGGTTCGCGACCAGACGCTCAGGCACACGGCCAGGGGTCCCCATATATATATACAGGGTGTATCAGGACTACTGTAAAAAAAATTAATAGCATATTCCTGAGCTAATTTTGAGCAGAAAATGTCCTATGAAGGTATGTCCGGAAACTTTTCGTTACAGAGTTACAGGCCTTTAAAAGTGCACCTCACTTGACATATTTTTATTAACAACTGTGAGACTAGTTGTACTAAAATTTTGAAACTTGATACGAGGATACTACTTATTGAGATGCATATTTAAACTTTCTTTTGTTTTTGTATCTCAACCAGAGGCGTCTCATATAGGGAAGTCATGAAGGTCTTTATTCTTATTTTTTTACCTATTAACATTTTTTCATTTTTAAATATAAAGTATTACAAACAATTTAAAAATACACAAAAATGTACTACTGATAAAAATTGATAAACGCGGTAGTTTTTGAGATATTTTAACTTGTAGAAAATGTTACGTATCCAAAATAGTTAACAGTTAAAAATCAATCAATTTACCATAGAAAATAGAACAAAATAGAAAAGCGACAAAAAATCTGTTTATAACTATTGTTTAATTACCTTATTTTCAATTGTAGTAATTTTTTTGCAAATTAAAAACAAGTGTAAAATGTTAGTGTTGGTGAATATGTAGATATGGTGTTTATTTATAGATATTGTAAAAGTAATGGTTGTCGTAGTCCAGAGAATATCGACGTGGACATCAAAGAATGAATTTGTGTGAATTTCATTGTTTCTTAATTGTTACCTAATTTTTTGCATAATAATGATTTTTTTCTAAAAATTAAAAAATCTTAAAAACTGCCGCGTTTATCAAATTTTATCGAGAGTACTCTTTTGCGTATTTTTGTATTGTATGTAATATTTTATAGGCAAAGTTGAAAAAATGTTAATAGATCAAAAAAACCTTCATGACTTCCCCATATGAGACGCGTCTGGTTGAGATACAGAAACAAAAGAAAGTTTAATATGCATCTCAATAAGTAGTATTCTCGTATTAAGTTTCAAAATTTTAGTGCAACTAGCATCAGGGTTATTAATAAAAATGTGTTTGATGAGGTGCACTTTTAAAGGCCTGTAACTCTGTAACGAGAAGTTTCCGGGCATACTTTCATATGACATTTTTTACTCAAAACGATGTCAGGTATATGCTATTAATTTTTTTTACACTAGTCCTGATACACCCTGTATATATATGTAAGTCAAGTAAATGAATAAATACTTTTTTTGGATAGATTAAAAAAAATGTTTGTAACAAATATTGTAGTAGATAGTTTAAGGATTTTATAAATGTTTTACTTTTCAAAATCGATGGAGTGGTTATCAAAAAATCATGTATTGAAATTTTTGATCGATCGCCATTTTGCCATTTAAAAAAATATAAAATAATTGTAAATGCCAAATGTTTTAGAAAGCCCAAAGGTAATTTTGAAAGAAAATAAATTTTCAATAGTCTTTAAAATAAGGGAGTTATGACGATTTTTCGTAAAACAAAAGAACTCCAATAACTACGATCTGGGGCACCAAATCAAAAATTGGAACTAAGAAAAGTTGTTTGTTTTAATGAGTTCTAACTAACATTTTTGGGTGTAACGACTTAGTATTAACAGCCTGTATATATATATATATATATATATATATATATATATATATATATATAATTTATATTTTCGGTGGTCGAAAATATGTTTTTAAAAACTTTATTTAATTATACAAAGTTATACAATACTACTTGTACTTAGCTTAGTCGCAACAGGAATAACTTATTTCTAACATTACCTCTATTTATAACAAAGATTATCAGTTTATACGTGCCTTTTGGTGAGAAACATGTTTTCACCCAAAGTTGTTAAGTCTGTTAAAATAAGATGATGAAATAATTTATATTGTTGTGAAATAAGGGCGAGGCCACTACATAATTCCTCCCTCCTCAAGAATAGAAGTTACATTGTTGGAACTTTTATGAAATACTTTTAATTCTACATCTTTTGGCTTCTTAAATTTTCTTTTAAGACAATCTTTGTATTTACAAGTTAATAATATAAGTATGATTACAATAATTATAACATAGATTAAAATATAATGATGATTATTTATATTAACATTATTATAAGGAGATTCTAAATGAATACTGCTCTCTGGTTTATATTTTATTGATGAAATATTTTTTATTTCTTCTTTAATATGTGAAATTTGGTTCTTTGTGGTATTTAAATGAATTTCTATTAGATCTCCGAAATTATTTTTTATTTCAAATTGATTGTTAGTTTTACAATTGTTGGTATAGTATATACCTTTTAATTCTTTTATCTTTAGTTCATTATTGCAATAGAATTTAACTTGTTTCTTATGTGGGAAGTATAAGTACTTTGTTTCTGAATTTTGTATATCGATAATGGAATTTATTAATGGGATTTTTTGGTATTCACAGAATTGGAAATCTTTGTAACAAACAATATTTTCCAAGCATTTTTCATATTCATTACTTTGAGAGAGGCAGTAATATTCTCTATTACTAATTTTAATACACTTATCTACAGTCTTAATTCTACAATTGTTTTTTGTATAAAGACCAGTTGCGATATTTATAATTTCATACGTGTCATGTATATGTGTGGGTATTGGGGTAGCTTGTAAGAGTTCTTCTTTTAGGACCATCGACGGGATTTCGATGAGAATGATTAGGTTATCATTTTTAATGGAACAGTAGGTTTTTAGTAGGTTATTATTTTGAATATTATTAGTGAGGATTGTTTTTATGAAGGTATCTTCTATTTTATTAATTTCTCGCAGTAATTCTTTATGGTTTATTATTCCAAAGTATATAATGTTCAGTTGGCAGAAGGTAATTGTTTCTTCTAATAAAATTAATGAGAAGTATAGTTCTTGACCTGTTTGAATTAATTCATTTATTAAATTTTGAGTTTTTATGATATCTATATCGTCTAAAACTTTTCCTATCGTTTTCTCTAAGGTATTTAATTTTTTATTTAAAATTATGTTATTTTCATTTATTGATTTGATTTTGTCATTGAATTGTGCCGTTATGTTATTATTTATTTTGACCATTGAATTTATTTGATTTGATAATTTAATTTCATTGTTACTAATATTTTCTATTATTTGATCGTAACGTTCTTTATCCTCTGAGTCTAGATTTCCTGTAATACTTTTTATAATTGAACCGAGACCGTTAATTAACCCGCGTTTAGGTCTTTTATTATTTATGAATTCTATTTTTTCACTCAAATGTAACATGATGTTTGTTAATATATTTTTGTGATTTGTTATACTGTCTGCGAATTTATAATTTTGTAATTTTTTATATAATGTGACAGCATTTTCCTCTAAAATATTATATTGTTGTAGGATGTTAGCTAGGGAGACTTGAAATGATATGATTTGGGTGTTTACCTTTATATAGGCTGTTCCTAGGTCGAGTATATTTAGCCCGGTATTGGTATCATCTTGAATAATTTGGGAAATTCCAAATGGAATTAATCTGAAACAATTCGGGGTGTTTTTAAATTTGATATTTTATGTTTTTTATTTTTGTTATCTATAATTTGTCCTCTTTCAGGTCGTACAGTTTTAATATCAAGAATTTTAAATTTTGGTTTTTCTATTTTCCCAGAGTTTCTTTTATTTATTTTTACATAGGCTTGTTCGGGAATTTCATATTGTTCGTTAAGGTGTTCAGAATATTTTGTCTTTCTATTTTCTATGTTGCTTTTAACTTGTTCGTTAATTTGCTTTAGTATTTCAGTGTGTTTTTGTAAATATTCATCTATTTGTATTTCTTCAGGTTTTAAGTTTTGTTCTGAAATTGGCCCAAATATAATTTCTAAAGGTGTTCTTTTGGTAGTAGAATGGATACTATTATTATAAGCTATTAAAGCGTAATTTAGTCTTTCTTTAAGTGATAGAGTTTTTATTATGGGATTTTGATTTATTATTCTCATGTGTTCTATGAGGGAAGAATGGAATCTTTCAACTATTCCATTGCTTTTTGGATTGTCTACAGATATGTAGTGTATATTTATTTTTCTTATTTTTAGATAATTTTGAATTATTTTGTTATTAAATTCTAAACCATTATCTGACACTATTTCTTTTGGTATTATGTAATGCGTAAAGTATTTTATTAATTTATTTAATATTGTAATTGCATTCTTATCTTTTACTGTGTATGCAATAGCGAATTTTGAGAATGAGTCTACTATGGTTAATATTTTATTTTGTTCTAATGAAAGGATATCTATATGGATTTTTTCAAAAGGTTTATCTGCTGTGGGTGTTCTAATTGTTGGGATTTGAATGGGGTTTCTTTCGTATTTTGTAACAAGGCAGGTTTCACATCTGTTTATAAAATTTTGAATATCTTTCTGCATGTTAGGCCAGTAATATCTTTGTTTTATTTTATTATATGTTTCTGTTATACCCCTGTGGTTCGTTTTTCCTTCGTGGTAGTTTCTAATATTAATCTGTTGTTCCTCTTTGTTTTCGACATCTTCATTCATTGTTTTACATGATACTAATTTATAACTGTTTGAGTCAAAGTAAGTTTGTAACACGGAGTTGAAATTTGGTTTGAAATGATCTGGTATAAGACAATAATATGTTATACCGGGTTGAAGGTATGTTTTTATGAAATTTAAAATAGTTTTATTACTTTCAATTTTATTCAGATAGAGGTATATGCGTTGTATTCTATTATTAAAAAGTTTATTAATTTTTACTTCATTTTTCTTATTTGTTTCTTTAATAACTATTTGATTAATGCAAGTGTTTATTGGTGTATCTAAGTACGTAAGGCCATTTATGGGATTTTCGTCGTCAGAGTGTGCTGTGTTAGTTTCACTATCACTTCCAGTTTCTACGATAACTGAGTCTGTGTCTGAATTTAGATTAAGTTCTTCGTTTTTAGGGTTTTCATATATACAAATTTTTATATTAGAATTTTGAAAAATTTCTTTTATTAAATTTTCTATTTTGTTCCAGTTTTGTTTATCTAGTCCTGAACATATTTTTGGCATGTCTAGTTCTTTTATTTCATTTTGTATACAATAGTCTAATAATTTTTCTAAACATATTTTTATGTTTCTCAATGTTGGTTTGTCGAAATAATTTTCTTTCGTGACTAAGTGACATATAAGTTTGGGGTCTTTTTGTATCATTATTTTATTGTCTATATTATAAAATTTTTCGCAAGGATATTTTTCTTTAACGTCTCGTGCGAAGCCTTTACTCATTTTCATGTCTTTTGAAACACAATGAACAAGTGTATTGTTAGATTCAAAAATATTTGATTTCTTATATTCAATTTTAAATTCTGGTTTAATACGGGACAGTGCATCGGCTACGAAATTTTGACATCCTTTCTTGTATTCTACTGTATAGTTAAATTCTTCTAATTTTAAACGCCAACGTATTAATTTTGAGTTTGGTTCTTTTAACGAGTTCAGCCAAACTAGTGGTCTATGATCAGTTATGATTTTAAATTTATGTCCTAATAAATATGGACGAAATTGCTTTGTTGCCCAGATTATTGCTAAAAGTTCTTTTTCTATTGTAGAGTAATTTATTTCGTGATCATTTAGGGTTCTTGAAATATATGCGATAGGAAGATCTTTATTGTTTTCGCCTTTTTGGGATAGTACGGCTCCAAGGGCATAGTTACTTGCGTCAGTGGTTAATATGAATAATTTTGAAAAATCTGGATATTGTAAAATTGGATTATTAGATAAAAGTGTTTTGCATTTTTCGAAGCATTTTATATATTCTGAATTGTTTATATCAATCTTTTGTCCCTTTTTTAAACATAAGGTTAATGGTTTTGTGATTTTTGAAAAATTGTCTATAAAACGTCTGTAGTATCCTAATAAGCCTAGAAAAGATTTAATTTCTTTAACTGTTTTAGGTATAGGAAAATTTTTAATAGCTTGAATTTTATCAGGATTTGGTTTTATTCCTTCTGTTGTAATTACATGACCCAGATATGCTACTTCTTTTCGTAAGAATTCGCTTTTATCGAGTTGTATTTTTAAATTTGCTTCTTGTAATTTTTGGAAAACTTTTTCAATGTTACTTAAATGTTCTTGAAGGGATGTACCTAGTATGATTATATCATCTAAGTAAACGAAGCATATTTTATTTATTAGATCTTTAAGAACAAAGTTCATTAATCTCTGAAATGTTGACGGAGCATTTTTTAAGCCAAAGGGCATTCTTTTGAATTCATAATGTCCTGAATTTGTTGAAAAGGCTGTTTTTGGAATATCGTTTGGGTCTACTTCAATCTGATGAAAACCGGATGTTAAGTCAATTGTTGTAAAATAATTAGATTTGCCTAATTTGTCCAAAATGTCTGTAATGTCAGGTATAGGAAATTTGTCATCTATTGTTTTTTCGTTTAATTTTCTATAGTCTATGACCATTCTAAATTTTTTCTTACCGGAAGCATCCATTTTTTTTGGTACGATCCAAATTGGTGCTGACCAAGGGGAATAAGAAATTTGAATAATATCGTCATTTAACATTTTGTCTACTTGTTCTTGTACTTCTTGTTTGTAAATTTCAGGGTATTTATATTGTTTCGCGTGTATCGGTATGTTATCAGTCGTTTTTATTTGATGTTTAATTCTGTTAGTAAATGATAGTTTTTCATTTTCCTGTAATATTAGGGATTTATATTTATTTATTACTTTATATAATCCTTGTCTCTCTTCGGGATTTAAGTGTTCATCGCGAATTTTTTGATTTTTTATTTCCATACTAAAATTTTCATTTTTTGTAGAGTTTAAATATTGAAGTTTAAATTTATGTTTATTTAGAAGTGTAACTTCTTCTTTTGTAAAATCGAATTTGGTCTTTAGTAATTTTATTCCTGGCAATCCCAGTAATATGTCGAAATCTTTATGAAAATTAAAAATATAACTTTTTATATTATTATTTTTATATTTGAAAAATGTAAATTTATCTCCAGATGATTTACCATTACATGTGTGTATTGTGAAAGGTTCGGGAAATTTAGTAAAGTCTGATTTGACTATTTTTGGGTTGATGTAATTTTGAGTAGAACCAGTGTCTAGTAAAATTTTGAAATTTGCGATTTTTATGAAGGGTAATTTACTGAAATTATTAGTTAGGGATTCAATTCTGGTGGGTCGTTGTCTAAGTCTAAAAAATTATTCTCGTCATTTGATTCGTATTCATGTTCAATTTCCTCAGTATTCGCGTTTTCTGTTTGCGGATTTTCTAAATCTTGATTGAATAATTGTTCCTGTCTAGGAGTATAGTTTCTTTTTGGAAGTTGTGAATATGAAATACTCATATTAGTAGGTCTTTTTTGTGCTTGTGCATTACGTAAATTAGCGCTTGGTGCGAATGTTTGTTGATTTTGAGAGTTTTGTGGAAATTTATGCATGGGAGATTGATGTTTATTTGAATTAAAGTGAATTTGATTTTTAGGTGGAGGTAGTTTTTGGGATGTTGGAGTGTTTTGGTTGTGTATATATTGTAAATCGTTTGTAATGAGGTCTAATATTTCTGTTAATTTTTGTGGGTTTCTAGCTGATAATTGTGAACGAAACGGGTCTTTACAATTGTTAATAAAACATTGTGTAAAATATCTTACAGCATTATCCACTAGTATTTTGCTAACATTGCCTTCGTATTTGCACTCAATTTTAGCTTTATAAATTAAAAATAAATCGTTAAATTTTGAAAAGTATTCTAAGATACTCTCTTTAGTATGTTTGTATTGGGATATTTCATACATTATTGTATATTCTGATCGTGTGTCAGAATAATTTTGCATTAAGTGCTCTTTTAATTCTTTCCATGTATTGATAGCTGTAATACTTAGGCATTGTGCAGCTTTGCCTCTTATTTTATTTTTTAATGTAAGGATTACGAGTTTTCTCGTAATTTCAGACGGATTAGTTTGTCTGATTAATGCAGTTATATCATCAACTGTATTTATAAAATTTGGTAATGATTTGACATCACCATCAAAGCATGGTACTAATTCTAGTAATTTAATTATTTCATTATTTACATTTGCAAAAATGTTTGTTGCTACACCCGTTACAGATGGTGTGGCCATGTTAATTGTGAGATTGTTGAGATCTCTCAGTAATTCTTCCAGAATAAAGAGTTTTAAAAGTACTTACAATAAGAGTACAATCTCCTTAATCATAGATGTGTTGTTCGCTGTCGTTTATCTCCACTGGATGTCCCTTGATGTGGGTATGGCAGCTGGGTGAGTTGACTCGGCTCGATGTGCCCTCGATGCTCGAAGTCGGGTGTGGTTTACTTCTGCGGCTCTCGTTCAGGAACAGAAGAAGGACTCCTCGATGCTGGTTTGCGTACAGAGTAGATGAATCGTTGTCGGACAGAGGTTTCGTTGATTTCTTCAAGATTGACTTGTCGACACGTAGATTCTTAAGATAGCACTTTAACGATAGAAATCGACGTCTTTTGAACACAAACGAATTGAACCTTTTTGGTTTTCGATTCTTAAAGACTTTGGCTATCCTACCGACTGCGCCATTTATATTTTCGGTGGTCGAAAATATGTTTTTAAAAACTTTATTTAATTATACAAAGTTATACAATACTACTTGTACTTAGCTTAGTCGCAACAGGAATAACTTATTTCTAACATTACCTCTATTTATAACAAAGATTATCAGTTTATACGTGCCTTTTGGTGAGAAACATGTTTTCACCCAAAGTTGTTAAGTCTGTTAAAATAAGATGATGAAATAATTTATATTGTTGTGAAATAAGGGCGAGGCCACTACATAATTTATATATATATATATATATATATATATATATATATATATATATATATATTTATTGCATAGAGTTACATTTAATAGCTAGTGGAGTCCCTAGAGGTAACGGACAAGTAGAGCGTGTCATGAGAACCTTATTCAACTTAATGAGAAGTATGTTAACGAGCGAAAAAGAATGTAGATGGACAAGTGTTGTGCCACAAATCGAAGCAGTTCTTAATGAAACAGTGAGTTCTACAACAGGGTTTACACCTAGGGCATTAATGTTCGGAGAAAAGCATCTTCTACCTGCAGAAAATAAGTTATTTGAAGGCCTGCCGTATAAGAAATGTATGGATATGAATGACGTAAGCGCTATGAGATCAATTGCCAATATAAAAATGGAAGAAAGTAGACAAAGACAAGAAAGAGAATTTAATGCTAAAAGGAAAAATGCTATTCGGTTTAAAGTCGGCGATAAAGTTGTTGTACAAGACACACAGAAAGCAGGTAGTGGTAAACTAGGTGACAAATTTATAAGACCCTACCAAGTTTTTAAAACTCTAGCTAATGATCGTTATGTTTTGAAACGTTTGAACAAGACAACACAAATAACTAAAGTTGCTGCACATGAACAGTTGAGGTATTGGCCTCAAGAGAATAGAGAAATGGCGGTGAATTCATCTTAGTAAACTTTGTAGTAACTAGTAAGTACTCATTTGGACCTTAAATGGTCAGTGTGTTGGACCTTGAATGGTCATTGTGTTTGTGTTGGACCTTAAATGGTCGTGGACCTTGAATGGTCATTGTGTTTGTTTGGACCTTAAATGGTCGTGGGCCTTAAATGGTCAGTGTGTTGGACCTTAAATGGTCGTGGACCTTAAATGGTCAGTGTGTTGGACCTTGAATGGTCATTATGTTTGTGTTGGTCCTTAAATCATCATCGTCTTGGACGTTAAGCGAAGACATTCCGTAGTTGTCATATTTTCGATATTTCAAGTTTTATTTGTTCCGGCACAGAATGTCGCACGCGAGGCCGCGGCGTGCCCAGGATGGCCGTGTTAGCATCTCGGATGCTAGGAGCCCGGGAGAGTCGTAACTTCCGATGGATTATATAACCTCAGACTGCAATCAGCTACTAGAATATTTAATATTATTATTATTAGTAAATGTAATTGATTGTGTAATTAGTGAGTAATATTTAATAGGGAATGAATTCTAAAATCAGTATGTTTTGAGTTGTCGTTCGGAGTGTTTGAAATAAATCAGTGTTGGTGAAATAATATCTAGTGCATTATTTGACCTTTTATTACAGTTAACAGTGTTCTATTTCAGTTTTATTATCTTCACAGTTTACATATATATATATATATATATATATATATATATATATATATATATATATATATATATATATATATATTCATAATTTCAGATGTTAGTAGCTCTATATTTATTCGGTAATAGTTCATATGAACCATTAAAAATAAATTAAATATTCTTGATACTGTTCCTTCCTCATATTATGAGACTGTTTTCTTTTATCCTTTACATTTTCTTTACGGCAAACAAACTCTTAAACATTTATAATTATAAAATTATACTTTACATTTTTGATGACTGCATTATGCGGCATTTTGGTTTTCTAAGACTTAAAATGAGGTACATCACCACTTCAGAACTTAAAACGTCAAATTTAACAAACAAATATGAAACTAGCTACACTGTAAATACAAGTTACATAGTTAAACATAATAGAAGTGCAGAATAGACGATTTACAGAGTTCTGTAACTTACAGATCCTGTAAAGATATTGGGTGAGATTCAGTGGGTTGTATTAGCGTGTTTTAAGCTAAAACAGTCCTTTGTCAGAAATATTTTGGCAACTTTGTAATACCTGCCAGAAAAAAGTGAGAGACCAAAGGATCAAATAAAGAAAAAAATATTATTAACAGAAGTAAGAAAAAAGGACAAATGTCAAAACTGATCAAAACGGGGGTTGAGATATTTTAAAATTCATTAACATTGAGGTATGAAATATTTGACACATGAAATTTCACATATTTCTAACCTAATTTTGCAATAATGAGTTTCCTTTTACACCATCCATTTACAATAATACTTCTTCATTTGACTAAAGGATATCTGTTTTACTTTTCCATATGGTAAAATATCTAAATCACAATTGAATCTCATTGATACATGTGGAAAATATTACAATGTTGCCATATACTCAACACAACACAACACAAGATTTAATACAGACCTTAATACAACCCACTGAATTCCACCCATTGTTACAGAGCATTTGTACAAAATTAAGGCATAAATAAATGTTTTATTTAACTTGAGCCTATTGTCAAATATCACTTATCAAAATCATTTTTTAATATCAACTTTATTATCTGAATTTGAGAGTGATGAATTCGAAACCATTTAATTTTTCTTTAAATTTTAATTGTCAACATTGTCTTAAGTTAGTAAAAACTTTTACATGTAGGTACAAAAAGTACATCTGAAACTAACATCACTGTTTTCAAATACCTGTACCAGATAACTTTAATTTAATTGTGAAACAAATTTTTCAGTTTTAGACCTAACTTTAAAGTTGATAATTATAAAAATGATTTTAAATTATTACCATCAGTGAGTCCATAATTTGTGATTTATTTGAAAAGCATAAATGATACATGTAGAATATTAAAATCATCCCTACTAATTTATATTCTGTGATAATTTCATTATATTCTGACTATTAGATTTAAGCTTGTAACAATATTAAAATGTACATAAAATTTAACAAAATTCTAACATCTATTTATATAAACCGACATAATAATAAATATTTATGAGTTGCGTAATTTACATATCCAAACATGAAGTGACAGATACTCAATAATTTCTCGTTGGAAAATTCGTAGTCATGGAGACAAAAGTTACAAACAACTGTTTATAAAACAGAGTAAAGCACTCTGCTGAAACGAGAACGAAACTAAGTGAATTAAATTTTGCATCAAAAGAATAATATTTTTTTTGTAAATCGATATAAAATAATTGTAAAACATTGACATTTTTATTATGGGACCACAATATTGGTATAAAGGTAGATGTAATTCGATCTGAAGACGATTGATTAATGAATTAATCCGTTACCTGCATATAAATAACGAGATCTGGACATATTAACAATTCTTGGCTTACTGACAAAATAACATAATGTGGTATTTATATTATCCTATGATAATATCATCTAACGGAAAAGAGAGAACATTACCTATATATTATAATATATGTATATATATATATATATATATATATATATATATATATATATATATATATATATATATATAGTCAGTTAACTGTTAGTATTAAATGCCTTAAATTTAAGGTTTTCTCCAATTATTTTGCCTTCTTTCCAATCTGTATGTATTATACTTACTTACTTACTTACGTTACCAGTAAACCTAATAAAAAATTAAAACTTATAATTTAAAAGTAGAAAATCAAAAAATTTAAATGTAGGTTAAATACGCCTGTGATAGCATTATATTTGGGACTATATTTTCTCAGCGGGTGTACGAAAATTATTGCAACAATGGATAGCAAAGTTCACCTCGATATTTTAAAAGCAAATTTAAAATAAAGTGCCGAACGATAAGGCCTTAACAGACAATTTTAATTTCATGCATCAGAAAAATTCGACAAATAATTCGCGTAGGTATATAAGGGAATACGTACTGTATAATATTAAAAATATGCTTAATCATCCCTCACAGTCTCCGGACTTTAACCAGATTGAGAAAGTGCGGAAAATTCTTATAATAAATAAGAATATAAAGCAAAAAAGAATTTCAAATTAATTACAAGTAAAATGGAAGAATATAATGCCATCGGCGACCAAAAATTTGGTAGATTCAATGACTCATCGCTTAGTTATTGGTGGAAGAACCAAAGGAAAACCCTCCAAATATTATATTTCTTTATGAAACATAAATAAATGGCTTATTATTTAAATGTTTTGGTTATCGTACGGAGACTTTTTTCATGGAATTATGAATACTTTCAATATTTACCCCATAATATAAATAAATTACATAAATTATTTGTCTATTTTATATTTATAATAACGTAATATCTGCGTTTTATCTTGTATTAAATGGAAATGAAATATATTGGGTTTTAGACTGCTATTTTTCCTAAATACATTAAAACTACTGTCGTACGGAGACTTTTTTGTATGACTGTATATATAGATATATATATATATATATATATATATATATATATATATATATATATATATATATATATACAGTCGCGGACAAAAGTATGGAAACTTTTAAATATTTCATTTTTTTTAAATATGTTTATAGTTCTCGCAAATTTGAATCGTATTTTCTAAAGTCAATATATCGAAGAATATATTCACAAGAAATCTTTTCATATTGACTGTACGATTTAAGTGAAATAACATATACTCGTTTTTTCGGTGGACAAAAGTATGGAAACTTATTGAAAATATGATTTTAATTGTTTTACTTTCAGTTGTATTTTGTCATTTATTTAGTAAGTTGATGTTAAGATGGGTAAAAATAAATATTTTTCCGACGACTTGAGAGAAAGGGTAGTACAGCTTCATAAAGATGCTGTGAAACAGCGCAATATTTAATTTTTTTTTAAATCAGTAAAAGTGGCATATCAAATATTTTGAAAAAAAAATTGCAGTATAGAAGTGTTAAAATTAATATAAAAGTAGGTGGTCCAAGAAAACTAGTGCTAGAATTGACAAAAACCATTCGGCGTCTATCCGTAAATGATCCTACTTTATCATCAAGTGAACGTTCTGCAAAAATTCGGGAACATTTTCATGTAGATTTGAGTGATCGCACTGTGATACGATGGCTATGTGATGTAGGATTACTACGAAAAATAACCGTTAAGAAACCTGTACTATCAAAGAAAAACAGGAGGGTCAGAACTGCATTTGCATAGGAACACTCATCCTGGACGAGTAAAAAATGGCATACTGTCCTTTGAAGCGATGAAAGCATATATATATATATATATATATATATATATATATATATATATATACAGTATGTCCCCGGATTGAGTTTACAAGAGGAAAAAAAAAATTATTTTTGATTTTACGAAAAAATGCCAAGGGAAGAAAAAATTTTGCTTGAATTAAAACGCATGTTTCAGTTATTAAAACTTTTAATTAATATAAGGTTCTTTTATTATAACGTTTTTTCGTATTTTGTCCTCCTAATAATACAGTCTAATTTCAGATAAAAAGAGTTAATTGAATTAACTACAAGTATTTTGATTTTCGCCGTTTTTTTTCTAATATTAGAATTAATAATCATTTGTCAATATTTCAAAGCTAACTAAAATCATGTTAGATTCAATGTTATAACTGTATTATTAGGACAAAATACGATAAAACGTTATAATAAAAGAACCTTACATTAATTAAAAGTTTTAATAACTGAAACATGCGTTTTAATTCAAGCAAAAATTTTTCTTCCCTTGGCATTTTTTCGTAAAACCAAAAATAATTTTCTTTTTTCTCTTGTAAACTCAATCCGGGGACATACTGTATATATATATAAAATGTATAATGTATAATGAAAAATTTGTCGGTGTACATCATGAAGTTGATTTAACAACCTGTGTCAATAAAGATTAATAATTTAGATAACATAACATCAAAATTAAAACAAAAACAAATTTAGCGTTAAGTTCAATTATCGAACCAAATGGATTAAAATTTAAAAATATTTATTTGTATAGAAAAACTCCTCATCAATTGAAATATTTACGTTACTAGCCGATATTTTAAAACATATTCCAGATATAGGTTATTTTCCATTTAATAGTAAAGAAAATATTATAAGTCCACAAAACGCAAAAGCTAATTCTCTTTTTATATTCGATGACGTAATATGTGATAACCAAAATAATTAGCGAGAGTATTTTTTTTTTTTTTTTTGGTAGGCACAACTTTGTAGATACTTTTTATTTGTGCCAAACGTTCACTCATATACCAAAACACTTAATTCGAGATAATGCAAACTTTTTAATTTTCTTTAAACAGGATGACATGAATTAAAATCATATTTATAGGGATATCAAATATTTTGAAAAAAAAATCGCAGTATAGAAGTGTTAAAATTAATATAAAAGTAGGTGGTCCAAGAAAACTAGTGCTAGAATTGACAAAAACCATTCGGCGTCTATCCGTAAATGATCCTACTTTATCATCAAGTGAACGTTCTGCAAAAATTCGGGAACATTTTCATGTAGATTTGAGTGATCGCACTGTGATACGATGGCTATGTGATGTAGGATTACTACGAAAAATAACCGTTAAGAAACCTGTACTATCAAAGAAAAACAGGAGGGTCAGAACTGCATTTGCATAGGAACACTCATCCTGGACGAGTAAAAAATGGCATACTGTCCTTTGAAGCGATGAAAGCATATATATATATATATATATATATATATATATATATATATATATATACAGTATGTCCCCGGATTGAGTTTACAAGAGGAAAAAAAAAAATTATTTTTGATTTTACGAAAAAATGCCAAGGGAAGAAAAAATTTTGCTTGAATTAAAACGCATGTTTCAGTTATTAAAACTTTTAATTAATATAAGGTTCTTTTATTATAACGTTTTTTCGTATTTTGTCCTCCTAATAATACAGTCTAATTTCAGATAAAAAGAGTTAATTGAATTAACTACAAGTATTTTGATTTTCGCCGTTTTTTTTCTAAAATTAGAATTAATAATCATTTGTCAATATTTCAAAGCTAACTAAAATCATGTTAGATTCAATGTTATAACTGTATTATTAGGACAAAATACGATAAAACGTTATAATAAAAGAACCTTACATTAATTAAAAGTTTTAATAACTGAAACATGCGTTTTAATTCAAGCAAAAATTTTTCTTCCCTTGGCATTTTTTCGTAAAACCAAAAATAATTTTCTTTTTTCTCTTGTAAACTCAATCCGGGGACATACTGTATATATATATATAAAATGTATAATGTATAATGAAAAATTTGTCGGTGTACATCATGAAGTTGATTTAACAACCTGTGTCAATAAAGATTAATAATTTAGATAACATAACATCAAAATTAAAACAAAAACAAATTTAGCGTTAAGTTCAATTATCGAACCAAATGGATTAAAATTTAAAAATATTTATTTGTATAGAAAAACTCCTCATCAATTGAAATATTTACGTTACTAGCCGATATTTTAAAACATATTCCAGATATAGGTTATTTTCCATTTAATAGTAAAGAAAATATTATAAGTCCACAAAACGCAAAAGCTAATTCTCTTTTTATATTCGATGACGTAATATGTGATAACCAAAATAATTAGCGAGAGTATTTTTTTTTTTTTTTTGGTAGGCACAACTTTGTAGATACTTTTTATTTGTGCCAAACGTTCACTCATATACCAAAACACTTAATTCGAGATAATGCAAACTTTTTAATTTTCTTTAAACAGGATGACATGAATTAAAATCATATTTATAGGGATATCAAATATTTTGAAAAAAAAATCGCAGTATAGAAGTGTTAAAATTAATATAAAAGTAGGTGGTCCAAGAAAACTAGTGCTAGAATTGACAAAAACCATTCGGCGTCTATCCGTAAATGATCCTACTTTATCATCAAGTGAACGTTCTGCAAAAATTCGGGAACATTTTCATGTAGATTTGAGTGATCGCACTGTGATACGATGGCTATGTGATGTAGGATTACTACGAAAAATAACCGTTAAGAAACCTGTACTATCAAAGAAAAACAGGAGGGTCAGAACTGCATTTGCATAGGAACACTCATCCTGGACGAGTAAAAAATGGCATACTGTCCTTTGAAGCGATGAAAGCATATATATATATATATATATATATATATATATATATATATATATATATATATATATATACAGTATGTCCCCGGATTGAGTTTACAAGAGGAAAAAAAAAAATTATTTTTGATTTTACGAAAAAATGCCAAGGGAAGAAAAAATTTTGCTTGAATTAAAACGCATGTTTCAGTTATTAAAACTTTTAATTAATATAAGGTTCTTTTATTATAACGTTTTTTCGTATTTTGTCCTCCTAATAATACAGTCTAATTTCAGATAAAAAGAGTTAATTGAATTAACTACAAGTATTTTGATTTTCGCCGTTTTTTTTCTAAAATTAGAATTAATAATCATTTGTCAATATTTCAAAGCTAACTAAAATCATGTTAGATTCAATGTTATAACTGTATTATTAGGACAAAATACGATACGTTATAATAAAAGAACCTTACATTAATTAAAAGTTTTAATAACTGAAACATGCGTTTTAATTCAAGCAAAAATTTTTCTTCCCTTGGCATTTTTTCGTAAAACCAAAAATAATTTTCTTTTTTCTCTTGTAAACTCAATCCGGGGACATACTGTATATATATATAAAATGTATAATGTATAATGAAAAATTTGTCGGTGTACATCATGAAGTTGATTTAACAACCTGTGTCAATAAAGATTAATAATTTAGATAACATAACATCAAAATTAAAACAAAAACAAATTTAGCGTTAAGTTCAATTATCGAACCAAATGGATTAAAATTTAAAAATATTTATTTGTATAGAAAAACTCCTCATCAATTGAAATATTTACGTTACTAGCCGATATTTTAAAACATATTCCAGATATAGGTTATTTTCCATTTAATAGTAAAGAAAATATTATAAGTCCACAAAACGCAAAAGCTAATTCTCTTTTTATATTCGATGACGTAATATGTGATAACCAAAATAATTAGCGAGAGTATTTTTTTTTTTTTTTTTGGTAGGCACAACTTTGTAGATACTTTTTATTTGTGCCAAACGTTCACTCATATACCAAAACACTTAATTCGAGATAATGCAAACTTTTTAATTTTCTTTAAACAGGATGACATGAATTAAAATCATATTTATAGGGACCATGTAAATACAGATATGAATAATTATTATCAGTTTAAAAATTTATGTTCAGTCTATTAGAATGGTAACAGATATGGTTTTCTATAAATTGATGAAGATAAAGATTAAATAATGTAGATATTCCAAAGGATTTGATTCGTAGATAAAGCTTGATCTCTAACATTTTTAACTGGATCTTATTGAAGTCTTGTACAAACATGTCAGCATCAGGTGCATTAAAAAGAAATAAAAGTAAAGCATCAAAAGGAAAGGTAGAAATAGATAATCATACTATTATTGACCTTGAAAAACCCTGATAATATACGACTAAATATAGAAGCATTATAAATCAAGAAAACAGTAGAAATGATTTTTATGTTCAATAATATAAACCTATTGTGGAACCCCTAACAACTGCACTACATAAAATATCTCTCCCGCCAATATTAGATATTCATAAAAAAAGAAGAAAAAGAAGAATATTAAACAAGAAAAAAAAATAATTCATTCCAGAACAAATACAATTGGATACTAGTAACCAAGATACAATCGAACTGTACCTTAATACACGTACTGGTCCAATAACACGAAAATATATTAAACAAATAATAGTTTATCCATAAAATAATATTGATAAACTATACGGTGTAAGATGCAACGGTAATGATTTTAAAATAGGAGTTTCACACTTGCTTCTGACTAATGAAGATGACATCATTATAAAAAAAAAAAAACAAATTGAAGTGACACTAGGTCTAGCTCAGCTACTGTTCCTTAATAATCCTAATAAAAATAAATATACAGTGGAAGACTTAAAAAACTATAAAGCCGTTATCCTCGATACAAAAGCAAATAGAGAAAAGTATTTACCGCTGGGAAATATTATGAAAAATAGATCATACACGTACAAAATCCGCTATAGATGTAACAGTTATGCAAACGACCGTATACCGAAGAATCTACAAACAGAAGATGGTAAAGAGTTCTTCAATTGAGATATCAAAAACATAATGATAGATTATCATATTAATCATTATTCTACATTTTCACATTTAAAAGCTAGTATAACTGAACGATGGAATTGAACATTGAAAGGAAAGATGTGGTTACAATTCAGCTATAATGGATCTTATAAGTGAGTGAATATTCTTGATAATCTAGTTAAAGAATATAATAATTCAAAACATCGTACTATACAAATGAAACCATCAGAGGTTAAACGCAATACACACCTTTCGTCATATTATAATAATAATTCTAACATGCATCGTATGTTAAAACCAGCGTTATTTGAAGTAGGTGATGAAGTACGAATAAGTAAGCATAAACATGTATTTGAAAAAGGGTATACTCCAAACTGGATTACTGAGGTTTCTAAGATAGCAGATATGAAATACATGATATCTGTAACGTACCTATTGCAAGATATTCGGAAGGAAACCGAATTAAGGATGGATTTTGTCAAGAAGAACTTCAGAAGACAAAATATCCTGATACGTATCTTGTAAAAGAATTGTAAAACGAAGAGGAAATAATTATTTGTTTAAGTGGTTAGAGTTTGACAATGAATATAATTCATGGATTTCAAAGGATAATATCATATAAATGTATTAAAGAAAAAGTGTGTATATCTATGAAAAATACATGTTATAATAAAAATTATATTGTATTTCATATGTTTATCTTTTCAAAATATACCTAAGTATTTTATTTAAAGTTTACCAAAATAATTCCAACTTTGTATCTCACTCTACATCTTATAGCATACCTAATAATTGCTGCTAAAGTGTATGTATTTTTCATACTATATTATAACCGTAACTTATCTTAACTACGAATTGTTTAGTTATAGTGAATTACTGTTTATTCGCCATATATGAAACGTTGAGAAGGCTAAAGGAAAGATTGGCGACAACTCACAAATAGACATCAGTCGATCATCGAACTGCTTGTAGGGTATAATGGATTTATGATTAAATCTTATGTATGTACCTAATGTCTATTATATTGTATTATAAAGCTTGGACACGAAATAAATAAATGGGAAACGTGATGTTTCATTATATTTTAATACAATACTCTCATCTCTCAAATAAAATCTGTTTATTTCCATCAAGGAATTTTTATTCAGCATACGCCCAATACATTAGCGTCTCAACAAATACAGAATATTATAGACAAGTCAAATAGTACTTTAATAATAATTCAATTTGTACAATACATTTAATAATTAGGTTGAATACTTTTCGGCATTGCTTTGTCAAGTTATCCCCATGCCCGCATCCACCATGCACTTAGCCACGATACCACAATGTAGACATCCAAAGTTGCCATTGGCCGATCACAGAGATCTGTGTATCTTATCGGATCTCTTTCTATACTTGCATCTCTCTCGCACGCATGAACACAAGATTTTCTATCTCTCTCTTATGCATTGGGATGTCTTGCTATTGAACTCCACTTTACTACTCGTGTAGTTTATACTTTCCGAGCTGAAGAGGGTATTTCCCTATAGTAGCTCTTACTATTTTATTTAAGATTTCTACATGTATACATGTCTGTAAATATTGTTTTAATAAAATCCTTTGCCTTGACTTTGACTTGTTTATATTTTGTTCAATCTGCCACTGAAACTTGTTTTTTTCATGGATACAGCACTTGAAACCTTCTGTTTTATCCACTCAACTTATTTCTATGGCAACGGGGTGTAAGTAATGAGCAAAATTTAACTTTCGCCCACTCACCTGCCATTATCGAAAATAGGAATAAACTACGATGGAATTCATAACATTTATTTATATGAAAACTACCTTCACATTTATTGAAAATAATAGCATTTAAACCTCATATCCACCGTATGTTTTATTACTTACAGCATAATGATTAGTGCATAAGTCTTAATGCATTATGACAATTTACTATTTCCAGCTATTTTGTTTAGTGACTAATTCAACAGAAATGTCAAATTTTTTTCCCTTATTACTTGTTGTCTAGCAGACTGCAATTGCAGCAGCAATTCTTCTTTTTTTAAATATGCAATATACATAATGTTCTGTATCTACATCCATACTGAAAAATTAAAAAATTAATAATTATAAAATAGATTGAGAGTTTGTTAGAGTTTGAGTATTTATATATTTAGATCTTTATTCAGAAATTATGACACTTGACTAATATATTTTTATTTTATACAATGCTGTCTCGGATTATCTCAAAAACATCGAAAGTTCGACACGCCGCCTTGGACGATCTTCGTACATGTTGACTAAGATCTTTCCAACACCTCCCCTCGGAGTGACGAGTTCGGAACATCTGTCATTCCCATCATTTGGATGAATTTCAAATGTTTCTCATTTCCAAGTCCTTTAGTCAACACATCCGCAATCATGTCGTTTGTTGAAACATAATTTATTTTTACCAATTTGTCTTTCAAAGCATCTCTGATGAAATGGTAGAGAATGTCGATATGCTTTGATCGAGCATGAAAGGTGGGATTTTCTGCCAGTTTCAAAGTTCCCATATTATCGTTAGGGATGATAATAGTTTCTGAAGAATTTGTTCTCAAATTTTCCATAAATTTCTTCAAGTAGATAGCTTCTGTGGCAGCTTCGGTAATACCCATATATTCAGCCTCATTAGTTGACAAAGCAACGGTTCTTTGTTTCCTTGAATTCCACGAAATTGGAGAGCTTCCCCAAATGAAACAATACCCTGTAAAAGATCTTCTGTCAACTAAGTTTCCTCACCAGTTGACAGTTCTGGGGTGGGATTCCATAATTCATAACAACTACAAATAACTTTTTCTCTTGTTAAATATCAATAGCAACTGTACATTACAGTTGCTCACGTTATTTTCCAATTGATAAATAACGACTGCAAAATACCAGCCGTTCGGCAGCCATATTTAATTGCCAAATCTGACATTACTCAGTCGGCAATTTATTTGATTTTATTACGTACCAGCAACAAATAACGATCGCAAGTTCACTTTGTCGTTGATATTTGCAATTGATATCATAACAAGTTCAAATGATAGCAACCGAAGTTATGGAATCGCACCCCAGGTTAGATATTTGTAATCTTTTGTTCTTACGCATTGCTCTTAATTTTTAAGCTTTAATTATAGCTCTTACGCATTAGGACAATCGGTGGAAATGAAGCTTTACTTGAACTAAACATGCCAGCAAGTGACATCTCATGTATTTCAGTGCCTTTCACTGGGCCACTTGACAATTTAGATTTATTTATTTGAATTTTTTTATAGTTAATTTTTCCCGTTGCTAGGTGACTAAATAACTGAAAAGTAAATATCAATCAGTATGATTTATATAATTACCCTATTCATAGGAATGTTATTTTTTATAACACTCCGTTGAGAGTGGTAACCAAATAATAAATGTTATGTCATCACGATTTATGTTGCTATGGAAGTAAGTTGCATCCACAATACCAATGGACCGAAATACTCGTAATTATTTAAGCTGCAAGGAATGTAAGTACTTTTTAACATTCGAGGAGGTATGATTTGAAGCGGAGCTTGCGTAGTCGAATTTCATGTTACCGCATGAGAATAGTTTATTGTCGGACTTATTGGTGGAGCAAAAAACATTTTTATATTTATATGCATATAAGATCATGGCTCAACTTTAAATATGCCGCTTTTTAAATCATCCTTTCGTTAGTATATTAATGGCCGACTTCACCGCCGATTCCTAAAATTTAAGTAATGCCTATGTACCCGATGTCACCACATAGGCATTACCTAGCAAAATTTCGTTTTCCCCAACCGCTAAGCATTGTCTATCTCGATTTGGGAATTACTTAGCTTGGAATCTGTTTTCCGATGCCCAAATCGCTAAACATTTCTTAACGTTTGACAGCTGTCACTTTAAAATAAAAATTGTACAAGTTTGTTGAATATTTTGATACCTATGACGAAGAAAAAGAAAGACAAGTACTAGTTGGAAAAGAAATAACAAATTATTCTTAATCCTAAGATGAAAAATGGTTTAAAAAAAGATTTCCTTTTGAATAAAAGACAGCATTACGAGTTTATATATAAAATAAAATTAATTAGTGAATATGTATAAAAATATCGTTATTATTCTATATTTTAAATTTAGGAAAATTACATTAAATATTCACATATAATTAAAGTCATAATTTTTACAAAAATGCCAAATAGCCAAGTGTCATATGCGTTCGGCTTGTATAATTTTAATTTTTTAGCTGAAATCAGAGGATTCAGCTTCTATTTTTGTATTATTTATTCTATATTTTGCCATTTACATTTCTTCTTTTTGTTCATTTTCATCTTTGTTTCATTTATATTTTCCATTTCTGTAATATATATTTACAGTAAAATTTATTTATTAAAAATTTAATATTTTGTATACCTCAACCTAATAATAATATCTCCATGTAATTTCCAATGTCAATGTTGACAAATACAATTGAGAAATGTCATAAATTATAAAAATTATTCATTTATTATATAAATATAATATCGGAAAAATAACTAATAATCCGATGCCTACGTAAGATATTTCTAGCTGGGCATTGCTTTGTTTGGTGAAATCCAAAATGGATAAGAATCAGTTTAAGCTGTTCTTAAACTTAGGAAATTCCATGCTAGGCAACGGTTTAGGAATCGATGGTGAAATCGGCCGTAAAAATCGTTAAAATAGTTATTCATATATCAAGACACTGAAGTTTTATTTTTTATCACAAATATGGAATTTATTTGCCCAGGCCCTCAGGGCCGAGGAAAATAAACTATATGAGGGATAAAAAGGAACTTCAGTGCCGAGGTGGATATTCAATTTTATTTGAAACCGAAAATTTATTAAAATGAAAGGAATATTTATTTTATAGGTTAGTCTGCCGTACAATGTTCCTAATCTCGAACATTGAAGCTTTTGTAACTTATTAATTAGAATTATTTAGCTCGTTCCTCTTAAACATGTTTTTGTCATTTTAAGTAAAATGTATTATTGTACGTCGTACACCTGCCCAAATTTATCTTATATGTACAGCAATTATAAGGTTAGTGACGATTTCAAATAAAATAATTTAATATATGTATATAATGCATATAATAATGAGAATTACTGTTTCAGTTGGCAATAAAGAGATATTACAAATATATTTTAAGTTGTTAACAGTGATATTTGAAAATTTAAATTCGAGTTTGTACTTACATTTAATTTTTTTTATTAACCCATTTTTTGCCGGTGTTCCAAAATTGTAACACACACTTAAATTATGGAAAAAGGTTCAATCAATAGAAATTTTTAGCTTTCTATACTTATTTTACACACATGTGAGTACATTTTGGTGTATAGATCGTTGCATTTATTTATGATATATATGTCTGGTTTTGTTTTAAATTTTACTATAAGTGCTGACAAAAATGTCGTCGCCAATAGATGTAAATATTTTTTTACGTATATCATATTTTGTGCGAGGCATTATTGTATCATGTTTGTAAATGCACTTTAATTCATTATTGTTAAAGATACTACAGAAATAGTTTTAGGATTGTTTTTCACATTATATAAAACTTTATGTTCCGAAAATGGAACACCAGGACATTATGTATGCTCAGTTGGAAATATAAGTCCAAGCACAAACTACGGTTACAATGTAAATGTAGTCAATGGATTGTAAAATCTGTCTTTTTATATAACTCCTAGTCTTATTCAAAATGACTACTCGAATTGTAAAGTGAATATTTGGACATTATAGCTTGTAGTTCTTCTCGACATGTTATTCATTTTACAATTTGCCTAGTCATTTTGAAAATGACTTGGCAATTTATAAAAAGGCGGATGTTAAAATGTGCTCAGGACTTATATACAGTACGGCCACAAATATGGCCCAATTCCTCCAAGGCAATAAAAACGCGTGTTTCTTAGTCGCTATATTTCAAATGACAACTCTTAGTAGACCCAGTGTTCTATTTTTGGAACATCAAAAAAAGCGTTCTATAAACAAAATAACTAAAATGTTTTGTTATGTCATGCTTTTGATACTTATTCTTGACAAATATTAGCATAACATTATCAAAATTTCAAAAAAATAATAATTCGGGCATAAATGGGTAAAATTGTTTTACATTGTAACCTAACTCTTTATTAATTAATATTATTTTATATCTTAACATTACCCAATAAGCAATAATCTAAAGTATTTCTATCATGTACGGCCGATTTCACCATCAATTCCTAAACCGTTGCCTAGCTAGGAATTTCCTAAATTTAAGAACTACCTAAACTGATACTTTTCCTTTTTGGATTTCACCAAACAAAGCAATGCCCAGCTAGGAATTACTTTTGCAGGCATCGAAATATTAGTTACTTTTGTGATATTATATTTGAGCACTGAAATAAATGCTTAATTTTTATAATTATATAATAATATTATAATATAAATTTTATGACATTTGTCAATTGTTTTATGTTGAGGTATATAAAACAATTAATTTTTTAAAGAAATATCCTTTACATATAAGGTGGAGTGGGGTAAGTTTGCAAACTGGGCAAGTACATATACAGGCGGTTATTTCTTTTATAATATGAGCTAAATTTCTCTTGCTAGTATGTAGTAATGTACTACAAGTTGAGCTATTCGACATAGATGTCGCGCAAGACGAATCGTGTTGTCCTCGCTTAAATCAACCAGTGCTACACAATGAGGTGAGATGTACACTTGTCAATAATTCTGCTCTTGCCCCGGTGCGCATGAAGTATTTTTAACTCAAAGTTACACTCTTGCCCCACTTCGGGGAAATTGACATTTTGTACAATATCCTTTCAAAATGAAAATTTACAATCTTAGTTATTATTAATTATTCAGTAATAACTGTGTAAGGCGTTTGATACTGACAGCGTTCAGTACATACATATCAGACTGAAAATACATAGGTTCATGGGCGTACCCAAAGGGAGGAGGGGGCTAAGGCCTTGGGCCCTTAGCACTTCCTGTCTTCCATACATTTAGCCGGTTAATTATGTGCCTATGCCTAAGCACTGTTGTATTTACGATTAAATCAGTTAACTTTCAAAAAAGTCGCGCTGCGCGCCATAGCGAGTAGTATAATCCTGAGCTGCGCCCCAATAAAACCTCGTAATATAAATTTCAGTGATGGTTTAACGAGGTATAGCCAAGATCAATCGCCGGCGTTTGCTCTGTCGTTGATACACCCTGCTCAGATAGAAAAAAATACAGCTCCCGATTTAAAAATTCGTATGGAAGAAGTCTCTAAATTCTATGAATTAGATTGCGTCAGAAACAGAGCTATGTCGGATTTTTTAGACAAACAAAGAGGAGAATCTTGAAACTTTGGAGATAACAGATCTGACAAGCAGAAACTTTCTATACAAACGTTAAACAGACCTAGGAAATTTTTTGGCAATGCTTTATTCTACATCTACCATCGAAAGATCATTTAGTATTCTCAGACCCGTAAAAACCTGGCTGAGATCAACAATGACTGAAGACAGACCAAACGGGCTTTGCATTCTCGGTGTACACAGAAAACTTGTAAATAGTATGGGAGATTCTTTCACGGAAGCTGTGATAAACCACTTTGCATAAGATCCACGAAAATTACTTTTCAAATAAATATGTAGTACAAAATTATTAATACTTATTACTAAATTCCCAGCAAAGAAATTCCAGTCTTGCGGTTCTCATTTTTACCTCTCGCTAAGAAAGGTATTGGATTCACGCTAAAAATCGCAAATCCATATTTTAGTGAACAAACACGATTTCAGGTCACTAAAATCGGATTTTTACATTATCACAATAATGTGTGTGTATGTATGTGTGTGTACGTGTGTGGTGTGTGTGTGTATGTGTGCGCGCGCGCGTGTGTGGATATATGTACCTATGTGTGTGTGTGTATGCATGTGTGGATGTTACACGGACGGTTTCTCAAATTCTGTAAGACAAAAAACCAATTTAACTACGTATTCCTTAATCTGACATTAACAGAAAGAGCTGAAAAGTTTTTGGTAACAATTGGACAACCGGAAATAATAGTTTCTAAAAATAATCTTCTAAATATTATTATTTGGAAATTTATGTTTTCGCACATATTAAAGAATATAAAATTCTCTATCCGATACAGAGAACATTATACATAAAAAATAATCCGTTGTAATGTATCTAGTAGCTTAAATAACTCTATGGAAACCAGTTGAGAAATTCAAATGTATGTAATTGACAGAAAAATGTGAAAAATTCATTTACATTGCTGAAGGCTTTTCTGGGATGTATTTTTAATATTTCTCATTTTATTATTAATTAACACCTTAACTGTGATACATATCGCCCGCGATATGTAACCAGATGGTGACATCATGCGTGAGCGAATTTCGTCTTTTCATTCTTCAGGTGCGGAGAGTGTATAATTTTTATTTGGGGACAGATTTTAACGATCCTTGTAGCACTTTAAATGCCCTTTTCTTCAGAATCATTAGATTATAATAATATAGTACATATCTCGCGCGATATGCAACGCACACAATTAATTCTTTATTTTTTCTGGTCGGTACATGTCGCCGGGGGTTTGTAAAAACTTGCATGAACTTTTTATAATAACATACGTTTTGTTTCTTTTCATTGTCATTCTAAACCCCGTGCAGTGTACATTATTATAGTTTGTTTTTTATAAGGCTGTAAGAGTGATCAAAAACATATTGAATTTGTTAGAAACACTGTCTAGCCAAGCTATAGAGTATACTTAACTGTTGCCGCTTACCCTTTCTACCCGGACTCATCGAGCCGCAGTTGTCACTGTTGTACTGCCGGTTATATTTTAGCCAGGGTCAGTGCTATATTTTAAGGGTCACTTTATTTTTAACGATAAATCACTCATTGAGTGTATTCGTTTATTATCTTAGAGAACTCTGGACGATCCTAACTATTCGTTTTTTATGTCGGTAAATAGATAAATCTGCTTTCTCTCATATATTCAAGTGTTTTAACAATACTGTAGGGTTAGTATACAAAATGCGTTGGTATTCTATCTAAATCGTCTAGCTGAACAGCAATGTCTATTTCAAATCTGCGGCTAAGAAGTGTAGTGCGGTGCGGGGTATTTCAGCCCCCACTTATTTGTAGTTGACCACTTATGTACTACAAATGATTGAACTATCCTACTCTCTACCGCGCTGGGCTACACCTTTAGAGATAAGGGATCTTAAATCTATGTACCGATGCTGAATTGTAACTTTCGGCGAGGTAGGTATTCTCTACTTGTCATTTATATGTATTTGCAGAGCTGGGCAAGTTACTTTTAAAATGTAACTAGTTACAGTTACAGTTACCTCCAAAAAAAAGTAACTAAGTTACTTAAGGTACAGTTACTTTGGTGAAAGAACTAAGTTATTTACTAAGTTATTTAAAAGTAACTTAGTTACTTTGAGTTACTTTCTAACTACTTTTAATGGCGTGAAGTGTAGACTTAGACTATTGACTTAGTTATTGTGTAGGGAGTTTTTGCACTAACTACGTTAACCTAAATTTTAACGTTATTGCTTGGCAACACCCAATCAGATTATTATTGTTAATATCAACGGACCTACAAAGCCTTATTACCGCCTAGGCCTACGAGGCTACGCCTAGCGCCCGCTTTGACAAGGGGCCCGCAGGGCCCGGTTGCTGTGATTTTTTTAAAATTTATTAATTTATTTTTCAATTTTGATTTCTTATACCAAGATATAAAGAATCTACTTTCTTTCTAACATGACATGACCATTATAATGTATAAAACATGCAGACATTATTTCCTACCATAACTTATTAGTGGATAATGATTAATTTATTGGAGAAGGCGATTTTCAATCTGAGGCCCCGCGCTCACATATATAAGAAATTTTGATGAAAAAGTATCTTTTTATAAATATTTGGGGCCCCGCTACGCTAATAACATATTTCCGAGAACCGGCAAAATCGCCAACCGTCCCTAGAAAGGAGTAACAAAATATTACGCTAAAATTTCACCTCAAACTAGAATCGAGCATGCGGTACTGTATAATTGATCAGCTTTTCTCTCAGCAGGCAATTTTATTTTTTTCTTTAATAAATAAACTTACATTATAATTATACAAATATTTGTACGTACTAGTTTTTTACTATAAAGAGGGAGGGGGGCCCGAAAAAAAAATTTGGCCTAGGGCCCAAAAATCTGATAAAAAGGCACTGCGGACCTACATTATAATATAACATAAAAATTAAAAGTGACATTTTATCTTGTGAGAAAGAAATTTGCAAAAATGAGACGAATTCAAGTCTTGCAACCCTTAGAACAACGAACAAAATACACTATATTTTGTATAACCTGAAAATTGGAATAATTTTGATGATTTAGTGGCAGCTTAATTATAATTTATTAAAACGTATCATTTGTAAGCGAGGAAAATATTTGAAAATAATATATTTTATAAGTCAAATTTAACATTTAGTGACTCTTTAATTCTAGTATTAAAAGTTAAAATTATGTGTTATTTTTAGTTTTTCTTTTTACTGTACAAAAACTCTATTATTTATGAATGTAATTATTTTATTATCTATTATGGTTTGAAATCAATCAACAATAATATTGAATTTAATTATTACATACATTTATTTAAAAGAAAACAGTTTTAGTTAGTGTTTCTAAAAAAGGCATCAGCCTCAACAAAATATTTCTTAGAAATTTAAATCCCCCCGTTACTTTTTATGACTAAGTTACATTCCACTTTTTAAGTTACTTTGACTAACTTAAGTTACATTCTAGTAACTTAAGTTACTCAAGTAACTAGTAACTAAAAACCGGAAAGTTACAAACTACTTTACCGCAGCAAGTTAAGTTACAGTTACAGTTACCATATTTTAAAAAGTAACTAAGTTACGTTACAAGTTACGTAAAAGTAACTAGTTAGTAACTAAGTTACTAAAGTAACTAGTTACTGCCCAGCTCTGTGTATTTGTAATAGCACTTTTACTGATTATAATACAACTATTTGTAATTTTAATCGCAAATAATAATATATAATAATAATATTTTTTATTATTGTATAATATAAAAATATAAAACAAAGAAGAAAGTTGACATAAATAAGATTATACAAATCTACAAATACATATTATTTTCCAAAATCTAAAACGGACGTTCAGGGTCTCTAATTGGCAGGTTTCGAACATACCTTGAGTCAACAAGTTCAGGTAAAATACAATTTTTATAAAAAAAAAAATTTGTTCCATTTTCTCTAACCAAAAATTATTATCTCGAATAATTTTATCCCACAATAAACCCTTTTTGGTCCAAAATACAAATATATAATAATTTTTATTTGCAATTTCTAACTGCCCTTGAACTTGATAATGATAATCATGGTTTTTCTTTAATTTAAAATTACCGTCACATATCTCGCCAAATTTAACAATTTTCTTTTCAATTGCTTCCAAAGGATGCATGTCCGATGCAGATAAAAGACATTTTATCTCTATGAGCCCGTCATTTCCTATTAAACCATCTGGACTTGCAGCCAAAAAGTAATACTTTTCATTGACCCACAACCCTGCACTTTCAAATTTAAATTTAATAATTCGCCTATATTTTCTTTAGCCTTAGGCTCCATTTCAATGCCATACCGTGTACTTTTGTTCGCTGAAAAATATACATATAACAAATTTTTTACGTTGTTGGAGCAAGAAAAGCATTTGCATACTTTCCCGAAATTTGAAGCAGTAAGTCTTTTGTAACGCTCTTGTTTCCATATTGCACATTGAGCCTGATCTTTAGTATCTTCTTCTAATTTTTTTTTCTTTCCAGGACTTAATATCAGAGAGCCCAAAAATTCATTTTCTTTTAATTTATATTCTGATTCATCCAAATCAGGGTTTTCTTGTTTGCCATAATGTTCATCGGCAAGTTTCAATCGTTTCGAACATTTCTTATTTCGAAAATGAAACTTTCTTTTATTTTTTAAATTTAAATTTTCCTTATTTTTTTTGTCAATATAAATTTTTGTATACTTCCCTGGACTTTGTTGGTGTAATGATTTATGAAGAGAGTGGTGAACTTCTTTTCCTGTGTTGTAGGCTATCGCTGCTAATTTACATCGAGTATCGTACGATCCTCTCATGCTATAATTGATTCTTTTCCCTGCTATATATTTAACAATAACAGAATTATAGCATTCTGCGCTTTTATAGTTTACATTGTGTATTAAACTATTTACTTGATTTTCAGCCAAATTTATTGCACGCTGGATGTCATTCCACAACCCACATAATTTAAAATCTTCTATTAAATTTTCTTCCCCACTATGTTCTTTTTTGTCACAAAAATAACTGTCACAATTTGTGTGCTCACCGAATATATGATTGAGAGAATTTTTAATGTCCATCTTTATATTTCTAATTTTATCGGCCCATAATATTTTTTCACTATTTCTATATTTTACTGACCCTTTCACAGCAGCTACAAATTTTTCCATTTTCTCTTCCAATTTTTTTCTTAAAATTACAGGTACGCACCCAATATCATTACAGTTCTTTTTTGATATATCTCTCAAGCGATTCCGGAAGTTGCGACATACATGATTGGTACAGTTTATTTTTTCGACCAATAAATTTGGTCCATAGGGTTGTGTTTTTGTTATTTTATCCATAACACTACTATCATTATCCCCTATTAATTTGTTGTATTTTAATCCATGCATCTGTATACTGCATCTAAAACCTTCAGCGATGATGTCCGCTTCCATCGCAGTGGCAGATGCATTCCAGTTTTTATAACATACGTGTGTTTGTGGTTCAGAAACATCACATTTATCGTTATTTGCATCACAAATACAACAATACGAATTTCTCTTACTTAGAAATAATATTTTCTTCGTCCTGTAACCAACTATACAATCTACTCCAGATAGAGAATTATAATTCAATTTATAAGAACGTTTCTCCCAAGACCCGTCTGTAATAACCGTAATAAGTGGATAGCCATCTTCATCAACTCTGCCTTCTTCAATTGCAATTCTGGCCTCTTCTTCAGCAGCAGAACGTAATATTTTAATTGTTGTTACCTCTACGGCTTCTTCAATTTTATTCTGGGTTGTTTTAAATGTACCTTTCGCCATGCTTGGCATTTTAATAATAGCAGACTGTTCTGTCAAATGTTCATAACCAGCCCAACACATAGAATACTCCGAACCATGTCGATATTGATACGGTCACTATCTTTATTTTCCGTGCACAGATTAAAAGTTTTGCAACACATCTTACATTTTAAAACAAATTCGCTATAATACCCGCATCTTATTTCTTTCACAAATATCATTTCGCTGAATCCACAATCAAAGGGCTCGTGTTTGGACAACGTATGCATTTGAATTAACAAATAACTAATATCGAATAACCTGCGTCCACTAGGATGTTCTGTTTCTTCAGTTAATTCCTTTCCTTGTGACTCAACAATCAGTTCAAAGTTATCGGATTCCTCTGACTCTGATGCGTTAGAAAATGAACTTGGAAATGAATATAAGGACGAAATATCAGATCCAAACTCATTCTCGAATTTTTCTGTTACTGCCGTTGAGGTTGATGATACTGGTAAAGTGATGGTGTCTATTGCTGCATTTGGAATTACTTCCATGGCTTTCCTATATAAATAAAAAAAATGTTAAAACGACTTTTAGGTTTTTGCCATCGGTCGGGATAGAACCCTGGACCGCCAGATTCCCGATCACAATACATCATATATTCAAACTAAATTTCCGAAATATCGCTAAAGTAATTTACTTGCTGGATATTTCAATATTCAAAGAATAAACAGAAAGTGTGGTCGGAATATTATTATTAAATTATTATAGTAGTAGTAGAGAATTAATTTCTTACCTTTTTGTCCAATAACTTTTTAAACTGCAGATCCGCCTTTTACGTGTATAGCGTTTTGTTGATAAAAATAATCTCTTCTTTTCTCCTTTTCTGGCCATCCTAAAGCAGGAATCAATGTCATAAAGATGTGTTTATTTAAATTATTTACAAACTTAGTTTAATACATTAATGATTATACAAAATCTAATATATTTCATAATTCCATTCAAAATTAGTGGACATCGTAAAATTTATAGTAAATAAGAACTTACAAGATTTTTATAAGCTGAAACTTTAAAGTTAATAAATGTATGAAATGATATTGTTGTTTCCATTATTTTTATTTTCTGTATCTAGGATTACCAACTTTGCAAAGTTCAAAAAAAGGACATTTTTCGATAATATTTTTCTTGTGACTTTGCGTATGCTTATTTATACAGGCTGGTGATTGGAACTCCCGAATCTGAACTTTATCATTGTATAATCATAATTTGGTAACCTGCTTTCCTAATTCTTTTAGATAAAAAAGCTTTAAATAAAAATTGTAGAGAATAAAATTCTGCAAAATTAATTTTGTATGCTTTATAACAGCAGAAATTAGGTAATTGCTATAGCCGTGGAATTGAAACAAAATATTGTTAACGATTTATTTGTTAGTTTATTTACATTATTTTTTTAATTTTCGTTCAAGTGTACAATTATATATTTAAATTAATAGCTAATTGTTCAATTGAACAGAAATTGTAAAGAATACCTCAAAAATAAATTAACCAAACTTAACATTTTCATACCTAATTTCTGCCGTTACAATGTAAGCAAAATTAATTTTACATATTGATTCAGATGCAGAGTTTTATGCCCTACAATTTTTTTTACAGGAAAAAATCGGAGGTTCTTGTCCTTATCAAAACGAGAAGTTAGTATTTTGAATTTTAAAACCCTCAAAGAAATACAAAAAATTGCATAATTTTTCTAAGTTACTTATGATTTGTATTATATGTTTTTCCATTAATCATTGTACCTTTGAATTGCTTGTTGTCTTGACTACATGTTTATTTTTATTATAATTTTTTACCTGAAGAAGACAGCACCTAGTTGTCGAAACGTTGTATTTTTTCAATAAATAATACAGAACTTATACCCAAATATTGTGTTATCTTATTAAAATGAGTTCTGAAAACATCTTTCAATAAATACAAAAAGCTTTTTTACATGATCTCAATTAGTATATAGAAAAGAGCCCAAGAAAATCGGCAACGAAATTATTTATCAGTAAGAACTTTATTTTTTTTTCTGTATCTGATGAAGACTAAGCTGTTTTTTTCCACATTTTAAAGTTCTAAAAGATGGGTCTCCGAATGAAAAATTCAATAATAAAAAGAATAAAATTTTGAAAATAAAGTGACATCTGTCCTTTTCCCTTTATTTTTCATATATTTATTTATTCTTTGTGAAATGTGAAATGATTATTTCATTTTATTATCCTGTTCTTCAAGTAATAAGAAAACCATTATCCTAAAATTATTAATTTCAAATTAGAGCAAAAAAGGACAATTTGCGTCTTTTTCATGTTTGCAAAATGACAAAAGGTGTGTAAAAAAGAACTACCCTTTTCAAAAAAGGCCAGTTGGCAACCCTATCTATTATTATGTTTACATTATTACTTACTAATTTAAAAAATTTGACAAATATAACTATAAATTGATGTCGTATAAATAAATTACTGAATTACAACCATACCTATATATTTTGTTCTTTTTCATTATAATTATTTTACGTGGCTTATACGTAAGAATTGATTGAAAATACAAAATATTTACAATCTGTCTTGAAACATGGACTACAGTACAATAATTATTAAATTGTTAGAAATATTGTAATGAAAGAATGCAGCATGCAAAATATTTTATTCTAAATTTAATAGTAAATTTAAAAAAATAAAAATTTTACCTGGTGATAAAAAATTTACTGGATCAAATCAATCGCAGAACACGAAAATCACTAACAAATGTTACTTTGTAAGTATTCACTTAACAATGTACCAAACAAGCACTGTACTGAACACAAGAATCGCTAACAATTGTACTAGTAAATTATAAGTATTCACTTAACAATATAATAAGAAAAAAATCAAACTTTTCTCTTATATACCCTTTATTCATCCCCTCTAAAAGTTAAATATTTGACTCTGCGAGCAAATTATCCTTATTCCAAGTTTTTGGAATTGGTAAATTCCTAAACTTACGTTAATCTGGGCAAATCTATTTTGCTGACCAGCAAAAAAAGTTGCTGACTGGCTATTTAGAATGCACCGATTAGCTTGATAATTGGGACTCTACCTCAGTATAACATATGTCGTCCTATAGTAACGAGCCAATGTTCTGCTCTCTTTCAGAGAGGTACTTTACTCTAGTGAATTATCACAAAATTTTGCTGACTGGCTATTTAGAATTAATCGATTTACTTCAAAATTAGTTATTTACCTAACAATCATATATGTCACCCTTTGGTAACGTGTCAATCTCGTGCTCTCCTTCAGAGAGGTACTTTACTCTAGTGAATTATCACAAAATTTTGCTGACTGGCTATTTACAATGAATCAATTTACTTCAATATTAGTAATTTACCTAATAAATAATACCGGGAGTTTATTTTATCAGTAAACATAGGGTATATCATTGCCATAGTTACGGTATGAATGTTTGACAGCAATGTATTGAAGCGTTTATTTTATGAGTAAACATAGGCGTTTAAAATGGGAAGCAGTTTTTTGTAAATACGAAGGTCTGGCAATAAATCAAGCCATGCTATTGAACATGATAATAGTACATTACATTTTGTACATTATTTAATATGAACTGCTTTAATAATATTACAGTAAATTACAGAAATTGTCAAATAAATAATTGTTTCCATTTTTTACTATGTAATATGAAAAGCTTTACAAATGTCTCCGGTGGCGCAGTGGTTATAACAGTGGCGTCTGAATTTTTTGGTTGGGGTTCGATTCCCCGTTGGGGTAATTATTTTTTTTTTTACATAAAAATTGTTGAACTTTTGAAAATCAATTTCCATGTTACAATCATTTAAAAATAATAATTACATTGTAATAAATAAAGAGAAAATAATTGAGAATAATTGATTACAATAATCAAAATATTGATACAATAACAATGCATTGTATTTTCTTTTGATATTAATAAAAATAACTGAAATATAATAAACTTGAGTACTTATTATGATTTTACTGTATTTATCAAAAGAAAATACAATGCATTGTTATTGTATCAATATTTTGATTATTGTAATCAATTATTGTCAACTATTTTCTCTTTATTTATTAAAATGTTATTATTATTATTTTTAAATGATTGTAATACGAAAATATGAACTGATTTTTAAAACTTCAACAATTTTTATGTAAAAAAAAATAATTATCCCAACGGGGAATCGAACCCCAACCAAAAATTTTAGACGCCAATATTATAACCACTGCGCCACCGGAGACATTTGTAAGTCTTTTCATATTGCATAATAAAAATTGAAACAATTATTTATTTGACAGTTTCTGTAATTTATTGTAATTTTTGCAATATTATTAAAGTAATTAATATTAAATAATGTACATGATGTAATGTACTATTATCATGTTCAATAGCATGGCTTGATTTATTGCCAGACCTTTGTATTTACCAAAAACTGGTTCCCATGTTATACGCCTATGTTTACTCATAAAATAAACGCTTCAATACATTGCTGTCAAACATTCATACCGTAACTATGGCAATGATATACCCTATGTTTACTGATAAAATAAACTCCCGGTATATGTCACCCTTTGGTAACGTGTCAATCTCGTGCTCTCCTTCAGAGAGGTACTTTACTCTAGTGAATTATAACAAAATTTTGCTGACTGCCTATTTACAATGAATCAATTTACTTCAATATTAGTAATTTACCTAATAAATAATATATGTCATCCTTTGGTAACGTGTCAATCTCGTGCTCTCCTTCAGAGAGGTACTTTACTCTAGTGAATTATCACAAAATTTTGCTGACTGGCTATTTACAATGAATCAATTTACTTCAATATTAGTAATTTACCTAATAAATAATATATGTCACCCTTTGGTAACGTGTCAATCTCGTGCTCTCCTTCAGAGAGGTACTTTACTCTAGTGAATTATAACAAAATTTTGCTGACTGGCTATTTACAATGAATCAATTTACTTCAATATTAGTAATTTACCTAATAAATAATATATGTCACCCTTTGGTAACGTGTCAATCTCGTGCTCTCCTTCAGAGAGGTACTTTACTCTAGTGAATTATCACAAAATTTTGCTGACTGGTTATTTACAATGAATCAATTTACTTCAATATTAGTAATTTACCTCTTAAATTATATATGTCACCCTTTGGTAATGTGTCAATCTCGTGCTCTCCTTTAGAAAGGTACTTTACTCTAGTGAATTATCAAAAAAAATTGCTGACTGGCTATGTAGAATGTATCAATTTACTTCAATATTAGTAATTTGCCTAATAAATAATATATATTACCCTTTGGTAACGTTTCAATCTCGTGCTCTCCTTCAGAGAGGTACTTTACTCTAGTGAATTATCAAAAAAATTTGCTAACTGGCTACGTAGAATGAATCAATTTACTTCAATATTAGTAATTTACCTAATAAATAATATATGTCACCCTTTGGTAACGTGTCAATCTTGTGCTCTTCTTCAGAGAGGTACTTTACTCTAGTGAATTATCACAAAATTTTGCTGACTGGCTATTTAGAAATAATCAATTTACTTCAATTTCAGTAATTTACCTAACAAATAATATATGCCACCCTTTGATAACGTGTCAATCTTGTGCTCTCCTTCAGAGAGGTACTTTACACTAGTGAATTATCACAAAATTTTGCTGACTGGCAATTTACAATGAATCAATTTACTTCAATATTAGTAATTTACCTAACAATCATATATGTCACCCTTTGGTAACGTGTCAATCTCGTGCTCTCCTTCAGAGAGGTACTTTACTCTTGTGAATTATCACAAAATTTTGCTGACTGGCTATTTACAATGAATCAATTTACTTCAATATTAGTAATTTACCTAACAATCATATATGTCACCCTTTGGTAACGTGTCAATCTCGTGCTCTCCTTCAGAGAGGTACTTTACTCTAGTGAATTATCAAAAATATTTGCTGCCTGGCTATGTAGAATGAATCAATTTACTTCAATATTAGTAATTTGCCTAATAAATAATATATATCACCCTTTGGTAACGTGTCAATCTCGTGCTCTCCTTCAGAGAGGTACTTTACTCTAGTGAATTATCACAAAATTTTGCTAACTGGTTATTTAGAATGAATCAATTTACTTCAATATTAGTAATTTGCCTAATAAATAATATATATCACCCTTTGGTAACGTGTCAATCTCGTGCTCTCCTTCAGAGAGGTACTTTACTCTAATGAATTATCAAATAATTTTGCTGACTGGCTATTTAGAATGAATCAATTTACTTCAATATTAGTAATTTACCTAACAATCATATATCGTTAGTAAAATGCCAAAACCACGAATGTGCAAATTTGTCGATTTTGATGTTTGTGCTTCAAAATATTTCTTTTTGTACATAGATTGGTATGCCAAAGGCACGAATGTTTTCAGATGAAATAAACACCAGTTTTACAGTGTATTAAAACACGAATTTAAAAGGTTTATTATATGACAACTTGCTTAAACAACGAATGTACCACATTATTGTATTTGGCATTTGGCAAAATTTATAATGAGTATAAGATAAAAACGAATGTGGCACATTACGGTTTTTGGCATGAAGTGAATTTAATAGGATATAAAAGATTCAAACGAATGTGTCACATTCGTACGGGACAAATTAGCAGAACCCAACTAAGACAAAGAATCTGAGAGTAATACTAACATTGAATGACTTAAAAAAAATATTTTTCAGTTTATAATTCATAGATATTACTAACTGAAGTTATAGTTTCTTTTGTAAATGTATAATTAATATAAGTATTTTATAATTATTAATGAATAAATACTATGATAAACATATAAACTTGTGTATTTATTTAACTTTAATTACGCGATTTGAAACTTTATCGGATATCACGATATGCTAAAACAACGAATGTGCCTAAAACAATTCAAAATTATATAATTTTTAAAATATTTGTTACTGATTACATAAATAAAACTATTTTTATTAAAATAGTACAAAAACAAGTTATCAGAATAGATAAACCAATTTTATATGTTTAATGAAATATTAAAACTTAATTTTCGCGAATATACCAATTTGACAGAAATAATACATTCGTGGGTTTGGCATTTTACTAACGATATGTCACCCTTTGGTATTGTGTCAATCTCGTGCCCTTCTTCAGAGACGTACTTTACTCTAGTGAATTATTACATAATTTTGCTGACTGGCTACTTAGAATGAATCAATTTACTTCAATATTAGTTATTTACCTAACAATCATATATGTCACGCTTTGGTAATGTGTCAATCTCGTGCTCTTCTTCAGAGAGGTACTTTACTCTAGTGAATTTATCACAAAATTTTACTGACTGGCTATTAAGAATGAATCGATTTGCTTCAAAATTAGTAATTTAACTAAAAATAATATATGTCACCCTTTGGTAACGTGTCAATCTCGTGCTCTCCTTCAGAGAGGTACTTTACTCTAGTGAATTATCACAAAATTTTGCTGACTGGTTATTTAGAATGAATCAATTTACTTCAATATTAGTAATTTATCTAATAATAATATATATGTCACCCTATGGTAACATATTAATCTTACAAGAAAACAGAAAAATTGTAAAGGGATGAAGGGGAAATAAAAATTTAATTTTTACCTCCCGCTAAAAATCGCATATAGAGATTTTAGTATATAAGCACGTTTTGATGTCCCCAGAATCCGATTTTACAATGATGTCTGTACTGTAGGTATATATATATATATATATATATATATATATATATATATATATATATATGTGTGTGTGTGTGTGTGTGTGTGTGTATGTTTGTGTGTGTGTGTGTGTGTGTCCGTGTGGATCGTGTGTACACGATTACTCGAATATTATCAATCAGAAAAATTTGAAATTTTGTGTACCCATTCTTGAGTAATGTGGGAAGAGCTCATTAGTTTTTGGTGTATATCGGATAACCGGAAGTATGATTTAAAAGAGCTTTTAACACTTTTTCTTGAAAAAAATTAATTGATTATAACGGTTAGCAACTTTTACTAATAAAAATTGGATATTATGGTGCAATCTTCCATTCTACGATAATAACATTTAGTAGGTAATTTGAAATAACTTTAAATATTAAATTATAATACAATTTACTTTTGTACATCAAGCTTGCCTATGCGTGAAACAATAACATATTTTAATAACAATTTTGATATATTTACACAAATGTCACTGTCAGGCAGCAATTTCATTAAAATTAATAATGAAACCATGTTAGGAAAATTGTATTGAGTGTACTGAAATGAAGGTTAGTAAAAATAATATATTTTCCATCATACATAAATATCAAAGTGTAATTATATTAGTTTATACCTACACATTAACAAAATGGATCATGTAAAGCAGTAGATTTATGCAAAAGAACTTATAGTTCAGTCAATAGAGGTTTTTACCCTACAAAAGGTGGGGAAAAAACGATTTTAGCATATGTTGTTTGGGTCGAGTCGGAGATGAAAGATTCAAATTTGTGACCTTGGGGAGGCTCGGCGTGAGCCGCCATCTTGGATCAAAGGTGCAAAAATGAGTTTTTGCTATTATCTCAAAAACAGTGGTCCGTATCAAAATTTTACAATAATACGAAATTAAAGCGTTCTTGCATTTTTTACCTAGGATGAATTCTCAAAGAGTTATGTTCAAAAATAGGTAACCAGAACAACAATTTATGAAAGAACATTTAATCACTCAAAATATACACAATATTAACTTTTTATTACTTAGTGTAATATATTTTGTTATTTGTAACAGTTTACATTTGTCGTGGAATCAAAAGAAGTAAATTTTCAATGCTTTTTAAATAATTTTTGTCAATTCTTTTCCACAAATTCATCAACCACTCTAACCCGGTTAAAGATACGATACCCCGGTTTAAAAATTTTAATTCAGTAGGGAATTCTCTTTCATATCATGTGAAACGATTTTTGCTCCGATAAGCGGTTAACGAATTATTAACAATTTAAACTTATATGAAATTTTTCTAAAATCTGAAACATCTGCAAATCGGCTTAGTTATCATTTTTTCTTCAGAAATTTCGACACGTATTAAATGCATAATAATGTTTATCTGTAATCGACACGTTACCAAAGGGTGGCATATATTATTTTTAGGTAAATTACTAATTTTGAAGCAAATCGATTCATTCTAAATAGCCAGTCAGCAAAATTTTGTTATAATTCACTAGAGTAAAGTACCTCTCTGAAGGAGAGCACAAGATTGACACGTTACCAAAGGGTGGCATATATTATTTTTAGGTAAATTACTAATTTTGAAGCAAATCGATTCATTCTAAATTGCCAGTCAGCAAAATTTTGTTATAATTCACTAGAGTAAAGTACGTCTCTGAAGGAGAGCACAAGATTGACATGTTACCAAAGGGTGGCATATATTATTTTTAGGTAAATTACTAATTTTGAAGCAAATCGATTCATTCTAAATAGCCAGTCAGCAAAATTTTGTGATAATTCTCTAGAGTAAAGTACCTCTCTGAAGGAGAGCACGAGATTGACACGTTACCAAAGGGTGACATATATTATTTATTAGGGAAATTACTAATATTGAAGTAAATTAATTCATTCTAAATAGCCAGTCAGCAAAATTTTGTTATAATTCACTAGAGTAAAGTACCTCTTTGAAGGTGAGCTCAAGATTGATACGTAACCAAAAGATGACGTATGTTACTCTAAGTTAGATTACTAAATATAAATACAACCCGTAAATCTGAAATAGCCAGTCAGTAACTTTTTTTGCTGGTCAGCAAATTAGTCACCACCCGTTAATCTCATATTATTTCATTTATCGGAATTTTATATCGTTCGGAAATTTCTTTAATCTTTTTCATACTTACCTAAATTATAATCCTCCACACCTGTGTAGAATTTGCTAAAAGTTATCGGTAAAATTTTCTTTGCATCGTTAATAGGTTAATTATATTTCAAAGAAAATTTATAATACAAGAATGTTTGATTCTGTTTTGTGTGCAATCATATTTAAAACATTTATTTTTAATGAAATAATGTATTAGTTAGCTTTAACTACAAATATATTAATTATAAGCATTTTTCAAACATTTTTCTTCCGATAGAAATTTCAATACTCTAACTGCCGACCGCCAGAATACAAGATAAATTCTATTGGCTGACAAAATACCCTCCCGCCGCGTGCTCACCTGCGCCAGTATTAGGGCAAACAATTCTGTAGCATTGAAAATACACAAAACACGTCTCAGCTTTTTACTTATTATGGCTGTATTTGTCTTTTATTTGTAATAAAATTTAAATCCCCGCTCTTAGAAAATATGAAATTAGGTTCGTTACGTTTTAAAATTTTAAAATATATATTCTTTATTCGAAAAATTAACTTCAAAATTAACCAAAAATCAACAACTTTAGAGCTTTGCCACAGATATAAGAATAATGATATTGATAAAATAAAACGTTACAGACATAATATGTAGTTTTCTTTAATAATTACAATAACAATAAGTTACAAATTCGTAACAGATTTTGCATAATTAGCAGAATGTTAGAGTCTCTTTTCGTTCATTTCGGAGAGAGTAGACGATCCCCTTAACCTAAAATCTAATTATATATGTAATTTGATTTAATTTTTCAGTCTATTTCTTTTAGCAGATTTATTTATAATTTCTGCTATTTCATCATTGGAAGGTTACTTATAAAGACACCTTTCAAGTCACTTGATAATAAAAGCTTCATCGTGAAAATATTTTGAAATTTTACATCCAAACACTGCAGGTATTTAGTTTCAGCACTAGCGAAATCTCGGTTCCCCTAGGGGGATAGTGTTTTATGATAGTTTTGCGTACGTCCAATCCGTCTAGTCATAATTTAAACTCAAAGTGCTAACGCCAACAGTCTTCTTGGATACAAAAAACGACTTATCTTTATGCAAAAACCAAAGCCAAACATATGTGCTTGAGAGTCGTTAACATGACCTTTCATTCGATACCAAACACGACATGAATCCGACAACTTTATGCATAAAAGAAAAGCCGATAGTGATTTATGATAGTTTACATGCATTCCTAAATTATAATATTTTCACATTTTATAACAAGTGCTAACGCCGCTGTCATCGATCTCCAAATATAAATTTGTCTGGAGGTTGTAAGGTACAAAAAAATAACTATCAAGTTACGTTGTTACTGAAAATAAGTATTATTATTTTAATATTAATATAAAATACGAAAAAATAGTTTACGGTGAGTCAGAAAAGTGATTTTACTGTACTCGTATGGCATTTAAGTATCTACTCGCTGTCACTCGTCTGCTAAACATTCAATTTTCTTCACTTAGAACGTAATATACTATTTTACAAATAGTGAAACAGGCTCATTGAGAGCCGAGCTCTCCCTAGGGGGATAGTGTTTTATGATAGTCTATACGTCTTTCCAATCCGTCTAGGCACACTTGAAACTCAAAGTGCTAACGCTAACTGTATTTTCGGATACACAAACGACTTATCTTTATGCATAAAACAAAAACCGATCGAGCTGTCAAATTTTTGACATTTCTACATGGCAGCCCTTAACGATACCTTTCATTTGATACCAAACTCGACATGGTTCTGACAACTTTATGCAAAAAACAAATGCCGACCAAGCTGTCAAAATTTTGACATTTCTGCGTGGTAGTTCTTGACGATCCTTCTCATTTAACACCAAACTCGACATGGTTCTGACATGTTTTTGCAAAAAACAAAAGCCGATCGAGCTGTCAAAATTTTGACATTTCTGCATGTTAGCCTTTGACGATACCTCTCATTTGATACCAAACACGGCATAGTTCTGACAACTTTATGCAAAAAACAAAATCCGATATTGTCGTTTTTTTAAGTATTATTGGTTGGCAACATGTCTTATTTTACTTTATAAATATTAACATTATTGATATTATTGTACGAACTTCACATTAATGCAGTTATGACAAGTTTGGCAGTACTTTTTTGTATAGTTATATTCCATATTTAGTATATATTCATTGGCAATACGGTAGTTAAAGTACGACATTCACATTAATGCATTTAGGAAAATTTGTTATTTACTTTGTTACTTATGGCAAGTTTGGCAACACTTACTCGTCTAATTATATTTAAAATTTACTATATTCTTATTGGTAGTATGGAAATTATTAATGGACTAACTTCACAATAATACAGTTAGGAATATTTGTTTGTCACTTAGTTACTTATGTTATGTTTGGTAACACTTGTGTACCGACTTCACATTAGTCTTGTTAGGAATGTTACTTATGGCAAGTTTGGCAACACTTATTCGTCTAGTTATATTTAAAGTTTACTATATTTTTATTGGTAGTATGGAAATTATTAATGGACTAACTTCACAGTAATACAGTTAGGAATATTTGTTTGTCATTTAGTTACTTATGTAATGTTTGATAACACTTGTGTACCGACCGCATTGATCCTGTTAGGAATATTTATTTTTTACTTACTTATACCATGTTTGGCAACACTTTCGAAATGCACCCGAAACACGCACACGAACCTTCAAAAATTATAATTTTTAAATATAGTGTTTTAGGTAAAGAACTGTTTAGATGTAATTCAACAGTGAATTTCTGTAACTTATCTACAATGATTAGTGTTAAGTGTTCAAAATAAATTGTGTAAATAACGAAGACAGATTTGCGAAAAATTCATGAATCTCACTGGGATTTGAACCCAGGGCCTTCCGATATCTAGTCGGACACTCTACCAACTGAGCTATGAGATCTCGTGAAGTTCTTGAATTTTTCGCACGTCGCATACATCGTTGTAGACAAGTTCCATCTCCCACTTGCAGTATCGTCGACGATACTCCAAGTGGAAGATGGAAATACCAGTGAGATTCATGAATTTTTCGCAAATCTGTCTTCGTTATTTATATAATGTTTTAGGCCTTTCTAATTATTGTGAAATAATTGCCCATTGTCATAATATATGTGTATGAATTTAACTTCTTTCAAATTGACCTAATTTCGTAAATATTTCCATTTAAAAGTGCTGATTGACATGTAGGATTCAGATATCTATATTACCATCTCAAGTTCATGATTGACGTAACACATTTTTAACCAAACTACATATTTTTAAATGTCAAATAATTACAATTTCTAAAACATTAGTTTAAAGCCATTACTCATAAATGATTTATTTGTTTATTCGTACCTTTAACCAATCTGTATTTAATTTTTCGATATCTATCTCCTGCTTTTAAAGATACCATTTGCAGTTCATCTTCAACTTGTCAAATTTGATACATGTCACCAATGACTTATCTAGTGTCACAGATGACATCGGTTTTCGTCTTAAAATTTTTAACGAGGACTTCGATTCATTGCGGGATGCTTTCAAAAAGCCAGATTTCCACTTTTAATGAACAATATATATTTTTTTAATTTGTTTGCATTAGATGTCTTGTTATAAGTTATAAGTAAAATAATTATGCCACCAAACGGATATTTTTCTAGCATTTTATATTGAAATAATAACTAGAAAAGTATTGATTGCAACAAAGAATATTTTAATTATAGCTCAAGAATATTGATTACTAAGGAATCTTGTAATGAATTTTGCGAAGACTTAAATGCTTGATTTATAATTCTGAAATCTTGAGTGAGACAACTTTAATTTTCCTTTCTGTCGATTGTTAATTTCCCTGATTTACTATTAAAATTTAGTAGAAGAAAGTAAAAGATAAATCTTCTCAAACGCATAATTTTCTGGCATTGTTCTTTTGCTTACAATAATTGCAAAATTGTTGATTACAACAAAGATAATATTGATTGTTGTAATCAATGGAAATTTAAATTCCTCAGGATTCAAATGTAAAGTACATTGATCGGTAGTATTTACTCAAAATTTTAGTCACCCTGACTAACTAATTACTATGACTACCATTTAGAAATACATTGGGGTGATTAAAAAACAAATGAATTTGATACTTTAGTCAACGCTTAATCACCCCTGTTTAAGAGTAAATACTACCGGTCATTGATTTTAAACCAAAATTTAATTATTCGTACATTTCAATTATAAACTATTTAACACCTACCTTTGTTAAAATGTAGCAACATTTTTAAGTGCTTCATTAAGAGATATCTATAGTAATAGTACTAATTACCATTTCAATGGAACAATTAATTATAAAATACAACAATTATTTTCTATGTAAACCATTTGAAACTCGCAAAACCATTTAAATGATTTATTACAAAACTAACCTCACTTTACGTTACCTTTGTTAAATTTTATTCATAAAATAGGGTTTATAATTTCGCAATTTAACACATTATTGTCACTCACATATTCAAATGTATTGTTTCAAATAGTTAGTTTTTATTATTTGCAGCAGAGAAGTACACAAAATAATGATAAAAAAAATTGTAACATAAATTGTGCTATATTGTAAAATATCTTGGATAAAGATACAAATATCTTATTTCTGACTTGAAAATTGAATATCCCACACTGCATTTACGTCGTATACAAATTTTTATTAATAACTATGGAATGATTTACAAATTATTTAAACTTTACGTTTACCGCATAATTGCGAATTACTTTGCCAGTAACCAACCCTTCAATATCCGACATTTGTGACATTTTGCTATGTAGGCTATTTTTTTCATTTCTTCTTACTCATACTTCCTTAACGATTAGAAATATCTTCAAAATATGAACAAAATTGGATTTCTGGGCTTTTAAAATATAAATACACTCATCTCCGTTACTCAAAATTAATTAATGTAAGAGGTTAAATCGATTTCCTGAACCTAAAAAAAAATTTTCATTTTAAATAAATTGATTTTAAATACTTCCAACGTAACTAATTCATTTTTCATGCCTGTATGTCTTTAAAATAATATTAAATACATTCTATTTCTTTTCATTTCAAAAAATTTACATTCATAGGTTAATATTTTGACAAGTGTCAAATATGACGTTTCCAAGTGTCTGAAATCCACGTGAACCACGGAAATAAACCATCAAAAATTATAATTTTTTTAGTCCCTTTTAGCTATTGCGGAATAATTGCCCATTGTCATAGTTTATGCTTATGAATTTAACTTCTTTCAAATTGTCATCTTTTCATAAATATTTCGATATAAAGTTCTGAATGACATGTCAAACATTCAAAGGTTAATATTTTGACACATGTCAAATATGACGTCTCACAGTGTTCAAGCTACGGACATGAATCATCAAAAATTATAATTTTTAAATATAATGATTTAGGCCCTTTTAGCTATTGTGGAATAATTGCTCATTGTTATAGTTTATATTTTTGAATTTAACTTGTTACAGATTGACATATTTTTATAAATATTTCAATTTAAAAGTTCTGTTTGACATGTCAAAAGAACGTTCTTCGTCTTAAAATTTTCAATAAAGACTAAGATTTTTGGTGTCAAATTGTTTCAAAGTACCAAATATCCACTTATAATATTTTTTTACTCGAAAACTATCCATCCTACAGAAAAATTGCTCATAACAAGGGCACACCGCACTATTATGTCTTACAAATTGGTAAAAGTTTCATCAAAATCTGTCCACTCGTTTAAGCTGTAGAGGTGTTCATAGCTTTCCCGATGCTCGTGATGAATTCAAATATAGATAGTGAAACAACCCTTTTAGTATACAGACTAGCGTAAACTCGGCTACGCCGAGTATACCCTAGGGCTCCGCCGATAGTGTTTTATAATAGTTTTACGTAAGCCAATCCGTCTAGGAACAATTTAAACGTAAAGTGCTACGCTGAGTCTTTCAAAATATTTTTTCTCACCCACCCAACCAGCCCACGCAACCTGCCCACCCAAACTGCTCACGCAATATGCCCACCCAAACTGCCCACGCAACCTGCCCACCCAAAATGACTAAGCAAAAAACAAAAGCCGATCGAGCTGTCAAGTTTTTGACATTTCTGCAAGACAGTCCTCGACGATACCTCTCATTGGATACCAAACACGACATGGTTCTAACAACTTTAAGAAAAAAATATGCAAATTGATTGCTACATTAATAAACAATACAAAAATTATCATTTATTTAAATAATTCAGGGGAACAGGGTACAAAATAACAAAAACTTTGAAGATTTATATCTTAATAGATATTATTGGCAAATAATTATCTTGAAACGGATACGGACAAAATAAATCATACGCAAAACGATTGCTACATTAATAAACACTACAAAAAATATCATTTATTTAAATAATTCAGGGGAACAGGGTACAAAATAACAAAAATTTGAAGAGTTATATCTTAATAGATATTATTAGCAAATAGTTATCCTGAAAAGGATACGGACAAAATAAATCATACGCAAAATGATTGCTACATTAATAAACAATACAAAAATTATCATTTATTTAAATAATTCAGGGGAACAGGGTACAAAATAACAAAAACTTTGAAGATTTATATCTTAATAGATATTATTGGCAAATAGTTATCCTGGAAAGGATACGGACAAAATAAATCATACGCAAAATGATTGTTACATTAATTAACAACACAAAAAATATCATTTATTTAAATAACTCAGGGAACAGGGTACAAAATAACAAAAATTTGAAGAGTTATATCTTAATAGATATTATTAGCAAATAGTTATCCTGAAAAGGATACGGACAAAATAAATCATACGCAAAATGAATGCTATATTAATAAACAATACAAAAAATATCATTTATTTAAATAATTCGGGGGAACAGGGTACAATATAACAAATAATTTGATGATTTATATCTTAATAGATATTATTGGCAAATAATTATCCTGAAAAGAATACGCACAAAATAAGTCTTACGCAAAATGATTGCTACTTTAATAAACAATACAAAAATTATCATTTATTTAAAAAAATTAGGGGAACAGGATACAAAATAACAAAAAATTTGAAGATTTATATCTTAATAGATATTATTGGCAAATAGTTATCCTGAAAAGGATACGGACTAAATAATTCATACACAAAATGATTGCTACAATAATAAACAATACAAAATATATCATTTATTTAAATAATTCAGGGGAACTGGGTACAATATAACAAATAATTTGAAGATTTATATCTTAATAGATATTATTGGCAAATAATTATCCTGAAACGGATACAGACAAAATAAATCATACGCAAAACGATTGCTACATTAATAAACACTACAAAAAATATCATTTATTTAAATAATTCAGGGGAACAGGGTACAAAATAACAAAAGAATTGAAGATTTATATCTTAATAGATATTATTGGCAAATAGTTATCCTGGAAAGGATACGGACAAAATAAATCATACGCAAAATGATTCCTACATTAATAAACAATATAAAAAATATCATTTATTTAAATAATTCAGGGGAACAGGGTACAAAATAACAAAAACTTTATAAATTTATATCATGACAGATATTATTGGCAACTAGTTATCCTGAAAAGGATACGGACAAAATAAATCATACGCAAAATGATTGCTACATTAATAGACACTACAAAAAATATCATTTATTTAAATTATTGAGGGGAACAGGGTACAATATAATAAAAAATTTGAAGATTTATATCTTAATAGGTATTATTGGCAAATAGTTATCCTGGAAAGGATACGGACAAAATATATCATACGTAAAATGATTGCTACAGTAGTAAACAATACTAAAAATCATTTATTTATATAATTCAGAGGAAGAGGGTACAAAATAACAAAAAAATTTAAAATTTATATCTTAATAGATATTATTAGCAAATAGTTATCCTGGAAAGGATACGGAAAAAATAAATTATACGCAGAATGATTGCTACATTAGTAAACAATACAAAAAATATCATTTATTTAAATAATTCAGGGGAACAGGGTACAAAATAACAAAAAAATTGAAGATTTATATCTTAATAGATATTATTAGCAAATAGTTATCCTGGAAAGGATACGGACAAAATAAATCATACGTGAAATGATTGCTACATTAGTAAACAATACAAAAAATATCATTTATTTAAATAATTCAGGGGAACAGGGTACAAAATAACAAAAACTTTGAAAATTTATGTCATGAGAGATATTATTGGCAACTAGTTATCCTGAAAAGGATACGGACAAAATATATCATACGCAAAATGATTGCTACATTAATAAACAATACAAAAAATATCATTTAATTGAATAATTCAGGGGAACAGGGTACAATATAATAAAAAATTTGAAGATTTATATCTTAATAGATATTATTAGCAAATAGTTATCCTGGAAAGGATACGGACAAAATAAATCATACGTAAAATGATTGCTACATTAATAAACAATATAAAAAATATCATTTATTTAAATAATTCAGGGGAACAGGATAAAAAATAACAACAACTTTGAAAATTTATGTCATGAGAGATATTATTGGCAAATAGTTATCCTGGAAAGGATGCGGACAAAATATATCATATGCAAAATGATTATTACAATAATAAACAATACAAAAAATGTCATTTATTTAAATAACTCAGTGGAACAAGGTACAAAATAACAAAAACTTTGAAAATTTATGTCATGAGAGATATTATTGGCAACTAGTTATCCTGAAAAGGATACGGACAAAATATATCATACGCAAAATGATTGCTACATTAATAAACAATACAAAAAATATCATTTAATTGAATAATTCAGGGGAACAGGGTACAATATAATAAAAAATTTGAAGATTTATATCTTAATAGATATTATTAGCAAATAGTTATCCTGGAAAGGATACGGACAAAATAAATCATACGCAAAATGATTGCTACATTAATAAACAATATAAAAAATATCATTTATTTAAATAATTCAGGGGAACAGGATAAAAAATAACAACTTTGAAAATTTATGTCATGAGAGATATTATTGGCAAATAGTTATCCTGGAAAGGATACGGACAAAATATATCATATGCAAAATGATTATTACATTAATAAACAATACAAAAAATGTCATTTATTTAAATAACTCAGGGGAACAAGGTACAAAATAACAAAAACTTTGAAAATTTATACCTTAATAGATATTTTTGATACGTGATATCGATCGTGAACTGTCGTATCGTTCCTTCTACTAATCCCTCTGCTACTAAACTGTTTTGGGGCTCTCCCTACTGCCCGCCAAGACTAGCCCCTCTTCTTTGGCGCACTTTAGTTTTCCGATTTCGTTTGACATTTCTTCTTCTCTGGACACATAGCGATTATGTGTCGTCTTTATGACAAAAGAAACAGATTACTTTTCTTGGACTTCTTCTTATTTCTTGAATTTGACAAATATCAATATTTTCTTCTCCAGTCAATCCATAAATTTTGTTCGGGTTTGAAACGCTTTACGCACGCTTTCATAATTCAGTGCCACTCCAACCGCTTCTCAGTATTTGGTTTTACTTGCCACTTTTACAGCAGCAGCCATTTCTATGTTATCCAACTCCTGAATAAACCCTTGAATTAACATTGAATGCAGTGCTTCATCTGGAAGACATCCATATGCTGATCATCCAAGTTTTTCTATATCTGCTGCATATTCTTGTAAAGGCTCCCTCAATCGGCTAAATGGTACATTTTTCGGTAGAAGCAAGTTTAGCTAAATCATTTTATTTTAGCCTCAGGAATCTGTGGTTAAGCCATGTCCCCCTATTTAAGAGACACCTGTATATAAATACAGGTGTATCAGGACTAGTGTAAAAAAAATTAATAGCATATTTCTGACATCATTTTGAGTAAAAAATGTCATATGAAGGTATGTCCGAAAACTTCTCATTACAGAGTACAGGCCTTTAAAAGTGCACTTCATCAAGCACATTTTTATTAATAACTCTGATACTAGTTGCACTAAAATTGTGAAACTTTTCAGGATAACTATTTGCTAATAATATCTATTAAGATATAAATCTTCAATTTTTTTGTTATATTGTACCCTGTTCCCTTGAATTATTTAAATAAATGATATTTTTTGTATTGTTTATTGTTGTAGCAATCATTTTACGTATGATTTATTTTGTCCGTATCCTTTCCAGGATAACTATTTGTCAATAATATCTATTAAGATATAAATCTTCAAATTATTTGTTATATTGTACCCTGTTCCCCTGAATTATTTAAATAAAAGATATTTTTTTATTGTTTATTAATGTAGCAATCATTTTGTGTATGATATATTTTGTCCGTATCCTTTTCAGGATAACTAGTTGCCAATAATATCTCTCATGACAAATTATCAAAGTTGTTGTTATTTTTTACCCTGTTCCCCTGAATTATTTAAATAAATGATATTTTTTATATTATTTATTAATGTAGCAATCATTTTGCGTATGATTTATTTTGTCCGTATCCTTTTCAGGATAACTAGTTGCCAATAATATCTGTCATGATATAAATATTTAAAGTTTTTCTTATTTTGTACCCTGTTCCCCTGAATTATTTAAATAAATGATATTTTTTGTATTGTTTATTGTTGTAGCAATCATTTTACGTATGATTTATTTTGTCCGTATCCTTTCCAGGATAACTATTTGCCAATAATATCTATTAAGATATAAATATTCCAATTTTTTGTTATATTGTACCCTGTTCCCCTGAATTATTTAAATAAATGATAATTTTTGTATTGTATATTAATGTAGCAATCATTTTGCGTATGATTTATTTTATCCGTATCCTTTCCAGGATAACTATTTGCCAATAATATCTATGAAGATATAAATCTTCAAATTATTTGTTATATTGTACCCTGTTCCCCTGAATTATTTAAATAAATGATAATTTTTGTATTGTTTATTAATGTAGCAATAATTTTGCGTATGATTTATTTTGTCCGTATCCTTTTCAGGATAATTATTTGCCAATAATATCTTTTAAGATATAAATCTTCAAATTATTTGTTATATTGTACCCTGCTCCCCTGAATTATTTAAATAAATGATATTTTTTATATTGTCTATTAATGTAGCAATCATTTTACGCATGATTTATTTTGTCCGTATCCTTTCCAGGATAACTATTTGCCAATAATATCTATTAAGATATAAATATTCCAATTTTTTGTTATATTGTACCCTGTTCCCCTGAATTATTTAAATAAATGATAATTTTTGTATTGTTTATTAATGTAGCAATCATTTTGCGTATGATTTATTTTGTCCGTATCCTTTTCAGGATAACTATATGCCAACAATATCTATTAAGGTATAAATCTTCAATTTTTTTGTTATTTTGTACCCTGCTCCCCTGAAATATTTAAATAAATGATATATTTTGTATTGTTTATTAATGTAGCAATCATTATGCGTATGATTTATTTTGTCCGTATCCTTTCCAGGATAACTATTTGCCAATAATATCTATTAAGATATAAAATTTCAAAGTTTTTGTTATTTTGTACCCTGTTCCCCTCAATTATTTAAATAAATGATATTTTTTGTATTGTTTATTAATGTAGCAATCATTTTGCGTATGATTTATTTTGTCCGTATCCTTTCCAGGATAAGTATTTGCTAATAATATCTATTAAGATATAAATCTTCAAATTTTTTGTTATATTGTACCCTGTTCCCATGAATTATTTAAATAAATGACATATTTTGTATTGTTTATTGTTGTAGCTATCATTTTACGTATGATTTATTTTGTCCGTGTTCTTTCCAGGATAACTATTTGCTAATAATATCTATTAAGGTATAAATCTTCAAATTTTTTTATTTTGTACCTTGTTCCCCTGAATTATTTAAATAAATGATATTTTTTGTATTGTTTATTAATGTAGCAATCATTTTGCGTATAATATATATATATATATGTCCATGCAATTGGTAGTACAAAGCTCACTGATATATACTGAGTTTCTCCAACATTATGTAAAGAAGTGGCGAGCGATTTAGAACAAGCTCGTTCGCACCTTACAAACTTGAACAAACATAAAAGGTCGAATTTCCGATTTGAGACGCCAAATATTTTTATATCTTTTGTGAAAATGAATTCTACCGATTCAATTGAATTTCACTTGTTTATTTTGCACATCCCGAATTTTATTCTACATTCTTTTTAAATCAATAAAGGATATGAAGAGTGCTTTACCAGGAAAGCAAATTTCATAGAATGCGGGTTCTTTGAAACAGACTTTATTTTATAACAATAATTTAATATTGCCTTCAATAATACAATTATTATCACTACTAGTACATATCCATATATGTATATCTATTTTATTTTATACTTTTATGTAACTGCTTTTCTAAATGTTTGAGATTCTTCAAATTCAGTTACGAGATTGGCGGTATTTCTGATGCGTATATGTAATATATGTATGTATAGTTTTAAATATTTAACACGTTAACTGCGGAGCACAAATAAGGAAGTATTGCGTTACTAACGTTACATATCGCCGGCGATATGTAACTTGTTTTTACTGTGGTACGATACATATCTCCGGGGATATGTACTAGGTGTTGACTTTAGTTCACCTTGTGTACAGATAAGTAACTTTTTGCCCGTTTTCCAGTATCTATCTTTTAGATTGGTATCTTAACTTATTTAGGCTCTAACCGTACATACCTGCGGAGACTAGCATTGCAAATATTTAATTATAATTGTACACATGGGAGATTAAGTTAAGAATTGGAATCGTATTATTTAACAGAAATATTATTACATATACTAGTAATAACAATATCTAAAAACAAAGTAAATTTACATTATTTTTTCACTTCATTTTCAGCGAAGTGTTTTTTACAAATTCAATATTTTTTTGATGACTCTTACAGTCTTATAAAAAGCAAACTATAATAATGTACATTGCACGGGGTTTAGACTGACAATGAAAAGAAACAAAACGTATGTTATTATAAAAAGTTCATGCAAGTTTTTACAAACCCCCGGCGACATGTACCGACCAGAAAAAATAAAGAATTAATTGTGTGCGTTGCATATCGCGCGAGATATGTACTATATTATTATAATCTAATGATTCTGAAGAAAAGGGCATTTAAAGTGCTACAAGAATCGTTAAAATCTGTCCCCAAATAAAAATTATACACTCTCCGCACCTGAAGAATGAAAAGACGAAATTCGCTTACGCATGATGTCACCATCTGGTTACATATATGCAATATGTATCACAGTTAAGGTGTTAATAATAAAATGAGAAATATTAAAAATACATCCCAGAAAAGCCTTCAGTAATGTAAATGAATTTTTCACATCAATTACATACACTTTAATTTCTCAACTGGTTTCCATAGAGTTATTTGAGCTACTAGATACATTACAACGGATAATTTTTTATCTCTGTATCGGATAGAGAATTTTATATTCTTTAATATGTGTGAAAATATAAATTTCCAAATAATAATATTTAGAAGATTATTTTTAGAAACTACTATTTCTGGTTGTCCAATTGTTACCAAAACCTTTTCAGCTCTTTCTGTTAATGTCCGATTAAGGAATACGTAGTTAAATTGGTTTTTTGTCTTACAGAATTCGAGAAACCGTCCGTGCAACATCACACATGCATACACACACACATAGGTATATATATCCACAAACACGTGCGCGCACACACACACACACACACACACCACACGTACACACACATACATACACACACATTATTGTGATAATGTAAAAATCCGATTTTAGTGACCTGAAATCGTGTTTGTTCACTAAAATCTGGATTTGCGATTTTTAGCATGAATCCAATACCTTTCTTAGCGAGAGGTAAAAATGAGAACCGCAAGACTGGAATTTCTTTGCTGGGAATTTAGTAATAAGTATTAATAATTTTGTACTACATATTTATTTGAAAAGTAATTTTCGTGGATCTTATGCACAGTGGTTTATCACGGCTTCCGTGAAAGAATCTCCCATACTATTTACAAGTTTTCTGTGTACACCGAGAATGCAAAGCTCGTTTGGTCTGTCTTCAGTCATTGTTGACCTCAGCCAGGTTTTTACGGGTCTGAGAATACTAAATGATCTTTCGATGGTAGCTGTAGAATAAAGCATTGCCAATAAATTTCCTAGGTCTGTTTAACGTTTGTATAGAAAGTTTCTGCTTGTTAGATCTGTTATCTCCAAAGTTTCAAGATTCTCCTCTTTGTTTGTCTCAAAAATCCGACACAGCTCTGTTTCTGACGCAATCTAATTCATAAAATTTAACTTCTTCCATACGAATTTTTAAATCGGGGGCTGTATTTTTTGCTATCTGAGCAGGGTGTATCAACGACAGAGAAAACGCCGGCGATTGATCTTGGCTAAACCTCGCTAAACCATCCCTGAAATTTATATTATGCACGAGGTTTTATTGAGGCGCAGCTCAGGATTATACTACTCGACCAGTCGCGAATACTCCCGCATTATATATATATATATATATATATATATATATATATATATATGTCGCAGAGCGTAAGAAATATGAAACGTCAAGTGCCGACTATCAGCTATTGGGTCATTGTTTATTGTTTTGCTTAGTCGGCATTTGGGTGAAATCGGGAGAGAGGAAAAGGGACTCCTATGGTGGTCCGGACGGGCAGATAGAGCCGAGCGTTCATCCCGAGATTACCTACGTTTCTTAGTTTCTTATTTAATTACAATTTTGAACAATTAATAGTAATCAGTGTTAAGTGTAATCGTTAATATTATATTTTGTAGTTTTGATTATTAATGTGTTTAATTAGTGTATTTTGAAAAGTTGACATAACACGAGTCACGAGCGAAAGTAAAGTAAATATTGAAAAGGCGGAGAGGCCATCCCCGACATCAGAAGTGGAATACGCATCCGCACCATCTCGTAACAATATTAACGACCAATGGCGATCACTTCTTGAACTGCAAAACAGGAACTTCCTGGCATTGATACAAACAATGAAAACAGGAAACGAAATTGTTGACATAACACTACCAGAATTCAATCTCGAAAAGGTAAAAGCTGATGTACGTTTTTGGGGTAGTAGCAGCACCGCAGTGTCAACAGAAAGGCGTGTAGATCTGTGCCAAATCAGCGCATATTAAGACATGTTGCATCATTATGGTGAGAATTTTCCATTTTATTATGCTTCGGGAGCAGAATGTTCTCTTATGAAAGAGTCAATATCTTTTAAATTTCATGGAAAACGATTTAATAACGTAATTACTCTAACTGGCATTGGCCAAACGAGTGTAATTATTACTTTACAAATTTTGTCTGTTGTCAAAATTGATGACGTCACCTTTAATATTTTATTTCACGTTTTGCCTGATGATTGTTTACGAAACAATATTATGATTGGACTTGAGGTTTTGAGTCAAGGCTTGGCTCTTGGCTGTGTTTATGAGTTCTGATAAGTTAAGCTTGTCTAAAGTAAATATTGTAGACGTATGCACTTTAGAGGATTAAGCAGCTACCGACTTTGAAAATATACAAAATGATGTTTCATCAGAATTGAAACCGAAATTGCTTTCGATATTAAATAATTTCAAAAAAATTATTTTATTCATGGTATATCTAGCAGTTATGTTAACACTGATTCAATGTAATGTAAATAAGCCTTAAAGACCCAAATAAAATTGTTTGCCGACGTCCGTATAGATTGTTCCGTTGAAAGAAACATTGTCCGTGATATAATCGATGAGTTTTTACGTGCAAATATAATTCGACCCAGTTGTTATCCTTTTGCAAGTCCTATACTACTTGTTAAAAAGAAAAATGGTACTGATCGTATGTGTGTAGAGTATCGCGAATTAAATGATGATACTATACCTGTCATTACTTTACAATTTTGTATATGGTTAGCGGCTTTCCCGTTCACCCGAATCTATTGAAGAAACTGCATTTGTTACACCTGATGGTCAGTATGAGTACTTGACTATGCCTTTTGATTTACAGAATGCGCCGTCAGTGTTTCAGCTCGCAGTCATTAAAACGTTAGGAAAGCTTGCACATTCATTCATTTGTAGTTGTTTATATGGACGACATTCTCATCATGGCTAGTAATATTGAAGGAGCTTTAGAGAGATTCGAAATTGTTTTAAAAAAAAATATTAACTGAGACTGGATTTACGTTTAATAACGATAAATGTTCATTTTTGAAACAGAAAGTAGAGTATCTCGGGTTTGAAGTTAGGGTTGGATAAATTAGGCAGAATTCAAAGAAAATAGAAGACTTGCCTAAAACTACGACGAAGTTGCGTCAGTTTGTAGGCTTAGCTCCATATTTCCGTCAGTTTGTTCTTAAATTTTCAAAAAAATATGGCTCCGGTTTACCTTTATTAACAATACGCACAAATTATGCATCTTGATTGGGAAAAGACTCTAGGCAAAAGTTTTCAAATTTTATTGGTTTGAGAATACCTATGACAAAATATGTTAGGAAATTAGTCGATAATTGTAATACGTGTAAGTAAGATATCGAAATATCATTCAAGCAAAATTCAAGTTGAATTGAATCCGATACCAAAAGTAGCAATTCCATGGTATACTGTACACATCGATGCAACAGAAAAATTAAACGATAGAGGTGATAGAAAAGAGTATGTTTTTGTTCTCATTGATGCTTTTACGAAATTTATTCTTTTGTACCATACTTTGAATATAGATACTGAAAATAATATCAAAGAATTATAATTTGGTGTAGCTTTATTTGGCAACCCGACTCGCATAATTGCTGATCAAGGTCGCTGTTTTGTCAGTAAAGAGTTTCGAGAATTTTGTGATTCACACAATATCAACTTACATTTAACATTTAACTGTTCTCGTGCTAATGGGGACTTTAAAAAGTATGCTAAGTGCAGTGGAATTAAGCAAAGATCGGTCCTGGCAAGGTGCAGTACCTGAAATCCAACTTGCTTTGAATTGTACAATTAATCGTACTGAAAAATTTAGTCCTTTAGAGCTAATGATTGGAAAGGATACAAGACCTTTAAATTTAATATTAACACACGATGCAGAACCGGAAGTAGATATGATTCACATTAGAAAACAAGCTGTAATCAACATTGGTAAGTGGGCTGAGTATGAAGGGTAAAGATTTGATGAAAGCAAAACCAAAATAATTAAATTTTCAATAGTATTAGAAATTTTTTGTTAATACAAAACGAAGAAAAAGCTTGACCCAAAGTATAAAGGGCCTTACAAAGTTGTTTATGTACTTGAAGGTAACAGATACTACTGAAAGTTTTGAATTCTAACCGTACATGCAAATATCCTCATGACAGAATGAGAATAATGCCTGAAGATCAGACTTCTTTTGAGGAAGAAAATGATTTGAGGCAATGTGAACAGGGGGATCCAAAAGGTAATTATGCTCATTGTTATTTGGTTGATTATATTGCCATTGTTGGTCGTAGGCGTAGCTCAGTAGAAATCGGTATCTCTTAAATGCAGACCGTGAGTGTGCGCTGCGCGACTGATTTTTGGCGTTACGTAAATTGTAGTCGCACTGGATGTAAGTGCTTCTTAATTTTATCACTGGATGGAAGTGGTAATGTGTGTGTGAATATTATCACTGGATGGAAGTGATAATGTGTGTCTGTGTGTGAATATTATCACTGGATGGAAGTGATAATGTGTTTTTTGTCACTGGATGGAAGTGACGATGTTTTAATTTTATCACTGGATGGAAGTGATACTGTGTTTTTTGTCACTGGATGGAAGTGACGATGTTTTAATTTGTTGCTGGATGGAAGCAACAGTAAGGAAATTGTCACTGGATGGAGGTGACAAGTAGCATGGATGGTTGACTGTGTTGTGTTATGTTATGTTTTGTTTTAGCCTGATATAATTAAAGGTCAGGTATGGCCGAGAGAAGTATAATGGCTGTGGTTTGATTTATTACAGGTGCACCACACGAGGACGTGTGAGTGGTCAGAATGGCCGTGTCGCAGAGCGTAAGAAATATGAAACGTCAAGTGCCGACTATCAGCTATTGGGTCATTGTTTATTGTTTTGCTTAGTCGGCATTTGGGTGAAATCGGGAGAGAGGAAAAGGGACTCCTATGGTGGTCCGGACGGGCAGATAGAGCCGAGCGTTCATCCCGAGATTACCTACGTTTCTTAGTTTCTTATTTAATTACAATTTTGAACAATTAATAGTAATCAGTGTTAAGTGTAATCGTTAATATTATATTTTGTACTTTTGATTATTAATGTGTTTAATTAGTGTATTTTGAAAAGTTGACATAACACGAGTCACGAGCGAAAGTAAAGTAAATATTGAAAAGGCGGAGAGGCCATCCCCGACATATATATATATATATATATATATATATATATATATATATATATATATATATAAACATAATGACATTACAAAAATCATAGTCAATAACTGTACATTTCCAAATCAGATTTGCTTTTGATTCATATTATATGAATAGTAGGTATCGGATGTTATATTTTGCAATAAATAACAATAGTGTATTTATTTATTAATCAATTATCCAGCAGGCAATGTCCAATAATAGGATAACGAAATAAAAATACACACAGCAAAAATACATCATAGATAAATAGTTATTGAAGGATTTTTTTTCTTCACGATTTTTAGTAGGCGGTAAGTAAATAAAAACAACGATCAGAGCTTACTTTAGAAATGACAACCAAAAATTTTTAATGTCGAAATAATTAAATAATTTTTCAAATTTCAAACTAATAATTTTTATACAATTTTTATGTTTTAAACTGTCATTATTATCTCCAAAGCAACAACTATAAGTAAGATTTTATTCATAAGTGAATTAAAAAGTTTTAAATCACTCTCACAAAATTTTTAACTCGTTCTATAACAAATAATACATTTAAAATAACATCAGGCACAAAGAAAACACTCACCACAAATATTTAGCAGACAGTATCAGCCATTTTCATTATTTTTCACAACACAAATGACAGACAATAAAACTTTTTAATTCGATGACTTGACATCTATCATCGACGATTGTCATGCACAGCCTACTAACTGATTAGTTTTTTATTTTGTCAAATTTAAATATTACAATGGTTTATACTATTATTTCCTCAAAATTGAATAAAATATTGTATAAACCACGTGAGCTCAGAATGTTTATTAACTCGAAGAATTTAACTCACTCGCCTTTACGGGCTCGTGAGCTAAACTTTCTTCTCATGAATAAACATTATCTTAGCCCACTTGCTGTATAAATATCTATTAAGTGCGGGTTAATTAATATGTTTTTCGTTATCTACAAATGATACTGTTACAACAATAAATTTTACGAAGCTACATTACGCCATTTTAAAAAGGCTTATATTAATAAAGCTAGAGTTTTATTTTTCTAAAAATTAGGAATAAAAAGTTTTAAATTTAATATCACACTTTAAACTTATTCGCACTGAAACTAAAACGTATAGCGAATTCAGCAACGTGTTAGCTACAAACGATAATAAATCATGTTGTGTTACATTTACTTTAGTGAAAAGTTATATATGACTAGAAACATATTTTTATAGTAACAATTAATAAAAATTAAAATTTTTATAATTTAACAAGTACACATCTGTGTAAATGTCTTTTATCATTATTACTTTTAATGAACCAATATGTTCAAACAAAATAATGAAGCTGTTTATATTTTATTGAGCCTGAACATTTATTAACATCAAAGTACAAGTTTTCTATTTTACAACAAGCGGTTTGATATAAATTATAAAAATTGAGTTAACATGTTTGCGGCGGACGCTCGAGACAAAGCTTATGAATATTGCAAGAGTTTTCTAAAATAAGGATTACTCATTTCTCGCTACCGTGCGCTTGTTCTGTTCACAACTTCCTGTTTAGATATTAATGTACCTGCCTGCATACTAGACCTGCACGTTATTCTACATTTACAGGAAAAAATAAAATTTGACTAACTTTTTAAATCGCTTTGAAATTTAATAATTCTGGTAATGAATGATTTATTAAATAAACAAAAAGTAATGTGAGTAGCTGCTATTGGTAAGTATTTATAAGGTCGTAGTGATGTGGTTTTAACTTTTGTAACTAGAGTTTGAGCGAAGTTGACACGCCACACTGGTTCGACAGTAAGGTTATAGAGAGAGAATACAACCAGTAGCGACACTCTGCTGATTTTCGTTCTAAGCTCTTCGGGTTCAAGGGGGATATAATGTATTTTTTTAGACATTTGTAAATATGTAAAATATTTTAAAATTATGTACGACTCCAGGCTCATAATTGTTTGGCCGACTTCCATTTTCAAGTAAAGCCATTAATAAAGTCTCAAATATACACAAATGCTGAGATATTTTCCACTACTTTAAAATACAGACTTCAAGTTTATTCAAGTTACCCAAAGAGCAAAATTTATATAACAAAGACTGTGGTCCACCGGTCGGGTTATAATAGTTCGGCCGACATTTAATATTGGCTTATTTTGTTTTTGTTAGAATTAGCAGCTTTAATTCTAATAGGCATTGTTTCCACAAGCCTTGTATATTCTTTTGGTACAGTATTGTTATTTTCCTATATTTTTTGCAAGGTAGCTTTAAATTGAAGTACTATACACGCTAGATTGTTACGAAGTTGATTTTTTTATTGTGCCAAAATGTCTCCATAGGAAATAATTTTATACAAGAATATATTCATGTGAATACTGGTATTTCATGTTCCTGGAATAATGTTTGAATAATTTTTGCAATACTACACGGGGTATTGTTCTGCTGGACGATAAAGTCACTTTCGTCCATTTCCCAATTCGACATCGAGAATAAAAACTTCTCTTGTAGAATATCTCTGTACTTCTGCGAGTTTCTATATTAATTTATTGAAAAAAGAATTATTGCATACTATAAAGAAAAAAATTACAATTTTTTTAATACCAAACACATTACATTTCTGTTTCATATAAAGCCAGAAAATAAATTTAAAAATTTGCACAATTAAGAAAAAATATCATTAGCCGTGAAACTGACAGAAACAAAACAAAACAATTGTTGCCTTAAGACGCTCATTAATAAACGTTTTTTGCACATTATTTGTTAAATTATTATTATTTTCGTTTTATTAAGAAGACATCATGAATAATTTGTCCCATGAAAAAAATTACAAATTATTAAATGGTTTTAATTTTATTTTTCCCTTGTAGTTTTCAATTTTCCTCGTATCTTATATCTTATTACATATAGATCATCTTTAATTTGTAAATACCTATTACAATAAATAATAATTGTTTCTTAAATAAATATCCTGTTTTCTTTATTTTGTGTTATTTTGTATTAGTTCATAAATTAATAACTTTAATTTTTAATTGTTCCCTATCATGTTAGTAAAAAATTACAATGTTTTGTTACTGTCAGTTTCATGGCTAATGATATTTTTTCTCAAATGTACAAATTTTTAAATTTATTTTCTGGCTTTATATGAAACAGAAATGTAATGTATTTGGTATTAAAAAATTCGTAATTGTTTTTTTTATAATATGCACCAATTATTTTTTAATAAATAAATATAGAAACTTTTGACGTCTAAAAAACTGTTTTTCTATGTTATAGCTCTATGACCCGTTTTAAAATTTACATTCTGTATATATAAATAACATAGAACTCAGCAATATTTTGTAACAGTGTAGCAAGCAGTCATTGCGTCTCTTACGTCGTTCCCTACTTGACCTGAGTGATGGTAAAATCATACTATTCTAATAACTCTTCTTCTGAGTCTCTGGTCGCGAACCTGGGGGAACCGGTTTCGATCCCGACAGACGCCAAATATTTCCAATTTTAAAAGGCACAAAAGTGACCCCTGTGGTGCACTCTCCACGCCAGCTATGAGTGCCCGTGAGGTGACGCCTGGTAAGCGCCCACACGGTAAAATATATCGTCATCATTACCGATGTCTACATGTGTTGTAGATACTGGCACACTCAGAAATGGGTAATATGCCGTGATGATATATTTATTTATTTAAGATTTCAATTATTGCTCTATCCCATTTAGCCATTTTTCAGTTTAATACCGATCACTTACAGCAATACTTATATACACAAATGACAATTGACAGTTAAAATTTGTAGGGAATTTTAAGAAAAAGTAGCGCATGTACCAGTTTTTCTTTAAAAATTTTTCGTTAAAAGTCTATTTTGTCTCTCTTGCACTCATGTCCTTGTGTGAGAGAGAAAACTATTCAAATCACTTGAAACGGAAAAGTTCATCGTGTAACGCTTAACAAATTCTGTCAAATACTTCATTATCCTTTTGTTCAAAAATAGCTAAATAGAGACAGATATCACTAAAAATATGTCAAATTTCACAAATATAACTCATGGAAAAATAAGAACCGAGAATTCTCGAAACAGTTTTCGAGAATCAAGATCTCGGCAAGTATATCTCGTCTCGTAAAATATTTTTTACATTTCTGTCTCGTCTCGTCGAGACGAGAAATCTCGAGTACGAGACGAGACGAGAATCGAGAAATGTGTCGTCTCGACAGAATCATATTGTTCACCTTCACAAACTCCAAATTTAGCTTCCTCGCTCCAGGATGTTAAGATGTGTGTACATTCCGTGTTGCTTGTTACAAATATTTTTCGTGTTACCAGCTTAAATAATTGATATCGTTTGTTGCTATGTTACTGGAAAAGCAGGGAAGTAAAAATATAAACAAATAATCCTGTTGATATTTAGCATTTGTTTAGTACTCTTTAATATTTATCTTTAATTTTGTGCCTAATTTGTGTAATGTGTAAATAAAAATTGATTCTGATGAAGCAGCAAGGGTTGCTGCGTTGAATTCATTACTTAATCTTATTGTCTTATTGTTATTATTTTCCTCAATATCTAAATTATATATCGTCGTCAAGGGAAAATAGTAAATGTTATATACCACTTACATGTTTAGTAACTATGAATGAAATACTTATGTCACAATACAAGTAAGACGAAATATTATTATTAGAAAATCTGTTGTGGTCAGCACAACACCTCTCGCTATTTCCATATTAGGCTATATAAGTATTGTACATATTTGACATTTCTGATACACAAAAAATCACATATCTTCTTTATATATATTTTTATATTTTTTAATTCGTTTTATTCACTCTTATTCATCTAATGTTCAAGATTCTTCAAATTCATTTATGAGATTGGCGGTATTTCTGAAGGAAGGGTATATGTAATATATGTATCTATATAAATATATAATTATTAATAAAATAAGAAATATTAAATGTACTTCCCAGAAAAAGTATTCAGTAATGTCTCTGGTTTTTTGGCACTCATATTTATCTGTCAATTACAAATATTTTAATTTTTCCACTTGTTTTCAATGGGCTGCGAGATTTATTTCAAATTATTATTTTATATATTTTTTTTATATGTCTCTATCTTTAACTCCATAGAGGATATAATAAAAATTTTAAATGTATCAGATAGAGATTTTATATTCTTTAATAGTAGTAATAACAGAAATTTTTAGAAAATAATATTTAAAAGATTTTTTTAAAAAAATTATTACTTTCGATTGTCCAATTGTTACCAAAATCTAATCAGCTCTTCCCAGGAATGTCAGATTGAGAAAACAGCAGTTAAATATTTTTTAAGTCTTATATAGTATTTGAGAAACCGTGGTTCCAACATACACACACACACACACACACACACACACACACACACACACGTAAATACACACACACACGGACATCATCGTAAAAATGTTATAATCGGATTATAGGGACCTTGAAACGTGCTTATTCACTAAAATCTGGATTTGCGATTTTTAGCATGATTACAAACCTCTCTTATTAAAAATTGGAGGAGGGGTACTGGATAAATTACAGCAGACTCGTCCGCCACTTTTGGATTCTACTTCAATCATTCCGTATCAGTGTTACAGTATCGGAAGTATCCACAATGTTCCAAATTATGCAAATCATTTGCGATATGATTACACGTTTCACAAGTATATATTTTATTGCTTTATTGCTTATGAAATAACAATTTTTCTTTAACTTCAAAAATCCTTACAAACTGTTTTCTTTCTTATATTTTGATAGATGTTTTCAGAACTCATTATAAATAAAATTAAACAATATTTGGGTTTAGTTTTGTATAAATTTATTAAAATTAACAACGTTTCGTCAACAAGGTGCTGTCTTCTTCAGGTTTTTATAATAATAACAACATAAATAAATATGTAGTCAAGACTACCAGTATATAAATCATAAAGCCGGGATGTCTTTTGATTTATACAGAACTAAACCCAAATATTGTTTAATTTTGTTTTCTTTCTTCTTTTTTTAAATATAACAGTATACCAAATTATAATCATTAAATAATTAAATTAATAATCTTTTTCAAAGAAATCCGCAGATCCAAAGAAAAGGTTCGGTAGTAAAATGTAGAAGAAAAGTTTGTAGCCCTACTCAAAAAATTGATATAAATTTTAAACAATTTTACAATCGATAGCTGAGCTATCACAATTAAACATAACTCAAAACTAAGCTTGAATTATATAATCGGGCTTTTGTGCAGCGTCGCGAATAACATCTGTAATGTTTGTATTGATTTGTAATTACTTTAAATAAACATAACATCTAAATGTAATAATTAGGGTTTTATAAAGAAATATTTTTGTTTTAATGATTAATAATTCTGATTTTTATTGACTCGCTGAAATGTTGCATTCAACAGTACAATTGAAAACAGATAATAACAGAAATTTGTGCATTTTATTGACTCTTTATTCGAAGTTTTATACTCGACGCAGGCACCTTTCAACACAAGGCGAAGTATTGTCAAAAGTCAAAATATCAAAAACATTATAAAAAATGTTACAATAATTTTGAATTATGTTGTCTTAATTTTCAATAATAATATATACAATTTATTTTCAATTTATTTTTAGGATAAGTGCTTGATAATTGCATGATAAGTCTTATCTCGTAAAAGTTGATTTAGCCCATGTTTCATGTATATTGAGCAGTAATTAGAAATCTGATTAATTTGCTTGATTTTGGACACGGTGAGTTTTAATCAAGTAGCGTCTCTTTCAATTACAGTTCTTTCATTGGGCTGTGAAATTTAAACTCGGCAAATACATTCGCTAACTGAAACTGCTATTAAGTAAATACTTTAATCTGCAGGCAATCGCTGTTTCATCAAATTCTATTCGTCTTTGTAGCAGTTTCAATTACCATTACCATTAGTTTAGATTTTTCCAATAAGCTTTATTTTATTGAAAATAAACGACGTTTTGATTATTCCCTCTGTTTACACGTTTGTGTTATTGATGGGTAGAATTTGATTAAAGTTACTATATTTACATTTCTTTCATAATGAAAGCAAAGAAAATCCTACGTTATTCCTTTATTTATATTAAATAATTTATTTTTTTCACTACTAGCCTAGGAACCCACTATTATTTACCTTTATTTGACATGAGAAATTGTTTTTCACTACCGCTTGCTTGTAACCATGGTAACCTAGGTCAATAATAATTTATTATTAACCTTGGTCTATAATGCAAACTGTCACTTTTCAATCAAACTCAAGCCTCCAAGTCCAAATATTATTTAACTCATTAAACGCACGAAAGGTGTTAAGTAACTATATAATTTAAATTTGGCACTATAATTTTAAATTGACCTACGCTGCCGCCTCGCCTGGCCACTGTTCTGTTTTGGTGAAAATGTGAAATATTTGTAGATGTAGGATTGAACAAATCACTATTTTTTGTATTTGTAGGTAAATACATTTCAATAGATTTATTTAAAAATAATAATAAACTAATAAGGCTGGCTGACTGTAACAGCACAAAGTGTTTTTATTAAATAATTAAATCAAATACAAATCAAGGCCCATAAGTGAGGTTATCAAACCAGCGAAATGAGCAAAACGTCAGATAAAAACAAATGAAGGCTACTTTATTTTTGTGAATATTAACAAATAAGTAACGTTATTATTCATGTCAAAATTATTGTTATTATCAATAAAAAAAAAATTCAAAGAGAATTTATGAGCTAGTAGTGAAAAAAATAGTATATAAATCACGGTTGAGAAGATCATTATTGACCAGGCGCCTTATATCCCTCGAACTTCGCCCTCGGGTAACAATAGGCGCTGGGTCAATAATGATTATCTTCTCAATCTTGGCGTATAATATACTATTATCCAACACTGTCTTATATTATACTTGTTAGTATGGTAATTTGAAATAGATAATGTATAACATTACTCACTTCTTGAGAAAATACTTCAGAAGTCACGGAGGTATTATTACTGATTTTTGCGTTTTTTTTAATATAAACAAAAGCAAGGAAAAGATACAAGTATTGTTTAATTGTTTTTTTTTTCATTATTATAAGTCTAACATGGAGTAGAGATATAAACATACTGTATTGTGCTAACATTTTTTCTTTCCTTTATAGTGAGGACTATTTACGCCTTGCATATGAAGTTAGGCTTATTATTATTAAACTATATATTGTGAAGAATATATGGGCGAGAATATAATTCATTAGTCACGTGCCATGTTTTCTCTAGTTACATGTCTATCACAGTGATGATAAAAAAACAAAGAAATTATCACCTTATTTACATTCGTTACTAAGGGATTTGTTTTCTTTATTTACAACATTGACAGTTAATTTAAAAAAAAAAAATATCTGATGTGACCAGCACATGACCTCCCGCCAATTCCATGTTTAAAATAGCAATGAGCTTTAAGTAAAGTATCACTTCCGATTGATCGTTTGTAAACAAAATCTACTTTGTTGTTCCAATAAATAGAAAAGTTTTTAATACGAAATTTTGCATTATATTTTATTATGTTTTTCCTGAAAAATCTATGAGCAAATACCAACTTTGCGAAGTTTTGGATCATTAATATATTTTAAGGAAAAATCGTCACACACACATTATTGTCAAAATCAGCACCAACTTCCTTATGCTCTAAAACGCAATCTGTGTAAATTCTTCGCCGTACATGATCCATTTCGTAAATGTGTAGTTGCAAACTATTATTTGACACTTTGAAATCACGTTCTTATTGAGAGCTGTTTGATGTATAATGCTGCAAACATCAAACAAATCGAATTATCCTGTATATCTAATATATATGTATGATGGAAAATATATTATTTTTACAAACCTTAATTTCATTACAATTCTTCTTAACATGGTTTAATCTATACACAGGGAATTTATTTTAACATGCAACATATGGCCAATCACTTCCATGGTTACTCGCTATTGTCAAAAAATGACAGCAATGTAATATTTGTCCATTTTAAAATGCAACATACAAAATTTGTAGTTTTGTATTATCAAAACAAATTTCCAATAAATTAGCTTACATACGATTAACAAAAAAATCAAAATATGAATTTTACACATCTTAATAAACTTTAGCTTACAAAAATTCATCTTTCATGTAATAAATGTTTAAAAAAATCCCCCATTCACACTAAGGCTATATTCTAGTCGGTCGTAATATGACACCATTTGTGATGTGTTCTGGATGTATCTCCTGTGCTGCAATACTATGGGCTATCCAGGGAATCAAGCGGTTTACGTCATCGTTTAGGGATTTTTGAAATTTTCTTTATTTTTTTAAATATATTTTATTAACGGTATTTTATTGATTTTTTTTATTATTATTATGTATTTGACACCTTTAATAGAAATAATTATATCTGGATATATTATTGTTAAGTAAAATTTTGTAATTTTTTGCAAAATGACGTTTGATTATATTTTTTTAATATTGGTAATTCTGAACATGTATATTACTCAGGGATTTGTTAACTACTGGATGGAGCAAGTGTATATCGATATATGTATTTCTTGTGTACCCGGCTAGATTAAGAGAGAATACAGGAAGTGTGAGTGAGAAAACTATAGATAATTCCACTTTAGACAAGTGAATTTGATATTCATATCTGTCATATTCACATCTGTCAAATTTATGTCAAAAATTAATTGTGTTTAAGTATATTTGATCATGAAATAAGTACAAATACATCTAATGCAACGCTAAATTAGAACACCTATAAGAATATAAGTCTTTTATTTGTCAAATTATTTCTTTGAAGAAATCATAATTTTAATCATAACTTACTAATGGAACGACACAGCACCGTTCATCACATATTTTGATACACAATTTTCAACACAACACCTTCGAACCATTCTCATATATTAAAATAATTATATTTCAATAATGATATCAAGAATAACCTAAAATCTGTCAAACCTGTCAAACAAAAGATTTGACAAGTAACGGAAACAAAGACAACAAATCGGAATTATGTATGACTATCTCTGTCGATCTGGCCGGGTACATGGTAAAGATTCACTCGCTCCATCCAGTAGTTAACAAATCCCTGATATTACTAAATATTATATGTCTATATTATACTTTTCAACCTGTATTGTGATATCATTTTGTTTTTGGTTTCGTTGTTCATTAACAAAATGTCAAATGCTCTGTCATGTCAAATTAAAGAGCTTGTAGTTAAGTTATTGACTTATTTTGAAAATGAAAAATAGATTGGTGGGCTCTTACTTTCACTGAGTTGTAATATAAATAAAATAAATAAATATATCATCACGGCATATTACCTATTTCTGGGTGTGCCAGTATCTACAACACATGTAGACATCGGTAATGATGACGATATATTTTACCGTGTGGGCACTTACCAGGCGTCACCTCACGGGCACTCAATCAGCTATGAGTTGTAATATTGAGGTAATATTTCGTTCTATTTGTCAGTAATAATTTGAAAATTAAATCTACATGTACAGCGTGTGGCAAACGTTATACGCAGTGTACAGAAACAGTGAGATATTGTATGGTATGCAGTATTCTGTATTTTTTTTAGGGTCTCATATAATACTAGATAGATTGTTGCATATACTACAAAAATGAAGTATTTATAACGGCGTAAGCAGTATCGTTTAGAATATTTTAAATAAAATTGGATTTCGCTGGAAAACCCTTAAAACCTTAGATTTTTTGACATTTTTGAAAAATTTCTTATTACATTAAATGCGTTACTTTTAATAATTTATTAAATTACACACAATTTATTAATATTAAAAAAAATATTCATATTTTACGCTCGTTTTACGTTTCGTTTTGGAAGTGTGTGCGAGATAGTTCTGTGAATAATGTGATTAGTGTACGAAATACTGCTCCCAGTGTACGAAATAATGCGCACAGTATTCGAAATAATATGCACAGTGTGTGAAATGGTTACGTAATAAATAAAATAATGTCATATACCGCATTCTAATATCAATGACTTTTTTGACAGTTGCAAAAATAGTTATTTGGTTACCTAGGCATTAAAATACCAGATTTATAGCAGAGGCAAAAAAAAAACTATTTTTATTTTCTAATGACGCTTTATAGATAATTATTTGTTTTGGATATGGCTACAGGCACATAAAAATTATAGTTGAAAAGGAAAAAAAAAACATATATTATCGCGTGAAATTCAACTTGAATGGTCGCGGTTGTCTCTACTCATGTCTTCTATATTCTGTTTTACAAAACTTGTAGTCAAATGACCAGTCTTCATCTTGTTTTAAGGAGAGCCATTTGTTTTCCGACATTTCTATTTCTAACCAGGAGAAACCAGCTTGCAGGATGTCTATACGTCACATCCCAATTTATAGATAATGGATCATGTTTTAAAAAAAATCATAGAAAGAAACCAAAAAATAAAATCATCTATTTAAGGTGGTTATCGGCCGTATATTATATAAAGTTTTTCTTTTTTTGATAATGAAGAAGAACCATTTTCAAATCAAACTATTTGGAATAATGATTGGTAAAATGTTAAAAGTGTTAACGTTCTTCAATAAACAGTTATTGTACATTTGTAGGCATAATGTTGAATAATTCCATATTTCTATAGTTTTCTATTATCAAAATAGTTATTTAAATTCAAGTGCGTGTAAGTTGTATTTTACAGCGCGACAGCTTTATTTAAGTCACGAGCCCTTAAGGCAAGTGCCTTATTAGCTGGAGCGCTGTAAAATAATTCACACACGAGAATTGTATCAAACTTTTTGGCCGACGATAATGTAAATCACTTTTTTAATAAGATAGGTTGTACTTCTTCTGAAAAGGGATAGTTTAAAATACTGTGGTTGTCAATTTCCAAATTTGATTTTACATACCTTCATTAAAGTTTTTGTTCTAGCGAAAATTTATTTGTAATAATAGACGTTGTTTATGATTGATAATATATTTATTCATTCGTTGTCTTCGTAATAAATAATAGGTAGGTGCACCCCGGTGCAACTTGTATTGGGAAACTGGCAGCAAACAGTAGGCAGTGAGAGTAGTGTGCCCCCTGCGACCCAGATGCCACTAACAGGTTCATGTCGCTGCAATTGTTTGAAACGAGTTAAGTAATCTATGAAATAAAATAGAAAAATTTATAAAATAATTTGTCAGAAATAAACAAAAGCAAAAAATATTATTGGAAATGTCATTGAAGCATTTTGCCAAATGATTGTTGATCTAAAAAAATACATTATAGCTTATGATAAGTAATTTAATTTTATTTCAGTTTATTTTTTCTAACAATAACATTTTCAGTTTGAATCTTCGTCACAAATATAAATGTCGGCATCCCAACTGCGAGAATAAACGTATGAAAGGAGAACCACAAAATAAACACTTTTTTAGATTTCCTGTAGAAAATACGGCTCGATGTGATATTTGATAGAAATTTTGCAACATTAACTCTGATGAAAAGTTGTCATATTCCTTCATTTGTGCAGATCATTTTGACACAAATTTTATTAATAACAAGAAAAATCGTTTATTATGTAATACAATTCCAACAATTCATCCTGGTCATATTAAAATTCTCATTCAGTCTCTTTAACTTCTATTATGATAACTAGTATTTTAAGTCCTTCCGACAGAATTACATTTTCTACAAACGAATTCCTGTGACGAGTACGTGGGGACAATTTAACTCATAATTTTAATATCGAAATTCCAAAATATTCAAATAGAAATAGCACATTAAAAAACGTTTAAATGTTGAAAATTAGGGAGAGATGAAAGAATGTTCCTGTGAAGAAAAGTGGAACTTCAGCTTCTGGTCTGATGTGATTATGTTAGCCACTTTGGTCCTTGCCCAAATAATGACAAAAGAACGTGGAGTGGAATTTCAACGTCGAATCTTGAAAATGAGCATATACTGAGTGATGTAAAATGCAATCACGAAATTTGCAAAGCGCCGCTTCTACGGGGACATCTTCTTGCTAAACTGTATGCAACAAAACTCCATTGGTACAGTTAAGTACAACGTCTCGGCGGAAGGCCAAAGTATTACCGAAAAAACAAAATGAGAGGAGATATAAAATCCACGCGGAATAACGTTCATAAAGAGACCAAGAAGATCGTATAAAATTGTAATCGATATAAACAAGAACTCAACTGGCTTTTCCAATTAATCAAGAATGAGAAGAAAATACTCTTTTATTATAAATTATTTTATTTAAATAATGTAAGATGAACATGTAATAAAAATCATAAAAATCAATTATTACCTCCCGCTACCCTTGGTAAGGGAGGTATAGGGATCGTGTTAATAATCACATATCGAGATTTTAGTAAATGACTACGTTTTAAAGTCCCTAGAATCCAATTTTAACATTTTCACGATGATGTCTGTATGTGTGTGTATGTGTAGGGATTTTGTCTTCGCTCTATCTCAAGTACTATCATTCAGAAAATTCTGAAACCTTGAATTTCTATCCTATTCTAATATAAAAAGAAGCCATTAGATTTTTGTGTAAATCGGATAACTGGAAATGGCTCTTTACCTGAAGCTCATAATGGTTTTTCTTCAAAAATATCATTAAATGCCATTTTTCTTCATTTTATGTCTCATGAAAATTAAAGATTATTGAATTTTCTACAGGAATACATTAATACTTTTTCTATATATTATGCAGATAAATTTAAAAATAATATTTTTTATTAGTCCCGAAGCCTAAGATAAACACAATTCCTTTGTTACACAGTTCATATTTCAAATGAATGTAACTAACAGTAAATGTCACTGTCAAAAAACTAATCACTTCAAATTAATAATAGTGACATTTTAAAAAGAAAATAGTAAATAAAGCAATAGTTTTATGCAATGATGCAATGGAACAGTTTGCAGCGTTAGTAAATACGTAAGTATGTATTTAAATTATTAAAAAATGGATAGGAATGTGTGGCGAAGGATGATTGTTGCGTAACTATTATTGTGGTCTGGATGCGGTTATTCGCTACCGAAAATCAGTCACTTTAATATGTTCTTATGTATGAATGATGATTGTGGACAAGGCGAAAGAAGAATGTTATTAAAGAGTGAAGTGGGTCAGCTGAGCTTTTACTCTTATCCCTTTTCTTATTGTTACTATTGTTTCCGGGTTTTTGTTAACCCACAAGTGATTTTATGTATGTATGTAGGTATGTATGTATGTATGTATGTATGTATGTATGTATGTATAAATTAAATAGCGGGAGGTTTTGTGTTGGCCACATCAGATTTTTTTTTATTTGAATAGATCTACTGAAATCATAAAAATTAAGTAATCAGTGTAAATTAAACAAATGAACGTTGACAGCAACCTTTGGAAACTTTGTAACGAAGTTAAAACTCCGCCACAATAATGTAATGATTCAAAGTGAGTTTAAGGGTCTTTTGTGCCCCTTGTTGTAGCATAATACGAGCAACACTAAGTACAAAGTCATTTGCAAGGGCCTAGGTATGTGATAAACAGAAAATGTGTATGAATAGCTGTGATATAGAGCAATGTTATAAGTTGACTTATATCTTGGTAATTAAGAATTGTATTACAATGACCTATTTACACCATAATTGTAACAATGTAATTTATCATGTATTCAAGTTTCAGAGTCGTAGAGGTACCGCGTCTCCGTTTTCCGTGATATACAAATTTCATATATAGAGTACATATGACAGAACAACGACGTGCGAGTTTTTGGAGTTACAAACCGTTTGAAACCAAATTAAACTTGTATCTTAAACTTCTGTATATAAGCCGGGGCCGATCTGTAGACAGGGCAGTTGTGTTTGAGATTTCAAAGCACGACATCTCCAAGCAACAAAGAGTGGTAAGTTGAGTAAATAAATCATCCTCCCAAAAACCGTCCACCGTCCGTCCAAAACCGTCCGTCCTCCCGCCGGTATTGCCTGCGCTGACACCCTAAGTTCTTGGGGAACGCAAGGTGGGCAATATAAAAGGTTACGTCCAGAATATTCGAGTGAGATTTCACAAAAATTCTTCTGGAGGTCATCTGCCGTCGAAAACCGTCCGTCCTCCCGCCGGTATTGTCTGCGTTGACACCCTAAGTTCTTGGGGAACGCAAGGTGGGCAATATAAGGGATAACGTCCAGAATATTCGAGTGAGATTTCACAAGAATTATCATGGAGAACATCTGCCGTCGAAAACCGTCCGTCCTCCCGCCGGTATTGTCTGCGTTTGACACCCTAACTTGTTGGGGACCGCAAGGTGGGCAATATAAGGGAAAACATCCAGAATACTCGAGTGAGATTTCACAAGAATTATTCTGGAGGTTATCTACCGTCCCTTTCTCACTCCGCCCAGTATCCCTGAAGTGCCGCGACCAAATTTCCGTACTCACCGACGTCACGACGCCACCGACGCCCAGCGTCGGTTTTGGGATTTCGGGAGAAAACAGTTACCGAAACCGCGCTCATCATTTCGACCGGTACCTACGACGCTTCTGAAGCATAGAACGAGTGTAACACTAAAATTTTGGGTAATAAAAGAGACCGTGATCCAACGACCATCTAGTGTTTGTTTTAAGACTTCCACCCTCACTTCCCTGGACAACATAGCAGTTGAAGTTACCCGAGCCCGAGTACTTTTTCTCACGCCAAACAGCCTGTGTGGGAAAACTAGAAATTCTCCCCTTCACAACTTATATAGCGAGTGCCGGGCCTTCGCCATTAGTATTCAATTCCAGTCAATAGATGTCGCGAACGTCGCTTTAAGAACTTGCATTTATTATTACTATGCAACTATTGGTCCCTGTATTTTTTCTGAGGTGGGAAATAAGGATGCGTGGGAAACATTTGAATTTGACGTAAATTTATGAATTTGACATATTTTAAATTGTGTTTTCGATTCTATCACGGTTCTGTATAATTCACTTTGATTATTCATTGTAACATCTGTGTGTCTATTAGGCAAGTTTTTAAAGAAACACTGTTTAATTTTGTGTTGATAAGTTCATATAAGTAATTCAATTCGTGTTTTGTTAAACCGTTACCATTATTTCAATGAAGATGACATAAATCTATTTTGAAAATAAAATTTTATTATGTATAAATGAAAAAGTATAATTAAACATTAAATTTGTGCTCATGCATTTTAATATCAAAATAAATTTGTATCAACAAACAAAACTATAATATTTTGCATAAAATTGAAAAACGGGTTGCCTAATTTACATTTTAGTTCTATTCCAATCACCAGGTGTAATGTTGAGTGTAAGTACACATAAGTTTCCGGTCTAAAGAGTATTATTTGTCTATGGTTGACAGGTTCATATGACATATATTTGTCGTTTACTCGACATGTATTTGACACTTTTTTGACATATGTCAAAAGTAGTGTGTCTCCTGCGACTCAGGGGACAATAATTCCGTGCTGTCAACTTGATGCATTGACTTGCACTTCTCGTTTACGTTATTGTTTTGTGGGTAGGTGTCGCTATTTGACATTTGAGCAGTGTTGGCCTCGCGTATTTGACAGGTATATCAATCGATGACTATGTCGGTAACGGCGGATTTTTACGACAATGACAGATGTAGCTGCCGAGATTTTAGTTTATATAAATTAGTTTTAAATATAGCAAAATGTTAAAATAAAAAATAATAACTTATGTAGATAGTACTTTGTTACATGAACTTTATTATAGTAAAGATGAATTTTATCTAAATGCCCATAAACGCCCAGTGTTTTTTGTTTATTTTACCGAATAGTTAGATAAGTTACAACAAAGTAATCTTAAAAAGCAGGTTACACTTGCTATGTATACAATTGTAAAGTTCGCATTACACTTAGAAGGAAAAAAAATAGTTAAATTCCTATTAGTAACCTCAGAACAAATGATGATAAATGCCACCAGCCTAAACTGTAAGACAGTTACTAACAGTTCAGTATACAAAAAACAATTTTTTAAGTTTTCGCGTCCGGTCATTACATACATAATAATATTATAATAAGAGCAAACTTGTAAATATCCTCTGAATGATATTTGTATATTAGAAAATTAATCTAAAATATAAAATTCTAATGCCCGTATATTTTATTTCTCATGTTTGCGCTGAAGTATAACTGTGATAAATAAAGAATTTATTACTCTTTTGTGATATCTTACTAGGGAATTTAATGAGCTTATAATTTCTAAAAATAATCTATCTAATTTGGCTCGACATGTTATAAAGCAAATCGGATTTGGAAGATTTAAACACGTGTGACAACAAAGAATCGCGACAGACCCACAGAAAATTGTGAGATTCAAGGGTACTCCAAAGTCTTTTGTACGGAACTAGAGCAGATTTAGGGTTGGACAATATCTCCTCTAGGGACGGTTTTATATGAGAAGCTTATTTCACTCTTTGAAAGTACTCGACACTTTCTCTCAATTGAAACAAGATCCTTTTGAGAAAACTGTGAGCTTGTTGAATCATATTTCATTGACGAGATGGCACTAAAATAATATGTAGATGAGAGCAAGATTCTCAAGGATTAAATATCCAATTACGTTTTGATGCTCCTACTTATTACTGCATTAACCTAGATTAACTTGCATGTAGCTAAATATACACAAGGTACAATATTTATTGTTTGCTTCTAAAAGACAAACTCATTAACAAGAGGAGTAGAAACGAAAATATTTTTGTAATTATCATTCATTTTTATTACAAAATAATCATGTATTCTCAATTGCCACATACTCGCACAATTACACAAGAAATAATATGATTAAAGGAAATGAATAAATAATCTTTAAATTGTAACATAACGGCCAAGGTAAAGTAAACTTCTAGTAATAAATGCCACCTTTTAGTTTATGTTCTGTACATATTTAAACTCAATGTGTCCTTCCTTTAAATGTGTAAGGATTGAGAAATATTTGTTTATGCTTAATAAGACTGTTATGAATCTGTAGACATCGGTAATGATGACGATATATTTTACCGTGTGGGCGCTTACCAGGCGTCACCTCACGGGCACTCATAGCTGGTGTGGAGAGTGCACCACAGAAGAAATGAAATTAGTAAACTAATTACAACAGTTTGAAGTAAATAAACAAAATATGTAAGGGAGAATATTAATAATTGCTACTTAACTATTTTGTTTCCAATTATAATCATATGTTAATTTAACACATAGATATGAATCTTAAAACGTGCTTACTGCTTACTAAGTAAGATCTCGATTACATGACTTTTCGCGTGAATCCCATATCTCTCTAATTAAACTGATAATGAGAATTTAAAATGAAATTACCGAGTCTAGTCTACTTCATTACGTATAATATGAATAAAGTGTTTACATTTCTGCTTAAATATTAATTTGATGAAGTCATTCGAGCTTTTTATAAAATTTAATAAAAGCGCAGCATCCTCATTTCTTTTTTAATTAAGACACTTTATTATATAATTAAGGCAGCCGTTTTCATAAAAGAGAATTAATCTGAAATTAAACACGTTTTCGAGGAACTTTTTCCCTTTCAAGGAAAATATTTACATTCACAAGATAAGGAAAGGCTGCTGACAAAAACTTTGCAATCTCAATTATTTATTTGTTTGTGGTACAATTAATTAGAGTTTTGAGATGTAAATCTCATCATATAAAGCTTAAATGATAAGTAACAAAAAAACGTAAAATATTAATTTGCAAGAAAAATTTAAAATTTTATTCTATTATTATGTTTAGAAAGTAAAGAACAAATTTGGATAAGGTAAATAATCCTCAAAAATATATAATAATGTAGCTCCTAATTTTCATTTTTCTTTTATATTTAATATTTAATTTTACGAACACATGCACAATGGTATATTTTGTTACTATACTTGCCGCCAAATAATTATGGACTGGAGATTTCTACACTGATGTCAAATTTTTTAAGTGTCTACCTGTACAAATATCTGTAATCTGTCAATGTCATTTTATATTCTGACATTTTCGTTAGTACTTGCGTGCGCTTTTTATTCCCAATCCTATAAATTGTATTATATTTAGACTTTTGAAAAGAAAACGAGTGAAATTCATGTGTTGAATAGTGCTCGTTCTTATAAAAAACGTTAAAAAAATATAATTTATTAAATAACAAGAAAACTTTGGATTTGACTGCAGAAACATGTTGTGTTGGCAGATCTACTGTTCACCTAATAATCAATTATTCTTACCTTTTATTTAGATTTCACCGGTTATCGTATTTCAACGCAAACGAGACCTTAGCTTGATGTGTGGAAACTTTGGTCAAAATATAAATATAAATTTTCCACAGAGACAATTTTTATATTTTATATTTACGTATTACTGTCTTACCTTACTTATTTGTTACAATATTTTCTTCATTTACGATTTATTAAAAATTTTAATTAGTTTTAAATGTAATATATGACATTTGCGTTCATTCCTGGTCATGTCAAGTTACAAGCGGCAACACCGCTGGGCAAGGGACAGAGTGTGGAAAAGGATAAAAGTTGAACATCAGTCCAATATCATTTGACGGCGAGTATAGAAGTAAAAGTGATAATGTGTATGGTGAGCATGTAAGTTTGCACGACGAGCGAAGCATGTCAGACAATTGCATACGAAGCGCACAAAGACACTTTTACCCCGTATGACACATTATATATTTTCTTCACACGTACATAATTAAATAAAATAAATACTACTTGACGTTACAATAACTACAAAATATTTATGTGATGTAAGTTTGCTGATTTCAAATGCTCTGTTACTATGAATACCTTCTTATTTCTTCACTTTTTGTTATAAACATTCAAGAGAAAATTTTCGTTTTGACATATAAATAAAAACTACGTAATTTTATAGCCTCCTTATGTGCAATTATATCAGACTTTGAAATATTACAATGTACGTCTTCTGAAACTGTTCAATCGGATAAAGTTTAATAATATGGTTGAAGGATATGACGAGAAATTACTGAAGAATAATATAAAATTTTCTTTTCAATTTAATTCTATAGTGTAAATCAATAGATAGAAGACTAACGTCATCAACCTTGTAAAATGAAATATAACTTGTAGAAATTATAGAGGGTATTAAGAAAAAATACTTATATTATGAAACGTATATATTAATGAAATTTGCAAGTCAATCTCTATTGCTTTTACATACTATAAAATTATTTTAAATAAATGAAGTTGATTTTTATACCATACGTTGACACAACCATGTTCAAATAAAGTAAATATCGATCCTGTCACATGATTGTCAGTTTTCTTTGTGCAACATTATTAATTGTTTACTTTAATAAGTAATATACTATAATCATACATAATCATGCCTAAAAGCTTAAAGAAAGTAATCTCAGAATGAATGTCGTGAACTATATTGAATGGGAATTGGCCAACGATGGCCATTGATTCCGTTGAAAGCCGTTCGAAAGGTATTTTTTTCAAATATTTCTTTTGTTCTCAACTTTAATTACATTATGTATTTTTAGAGTGCAACAAATGCCCTGCATTTTATGCGTACAATGTGGTGGAAATGACAGCAGGATAATCCATGGTTTCTTGCGAAATCTATTACATTTACAGAAGCATGGTTTCCATGGTTATCGAAGATGATTAATAAGGTATTATCTTTAATACAGTTCGTGAATTTTTCAATATTTTTAAAGTTGGTTGACAAATAATGCACTATTATTCCATCCACACAGTAGTGAGAAATGCATCTTTTAATCATTTTCTCCCAAATACAGAGTGCCCATTTTATAAAATCCCGCCTTATAGTTTAAAAATAGGCAAAACAGAATACATTTCATAAGCCACTTGGTAAATATTAGTACTTTAAATCCAGGGATTTGTTAACTACTGGATGGAGCGAGTGAATCTTTACCATGTACGCGGCCAGATCGACAGAGATAGTCATACATTATTCCGATTTGTTGTCTTTGTTTCCGTTATTTGTCAAATATTTTATGTGACAGGTTTGACAGATTTTAGGATATTCTTCTTATCATCATTGAAATATAATTATTTTAATATATGATAATAGTTCGAAAGTGTGGTGTTGAAAATTGTGGATCAAAATATGTGATGAACGGTGTTGTGTCGTTTCATTAGTAAGTTATGATTAAAATTATGATTTCTTCTAAAAAAAAAATACCTTCTCTCATTGACTTATATTCTTATATGTGTTCTAATTTAGCATTCCATTGGTTGTATTCGTACATATTTCACGTTTCATGATCAAATATACTTAAACACAATTAATTTTTGTCCAAAGTGGATTTATCTATATCTTTCTCACTCACACTTCCTGTGTTCTCTCTTAATCTGGCCGGGTACATAAGAAATACAAATATCGATATACATTTGCTCCTTCCAGTAGTTAACAAATCCATTTAAATCGAATTATCACAGTAGGTATAAGAGCAAAACAAAATTTTAAAAACCAAGTCACTTATGAAATGTAACATGGGTTGCCTATTTTTAAACTTTAAGGCGGGAACTTTTAAAATGGACAGCCTGTATATAAATAGGCGGTATAGTGTTCCCCCTCTCTCCTGAAACTGCTTCTACAATTTGTTTTTTTTTTTCCTTTGTCAGTTATTATTTTTTGGTAATACGGATGAAATACCAATTTCGTCTAAGTTTATTATTCTTTGGAGTTTACTTTTATATTTCTCTGAAACTTTTAAGTAATTATCTAAAAATTGTTGTACAACAAAACGATTTGTTTTTATTTATGCGGTGTTTTCAGATTTTCTTATGGCCGTTTGCACCAACGTAACTTAAATATTAAACTCGGCTTAAATTGACAATATTGCATCGAAATGAGAATGAGATGTCAAATGAAATATAATATATTACTGTCAAAATTTCGATTTGCATTTTTTTTGTTTAAGCCTAGCTTAAAATTTAAGCATTGTTAGTGCAAATGGGCATTAGAGAATCATGAATCTACACAACCAGTCAATACCGGCAGTTTCATTTTGATTCAATGATTCAGGATTTATTTTTTAAAACTTTTTTGCATATTCAAATGCTGTACATCTTGCTTATACCTTAATTAAACCATAGCTAAGGTTGGAACTTTCTATTATGCATTTTTCAAGTTTTTATTCTTCATGTTTTGTGAATATTTGAAGTGAAGTATATTTAGAAGATTTTTAATGTTCTCGTCATCTGTAGATTCATTACCGGAATCATCGCGATTACAGCCAACATGTTTCGATTTTAATTTTTTAATTTAACATTGATATTTTAATGCCATAATTCAGCAGTCCGAATGAATTTTTATTTTTTATGACTTCATTTATAGCCTCTCTAACTATATTTTCATCCAACACGCTCTATCAATTTTTACCTCTCGGTAAGAGAGGTATTGGATTCATGTTAAAATTCGCTATCCAGATTTTAGTGAATAAGCACTATTTAAGGCCCCTAGAACCCGATTATAACAATTTGTGTGTGTGGATGTGTGTATGTTTGTGTATGGATGTTGGAGGGACAATTCCTCGAAAACTATAAGACTTAAGACTGTTTAACTATGTATTACTCAATCTAACATTCCTGGGAAGAGCTGAAAAGGTTTTGGTAACAATTGGACCACCGAAAGTAGTAGTTTTTTGGAAAAATTCTTCTAAATAAATTTTTTTGGATATTTTAGTAATTACAAATATTGAAGAACATAAAATTCTCCATCTAATACACTTATAATTATGATTATATCTTGTATAGATTTAGAGATAAAGACACTATAATATATAGAATAATAATAATAATAATACTAATAATAATAATAATAATATGTATATATATAAAATAATGATAATAATAATAATAATTATAATATAAAAATTAATAATTAATAATTAATAATTATTAATTAACAATTAACAATTAATAATTAATAATTAATAATTAATAATTAATAATTAATAATTAATAATTAATAATTAATAATTAATAATTAATAATTAATAATTAATAATTAATAATTAATAATTAATAATTAATAATTAATAATTAATAATTAATAATTAATAATTAATAATTAATAATTAATAATTAATAATTAATAATTAATAATTAATAATTAATAATTAATAATTAATAATTAATAATTAATAATTAATAATTAATAATTATTAATAAGTAATAATTAATAATTAATAATTATTAATAAGTAATAATTAATAATTAATAATTAATAATTAATAATTAATAATTAATAATTAATAATTAATAATTCATAATTAATAATTAATTAATCCAAGTCTGTAGTATCAGTCTTCAATAAAATAAGATTCTTTATTTATTTATTTATTTATTTATTTATTTACATTGAGGGAAGCTGACAGTTACCCAATAATGAGCTTCCACATATTAATAATTAGTTAGCAAACATTAATTATTACATTATTATAATTTATACACAGTTAAGGTAATACAAACGTAAAATATGTTAATGAAGTGACATAAAAAGAAAAAAATAATTAGTATAGTGATAGATATGTAAAGTCTAATTCCTAAGCAAACTTTTAACCTGACTTAAAGTTAAACTAAAGAAGTCCAAATGCTGGTAATGATTGTTGTAAGTTATCATAGCTCTTATTAACGGAGAGTTTTTATAAGAGTTAGATTTTATTAAAGGAATGTAGAATAAGCTATTATTTCTTGTTGATTTATTTGGAACACAAAAACAAAGATTTTCAATGAATAATTCCGTATTAATAACATTATTCAGTATTTTGTGAAGTAATATCATATCAGCATTTGTTCTTCTTTGTGCGAGAGTTGCCAGATTGAAAGTGGGCAAGATTTCTTCATAACTAGTGTAAGTTATATTAAATTTATAACAGAGCATATTGATAATTTTTTTCTGAATGGATTCAATTCTAGCTTCATGATTAAAATATTGAGGATTCCATATTACTGTGGCATATTCTAATTGTGACCTCACGATGGAAGTGTATAACATAATTGCTGTCTGAATATTATTAAAATATTTAATCGAACGTATCACAAAACCAAGTAATTTATACGCTTTGCTTGTTATATTATCTAGATGGTCATTTAGAAGTAGTTTAGAGTCGAAAATAATACCTAAATCGCGGATGTTGTTTTCTCTTGAAAGGGAGATGTTAATTTTATAATCATAGATAATTGTATTAATATTTCTAGTAAAACTAACAACAGAGCATTTGTTTACATTTAATGTTAAATAATTTACACAGCAGTAACGAGAAAGACGTGAAAGATCTTCTTGTAGTAAGAAACAATCGTTTTGATTTTCGATTACTCTAAAAAACTTTAAATCGTCTGCGTATAAAAGAAAATTACTGTTTTGGAAAACAATTCGTATTGTATTAATGTATAAATTAAATAGCATAGGGCCTAAATGAGATCCTTGCGGTACTCCAGAAGTTACAGAAATGCATCTAAATCTCAATCTCAATCTCAAATAGTTTATGCAATAATAAATTGTGGTGAACTTTGTCGAACGCCTTACTGAAATCTGTGTAGATTACATCAATTTGCTTTCTTACATCCATATTCAGATTCAAAAATTCAGTAAATGGAATTAAGTTCCTTACAGCTGATTTATTTGGACAAAATCCGCATTGTTGGGGAATAATAATGTTATTGATATCATATTTTATTTCTTGAATTATTAGAGACTCAAATACTTTGCTAAATATAGATAAAATAGATATCGGTCTGTAGTTGGAAATGTCGCTCTTAGTTCCAGATTTGAATATTGCTGTTATATATGATGTTTTCCAGACCGTGGGAAACACACCCAGACTTAGAGATTGATTAAATATTATGTATAGCGGGTCAACTAAATAGTGTGCACAGGTACTTATGAATTTAGGGTGTATTCTATCCGGACCGCATCCTTTATTTATATTTAAAGTATCTAGTGCTCTGAATATCTTAGATTTACTTAGATATAATGAACTTAGGTTTACGGTGGGCAGTTTATCATCAGTTTCAGTAAGTGTAAAGTTGTTATTATTGCAATAAACTGATTCAAAGTGATTGGCAAATAAATTACAAATTTCTACACCGGTAGAGGTTTCTACGTTATTGTATGTTAAGATATTTGGAATACCACTGTTCTTTTTTAGTGTTTACATGACTCCAGAAATATTTAACATGTGACTTAACTTTCGCCTCCGTAACATTAATATAGTTTTTGTAATCTAAATCAATTTTTTCTTTTACTCTCTGACGCAATAACGAGAATGTAAGATAGTCTGATTGGTTACCGTATATTTTCCATTTTTTGTGAAATTTGTGTTTCTCCTTAATTATTTTTATTAATACTGTAGAGAACCAACGAGGATATTTATTAGGAGTTTGTTTTTCAAGTGGAACATATTTATCGATTAGACTATAAAAAATACTATAAAAACATTCAATGTTATTGTCGACAGTAGCAAAGTTAAGCCTTTCTGACCAATTAATGGAGGAAAGTTTATAAATTAACTCATCGTAATCGCACTTACTGAAATCATAAAAAACTGATACATTAGATGAAAGTTCATCATACGCTTTCAGACAGAGATTAAATTCGAGTGGGGGGTGATATAGATCAATATTGCTAAGAGCAGCGACAGATAAGTTAATTTTAATTATGTTATTACAGAGTACTAGGTCTAGTATTCTGTTCATGTGATTACGTATTCCATTATATTGATTTAAGTTACATAGTGCTGTTGAGTTAACAACTTCTAAATGGGTGTCCAGTCTTTTTCGGAATGAGGGAAGTAGTTTATTATTTGAAGGAGTCCAGTCAATTTCAGGGAGGTTGTAATCGCCCACTAATAAGAGGTCATCGTTAGGGTGTAGCAATGATAGATCGATAAGTTGGTGACAGTGATCCTCGTACGTTTGTATATCACAGAGGGGCGGAAAGTAAACACAGCACAAGTGAATTTTAAAGCCTTTAGAAGCACTTATCGTTACCTAAATATCTTCAGCCGATAAGAGCCAGTTTACTTCTAACTTTGAGATGTATTTTTTTAATACTAGGATTAACACACCACCACCTTGCGTTTTATTATTATCACTATCACGTCTATACACACAGAATTTATTTAGGTCACAGATTTCGGAATCATGAGCGGAGTTATTCAGCCAAGTCTCGGTGAAAAAGATGATGTCGAAATCACAGGATGATAATTGATTATAAATATTAATTAATTTTGTTTTAATACCGCGAACATTTTGGTAATAAATTTTTAGTTACATGTGCAGTTTAATATTTTATAAAGATATTGTTCATGTGAACATTTATTTTAACTTGGATATGTCATTACTTCTGTAGATTAAGATGACTGGCGAAGTGTCGTTTTTTCTAGCATAAATCCTACAGTTACGCACCCAGACAAATTTAAAGCCCTTTTCTTTTGCAGCAAGTTTAGTGTCGCGTAATAATAATTTGTTGTTTGGACTGAGATGGTCATTAATATAGATGTTGTTGGATTGCGTAAAATTAAGTTGCGTCGTATTTAAACTTCCATGTCCGCGTGCTGAAGATATTAATGCGTCTTTTTTAAGGCGTGAAACAAATCTGACAATTATGTTCTTGGGCCTTGAGTTATCATGTGTAAAGGAAGCAACACGGTGAATAGCATCAATGTCTTGTTCAACAATCGGAGTTTGTAGTGTATCGCCAACCTTTTTCAATATATGAACTAAGTTTTCATTCGCGGTTTCCGGAATTCCATGAATTTCCAAGTTGTTTATGCGTGATAGCTGCTCGAAATATTCTAATTTGGATTTTAAGTTATCACATTCTGCTTTAAGTGGTTCAATCATATTGATTTTGGTAACAAAACTATCGAGTTTTGTCTCAAATTTACTCAATTTGGCCTCGAAATCGTCAATTTTATCACTACAAAATTCAACGGCTTTTTTATTACATTCAGTGAAGCTGCGATCTCTGAAAGAGATGGTTCACATGCGGGGCTTGAAGATGTTAACAATGGTTTACGTGTTACCGTTCTACATTTATCGCAAAACCCGTTGTATAAATTCATGCATTAATAGTGAAATGACTGCTGACAATTCCCCGCACACGTCGCGCCCTTGTCTTTGCGATTTACAACTGATTCACAAATAACGCAGCTCAGTGGAGGAGCCATCTTGATGAAGTAGATAATTGATAAGACTTACAATAAGTAGCTGGACGTTTGTAGGTTGTTGGACCTTGCTAAGAACGAATTTGTCACTATAAAAATCGTTTATTCACTGATATTTTATTTGTCAAAAATGCGTATTTTTATAAATAACTAGGGTATACGAAGATGATACAGTAAAATAAGAATAACTACAATATTTCTTGCACCACTAGTTACTGATCTTAATAAGTTTAAAGTATTAAATCACTTAAGAAACCAGTAACCACTGAAATATTCACTTTAAATTGCTCGTAAATATACTTGCTAACTTAAGACGAACTATGGTTACTTATTACTTTGGTTGATAATAGCTTATAAATTTGTTGTAATTCATAGAAAGGTAATGATTTATAATGTTATATGCAATTTTATAATGAAAAATATATTTTGCATTTTATTAATCAATGAACTATAATTTTTGTAATTTGGATTTTTTTTGACACCTGTCGTAATATTTAAAAAAAAACAAAAGTCAACATAAATTTAATTTGTTTCTCATTAATATTAACATTAACGAAATATTTTAATATTTCGTATATATTTGTAATATAAATATTAATAATATGCAGAGTACCTAATTAATAAATTTTGACACATGTCAGATATTTTATTATAGAGTAACATTATAAGAAATAATATGCCAAAAATGAATGTATGGCAGGGGGTAAGTTTCATATAATGGAATTTGCACCTGTGTGAAGTTGGCCCCCCATAGTTTTGTAATAATTAAACAAATAATGTTAATCGATTGTGATTCGTTAGTGAATGATTGTACCACAAACTATTTCGTTTGTACCTTAATAGTTAATTAATTATAACGATTTTTAATATGGGGGGCTATCTTCACGACAGCCCCCCGCATATTATAATTTGTGATATTTTTCTTCGTAGTACGTTTGTAATTCGTTAGTGAACGATTGTACCACAAACTATTTCGTTTGTACCTTAATAGTTAATTAATTATATCAATTTTTAATATGGGGGGCTAGCTTCATGACAGCCCCCCGAATATTATAATTTGTAATTTTTTCTCCGTAGTACGTTTGTGATTCATTAGTGAACGATTGTACCACAAACCGTTTCGTTTGTACCTTAATAGTTAATTAGTTAAAACGATTTCTTAATACGAGGGGCCAACTTCACGATAGCCCCCCATATTATAATTTGAGATTTTTTTCTTCATGATAGGTTTGTGATTTGTTAGTGAACGATTGTACCACAAACCATTTCGTTTGTACCTTAATGTATAATTAGTTATAGCAATTTTAAAACAGAGGGCCTAGCTTCGCAGCCCGCTGTATGAAAATTTATTATTTTTTTGCGAGGTCGATTTTTTATTCGTTCATATATATGACACACATTTGTAGATACTTTAAATTTATAAAACTACTGGTACGATTGAACAATAATTGAAACAAGAGTGAGATTACGCAAAGAGATTCAGAACTTCAGGTAGTAATTTTAACGATATGTAATACTTAACATACTGATGACGGAAAAGAATAAATGAATAAATATATGTATCATAGCAGCATATGTTTTCTCAAAAAGTAATATTGATCTGGGGTAGAAATAAAACATATAATATACATCTATGCAAAGAAACATGTATAAATTTTGTTAGTTTTTAAATTAATCTGGATTAAAATTAGTGTATTTGCTATGCAACCCGTAATATAAGAACATTTCAAACGCAGCCTTATTATTTTTTTTTTTTGTATATTTAGACAAATTTTGTTCAATGTTTTTAAGATATGGGTTGGTTATATAATCTAATCTAATACATATGTTGTATATTTACTTATATGTTGTATATGTTGCGAACTATTTATCTGCTCTACTTTCTTCAAATGAATGAAAAATTTCGTTCTTTGTGAATTTTTCATTCATCTCTACGTTCTCATAAAACCTACATCACAAGACTTCAATGAATATTAAGTTAATCCATCTACCGACTGAGGAAGATTATACAATTCCTAGTAATGACGTACAGGACGAAGAAGCCCATGGTCCATGAAATAATAGAAAATTGTAATATATTGTTTCGGAAAATATCTTAAGATCATCATGAACATTAGTCTTAGATGTTCTACAGAACGAAACATTACTTTAACTACGTCGCTAGTGTTTCAAGTTTGTTCATAAAGTGCCGATTACAATTCTCCCAAATATATAGAAAGACAATGTATGTGTGTTTGATAATATTGGAAGATAAATAAGTAGTTTTAAAGGTAAGCAATTATATACATACATGTAAGAAATAATTTATAATAGTAAAACAGTATGATGATCCAAAGTACATTGGCTGTATGCATCTCCGTTGTTTATACGGAACAAATTAGAACAAATTCAATACAAATTATTTGAAAAATTAAAATATGGGACAACCTACCGTGTCAGACAACTATAGATATATGTAAACCTATTTTGTTACATATTTAAATTATGTTTACTCGGTCACTAATAAAGTTAAAATATTTTTATAAAACATTTTTGTAAAACTAAATGTGGAGCAAAGTGTTGTAACACTGGTTTGTTAAAAGCTAGCCACGAATTTTCATATTCAACCTTTATACTTCAGGCATGTATTACTAAATGTTTTCACAACATTAAATTTGACTAAGAACTAGGCTTCGAAGGACTATGTAAATTTTTGGTACATAATTATTGAGAGAAATGTGTGACAGCAAAAATAAATATTCTACCCCGTGCATACAGCCAATGTACTTTGGATCATCATGCTGTTTTACTATTATAAATTATTTCTTACATGTATATATATAATTGCGTACCTTTAACTACTTATTTATGTTCCAATATTATCAAACACACATACATTGTCTTTCTATATAATTGGGAGAACTGTAATCGGCACTTTATGAACAAACTTGAAACACTATCGACGTAGTTAAAGTAATGTTTCGTTCTGTAGAACATCTAAGACTAATGTTCATGATGATCTTAAGATATTTTCCGAAACAATATATTACAATTTTCTATTATTTCATGGACCATGGGCTTCTTCGTCCTGTATGTCATTACTAGGAATTGTATAATCTTCCTCAGTCGGTAGATAGATTAACTCAATATTCATTGAAGTCTTGTGATATAGGTTTTATGAGCACGTAGAGAAGAATGAAAAATTCACGAAGAACGAAATTTTTCATTCATTTGAAGAAAGTAGAGCAGATAAATAGTTCGTAACATATACAACATATAATTAAATATACAACATATGTATTAGATTAGATTATATAACCAACCCATATCTTAAAAATATTGAACAAAATTTGTCTAAATATACAAAAAAAAAAATAAGGCTGCGTTTGAAATGTTCTTATATTACGGGTTGCATAGCAAATACACTACTTTTAATCCAGATTAATTTAAAAACTAACAAAATTTATACATGTTTCTTTGCATAGATGTATATTATATGTTTTATTTCTACCCCAGATCAATATTACTTTTTGAGAAAATATATGCTGCTATGATACATATATTTATTCATTTATTCTTTTCCGTCATCAGTATGTTAAGTATTACATATCGTTAAAATTACTACCTGAAGTTCTGAATCTCTTTGCGTAATCTCACTCTTGTTTCAATTATTGTTCAATCGTACCAGTAGTTTTATAAATTTAAAGTATCTACAAATGTGTGTCATATATATGAACGAATAACAAATCGACCACGCAAAAAAATAATAAATTTTCATACAGCGGGCTGCGAAGCTAGGCCCTCTGTTTTAAAATTGCTATAACTAATTATACATTAAGGTACAAACGAAATAGTTTTTGGTACAATTGTTCACTAACAAATCACAAACCTATCATGAAGAAAAAAATCTCAAATTATAATATGGGGGGCTGTCGTGAAGTTGGCCCCTCGTATTAAGAAATCGTTTTAACTAATTAACTATTAAGGTACAAACGAAATAGTTTGTGGTACAATCATTCACTAACGAATTACAAACGTACTACGAAGAAAAATATCACAAATTATAATATGCGGGGGGCTGTCGTGAAGATAGCCCCCCATATTAAAAATCGTTATAATTAATTAACTATTAAGGTACAAACGAAATAGTTTGTGGTACAATCATTCATTAACGAATCACAATCGATTAACATTATTTGTTTAATTATTACAAAACTATGGGAGGCCAACTTCACGCAGGTGGAATTTGCCCGCTGTTAGGGTTAGCGGGTGCTCAGGGTCGGAATCGTCGTGAAGTTCTTCCTGCAAACATTAGACGACCCAGCTATGAAAACGTAACAAGAAATACTGATAGGGACAACTTAATAAGAAGCGTATGAGATGGTCTGAGGACATGAATAAATATCTCAACAAATCTTATCTAGTAATTACAAAAATGGTGACTGAAGATATACCGTACAGTCAAACGTTATATTGTAGAAAGAATCTGCTTTGCCAGAAGAAGAAATACTAAGATATAATAATGCAAATAATTGACACACAGATAAAATTTTATTAATCAAAAACAATACAATATTTTTTGATTTATGTTTTTATTTTATTCAAAGTATATGTGATTATGTATATATATATATATATATATATATATATATATATTAACATGTGTAAACGCTGTTTTGATCTTTAATTCATATATTTCAACTCTCCTCCTCGTTTACACAATGTTACATCTCCTTCTAATTTTTATATGTTTTGATACTGGTAATGGCTGTCCGCCTCGGTGGCCGAGCGAGTTGAGGCAGTGTATCTCCGGTATTGCTCGAAGCGACCTTCACCGCTCGGTCCTGAGGTCGTGGGTTCGATTCCCACCAGGGGCTTGGATGTTTGTATGTGTCTTTAATACTTTAATAAATATATGTAAAGCAAAAATTGTAAAGGTAATAATAATAAAGTATTATAGGGCCATAACTCGCAAGAGTTGAAAAGCCGACAAAATATTATTATTATTATTATTATTATTATTATTATATATACTGGTAATGGCTTGGTCATTAAATCTGCTATCATTTCCTCTGTTGGGCAGTATTTACATCTGATTGTTTCATTATTTATATAATATTTAAAGAAATGAGATTTTGTATCTATATGTTTTGTCCTGTTTGAATATTTTTCATTTTCAATTAACTTTATGCAGCTTTGGTTGTCTTCACAAAACAGCATAGGTTGAGGAATATCCTGATGCATATTAATAAGTAATTTATTTAACCATAATGCTTCTTTACATGCTTCAAATAAAGCTATAAGCTCAGCTTCTGTAGATGATAAAGAGACACATGTTTGTTTTCTGCTTCCCCAACTGACAATGCCACCGTTTAAAAAGAAAACGTAACCACTATTGGACTTACGTGATATTCTATCAACTGCCCAACTTGCATCTGCATATCCGACGAATATTTCTTTGTAATTTTTAATATCGCTCAATTTTAGTTTCAATTCTGAGGTTGATTTTAAATATTTTACAACACGTTTAAGTTGATTCCAATCTTTAATATTTGGACATGAAACTTTATGTGCTAAAATATTGACATTTGCTGAAATATCTGGACGTGCGTTAACTGAAACATATAACAAGCTACCAATTAATTTTTGATAATAAGAATTATATTGTAATTGATCCCATATTCCTGTCTTGCCGTAATTAATTTACATTAGTGTGCTTGCTGGTTTTGCAACCTTTAGTCCAAAATTTGGTGCAATTTGTTTAATATAACTAGATTGACATATTTCAAAATGATCTCTACACCCAAATATTTTTTAATTGGTCCAAAACTTTGCATTTCAAATTCTTTTGTAAGGACACGTTCAATTAATTTTATTTCTTTAATTGTTTTACTAGCAACAATAATGTCATCAACATAAACAAAAATGTAGCATAAATTTCCATTTATATATTTTGTGTACAGACATTGATCAACATTACTTTGCTGAAAATTTGCATTTATTAAAACTTCATGGATTACTATATTCTATGCTCTAGCAGCTTGTTTTAGTCCATATAGGCTTTTCTTTAATAAACATACTTTTAATAAATTGTTCTCCGAAAAACAAGGTGGTTGTTTCATGTACATGGTCTCTTGTAGTGCACTATTTAGAAAAGTTGTTTTTACATCAAACTGATGAACTTCTATATTTTCTTTTGCTGCTACTGCCAACAATATCCGTATAGTAGTTTGTCGGACTACTAGAGCAAAAACTTCATCATAATCTGTACCACATTTTTGTGAAAAACCAAGAGCAAGTAAACGGGCTTTAAAACGCTGTATACTTCCATCTGTATTAGTTTTCACCTGAAAAACCCACTTACATCCAATAGCCTTCCTGTTACTTAGTAAATCACATAGTTCCCACTTACCATGTTTTGTTATTGAATTCATTTCGTCTTTCATTGCTTCTAACCAGTTTTCCATTTCATTGCTTGACATTGCTTCTTCATAGCTTTTTGGTTCGATAACTTCGTCTTTTGTCAAAAACATTTCCTGAAACCTTTCTGGAGGAATACCTTTATTCTTCCGCTGAGATTTTCGAATTATTGGTTCTGTATTCTCCTCCTGAACTGTTTAAACGATAGTTTAAATTTTCATTACTTGAGACTTTACTAAATTCATTTTCTACGTGTGTTTTTGATTTCAGGTTTATGTTGTACCAAATTTGTTCTAAATTTTACATCACGACTTATTACAGCACGTTTAGTAGTAAGATTATAGCAACGATATGCTTTTGAATTATCATCATAACCGTAAAAAATCATTTCAACTGCTGTATTGTCGAGTTTTTTTGCCTCTTTTGTGATGGTACATGTACAAAACATTTTGAATCAAAAATTTGAAAGTGTTTTATACCTGGTTTAATGTTGTACCATAATTCTAATGAAGTTGATCCCTTTGAACGTGCATAGATACGATTCTGAATATAATTTGCGGTAGAAACAGCTTCTCCCCAAAATGAATTTGGTAAACCAGAATCAATGAGCATGAATTGCGCCATTTCAATTAAAGTTATGTTTTTACGTTCCGCTACTCCATTCTGTTGGGGTGAGTATGGTGAAGATAACTGAAGTTGTATTCCTTGAGAGTTTAGATATTCTGTCATATTTTTACCTATATATTCCTCACCACGATCTGCTCTAATTATTTTAGGTTTTCTCTGAAATTTATTCTTCACGAATGCTACAAATTCTTGTAAATTTTTTTGAAATATCTGATTTACATCTTAATAAACGTATTACTGTAAATCTAGAAAAATCATCAATAAATGATACTACATACCTTTTGCCACCTGATGTCATTGTTTGCATAGGACCGCAAACCTCTGTAAATGGTAACTTTATTATTTTACCCTTCATGCACGTATCACATGCTATTTTCATATTACATTCAACTATTTTTAATCCTTTTACTAAATTTTCTGAATGCATTTTCCTTATTGTTTCCAGATCTCGATGACCCAATTTTCTGTGCCAATGGTGAATGCAGTTATATTTATGCTCAATCACTGTATTTACTTTATGTGATTGACGTAATCGATATAAATTACCAATTTGATCTGCTACTTCAATATTCTTCCCTCTGTACTTGATTTCACAATAATGTTTATTAAATTCTACAGTGAAACATTTTAAAGTTAAACCTTTAAATGAAAGAACATTGCTTACGAGTTTTGGTGCATAGAGTACTTCAGTGATCATAGCTTATTGTTGGTTACCGTCATTATCTAGAAATATTAATCTTCTGTTGTCAATTCCTTTTACTTCAATGAGTTCATCACTTGCAACTTGCATTGTACCCATATATGATTCATTAAGTGATATAAAGAATCCTTTATCATGTACAACGTGACAAATAGCACCCGAATTCAAAACCCAACCATCATTTGATTCACCAATCATGAACATGAATTCCTTTTCTTCAGCTTATTAGCTATATTTAATTTATGTTTACCTTTATTTTCTTGATTAGATTTCCACTTTTTATATTTTATACAGTTTTGTTTCAAATGTCCAGCATTTTTACAAAAGAAACATTTGGTACATTGGTGACGGTTTTCAAAACTGTTTCTTTTGAATCGCTGTCGGCATGTTGTCGACGTTCATATTCAGCAATGACCTTTTGTTGCACAATTGCAAAAGTTAATTCACTTTCTGGACGGGCTTCTAAAGCTGTTATAAGAGAGTCGTAACTTCTTGGTAGACTACTGAGTAACATTGCAACACTCCATTTATCTGATAGTTATTCCTCCCCGATATCTCTTAATTTCAGAAACAAATCTTGCATGTTGTTTATATGATCAGGAACTCTCCCATTTTCTTCTAATTTAAATGAACAAATTAACCGCATTAAATGGACTTTATTGGTGAGCGTATTCTTTTCATAGTACTCCTTTAACTGGTCCCATTTTTTTTTTCTGTTTTCTTTTCTCTAATATGAATAAGTTGATCGTCCTCAACTGAAAGACCAATAAATGCTTGAGCACGACCATCATCTTCTTCCCATTGTGCTGTATCAGACGGTGAAGAGGGACGTGGTCCTTCTATAACTTTCTTCCATAAACATTCCCTAACTAACAACAACTTCATTTTATATTTCCAGTTAGAATAATTAGCATTATTCAGTTTTGTTAAACTGATCCTAAAATCTGATATTTTGTTGTTAAACTGTTTATACTGTAGAATAAAATTAGTTCCTTTATGCTGTAAGTCCTTTTACATCTAATATTCTCTATTCTAGGCTCATAACCTGCAGAAAGAATCTGCTTTGCCAGAAAAAGAACTACTAAGATATAATAATGCAAATAATTATGACACACAGACAAAATTTTATTAATCAAAAACAATACAATAATTTTTGACTACATTTATGTTTTTATTTTATTCAAAGTATTTGTGATTATATATTAACATGTGTAAACGCTGTTTTGATCTTTAATTCATATATTTCAACATATATAACATAATGACCGAGAAGTTTCCAAAATTGAAACAGAATACTAAAGAATATACGAGACCAGAGAAGACAGCTACTGACTAAGAATAGAATACCAACACAAGTTATAGAGGAAATTAAACGTGAAGTAAGATGAATTAGGATTAGCAAATAACAACACAACAGAACAACAGCCAATTATTGAAGAAAATAACGGACAATATAACATACAAACAGATAATCATGAAAGGACTACAGGCACGGTGACCGAAAAGTTTGGAGAAAACTACATCTTATATCATGAAATGAACCCGGCATCAAGACCTGCCCTACCTAAACTACAATACAAAAAAGACACTTTCAAGTTAATCTCAGAATGCAACAACATTATCGAAAAATTATTAAAAGATAATTCAACTATTCAGGAAATAACAGATGCAATTTATATTGGAGCCACAACAGTACTACTTATCAATGGTCAAGAGATTTCTGTGCTCAATAAAAACTCAACATCAACTAAGCAATACGTACCAAAATGGAAAAGACGCATATGCAAATCAATCGAAGAACTGAGAGCCCAGATCGGAGTTTTAACTCAAGCGTTAAGGCCCACAGCAAGTAGGAAAGTTTTAAACAAAGCAACATACATCATTAACAAATATTTATCTGAAAAAAAATAAAACATTAACAGATGTGTTGGATTTATTAAAATAGAAACTAAACATTGCCACATGTAGACAGGCGAATCAAAGAAAGTATCACTAGAAACAAGCAAAACAATCTTTTCCATTCAAATCAAAGAAACTTCTACCGCAATTTGCAAAAGAAACCAGTGACAGATTCTGATACAAATCCACCAAACACAAGAGACATGAAAACATTTTGGGGGAGAATATGGCCTGTACCAGTAACACATACCTCCAAAACTCAATCTTGGCAGAAATTAGAAAAACAAAGACTGGAAAGAACACTTAATATGACAATATAGTATTGAAGAAAGAGATATTGGAATAGCAGTTAAGAAAATTAGTAATTGGAAATCACCCGGTCCTGATAGAATCCAGAACTTTTGGATAAAAAAGTTTAAAGCAACACACCGACACATAGCTCATGCTTTCGCAAATATTTTGCATGACCCGAATGAAACCCCACATTTCCTGACTACACGCATAACTTACCTTCTTCCAAAAACTCCTGTACCAAGTGAAGATCCAGCATTATACCGGCCCATAACTTGCCTATCAACAATATATAAATTACTTACTAGCATACTCTGCACAAAAATATATGAACACTTAGAAACAAACAATATATTGCTACGATCCAGTCGTCATTGTTGTTATGCTACGATCCAGTCGTCGTGTTGATAGGGAGATTGACACTGACAGTGATATTATTGTGTAATCTAATATAACTTATGTATTAGAATTTTCAGTTAATAAATTGCTACTAAACTTGACCTCGTAGTATCGTAACAATTTGGTGTCAGGTGTGGGGTTCTAGGAAGTTTAGTACAAAAAAAAAATCAGAATGACCACTCTAAAAGATCTGAGAGTAGCAGATTTGAAATGAGAGTTGGAAGAAAGGGATTTAGAGATCGAAGGAAAGAAAAACGTTTTACAAGAACGACTTAGACAAGCTTTAATCGACGCTGGAGATAATCCAGACACTTACTTCTTTGAGACTCCTAGTGATATAAATATAAGAAAATTGGAGCAATATTCTGAAACATTGAAGAAGGAATTACTACAACATTTCGAAGAAAATTCAAAGAAATTAGGACAAAGATTTGAAGAAAAACTAGAAACACATTTCATAAATTTTGAAGAATGTTCTAAAAATTTAGAAGAAAAAGTAAATAACAGAATTCTTGACCAAGAAAAAAAACTTAAGGAAATGGAGGAATTGGTATCAAAATTAAGTATTCCTCAAACGTCAGCTAGCAACGACAGGAGGGAAGTTGGACAAGAATCTGTATCGGTACCTACTTTTCGAGTTAAGCCACCACAATTCGAGGGTAAGGTTTCATGGCCAAGTTATCTTCGACAGTTTGAGACTGCTGCGAAAGCAAATTGCTGGACAGAAATGGAAAAAGCTGCTGCCTTGACAGTGTCTCTTCGTGGTGAAGCAACTGATATACTTCAGACTTTATCAGCGTCTGAACAAGAGGATTATAATTTACTAATTAAACGGCTAGAATCTAGATATGGACAAGCACATTTGGAACATTTGTACCACAGTCAGCTAAAATAACGTCATCAGAAACCTAATGAAAGTCTTCAAGAGTTCGAAACGGATATTGCCCGACTAGTTCGTCTTGCATATCCAGGGACTCCAGATATTATAGTAGAGCGATTAGCTGTGCAGGCATTTATTGATGGACTACGCGATAGAGACACTAAACAAGCATTGATATTGGCTCGACCGACAACCTTACTTAAAGCATTAGCTCATGCAATGGAATTCGAGGCTGCTAAAAGAATTTCTAGAAACCAGACCGATATTAGAAGAATTGAGAACGATGAAGAGAAACTAGAAAATGATATTGAAGCTACGGTTCTACGTGTTCTTAATAATCAGTTGAAGAAGAGACAGTTACGATGCTGGAGTTGTGGTGAACATGGCCATATTCAAAGCCAGTGTAAATATCACCTACAACAAATAAATAAGAAGCCGGTAAACTAGATTGGGTTGATGACAAGGGGCTAATATCAACCCGGTACAGGAAAGCCCTTAGAAATGTAATTATAATTGCTTCGATTCAACACCAACCTAACAGTGTTTTTGTAGATGGGTTTATTAATGGGAAGTTATGTTCTTTTCTACTGGACACGGGGGCAACGAAAACAATTGTTAGACCTGATATAGTTAAAACTTTAAATTATATTAAACCTACGAAGTGGCGACTTCGTACTGCAACTGGAGAAACAGCTGTAACTCATGGGGAAATAGAAGTTTTCATTGTCATAGGTAATACCAAATTTAGACACCGTGTGATAGTAGCAGAAATAGAAGATGAAGTTATCATGGGCATGGATATTATGAATTTTTATGGTTTTAAATTGGATTTAAAAAACGGCACTTTAAAAATTAACAATGAAGAGATTGTTTTTCAACATCAAGTTAATAAAGGACGTCATATACGTGCCATTCTGGCTGAAGATACCTACGTTCCAGAACAAAGTGAGATGATACTGGAAGCTTTTCTTGAGAATGAACCACAAGAAAGTAGGATAATGGTGCTGGATCCTACAAACCTTTCCGATGAAAGAAGTCGTGGAATCCTAGTAGGAAAAGCACTTATTCATACCAACAAGAAAATACCGGTTCGTGTGTTGAATATGAATGATTACAAAGTAAATATAAGAGCGGGTACTCTTTTAGGCTATTGTTCACCAGTAACATCAATTGTTCGAAATACTATAGCCACTAAAAATAAATTTTCAAAATTACCTCCAAAATTATACGACTTGATATCGACATCATCTCAAAACATGCATTCAGAAGAAAGAAGAAAGGTGAAGAATTTAATTATGCAATATCAGGATATATTTAATATTGAAAATGAATTGAAAGGCAGAACAGGTATCGTTCAACACAAAATTAACACAGGTGATTCGATTCCCATTCGACAAGCTCCAAGACGATTACCCCTGGCAAAAAGAGAAGAAGCTGAAAGAATCGTGCATGGGATGGAAAAAGATGGAATTATTGAACCATCTGACAGCCCATGGTGTTCACCCGTTGTATTAGTTAAAAAGAAGGATGGGACAACGAGATTCTGTGTGGACTACAGACGTCTTAACGAAGTTACAAAGAAAGACAGCTACCCATTGCCACGCGTAGATGACACATTAGATACTCTTGTTGGATCTGAAATATTTTCAACACTAGATCTCAAAAGTGGTTACTGGCAAGTAAGTTTAGACCCGAAGGATAAAGAGAAAACTGCATTTTCTATTGGTACTGGATTGTGGCAATTCAAGGTGATGCCCTTTGGATTATGTAATGCTCCTGCTACATTTGAAAGATTGATGGAGAATGTTTTGAAGGGTTTGTCCTGGAAGACTTGTTTAGTCTACCTGGACGATATTATTGTACTGGGAAAGAATCTTGACGACCATATAAAGAATTTAGAAGAGGTATTTCAAAGACTTCGCAATTCTGGTTTGAAATTAAATCCGAAGAAATGTCATTTCTTTCAGAAAGAAGTACAATATTTAGGTCATGTGGTTTCAGGCAAAGGAATTGCCGTTGACAGAAAAAAAATTAAAGCAATTGAAGAATGGCCATTACCGAAAAACAAAAGTGAATTACGCAGTTTTCTTGGGTTATGCACCTATTATCGTCGACATGTGTCTGGATTTGCAAATATCGCTAAACCTTTAACTCGGCTAACAGAAGAACAACAAAATTTTTCATGGAATGAAGATAGTCAAAATGCTTTTCAGCAATTGAAACAAAAATTGATAAATGCACCAATTCTTTGTTATCCCTGGCCTAATAACAAATTTATTCTGGATACGGATGCCAGTGCTGTCGGTATTGGTGGTGTATTATCACAATTGCAGAATGAAACAGAGAAAGTAATTGGTTATTTTAGCAAAACTCTTTCTAAATCTGAACGAAATTATTGTGTCACAAGAAAAGAACTATTGGCAGTTGTAAAAGCAATTGAATGTTTTCACAAATATTTGTATGGGAGAAAATTTCTAGTAAGAACTGATCATGCCGCTTTGAAATGGCTGCTTAATTTCAAAAATCCTGAAGGGCAGATAGCAAGATGGTTGGAAAGGCTACAAGAGTACGATTTTACTATTGAGTATAGAACTGGGGCAAGTCATCGTAATGCTGATGCCCTATCAAGACGGCCATGTCCTGAGGATTGTAAATACTGCCATCGTGTAGAACAAAATGAAATATCCGTTGCAAGAACTACGCTTGTTAGTGAACAGTGGAGTAATGAAGATTTAAAAAGAGATCAAGAAAATGACCCGGAAATAAAATTACTGATTAAGTGGAAACGTCAATTCAAACGACCTTCATGGGAAGAAGTGAGCGCCTCAAATCCCGTCTTAAAAGCTTACTGGGCCCAATGGGATTCTTTAATAATAGATGACGGAATTCTAAAACGAATTATAGAAACATCAAGAGACTATGAACAAAGAAAACAAGTTGTCATTCCACGGAATAGAATTTTCGAAATTTTAGGTGACATTCATGATGGGTGCTCAGGTGGACATTTGGGTATCACAAAGACGCTCCAGAAAGTAAGAGAACGATTTTATTGGTTCAATTGTAAAGAAGATGTAAGGAACTGGTGCAGGAAATGTAAAGTCTGTGCATCGAGTAAAGGACCACCTAAACGAAAAAGAGCTCCGATGCGTTTATACAACGTTGGAAGTCCATTTGAAAGGATAGCAATCGACGTTATGGGTCCGTTACCTAGGACGGATGAAGGAAATAAATATATCGTCGTGATAATGGACTATTTTAGTAAATGGACGGAAGCTTACGCAGTACCTGATCAAAAAGCAGAAACTATTTCGGAGACACTAATAAAAGAATGGATCTGCAGATTTGGAATACCGCTAGAATTGCACTCAGATCAAGGCAGAAATTTTGAATCGACCCTCTTCCAGAACATTTGTAAATTGCTGAACATTCATAAGACCAGGACAACTCCATTGCACCCACAATCAGACGGAATGGTGGAACGTATGAACAGAACAGTTATAAACTATCTTTCCAAAGTTGTTTCGGATCACCAAAGAAATTGGGATCAATTTTTACATTTATTCTTGTTAGCGTATCGTTCTTCAATTCACGAAACAACTGGACAAACACCAGCTTGTGTCATATTTGGTAGGGAATTAAAGTTACCTTGTGATATAAAATTTGGTTGGAAGCCAGGAGAACATGTTGTGGGCGAAGATTATGTAAGCAATTTAAGACATAAAATGAACGAAATTCATAACAACGTACGCTTAAAAATTCAAAAGGTAAGCAAAAAAATGAAAGAATATTATGATATTAGGGCAGAAAAAGGAGGCTATCAACCGGGTAGTTTAGTATGGTTGTACAACCCGCAGCGACATTTGGGTCGATCACCAAAATTACATTCATCTTGGGAAGGTCCTTATGAAATAATGAAAAGAATAAATGATGTCATATACCAAATTTGCCGGAAACCTAAAGGAAAACCAAAAGTGGTTCATTTTAATAGATTAGCCCCATATGTCGGGAACAATGAAATAAATATAAAACAAGTCTTTGAAAATAAGAGAGGGCAGTCAAATACAAATAAGACGGCTATCTGCCGTTTCTTTTCGACTTCAACATGTAGGTACGGCTTGGCTTGTAAATATCTGCACAGCACAGAAAATATTCCGAGACGGAATTAATTTTTGGAAGAGGGCAGTGCTACGATCCAGTCGTCATTGTTGTTATGCTACGATCCAGTCGTCGTGTTGATAGGGAGATTGACACTGACAGTGATATTATTGTGTAATCTAATATAACTTATGTATTAGAATTTTCAGTTAATAAATTGCTACTAAACTTGACCTCGTAGTATCGTAACAATATTATCAGAAGAGCAGAAAGGATGTAGAAAGAGGAGTCAGGGATGTAGAGAACAACTTATTATTGACACTGTCGTTGCAAAAGAAGCACAACATAAGAAAAAAGACCTACATATAACTTACATTGATTATCGTAAGGCGTTTGACAGTGTTCCCCATTTTTGGTTACTTGAAATCATGCGCATTTATAAAATACATCCCTACATCATACAACTAATGCAAACATTAATGAGCAGATGGGAAACAACTTTACACTTCTCGGGCATGAGCACTGGGCCTATAAAAATAAATAGAGGGATATTTCAAGGAGACGCTTTAAGTGCCATTTGGTTTTGTATGGCTTTAAACCCACTTTCAACTTACCTTAACTTAACAAGGAAGGGTTATAAGCTCCAATCAGGACAGAGGATCTCACACCCCTGTACATGGATGATATAAAACTCTACGCAGAATCTAGACATCACCTACAACAATTAAACGCAAGTAGATAAGTTCAGTATAGATATTAAAATGAGTTTTGTTATCGATAAGTGCAAAACGAATGGAATGGTTAAAGGAAAATGGGAAAAAGAAACTGATTACATTTTACAAGGCAATACAGAACAAGCAATAACTGGTATGGAAGAAGATTAGGAATACAAATATTTAGGAATCTTGCAAAACATTAAAATAAATGAAAGAAAAATGAAATAACAACTCACGGAAAAAATGACAACCAGAGTAAAATCTATATTAAAAACTCAACTATCAGGAAAAAATAAAATTACTGCTATAAATTCGTATGCAATCCCAGTTTTCAGTTATAGTTTTGGAGTTTTAAAGTTGAATGCAACGGAGGTAGAAGATTTAAACAGAAGATTAGGTGTAATTGCCACAGTATACAGGATACATCACCCACGAAGCTCTGTTGAGAGATTTCATCTTCCAAGAGCATTAGGAGGTCGCGGAATAACTGATTTCGTCAATAGTAACTTTCGCCAAATTAAGAATCTTAGAGAATATTTCTATGCTAAAAATGAAACCAGTGACTTACATAGGGAAATTTGAGAAACTGACCAAAACTACAGTCCATTGAATCTTGAAAATAGGATGCTAAACCCTGCAGACCAAATTACGGACGTTGAAACAAAGATTAACCAATGGCTACAAAAGGAATTGCCCGGGCGATATCCTGCAAAGATTAGACACCCTGACATAGATCAGCAAGCTAGTTTAGCATGGTTACACATAGTAATATCTTTGCAGAAACAGAAGGATTTATATTTTCAATTCAAGATCAAGTGGTACCAACTAAGAATTATAAGAAATGCATCCTGAAGGACAAGAATATCACATCAGATTCATGCAGGATGTGTTTCAAACATAAAGAAAATATAGATCACATAATAAGCGACGGTCAGGTTTTAGCATCTTTAGAGTACACCACAAGACACAACAAGGTAGCCCAAGTAATACATCAAAAGTTAGCAAATCAGTTATCCACAGAGCAGGAAGAGAAACCATATTATAAATACCAACCTGAAAATGTCATAATGCACAAAAAAGGAAAATTATATTGGGATAGGGCAATTTTGACAGACCATCCAGTAGAACACAATAGACCAGACCTAACATTTCACAATTATAAACCAACACCGTTTACATAATATATATTGCAGTCCCAGCAGCTCATAATCAGCCAATAATAATAATAATAATAATAATAATAAGAATAACAATAATAATAATAATAATAATAAGAATAACAATAATAATAATAATAATAATAATAATAATAATAATCATCATATTAATAATAATCATAATACTAATAATAATTAATAATAATAATAAAAGTAATAATAATAATAATATTAATAATATTAATAATAATAATAATAATAATAATAATAATCATAATAATAATAATCATAATACTAATAATAATAATTATTAATAATAAAAGTAATAATAATATTAATAATAATAATAATAATAATAATTAATAATAATAATTCATAATAATAATAATAATAATAACAATAAAATAGTAATAATAATTAATAACAATAATTTTAATTATAAATAATAATAATACTAATAATAAATAATAATAATTTATAATAATTAATAATATTTATTTGTTTACGTGTGATAATATTAATTATTATTATTATGAATTATTATTATTATGAATTATTATTATTAATTATGATTATTCATTATTATTATTGATTATTATTATGTTTGTTATTATTATTATTGTTTATTATTATTAGTATTACGATTATTATTATTAATATGCTTATTATTAATTATTATTATTATTAATTATTATTAATTATTAATATTAATTATTGTTATCATTACTTATTAATATATATTATTATTATTATTAATTATTATTATTATAAATTATTGTTATAATAATTATTATTAATTATTATTAATAATTATAATTATTCTTATTGTTATTATTAATTAATATAATTAATTATAATTATTATGATTATTATTATTATTAATTATTATTAATTATTATTAATTATTATTATTAATTATTATTAATGTTATTATTATTATTATTAATTATTATTAATAATAATTATTATTAATTAGTACTATGAACTATTATTATTATTAATTATTATTATTGATTATTATTATTATGATTATTATTATTATTAGTATTATGATTATTATTATTAATTATTATTATTAATTATTATTTTTAATTATTCTTATTAATTATTATTATTATTTTTATTATTATTAATTATTATTTTTAATTATTCTTATTAATTATTATTATTATTTTTATTATTATTAATTATTATTATGAATTACTATTATTATTATAAATTATTATTATTAATTAATATTGTAACACGACATCCCCGTAGGAAATGATAATGTTTTAGATATAGTTATGTTTTGTTATAAAATAGAGTGAATATACTGTGGAATATACTTTTGTCAAATAATAAAATATTAATAAACATTTAACGATGTATGATAATTTTAAATAAAACCATTTATTGTTATAATATTATTATTAATTATTATTATTATTAATTATTATTATTAGTATTAATTATTATAATTTATTAATTTTGAATTATTATTATTAATTGTTATTATTATTATTTTTTTTTGTTTTTGCTAACATCTGTCGTTCATACAGAAGCTCCAAATAATTCTACATGTTTATTTTATACAGTATAATAAATATTGTGCGAATATCTCCAAAAAATATTTCGCTTGTCATAAAGTGTGGTTGGTGTGACGTGTAGGCAACCTCCAATATGGTACACCATGGGCAACGTTCTGCTTGTACAGAGCGGCTAATAGTCTACATAACTGGCGACCAAAGTGGACATAAAATCCCTCACGATCAAAAACAGAAATATTTTGAAGAAAAGAAGGCACATTGGAAGAGCGAACTAACATAACTGGTTAATTTCTTCAGATATAGAACTATGAAAATCACATGCATATATTGTATTTTAACATATTTTTGTAGCCATACGTAAACAAATAAATATTATTAATTATTATTTATTATAATTGGTAGTATTATTATTTATTATTAAAATTATTGTTATTATTGATTATTATTATTAATTATTATTACTATTGTTATTATTATTAATAATTATTATTACTATTATTATTGTTATTATTATCAATAATAATAATAATAATTTTAATAATAAATAATAATAATACTACTAATAATAATAAATAATAATAATTAATAATAATTAATAATATTTATATGTTTACGTATGGCTACAGAAATATGTTAAAATACAATATATGCATGTGATTTTCATAGTTCTATATCTGAAGAAATTAACCAGTTATGTTAGTTCGCTCTTCCAATGTGCCTTCTTTTCTTCAAAATATTTCTGTTTTTGATCGTGAGGGATTTTATGTCCACTTCGGTCGCCAGTTATGTAGACTATTAGCCGCTCTGTACAAGCAGAACGTTGCCCATGGTGTACCATATTGGAGGTTGCCTACACGTCACACCAACCACACTTTATGACAAGCGAAATATTTTTTGGAGATATTCGCACAATATTTATTATACTGTATAAAATAAACATATAGAATTATTTGGAGCTTCTGTATGAACGACAGATGTTAGCAAAAACAAAAAAAAAATTAATAATAATAACAATTAAAAATAATAATTAAAATTAATAAATAATAATATTATAACAATAAATGGTTTTATTTAAAATTATCATACAACGTTAAATGTTTATTAATATTTTATTATTTGACAAAAGTATATTCCACAGTATATTCACTCTATTTTATAACAAAACATAACTATATCTAAAACATTATCATCTCCTACTGGGATGTCGTGTTACACACTCCCCCTCTGGTGGTCGTTGGCGTCCTCGCACGGGCACCAGCACTAGGCGGATTTTTTGGTCTTCCTCTTTTTCTTTTCTCCACGACTGGAGTGGGAGGTTCGTTCTCTTCTTTAGGGCTGTTATATGGGTTAATATCTGAAACACGTAATTTATAAGTCCCGCCCTAAATTTATCCATCGTCCTTTGGAAGGTTGCGGGCGCGTTTTTCAATCCGATCGGCATGCATGTAAATCTATATGTACCAAATGACGTGACGAAACTGGTTTTATCACGATCAGTATCTATTGTACTCATAAATTGTGTCCGTTTTGCTTCGAGAAGTAAATGGTCAATACGCGGCGTAGGGTGTGTATCGCTTACCGTTACCGAATTAAGACGACGATAATTCACGCAAACACGCACGTTTCTGTTTGGTTTGGGAACTAAAACTACGGGTGCCGCCCACGGTGATTCGCATTCTTCTATGACATTTGAATCTAGCATCTTGACAATTTCTTCACGTAGTTGTTCTTTCCTTTGTTTGATGACCGATACGGTGGAACTGCTATTGGTAGTTGATTTGGTGCAGTAACAATGCAGTGTTCCGTAAAAGGTGTAGGATCTCCCCCTACAGCGAAAGTATCGGCATATTCTTGAAGTAATCCATTCATCACTGAATGTTGTACGGAAGATAGATGTTCTCCTTCATCAGCACTAAGGTGTACAGCTTTGTTTAATGTGACTGAGGATATCCTGGGTTCCTCGTTTGTGGATTTGTAAAAAGGATATTTCTTGTCTGGTTTATCTCGGAAAAACCATTGTTTTCCAGCAAGATCTAAAATAATTTTCATATCTGAAAGTGCGTCTATGCCAAGTAATGTATGATTGTCAGTGTCATCTGGTAATACAATCATACTAATTCTAAATGTTCTATCTTCTAAAGTTAACGTTACGTTAGTTTCTAATACTTCGATATTTGAGCAAACTCCATTTGCTAAAGTTAACATTATGTTTAATTTTCTAAAACTATACTTATCTTTTACGAGTTCGTATAGTTTTCTTCTCATAATACTTCTGCTGGCTCCAGTGGCAGCAGTTGCAGTTCCATTTAGGTTTAGTATTTGGATTGGAAGAATTGGTTTTCTATGAATGTTGAGTTCGTTGGTTTCAATAGATTTGAATTCTTCATAGCTTTTGCGATTTTTACATTTCGGGCAATTTGCACGGATATACCCGGGATTTCCGCAACCGTAGCAACTGATTGCAGGTGGTGAAGACTCAGAAGAAATTTTGACTCCTTTTTTCTTCTTCTCTCTCTTCCTTAGTAGTGTTCTGCATTCATCTATTTTATGACCTGGTACTTTACAGTAGTTACATTTTACTGTTTGCATCTGTTTCTGTTCACGACTTTCTTCTTTCGCGTTGCTAGGTTCTCTTTCTTTTGACGCTGAATCTTTCTCTTCTAATGATTGCTCTACAGAACGGCTTAAACTAAGTAGTTTATCAAATGTATCAAATGAATCTAGATTAACACATTTACGAATTTTTCTATTTAGCAATCCATAAATCATGTCAAGTTTGACTTTTTCAGTTAAAATATCAGGTATGCCAGAGAGTAAAGCTGTCGCACGACTGATAAAAAGATCTGTAGGAGTATTATAATCTTGAACAAGAGAGAATAATTCTTTGTATATTTGGAAAGGTTCTAATTTTCTACAAAAAGCAGCTCTTAAAGATTTTAAAGCATCTTGCCAAGTTAATTTATTTATTTATTTATTTATTTATTTATTTATTTATTTATTTAATATTGAATCTTTCACAACAATCCACCACGTTGCAGCAGTGTTAGTTAGTAACATAGCTAAGCCTTTTAATGCAGTTTCTGCAGTAACATTAGCACATTCCATATAAATTTCGACAGCATTGATGAATGCTTCGATATCACTATTTTTTTCGCCACTGAAACGTGATGTACATTTAACAAAGTTACCTTTCTTTTCTTCTATAGTTACTGGAGTTCCACTTCTGGTTGAAGCATCTGTACTTAACTGTTGTAATAAGCGTTAAAATTGTTCCTCCGTCAAAGTAATATTTGTAGACGTCATTTTGGTTTTGGTAATATTCCTTCTTGGCATGAGCAGTGAGTATGAGTTTATCGCGGTAGTGAACACACATTTCAAAAGTCTCAAAGTTCATACAATTTTGGAGCACATTTATATTTGACACGTACCGAAATATTATGTCAATGTACAAATTCAAACGCGTCAAAATTAACGGAACGACAACGGTTAACGGGCACTAGTATACAAGTTCACAATGTTCACTTCACACGGACCAATTTAAAATGTGATGAGCACGTAAACGGTTATTAGTTTGACACTTCCCGTTATATTTTCCTCTTAAGTTGCGGCGTTCGGTTGAATTCGAGCCATTATGTTGGGCGCCAGATATAACAATATATGGTTTTATTTAAAATTATCATACATCGTTAAATGTTTATTAATATTTTATTATTTGACAAAAGTATATTCCACAGTATATTCACTCTATTTTATAACAAAACATAACTATGGGGTCTATTCAGAACTCAATATTTGTGTTGTCGTTATGGTCTTTATGGTTGTTATGTACTGTAAAGATTGTTAAAATCAAATTTGGTATTCTCAGTACTGAAGGTGGTTACCGTCAACAATTGTTACGTGTTTTGACAGTCTTTATCATAACGACTGCTAAAACTATGAACTTATGGTTGTTATCACGTTGTTATTTCAAATATATGACATGTGACAGATTATTACATCAATCAAATATTATTAATAATGGCCTTTCTGCTAAATATTAGCAGCATGCAGTTGATTATTCGCATGGATCCTGCTTCGACTTAAATAATGATAATAAGAACGATAAAGACCGTCGTGGACGAAAGTTACTTTTGACGTAAATACATATTTCTTTGAAAATATTATATTCTGTGGTAAGTATTCGTGAAAACCTTGTTATTTATTCTGATGCTACTGTGTGCTTTTTCTTCAATCAAAATAAAAAAAAATCTTTCCATAACTTTTCAGTCACGTTGGGATCAGTGGTAGGGATTAACATACCCGTTCTAAATAATTTAGAAGTTTTCAAATATGACACAAATGTCATATTCTTCTTTAGTTGTTTTGGCAGAATGTTTGCATTTTAAATATAATTGGCAACACATTATTAAAAGAATAAAGAGTTGACATATAAGATTAGGTTAAGTTCATATATGCATAATGAAGTTAGCTATTGTCAAATAATCTGGTTCATTCACAAGTATTATTTTGTAAAGATTGTCAATAATACCGACGTAGGTTCTGAATTGACAAATTCATAAAGATTGTTACAAATGTCTTTATGATAACAATCTTTATATCCGTAACAAGCTTTATGACTGTGTTTCTCTGAATAGGCCACTATATCTAAAACATTATCATCTCCTACTGGGATGTCGTGTTACAATATTAATTAATAATAATAATTAATAATAATAATTTATAATAATAATAGCATTAAATCATAATAATAATTAATAATAATAATAATAATCAATAATAATAATTAAAAATAATAATTAATAATAATAATCATAATACTAATAATAATAATAATAATAATCATAATACTAATAATAATAATTATAATAATAATAATAATAATCATAATAATAATCAATAAGAATAATTAATAATAATAATTCATAGTAATAATTAATAATAATTATTATTAATAATAATTAATAATAATAATTCATAGTAATAATTAATAATAATAATTAATAATATTAATAATAATAATTAATAATAATAATAATTAATAACAATAATAATTAATAATAATAATTAATAATAATAATTAATAATAATAATCATAATAATTATAATTAATAATAATAATTAATTGGAAAAATACTACCTTTTCTTTAGTTTATGTTCTGTATTATTAATTGACATTAATTTTTTAATTAACAAAAATAACAAGTAACCAAGGTAACAAGAAATATTCATAAATGTTACCTTTTTTATGTATACAATTTTCTAGATAATGTATGCATGCCCGGCAATAACATGGACGGCGAACATGCATCTTCTCAGGAAAAAATCTCCTTTTGCCAGAAGAAAAACCGTCCCAAAAACTGGCAGAGAAGTGATCAGTATAACTCAGAGACGCTTGGGTTTAAATTAATAAATACAGAACATAAACTAAAAAAAAAGTAGTATTTTTCCAATTAATAATATGAGTTCTGAAAGATATTTTAATAATAATAATTAATAATAACAATAAGAATAATAATAATTAATAATAATAATTAACAATAATTATTAATAATAATAACAATAATTTATAATAATAATAATTAATAATAATAATATATATCAATAAGTAATAATAATAATTAATATTATTAATTATTAATAATAATCATATTAATAATAATAATCGTAATACTAATAATAATAATAATAACAAACATAATAATAACAATAATAATAATAAAAATAATCAATAATAATAATTTATAATAATAATAATAATAATAATTATTATTATTATTAATAATAATAATAATTAACATTAATAATAAAAATAATTAATAATAATAATTATTATTATTAATAATAATGATAATAAGTAATAATTAATAATATTAATAATTAATAGTAATAATTGATAATAATAATAATCATAATAATAATAATATTGATAATAATAATAATAATCATAATAATAATAATAATAATAATAATAATAATCATAATAATAATAATAATGATAATAATTAATAATAACAATAAGAATAATAATAATTAATAATAATAACAATAACTTATAATAATAATATTAATAATAATAATAATTAATAATAATAATAATTAATAAACATAATTAATAATAATAATAATAATAATAATAATACTACCCTCCTTCACGTGGTGGGGTGGCGTTTGTACCTAGCCTGAAAGCCAGCAGGAGGGGTAGCCAAGGGTGCCCAACCGCTCAAAGGGCCAGCTACTAAATGAGCGTGTACCTAAATCAGCTGTTAGAACTAGAAGGCAGCGATATTCGGGCGGGGTGGGACACCAGATTGGTCCTATTCGGAACCGTCATGATGATCGGCAGCCAACCAACACCACAAGACGCGCAAGGAACACGGCTAACGACATAAGTGATTCACCCACTACAAGTGTTGCGATTGCACCAGCAGCGCCCACTGCAGTGTCAAGAGGTAAACGTACAAAGTGGACACCTGAAATGAATAGGTTCCTACACAGATCATACCTCTTGATAACAAAAATAGAGACAGATACTCACAACTACTCCGCCAGACTGCATAGGGAAGTAACGCAGAAATTCGTGCAACTTGCAAACAAGACCCTCATGAATATTCTAAGCCAAAAAAGGGAAATACACACTAAAAATCGAATTTCACAAGGCGAAGTAATACACATCAGGGCGGAAGTAGAAAGAGAACTAAGAGGAAACGAAAGACAAGAACAGGAAGACACGCAAATGAGATGCAGAATGTGTGATGGAGGCAACGAAAACAAAGAGCACATTATAGCGGGATGCAAAACACTAGCCTCAACAGATTATTTAAGAAGACACAATAACGTTGCCAAAATAATACATTCAAAACTACGCAAACGAATTCTACCATCTCAAGACATCCCATATTACACTTACACCTGAAGCAGTAATAGACACCCCACATGCAAAATATACTGGAACCACACAATACAAACAGACAAGACAGTTGAACACAATAGACCAGACATCGTTTATCAAGACAAACAACAAAAATGCACTTACCTGATTGACATCACCGTACCAGAGCCTGCAAACATACAGGAAAGAACATCAGAAAAAATCAAAAAATACCTACCCTTAGCAAATGATATGAAGGAAACGTGGGACAAGAGAGAGTAGAGATTATTCCTATAGTCATCGGGGCCACTGGAGATATTCCAAGAAACTTCACGAGTCCTTCGAGAAGCTGGAACTGGAACCCAACACGTACATACAACTCCAGAAAGCCGCAATATTAGACATCTGCAACATTGTTAGGAAAGTCATAAACATAAAATAAGAAAAAATAATAACAGTAATCTGTCATCCGACGAAAACAACAATAAATTAATATAATTAACAGCTACTTATCTTGCCATAGGCCGATAATTAGTCTTTTAACCCTCCGTTAAGACGGGGGAGGATGAAAGGAATAATAATAATAATAATAATTCATAATAATAATAATAATTAATAAAATAATTAATAATGATAATTATAATTAGTAATAATAATAATGATAATAATAATTCTAGTAGATGCCGTTTATACAGACCTCAGCAAGGCATTTGATAAGATCAATCACATGCTTTTAATAAGTAAGCTTGAGATGCTTGGAATACATGGCAATTTACTCCAATGGTTCAGATCATACCTCACTGATAGACAGCAATGCATTTCAATTAATGGCTTTTCTTCAGATTTTTTTCCCGTGACCTCTGGGGTACCTCAGGGGTCTCATCTCGGTCCTCTTCTGTTCATTATTTTTATTAATGATATTAGAAAATGTTTTCATAATGCAAGATTTAGTATGTACGCGGATGACTTAAAAGTTTATATGCCTATTGAATCCTTGTCAGATTGCTATGCACTCCAAGAAGACCTTAATAGACTTAATGACTACTTATCTTTGAATGACTTAACACTAAATTTTGATAAATGTTCTTGTATTACTTTCACTCGGAACAGAAATACTTATTATAATTATTCTTTTGATAGTAAAAATGTAAATCGTGTAAATCATGTCAAAGATTTGGGTATTATCTTAGATAGTAAACTTATCTTTGATTTGCATATTGATTTTGTTGTAAAGAAAGCCTACAAAATGCTAGGATTCATTCTGAGAATTGGGAATAAATTTAGAAATGTTAGTACTCTCATTTCTTTATATTGTTCTCTAGTTCGTTCTCAACTTGAATTTGCTGCTATATGTTGGTCTCCGGCTTACTATATTTATATAAATCGAGTCGAAGGTATTCAACGTAAATTTATTTTCATCATGAACATTAAATTCCCTAATCGTTCTATTTCATTAGTTGCTTTGCGAATTCGCCGTGTGATATTGGATTTAACTTTTTTGTTTAAACTTGTAAATAACAAAATTGATTGTCCAGTACTGCTGAACAAAATATCACTCAGAATACCAACATATTCCACTAGATCACATATGTTGTTCGCATTGGCGAGTTGTAGAACGAATTCTGTCAGTAATGCTCCCTTTCTCAGAATGATATCTACGTATAATAAATTGTCAAGTGTACCAAATTTTCCTGACATATTTAGTTGTTCTCTCAGAACGTTTAAATCTTTTCTTTATAATATTTGTATTTAACTTTTTTTTTCCACAATCTCGTAATATTCTTATCTACTTTATTTCATTTTAAGTATATGTATTATTTTTGTCTGATAACTTTGTAATTATTATGTTTAAATTCTTCTAGTGCTGTACTGTTATTGGGATTTTTCCTGTTGTGCAGCCCAGATTGTAAATAAATAAATAAATAATAATAATTAATAATAATAGTAATTTATTTAAGCAAAAAAAAATACAGAGTATCGTAAACCAAGTCATAAACCAAGAACAATAATAAGTAGGTACATCAAAATTTGTAATCCAGATATTCTTGTATAGTATAAAACGCTTTTGACAATAAAAATCTTTTCAGTTTTATTTTGAAATTACGCATAGACGAATTTTTCAAATCATTGGGAAGTTTATTAAAGACTAAACTACCGACGTAATACGGTAACTGCCTCATTAAATTAGATTTAGTAAATTTTAATTTGACGTCATCTTTTCTTCTAGTAGAGTAATTGTGGAAGCTGCTGTCCGTATCTAATTTACTAAAATTTTCTTTAATAAAAATGGCAATATGTAAAATATATAAACATGGTAGAGTTAGAATTAGATTATTTATAAACAGATTTCTACAATGGTCTCTGTGTCCTGCTTTACATAGAACACGTACCGACTGTTTTTGTAGTATAAAAATTCAGTTAGCTCAATTAGAGTTTCCCCATACAATTAGGCCATATAGGATGTTAGCATGAATCATTGCGAAATATATTGTTTTTGCTATACTGAATGATACAGACTTAATAGCTTTTCTTAAAGCAAAAATATTTTTCTGTATTTTTATGGCTACATAATCAATATGTTCTTCCCACAAGAGATTTGGCTGCAATATGAGGCCCAGATATTTTCATTTTCATTTTGATTTTGTACAAAATTGTGCCTTATGTTATTTTTGCAAAAAACGACACTTTTAGTTTTGCTGTCATTTAATACTAATTTATTTGCAGAGAACCATTCGGAAGCTATATCTATTGTTGCGGTTATTTCACTTGCGTTATTGTTATAGTGAATGAAAGTAGTGTCATCAGCATATAATATTGTATCTGCTAGCTGTATATTGCAGGCTAAATCATTAACATAAATGATCAAAAGTAAAGGACCAAGGACGGAGCCGTGAAGGACACCGTGTTGAACTTTCTTTGAATGGGACTGAGTATTATTTATCTGAGTTATTTGCCGTCTCTCAGTTAGGTAACTTTCGATCATACTTAAAGCATTTCCTCTGATTCCATAATATTGTAATTTAGATAGCAAACCTTCAGGATTCACACAGTCAAAGGCCTTTGATAAATCACGAAAAGTTGCTGATGCGTGTTGACAATTTTCTATTTTGTCTAAAATATTTGAAACCAAAGCAACAGCAGCTTTCACTGTAGATTGTTTTGGTCTAAAACCGTATTAATCCGGATTCAGAAGGGTAAATTTTTCTAGATAATTGTGCAATTTGTTTTTTAACGCTATTTCTATAATTTTAGAAAAAAAATGGAACAATAGAAACTGGTCTGAAGTTATTCCGATTATTTTTTCACCAGATTTGTGAATTGGTACAACCTTTGACATTAAAGTTTGGATGGAAAATGTCCATTTTCAAAACATTTATTTATAATATATGTTAAATGTACAGATATTGCAGAATTTGCATTTTTTATTAATTTAGAATTCATATTATAAACATCCTCAGTGTTACTGTTCGATAAGTTGCAAATTATAGATTCAATTTCTAACTGTGTAACAGGATAAAGAAAGAAAGAGTTATTTTGAGTGCCCAAATTATTTAAAAAGTAATTATAATTTAGAGTTGTAGGGTGTAATTTTAGTATTGTCTGCTCTGCTACATCTACAAAATAATCATTGAATTCGTTAGCTGATATATTGCAATTCTAATTTAGAGGTTGATTTTTCCCAATTTCATTATTAATAATCGACCAGGTAGTTTTACTTTTATTGTCATAATTACGAATATAGGTGTTATAAGATCGTAATTTAGCGCTTTTGATTTCAGATCTATATTTACATTTCAATTTATTGTAATGATCTTTAATGTTATTATTAATATGACATGATTCTCTTAATAACATAAGCATTTGTTCCATATCACTCAATTCTTGAGTATACCATTGTATATTAAACTGCCTGACATATATTTTCTTTACTGGAAAAATAATATTTGATATGTATTTGAAATTGTCGAATATATCGTCATCATTACCGATGTCTACATGTGTTGTAGATACTGGCACACCCAGAAATGGGTAATATGCCGTGATGATATATTTATTTTTTTATTTATTTGAAATTGTCAAAAAATATATTGGACATTTTTTCAGTATCGTTAGTATTGTATAAATCTTCCCAATGATTAGTATTTAAGCTGTAAAGAAATAAATCGTAACTTGATTTATTTTTAACAAGCATTAATTTAAAATTTCTATTTTGTTTTACTTGTGTAGTGTGCCAAACAAACTCTATAGCAAAATGATCAGAAATATCTGGATTAAATACTTTATATACAAAATCATCTTTTGGAATATTGCAAACAATATTATCGATACGAGACGAGACTTGATGTCAGTCTAGTCTCGTCTCGAATCTCGACAAGACCAAGACGAGACCACTCTAGTCGAGACCAAGTCAAGACCAAGACAAGACCGACCCCAAGTCTCGTCTCATCTCGACTTCCGGCAACACTAGCAGGCATTTTGATGCTTTTTTAAACATAATTAATTTAGTACTCAATATTATGATACAGGAAACATGCCCCTTTATATTAACTGGTGATTTGAATATAATTTTTTTAAATAAAGATGCACTGTATTATAAATTATATGATGTACTCTCACAGTATGGTATGAATATAGTTAATAATCAAGTTACACGAAAATCTTACGCTGGAAATGGTCCTTGTATCGATAATATTGTTTGCAATATTTCAAAAGATGATTTTGTATATAAAGTGTTTAATCCAGATATTTCTGATCATTTTGCTATAGAGGCTGTTTGGTACACTACACAAGTAAAACAAAACAGAAATTTTAAATTAATGCTTATTAAAAATAAATCAAGTTATGATTTATTTTTATACAGCTTAAATACTAATCATTGGAAAGATTTAAACAATAATAACGATACTGAAAAAATGTTCAATATATTTTTTGACAATTTCAAGTACATATCAAATATTATTTTTCCAGTAAAGAAAATATATATCAGGCAGTTTAATATACAATTGTACACTCAAGAATTGAGCGATATGAAACTTGATGTCAGTCTCGTCTCGTCTCGAGTCTCGACAAGACTCTCGACAAGACTCTCGACTTTGCCTCCATAAACAATTTTTGTATAATCGCATCTAATAGTACATAAAATTCTAAGAATACCAGTATAATCGCGATTCAAATATTCCAAATAATATTTGAGATATTTATTAATAAGTTTTCTATGAATATCATCAACTTGATAATTGAGCTTTTGAAATAATTAATATGAAAATATACGTATATATCGAGTGTTGTTTCTCATTACTAAACATAAAATATATAATTTCAATTCCTTAGCTACAGAATTATTAGCAATAGTTAAGCAGGTATGTTTATGTTTAAAATGAAGCAGTAAGTATACAGACAAAAATCTCCAAAAAAGTAACTTCTTTCGCTATTTTTTTATATTTTAATAAATAAATTTTAAATAGGCAGATAACAAAACTAGCCCTTCACGTATCCCTTGGTACGCGTACCACAGGTTGAGAACCTCTGCTTTATTCAAAAAGTTTGCGCTTGCTCCCCCTGAGAAAATGAAATACATTGTATAAATACCTAATTCATTCATATGAAAAAATTGAAAACAATAATCAACGTTGACTTAAAGCCTTAAAAGAAATGTAAATATAAAAGTGGTAATGTACAAGCCCTTCTTAACAATTTCCTTAAAACTTTGTATGCACAAATGTATACAACAAACTGTTTTTCCTAATCCCTAATATAACATAATATAAAAAAAAATTGGGTAAAAAATAACACATTTCTTTTTTTGTAAAAATCCAATAATGGAACAATAAATTTTACAAGGGCCTGTGCTATAAATGCTGCATATTACCAGACAATAACAACCACTTTTAGACATCTGCTAGTAATAAAAGTAGGTAGGCTTGCCAAACTCAAATCCAAATATTACAGAATACGATACTTTAGTCAATCTAACAATTTTGCATCCTAAAAATATAAAATCATGTAATAAAGAAAAGTATAAACGGATGATACAATAATTAAATGAAACATAACATAGACAATTTTTATGAGGAATCATTATTATGGTTTCATAAGTGGAAAGAGAAACCTCTTGGAAAAGAAATACCATATGAAGAATTATTAGATATCTCCAAAAAATTCTATCCTTCCTTACTCCATGCTTTGATTTTATTTTTAACTCTACCTTCTACAACATGTAAAAGAAGTTTTAGTACATAAAAAAACTGTTGTGGCTATCATCACAAGACCTTCCGTCATGTGACGAAGTCACATTGTTTCACCATGAAAATTCCAACACGCCATCGTCCAGAGAACATCACCGGCCACGGTGGGGCTGCAGAGTAGCATGTAATCGTTGTCCAGAAGCCGCTGTAGCACTAGAACGGGATTCTGCAGCCCAAACTGGCGGTACAATGTCCATAACTTCACATTGAGCACATGTCTAGCACGCGGTATTTTCCATGGAACATCATCGTCCACTGTGGGGCAGCATCACAGCGTGTAAACGATTACCAGAGACAGCTGTGACACAAGAACAGATTTCGAGAGTTTAAAATGCCCTTAACATGCTATTAAACTTACCTGTAGCACATGATAAGCACGCGGTAACAGCCAACAGAAAATTCTCTAGTTTCCAGCCTGCCACTATCTTTCCGGGGTTTTTCGTGGCCGGCATTTCACGGTGCACATCACACAGCAACTTCAAAAGCAACAGTTCATCTAGATTTCACAACTAGAGCACGCATTCCACAACTGTCAAGACCGCAGCGCCAAATCCAGGCGGAATAAACTAGAACTTGAGATGTTTGTTAATTTCTATTTTATTAAAATATTATTGTAAATATTTTACCTGTTAGTTTCAAGCAAGAAAAACTGGATTTTCACATTTTCTCTTGAGTATAGAATTTTCTAGAAATGTTTTAAGAGCCCAGACTCTCGACCAATAGTAAGCCGAGTCTCTTCTCCCACTCGGCCAATCAAATGCGAATAAAGCCCCACCACATAAACCGCGCGCGTTTGAACGAGAATTGCCAAAATACGGATATAAAAGACGCAGCAGCAGCCCTAGAATTCTTTCTGTCTTCTGGCTAGCCGTTCTAGCCAGAACCAGGAGTTTCATACCCGTTCTATGGAATAAAGTTCCAGTACCAGCCCCAGAAGGCAGAGTCCAGATCTTCTACAGCTGTTCTGTAGAAGTCAGTCACCGATTGTCGCTGTTCGACAAAGTCAAAGTTCCACAGAGTAAATATTACTTCCCGTTTGTCTTCAGAGTTAATGTTTCACGTACCAAGTTTCACGGAGTAAAGATTTCACGTACAAGTTCTCAGAGTAAATATTATTTCCAGTTTGTCAAGAGTATAAATAATATTTCGCGTACTAAGTTCACAAAGTTGATATATCCAGTTTTACTTGATAATAAAATTGTCAGTAGTTTGAATAACAATGGACATAGTTTCTCAGTCATTTATTAAATTGTACATAGTGTGTAAATAAACATAGTTTCGTGTACTGCATTTTTCACTGCTCAAAAATACCCTAAGAATCCTGGCCTACACGACTAGCTATCCGCAACCCTTCTTCACCCTTCTCTCAGTTCCACGGAGATACAAGATGGCGCCCGAGCAAGAATCAATCCAGACAGCAGCGATAGAGGGTGAGGGTGACGTCACAAAATGGCACCAGATCAGGGATGTCGTCACAAAATGGCGCCCGAGCAGGGACGTCGTCACAGTCAATTTGATGTATTTTGTACAAATCCCACATCAAAAGTTCCCAAAAAAAATATTCTATACAGTGTGTCACTTAAATAGGGGGACATGGCTTAACCACAGATTTCTGAGGCTAAAATAAGACGATTTAACCAAACTTGCTTCTACCGGAAAGTGTACCATATAGCCAGAATTCTGCTTCAACGTTCTTCGAAGAAAAATTAATTTTGCTTATAATAATCGGACGCTTTATTTGATTTGAAAGAAATTTGGTATGGCAGTTTATATGGTTATGTCATCTTTTAAGATGATGCTTGTTACTATTAGTGAACCACTAGTGTATGAAACTTAGGTGTCCCAACATTAATTGGACTGTTACCTTTTAATGGCAATGCCGAAAACGTGAAATTATTTTTCTTTGGAAAGATACATTCAATAGTAAACTTTTCTCTCTCTGTGTAATTTGTGATATTTGTTACGGTTCACACAGAAAAAAATAAAATCTGAGTGCCTGCACTGCTAAATTTTTAAAATAAATTTAATCTAGCAGTCTATTCAAATGTAAAACAAGTAATTTTTAATGACAGTAACGAGTTGTCAATCTTCACAACTTGTTTAGGAGTAAGCGGAGATATGTAATCGTCTTATTTATAATAATGGTAGTAAAATATTATTGGGCCGAACAAACGGATGTTACTAATTTTAGAATATTGCAAAGGAAATTTCTGACAGCCCGTAAAACAATTGTTACTGTCATTAAAAATTACTTGTTTGACATTTGGATAGACTGCTAGATTAAATTTATTTTAAAAATTTAGCAGTGCAGACACTCAGATTTTATTTTTTTCTGTGTGAACCGTAACAGATATCACAAATTACACAGAGAGAGAAAAGTTTACTATTGAATGTATCTTTCCAAAGAAAAATAATTTCACGTTTTCGGCATTGCCATTAAAAGGTTACGGTCCAATTAATGTTGGGACACCTAAGTTTCATACACTAGTGGTTCACTAATAGTAACAAGCATCATCTTAAAAGATGACATAACCAAATAAACTGTCATACCAAATTTCTTCCAAATCGAATAAAGCGTCCGATTATTATAAGCAAAATTAATTTTTTTTCGAAGAACTTTGAAGCAGAATTCTGGCTATATGGTACACTTTCCGGTAGAAGCAAGTTTGGTTAAATCGTCTTATTTTAGCCTCAGGAATCTGTGGTTAAGCCATGTCCCCCTATTTAAGAGACACCCTGAATATTTAATAGAATTGTAACACGATCATATACTATTTTTTACAAATTACATACCGAAAGTTCCTTGGAAAAAATTCTATAAATCAAATAAAATTATAACACGAACAATCATTTTGTAAATTGTACTTGACACTGAAATCTGTCAATTACAATTTTTTAAATATATCAGGTGCTTCTATGATTATAGTAAAGCTGACTGATTTTTGAAAGTTAATCTATTTATAATTCGTTAAACCGTAAAACTGTTATTATTAAAGTTTCTTAGTTACTCATTTTTTTACTAATTTTATAAATTTAACAACGTGTATTATAATTTATTTATGTTTTTCAAATAAGACTTTTATTTTTTCTTTTTATTAGAGGATTGTGTTTATGTAACTACCTACAGTTTTTATTAAATATACCATTATTATTCTAAATACGGTTATTATAATTTACTTAAGTTTTTGGAATAAGTGTATTTTTTTAGCAAATAAATAACATATAAATATATGACTAACTATATTTTTATTCGCCCCCCCCCCCCCCCAGAGAAAAAATCCTGGCTACGCCCATGAATAGGAAGTACATCTGTTGAAAATGTAGAATATGGTTGTTTTAAACTGGGAATATCCCTAAAATCTTTGTCTGCATTTTCGTAAAATTCTAGAATCACAATAAATTCTTTAAAAATAAAATAAAAATACTGTATATTTGCAGGGAACGTTACTTTTGTTATAATAAATTAATTGCAAACGTTGAGAATGCGCCACAGATGTAATTTTTGTATGCTAATTGAAAATTTGAAATATTTTTCAAGATGTAGTCAGTATTTCATATACCCAGTCGTACCAATATATTAATTGATAATTAAACAAAAATTAAATTAAAATCTACATATTTATACACACGAAACATGTATATTATAAAAATAAAGGTTAATTTTAATATAATTAAAATATTGATGCATTAAAATAACATAAGAATTCTAAATTTATACCTATTTCTTTCATTTCATCCCACCTACGTTGTAATTTAAATTCATTTAAAACTTACATTTGTATTATTTAGAGGAATAAGGAATACATCATATTTACTAAAATTAATGTTTCTGGAACACAACTATGAAAGTAGAAAATTACAAAATTTGAAAAATTAATATCTTTCTAATTTATTCGAATTTTCAAACAGTATTTACAGCAATACTCTCAGTTTTTGAAGCACTTTTAGAATATATGTTTAAAAAAATACCTTTGATCTGAAGTCGAGAGTCTTGTCGAGACTTCAAGACTTTCTCGACAAGACTTGATGCTGGTCTCGACTTTTCTAGTCTAGACCAAATGATGGTCTCGACTCGACAAGACCAAGACGAGACGAGACCAAAACCAAGATCGGTCTTGGTCTTGTGGCAACACTAATGCCTGCAGGAGATCTATAAAATATTATGATAATTACATTAGGTAACAAAATTTTTATTGCTGATAATTCACAATCTGAATCCTTTGATAAATTTACAATGTTAGGTAATGATTTGTATTTTAAATTAGATTTCACAAAAATCCATTACCTAGAGTTTTCCTGCAATAATAAATGGCAAGATTATAGTCATAAATAGTGAAAAGGGGAGGTTCACATTCGTCTAACCAATGCTCACTAAAACACAATACATTATAGTGATTTGATGACAAAAATTCATGTATCTCATCTACTTTGTTTCTCTCTGAAGATTAAGGTTCAGAATTCTAAAATCATGTCGTGGGGGCTGGTAAGGCTGGTTTTCTACAAATATAATGTAATATTACTCCCTCGGGCCAGAAGTCCGGATTCTCAATAGTCGCCTTTAGACTGTAGTCGACGCCTACTCTGAAGCACGAATTCTCTCCTTTGGTTTCTAATTTTTCGCACGCGACAGTTTCATTGGGCAGTTTTTTGCTGGATATAGTCCTCAACAGTTGCTTTAGTTGTGCCAGGTTTAATTCGGCCAATAAAGAACTACGCTTCTTTATTTACTGCTTGAAACGAATTAGTGTCTTTATTTTTACCGAGAATATCTTTTTTCTTCGATCTCTTTTTTCTTTGAACTAATTTAAACTCATTGTTATCATTCAAATTTTTATTTTTTTCATTTGTTTCTTCGTTTTCATTTGACACAGAAGTTCCGTTTACGGGTGTTATTGCCATATGCTGATCATTGTTTATTTTATGAGCTAAAGGGTTTAGTTCTGACTGGTTTGACTCTGCTATTGTTTGTTTTGGTTTTATTTTGATATGTACTCACACCTCTATCACCAAGGTCAAGGTTGCTGGATGACTTAGCATTAATGTTGTGCGCAGCTGACTTAACTTGACGTTTCTCAAAGTATGAAATCTTTTCGCGTAAAAGTAAATTTTTCTCTTCCATTTCACATAACAGTTTTTTATAGAAGTGTATTCTCATTTTTTGGCATGCTAATTTCACTTTCACTAAGATCGTCGTCTTTAATTTCTATGAGACCTACACTTAGCTCATTGTACCTACTCCATGCACACAATGCACTTCCATTTATCAATCACAATCTCATTTATATCTTGAATATTGGCGCACTTTAGATGGAAAACACTATTACATGCTACACAAGAGACACCATTCACGACTTTTAGATTGCATATATTTTGCATTTAGAATTATTATTCGCAATTTTTTTGCCGGAGCGGTTATCATTATTACAATCACTATCCGCCATTTTCTCTATTCCTAATTATTATTATTATTATTATTATTATTATTATTATTAATAATAACAATAATAATAATATATAATAATAATTAATAATAATAATTATTAATAATAATAACAGTAATAATTAATAATAATAATTAATAATAATAAAAATAATTATTATTGTTAATAATAATAATTAATAATAAAAATTAATAATAATAATTAATAATAATAATAATTAATAACAATAATATTTAATAATAATAAAATAATATAATAATATATCATCACGGCATATTACCCATTTCTGGGTGTGCCAGTATCTACAACACATGTAGACGTCGGTAATGATGACGATATATTTTACCGTATAATAATTAATAATAATAATAAATAAAAAGTTAATTCAAACAGTGCAACATCTCATGAAAACCTGGAAGACAACCATGCAATTAAAAACAAAAAAAATGAGATGATAGAAACAAAAGAAATAATAATAATAATAATAATAATAATAATAATAATCATAATAATAATAATAATAATAATCATGATAATAATAATAATAATAATAATAATAATAATAATAATAATAATAATAATACATCTCAGAGGCTAAACTACACTAAGGAAACCAGTTGGCAAATTCAAATGTTTATAACATAGTTTGTAAATGACAGATCTCAGTTTCAAAAATCAACAGTTTTAGTGACATTCCGATAGCTTTTTCTGGGAAGTACATTTAATCTTTCTTATTGTTTTATTAATTAAATATTTAAAATTATAGATAACATGCATATATCCATCAGAAATACCTCCATTATTATTGTTTTGTTTTTTGACAGCTGTCGTTTATACAGAAGCTCACAAAATTAATTATTTTGTAATTCAATAATTACATAAAAATTCAGTTTTATATTTTTTATATAATTCTACAAGTTTATTTTATACAATATTACAAATATTTTTTCATATTGTGCGAATATCTCCAAAAATATATTTCGCTTGTCATGAAGTGTGGTTGGCTTGACGTGTAGGCAACCTTCAATATGGTACACCATGGGCAAAGTTCTGCTTGTACAGAGCGGCTAATAGTTTACATAACTAGCGACCGAACTGGACATAAAGTCCCTCAATGGTTAACTTCTTCAGATATCGAACTATGAAAATCACATGCATAATATATTGTGTTACAACATACATATTTATATTTCTGTAGCCATACGTAAATAAATAAATACCGCCAATCTAGTTAAAGAATTGGAAGAATCTCTGACATTTAAGAACTTCCTCATACAATAAAAAATAGATATAATTAGAATTATATGTGTGCAGAAGACATGTTAAATACAATAAAAAACAATATTTGGGTAAAGTTCTGTAATTATTTGTTATGAAACAACGGTTCGATAGTGAAGTGCAATACAATACTTACATAGCCAGAATAGACTTTTTTTATATACTTTCGTACCATCGCACAAATATACATATGTGTGAATAATTATGTTGAATATAATAATAATAATAATAATAATAATAATAATAATAATAAATTTGTACCACAAGCAACGCATATTGCAAAGGAAGTTGAGATATATTACACTTTATATTTTAAATTAGACAATGAATTGAATTAACTATGAAAGTTCAAGATTATTATTTGAGTGAAAGTCACATTATAGTGTCGTTATAGTCCACAAAGTCTTTTGAAATATCTTTGAGATTGCTGCGATCCCAAATCAAAAACTATAACAACCATTGATCTCGTGTTTTGTACGGAATAGTAATTCTGTCGAGAGGAGATATTTCTCGATTCTCGTCTCGTCTCGTACTCGAGATTTCTCGTCTCGACGAGACGAGACAGGAATGTAAAAAATATTTTACGAGACGAGAAATATTTGCCGAGATCTCGATTCTCGAAAACTGTTCCGAGATTTCTCGGTTGTTATTTTTCTCATGAGTTATATTTGCAAACGTGTGAAATTAAATATATTTTTAGTGATATCTGTCTCTATTTAGCTATGGAATTTTTGAACAAAATATAATAAAGTATTTGACATTTTATCTGTCAGAATTTGTTAAGCGTGCGTTACACGATAAAAATTTTCTTTTCAATTTTCTCTCTAGCACAATGACAAGAGTGCAAGAGAGACAAATGAATAGACTTTTAACGAAAAACTTTTAAAAAATAGCTGGCACTTGCGCTACATTTTTCTTAAAAGTCCCTACAAATTTTAACTGTAAAGTAACTGTCAAATGTCATTTGTGTTTATATATTTGATGTATACAAGTAGTGTTATAAGCGATCGATATGAAACTGAAAAATGGCAAAATGGGATAGAGAAGTAATTGAAATCTTAATGTAAGTATAACTTGAATTTTGACACTTGGATATTTTAATTCATGCAAAACTTGATGGTGTAAATATACTTGTAAGGTCACTTATAAAAACTTCATCGTGCAATTCAGGCTTTAGCTAAGATTTTTAGCGTCATTTTCTTTTTAATGTTTCATAACACAAAATACTAGATAAATACTACATTAATAAAATTATAACATAATAAAATTTGCACAAGTTTTAGGTTTTATCAAATTTTGACAGATAAAACGACAAATATTTATCTTTTTGTTCAAATTACTACTAATACAAAATTGTATAAATTTAATAATAAGTTCTGGGACCAAAATATACATATTAAATTTCCGTCGAGAAATCTCGGCGAGAATCTCGGCCGAGACGAGACTCTATTAAACGAGACGAGAAAAATTTCGAGACGAGACATAATTTTATGAATTTGAAACGAGACGAGACGAGACAATGAATTTCTCGTCTCGTCTCGTCTCGACCGAATCACTAGTACGGAAGCAAGAGTTATGTACGCCATTCGCGAACCCCTTTTTCGCTGACGTCATGCAAGTTAAATTATAAATGCTTTTAATTTTAATGCTTCGGTTACGTAATTATATTATTAATAATAATAATAATAATAATAATAATTTTATTTGTAATATAAGCAATGTTTATTACAAAGAGGATTGATACTTGTGTGTGAATCTTGTTAACAAAAACATACATAATCACAGAGAACTGAAGTAGCGTATGATATATTATAAATATTGGCACAATGATTATTTATAATTAAAAGAAGTATAGATATATCTGTAAAAATTGAATTAAAAAATCTGTTGTGGCCAGCAGAAAACCTTCCGTCAATTCGATGTATTTTGTACAAATCCCATACCAAAAGGTCCTTGGAACAGATTCTATATAATATCATGTAAAATCAAACACGAACACATACTATTTCTATTCTATAAATCCAATAAAATTATAACATAAACATACACTAAGTAAAATGCACTTGACACTTCTTATCCTTCAGCTCCCCTATTTTATTAGAGGTAGCTGTTTCCTCTTTTCTTCCAATCATTCCTGTCCAACACATCTTCTTGACACAGGCATTCCTTTTAGTCTTCTGCGATACAGTCCTTCCATCTTCTCTTTGGCCTTTCTCTGCGTGTCATTTGCGAGGAGTACTATGACATACCAATTTTGTGATCCTACACTTTCCATATTTGGTTTTTCACTTGCAACAGACATCTGTCAATTAGAATTTTTTTAATATATCGGCATCAGCTGTTTCCATGATACATAACAAAGCTGACTAATTTTTGAAAATTAATTTCTTTATAATGCTTTAAATCTACATCTATTGAATATGAAGGAAAATGTATAATCAAGCTGTATAGAGAAGAATATTTTCTTTAATATGTATAATAACAAAATGTCAAAAAACAATATTTAACTGCGTTTTTTTAAGAAAAACTGTTAAAAACTTCAAATAAGGGTACTTCCGGTGGATCAATTATAACCAAAATCTAATCAACTCTTCTTATGGATGTACAGAAGAGGAATACGAAAGAATTATAATTTTTAGAATTGTAGTATTGGAGTTATCGTCGGAGAAAAATTTGTCACACACGGACATACATACACACACACGGACACACACACACAGACACACACACACACACACACATACAGACATCTTAAAAATTGTAAATTCGTATTGTAGGGACCCTAAAACGTGCTTATTCATTAAAAACTCACCACTGAATTTTTTGACCAAAGACAATACCTTCCTTACCTAAAGGTGACGGAAGTTAAAAACAGAAACTTGACTAATAATAAAGTTTAAAATACACAACATACATGGTGTCATTTTAAGATGTAACCAGATACGAGTGATTTAAAATAATAAATATAATTACACAGATATTAAAAATCTTGAACAAAAATACTGGTATAGGTACACTTTTGAATTGAATTAAAACAGACAAAAGTACTAAAATTAAAAACGGGTACAAGTGATTTAAGATAATAAATATAAACATGCAGATAATAAAAAGAAAAAATTAAAAATGTACTGGTACATACACACTTTTAAATTGAGTTAAAAACAGACAGAAAATTAAAAACGGGTACAAGTAATTTAAAATAATAAATATAAACATATAGATATTAAAATAAATTAATAAATAAATAAATAAAAATGTATTGGTACATATACACTTTTAAATTGAGATAAAAATAGACACAAATATTAACATAATTTAAAACGGGTACAAGTGATATAAGATAATAAATATAAACATACAGATATTAAAAAGAAAAATTAAAAATGTACTGGTACATACACACTTTTAAATTGAGTTAAAAATAGACTTAAGTAATAACATAATTTAAAGCGGGTACAAGTAATTTAAAATAATAAATATAAACATACAGATATTAAAAAATTAAAAAAATTAAAAATGCATTGGTATATATATCCTACACTTTCAAACTGAGATAAAACAGACGTAAGTACTAACATAATTTATAACGGGTACAAGTGATTTAAAATAATAAATATAAGCACACAGATATTAAAATCTTGAAAAATGTATTGGTATACACTTTTAAATTGAATTAAAAACAGACATAAGTACTTTGTAATTTTTAAATGTTTAATTAACAAATGTTAAAATAGGCAATATATCTTATGTTGCTTGTTGGATGTGGGATTGCAATCTTCTTTTTGTTAACTGGGCACTCACTTCTTACAACGATTGAACAGGCCATCTGCGACACTATCACAGCATGTCACTTTAACTGTAATTACACTGGTTTTTAAGTTTATAATTAATAAGCGCATTTAAGATTATCACTCACTTAGACGGTAACACACGCCATCCGCGAAACTTCTGATTTATCCACTTTCAATTTTTACACTGATTTTTAATAAAGTTCTATGAATTTTTTTATTTTCAGTGATGATGTGATGTAATTGTAGATATTATAAAAATTTTCTTTCGTAAAATTGGCCAACACATTAATATTTTCTTCCTGATTATTTAGAATATATCTTGACATAAAAATGGGGCAATGAAAAAGAAAATGATTCAAAGAATCCTGTGCATACTTGTTGCATAATGTATATATTATGTCTGTTGTGATTGTACGAAGTTCCATTTTGGAATAGCTTTGAAATGTTCTCTTTTGCAATTCGTAATTAGCTGATTATACGTAGTATTTGAAGTGGGATATTCCATGACAGATAGTGATGGGTAGTGATGTAGTATTTGTAGTAAGAGTTGTACTGGGAATTAATTATGCGTTGTGTATCACAATAGTACAAAGCCTCAGAATACGCTGTTATTATATTGTTCATTTCGGCTCTTAGTAAAACAGCGCTTTGTGCTTCCCATATCCATTCAAAGTTTGCAAATTTGAGTGCCGTTTGCAGATTTCTTGCCCAGTTATATTTATTTTGTTTTACATTATCCATATTTGTTTTTCCATTTAATAAAATTAATTTGTTATAGCATATATTTATATATCGAGGGTTGAGGGTTAATAATATTTTGTACCACCAATTTAATAATCTTTTAAGTATTTGAACTTCTAGCTTTACTTGACCTGTTTCTCTTCTCACAAATAGTTTGATGTACATTTTGGCCAGCAAAATATAGATTTGAAATAATTACTTGGCAGGTCTCAACAATATTTGCATAATTTAGTCCCCATATTTCAGCAGCATATAGAACAGTTGGTACTAATACTGAGTTAAATAATTTTATGTAGGTGTTCCATCAATGTATTTTTTTCTTGCCAGGGTTCCTCTGATTGTGCCGGTCAAACCATTCGCTTTATCCACTTTCCCCTTAACATGCTTATTGTACATTCCAGAAGAACTTAGTATTACACCAAGATAAGTGTACGAAGATGTTATCTATATTTCGTTCCCTTGGCATTTGTACACTTTATTTCGTTTTGGTGGTCTCCCTTTATGGAAATGAATAATTTGTGTTTTTTTCTGGGCTAATTTCTAATTCTAAAGCATCGCAGTAGTTCTCTACGGCAGTAAGTTTTCTTTGAGTATCTACCACGGAGTTAGCGAAGAGAGCATTATCATCCGCGTATTGCAAACTCATAATATCAGTATCTGGAGTTATATATATATATATATATATATATATATATATATATTCCTTCTAGGTTCTGATTTCTAAAATATGTTTCTAAATCAGATATATATATATATAGTGCAAAGAGGAGAGAGCTTGTACACTCTCCTTGAAGTACGCCTTTTGTTACTGGTATTGGAGCTGTTAATTCAGCATTTACCTTTAATACAAAATAATTATATTCTGTAGTAATCTGATAATTTTACCACTAACACCGATGTCATAGGCCTTGTTGCACAGCTTATTATGTTCAACCGAGTCGAAGGCTTTTTTGGAATGAACAAATATTGCGTATGTCCCCTCCTTGTTTGCCATCATGCGCCTTTGTATTATAGTGTTGATAACAAATAAGTTATCTCTGCAAGATCGTTTCTTCCTGAATCCTGCCTGGGCTTCAGGCAGTATATTATGGCTTTTAACCCAGATTTGTAGTCTGTTGTTTATTATGAACGTTAGCAGTTTAGTTATTGTATTTATTAAAGCTATGCCCCGGTAATTATTTGGATCATCTCTGTTACCTTTTTATGTAACAGTTAAAGAGTAATTTTCTTTAACACTTTCGGTAGATCTTCTTCATCCATAAATCTGTTTAAAAGCTTCTTCAAATATATTTTACATACTTCAGGAAGATATTTTAGTTGTTCGTTCGTGATTCCATCATCTCCAGGACTTTTCCTAATTTAATGTTATTTAAGGCGTAATTTATTTCAGATAAAGGAATTTCTCCATCGAGATATGGGTGTCGAACATCTATATATATATATATATATATATATATATATATATATATATATATATATATATATATATATATATAGTTAAGGAGGAAAATATCGTGGGTGTGTCAGTGGATTGTGGGCTTTAATTAAAGTTGATTTCTTTTCAAATCTGTCAAGCTTTCGTGTATTTAGTTTTTTATACATCATCAGGACAGTTTTGGTGAAGTTGTTTATAAGCCATTGATTTTATAAAACAAAAGAATTTTGACATTATTTTAGTTAAAATTTTACTTGTTGCGCAACTACAACGTACTTAAACATGTGATTTAGTCAAAATTATTATAAGTTTTATTTTTGTAAATTTTAACTAAAATAATGTCAAAATTCTTCTGTTTTATAAAATCAATGACTTATAAACAACTTCACCAAAACTGTCCTGATGATGTGTAAAAAACTAAATACACGAAAGCTTGACAGATTTTAAAAGAAATCAACTTTAATTAAAGCCCACAATCCACTGACACACCCACGATATTTTCCTCCTTAACTAATCGAAACAGTGACGATTACACTCCACATATATATATATATATATATATATATATATATATATATACCTATATATAAATTAAATTCTCGATTTAATAAGTGTTTAAAAAAAAATATTTATTTAATTACAATACAACAGCATAACTGCTCAAAGACTTATAATGAACTGAACAAGTTTATCTAATTCTACGGCCTATTTAAACTGTTTCTTATCATACGTGTGGGTAGATGGAAACTTTCCAAGGGAAGCTTGGTTTAGGTCTCTCTTACACAAACAGGATATGATTATTGTGAAATATCTACAGGACCTTACATAATTCCTCCCTTCCAAAATTTTACAATAATTATAGAATGTTATTTTATTGTTTCTAATTCTATATCTATTTGATTCTTACTTTTCAATTTCTTTTGCTTACATAGGTTCACAAACTTATTCTTATATTTATAACATATCATGAATATTATAACAATAGTAATTATACAATACAATATATAAGAAAGATGGTTATTATTTATTTGTAATTCTTGTATTTGTGGAACATTTTTCATATTTATATTTACTGGCGTTATATCTTTCCATTCGGTGTGATTTGTTATTTTTAGAGTATTAAAGGAATTAAAATTTTCAAATTGTATTTCTTAATGTGATTGTTTGACAATTGATTTGAATTTGTATTCTCAATTTGTTCCCATATGTTTTCTAATTTTATATTATGATATAAACAACCATCGTTTTTTTGGTCTTTTACAATATTCGTGATACATTTGTTTATACTAATATATCGACTATTACAATAATATATTTTATTTATTTGTATACAGTTATGAGTGCTATATTTATTTCTATCATCTACATAATAAATACTTTGTTTCTCATTGAGCATAATGAGGGTATTATCTTTATACATAGGGATGGGAGTGAACTGAAATAAGGAATAAGTATTTTGTGTAAATGTAGGGATATTTATTATGAAGTGTATTTGTTCATTGTCATTTCTACAATATGTTTCAATAATTTCATCGTTTTAGTTTATTTATTCGAATATTTTTTGTACCTAGTTGATCTTTTACTTTTACTTTGCCTAATAATGGGTCGTATTCTTCTACTTTTAGTTTTCTAAATAATGGTTTTTTAAATTTCGTTATTAGTCTAGGGTTTTCTTTAGCGAATACTTTGTCTTTTATCTGTAAGGGATTATTATTTTCTTTATAACGTTGTTGTTTTTCTGTTTCAATTTTTGTTTTAATGATGTCAAATAGTTTGGTTTGTTCTTCTTTATATTGTTGAATTAGTTCTTCTTTTATGAGTGGAACTGTTTTAAAAGGTATTTCGTTATTTTTTCCAAATAATATTTCGTTAGGGGTTAATTTTGTAATGGAGTGCTTTGTATTATCATAAGCTAATATTACTAGTTCTAATTTTTCTAACAATGTTTTATTATTAAATTTATTGTTATTTTCAATTAAACGTAGATGTTCTATGAGAGTGGAATGCAATCTTTCAATTGCATTACTTTTTGGGTTATTTGCGCAAGTAATATGACTTTCTATATTATGTATTCTTAGTAGGTCTTGTATAAGACTGCCTTTAAATTCGGGACCGGAATCCATTATAATTTTGTTTGGTATAGTAAATGTTTGGAAGTATTTTATTAATTGATTCAGGACACATCTTGAGGATTTATTTTCAAGGTAGTATTTTTGTCCTTGTTTAGAAAACTGGTCGTAGATCGTTAGGAAGTAATTTTTGTCTAGACATAGTAAATCCATATTTATTATATCAAAAGGTTTAGAGGGTGTTGGGGTGAGATTATCAATTGCTGGTATTGGTTTCCTGTTGTACTTATTCAATTTGCAGTGATCGCAATTATTAACATATTCGGTAATGCTTTTTATCATATTCGGCCAAAAATATTTATCTTTTAATGCGTTTAATGTTGCTACTATCCCACGATGATTGGTCAACACGTTGTAGAAATTGTGAATTGTTTCTATTTGTTCATCCGCGTCTTCTATATCTGTTACTATTTTATTACAAGCGATTATTTTTATGGTATCATATTCAAAATTATTTTTTATAATTTTAGAAAGTATTAGGTCCAAATCTTTTTCTATTATTGCGTAATAACGTAATTTTGGAATAATGTACTCTTTTAAGAATTTTGTGATCTCTTCTTCCAACATAAATTTATTGAATTTACAATGTATTCTTATTTTATTATGATCAAATAATCGTTTTGTTTCAATTTCGGTGTTGCCGTCGTGTGTTTCTAGTATTAGTTGATTATTTGCTATGTTAAGTCTGTCATTTATAAATCTTAATCCATTTACAAGGTTTTCTGGGTCTGAGTGTATCGTATTATTGTCGCTATCATTATTGTTTATTAGGTCGTTATTATTTTTAAAATTTTATTAGAGACGTCTTCCCATTTTAATTTGTTTAATCCACATCCTAATTTTGGAATATTGATTTCGTGTAATTCATTTAATATCATATAGTTTCGTAATTCTTTAAGGGGTTTATCTAAGTTTTTAATGGTAGGTATATTATTAAATTTTTCTTTTATAATTAAATGAAATATTGTTTTGTTATTAATATGTTGTATGATAATGTTCTTATTATTGTCTCTTTGGTTATTACAATATTCTTTACTTTGGAATGAATCATTTATATCTTTGGCTAATCCTTGTGTCATGTTAAAGTCTTTTGATATACAGTGTGCAAATATTTTTGTATTCGTTACGTCTCCTGAATGTTTTGTGATATGTGTTTCGTTTCTTTGTCGTGATAGGTTATCGGCGATGATATTCATTTTTCCTTGTAAATGTTCTATTTCGAAATTATATTCATTTAATTCTATTTTCCAACGCATAAGTTTTTGATTCGGGTTTTTCATATTGAATAGCCATACAAGTGGTCTGTGGTCGGTTTTGATTATGAATTTTCTACCGTATATGTAAGTTCGAAAGTTTTTTATGGATTGTATTATTGCGAGTAATTCTTTTTCTATGGTACTATAATTTTGTTCAGCGTTACTTAATGTTTTTGAAAAATATGCTATTGGCATTTCTTTGTTATTTTCATTTTTTTGAAGTAGTACAGAGCCTATACAAAAATCTGAAGCATCAGTTGTAAGAATAAACATTTTATTGAAGTCGGGGTATTGTAATATTGGTGAACTGGTTAGGGTTTCCTTACATTTATTAAAACAATTTCTATATTGTTCATTGTATATATCAATAGTTTGGCCATTTCGTAAACAACGTGTGAAGGGTTTTGTGAGTTTTGCAAAATCAGGAATGAATTTACGATACCATCCGATAGTGCCAACGAATTGTTTAATTTCCTTTTTTGTTTTTGGAATGTTTAGATTTTTTATATTCTCGACTTTTGATGGGTCTGTTTTTAAACCGTCTTGTGTAATAATATAACCGAGATATTTAGTCTGATTTTTTAAAAATTCGGATTTATCAATTTGTACTTTAAGATTTGCTTTTCTAAGTTTTTCGAATACTAAAGTTATGTTTTTATATGCTCGTCTAATGTTTTTCCAAAAATAATTATATCATCAAGATATACTAAGCAAATTTTGTTTACTAAGTCACCTAATGCAATATTCATCATTCTTTGAAATGTGGCTGGTGCGTTTTTGAATCCAAAAGGCATACGAATAAATTCATAATGACCAGATGTTGTCGAAAATGCAGTTTTTTCAATGTCGTCTTTATTCATTAATATTTGGTGAAAGCCAGAGTGTAAATCGAGGGTTGTAAAATATTTTGAGGGTCCTATATGGTCTAAAAGGGTATCTATATTAGGGATTGGAAATCTATCGTCTTTTGTTTTAGTATTTAATTTTTGGTAATCAATAACTAGTCTAGTTTTGCGTTTGCCGCATGCATCTAATTTTTTTGGTACAATCCAAATAGGTGAATTCCAAGGAGAATGTGAAGGTTGAATTACATTTTCTTTTAATAAAGTTTGAATGTGTTCCTCGATGTCTTTTTCGTATATTTGTGGGAGTCTATAATTTTTTGTGTGTATAGGAGTTTCTTCGTTAACTATTATTTTGTGTGTACAGATATTAGTGCTAGATAATTTTTCGTCTTTCTTTGGGAATAAGTCTTCGTATTCAGTGATGACTGCATTCAATTTTTGTTTTTCAAAATTATTTAGGTGTTCGTTTCGAACTTGAATGTTATTATTTTGTTTTATTGTGTCTGAATATACTTGTAGTGATTTTTCTTTTCCCTGTATTTTAATAATATTTTTTGTGAAATCGATTTGTATATTTAAATCTTTGAATGCTTCTATGCCCAAAAGTAAATTGTATTCTTTGTGAAAATTATAAACATAACATTTGACTGGAATTTTGTTTAATTTTAATATAACATGTTCATTTATTGTAGTTTTTCCATTTACAGTTTTAAAAGTGCATTTTTCTTTATGAGTTTTCATATTTTTGATCTTGACTAATTCCGGAGTAATTAAATTTATACTAGAGCCTGTATCAAAAAGAATAGTGTAATATTGTATTTGTAAAGATGGGAGATTATACGTGATGCTTGACATTACGTGTTTTGTTCGTACTCTTCGTTTTCTAATTCTAAAAAAGAATCTTCGTCTGTTTTGGGTTCGCGTTCAGTGTCAATTAATTGTTCTGTTGTAATTGGATCATCTGTCTCGTCAATATTATAATTTTGTTTTATAGTCTGTGTCGACATAGGGTCTGTTAAACGAGTCTGTTGTGTCATGGGTTTTGGTTGAAAAGAACGTTTTGTTTCATAAATTTTTTTTAAATTTTGCTTCGGTGCGAAAGGTGTAGGCTGTTTGTTACTATTGTTTAATTGTATGGGTTTTGAAGGGAATTGTTGACCTGGAAATTTCTTAGGAGGTATGCTGAATGAGAAATTTGATTTTTCTTTTAACATCGGTGATTGATGTGAAAAATTAAATTCGTTTCGTAAAAGAGTTTCGCATTGTTCTAAAGATTGTGGATTCTTTACAATAAAGGATCCGCGTATCGTAATTGGTAATAGTGAAATGAAATGTGAAATAACAAGTTTCTGATTTTCCATGATTATGACATTTTTTTTTAATTTGACTGTATTCAGTTAAGAGGATTTTTGATTTATATTGCGAAAATCTCTGTGAAATTGATTCTAGAGTCTTTTCTGAATTAATTTTATTTCTAGTTTGTAATATTTCTAATAAAATAGTTTCTGCTGTACTTTTATCACAAAAATTTGATGTTAAGTACGCTTTTAATTCTTCCCAGTCTGCGAATTTATTTTCAGCTAATAATTCAGCAGCTTTGTGGGTGAGTTTATTTTTTATTAATCCAAATAAGTATGTTTTTTGAATAGAATTCATTTGGATACTAGTTAGTGTAGTATATACATCATCCACAGCAGATATAAAATTATTTAGAATTTTGATATTTCCATCATAATGAGGAATGATCTCTGAGAGATTTTTGAGTTCTGCTAATGTGGTAGTCATTTTTAAATTTAAATTGTCTAAGCGACTGGGTCTCAATAAAACTTTTATTGTACTGTTAGTATTTTCTAATTCTAATGAATTGTTAATACTCATAAATATTTTGTGTGTATATTGAGACTGTGCCGGTCTCTCGATACTTTTATTACTAGTCTTTGCTAGAAGTATCCCTTTGTGTAATAATTAATAATAATTATAATTAACTTACAAGGGTAATAACAATATAATAATTGTTAAGTGTTTTACGGACATCCCCGGGTTCGTGTGTTCGTCTGATGGCTCGGAAAACGTGAACGGCTTACAGGACAGCAAGATCTCTCTGGTTGGCGGGAGACGTGAACTGCAGGTCGGACAGCAAGTTTTCTTTCTTCTGTTGTATATTTTCTTCAAAGATACTTGGGTTTCTCTCGTGAAGTCTGCGTTTCTGAAGTTTCCACGGACTATTGAAGACGAGTGTGGTAGAAAGCGGAGTTCTTCGTAGATTCGATGTATTTCAGATTTTTCAGAATAAAGAATTAATATTCACCATACGATGTCTATTTGATTGATCGTATTTTTCTGATAATCCTACCGACTGCGCCAATTAAATTCTCGATTTAATAAGTGTTTAAAAAAATTTATTTATTTAATTACAATACAACAGCATAACTGCTCAAAGACTTATAATGAACTGAACAAGTTTATCTAATTCTACGGCCTATTTAAACTGTTTCTTATCATACGTGTGGGTAGATGGAAACTTTCCAAGGGAAGCTTGGTTTAGGTCTCTCTTACACAAACAGGATATGATTATTGTGAAATATCTACAGGACCTTACATAATTTATATATATAGTTAAATGCAATTTAGTGGTTGTACCGAACTAGTCTTTGTAGAAATTCGTCCAGTCCTCTATTCCAATTGAGTTTTCTTTGTAGTAAGTTTTTATGTAAAGATTTTACAATCTTGCAAAACTGATTTTGATCTTTTGTGTTTTCGACTTTATTTAGTAAAATTTCCTTGTGTTTTTTCTTTTCTTCACGTATTTGTGCTTTATATAATTTTTTCATCTCTGTGTATTGGAGAACACTCTCAGTATTAAACTTATTAGCTTTGCAGACACGAAGACATTTTCTTGTTCCTTTTTGAGTTCTGCTGTTTTATTATACCAAAGTTTGTTATGGTTTCGTGCATTCGTAGAGTTAATTCCGACTTTATTAGCAGCGTTTATTTTTATAGTTATGTCATTCATTGCGGTTCTTAGTACATTGTACATATTTTCCGTACCTTCATTTGTGTTGTCAATATTCAAGAAATAATTTTCTATTTCAGCAGTATACTGCATTATTTTGTAGGGGTTCTAGTAGAATTCTAGTTTTTCTTCGGAGAGACCTCGTATTTTCTGTTCTATATAATTTCCTGTTGATATTGTCAATGTACATACCATATGGTCTGATGTTACTATTTCTGTTATAACGGAGAAATCAAGTATTATTTTCACTGCATTTAAATCTATCCAAATGTGGTCAATAGTACTTTTACCGTTCTTGCTAATGAAAGTAAAGTTGGCTGGACTATCTTTAGATGATCGTCCATTAACCAGGAGAAGATTTTCTCCTTCCATTACCTCTACTAGAGCTTTGCCGTTTTTATTTACTAGAGTATCAAAAGATGTTCTATTGGCTGTAAGATTGGTATGTAAAAGCAGTAGATTATCAGCTTGATTTAGGAGGCCTACTCTAGCATTGAAGTCTCCTCCAATTACAACTGAGTGGTTAGGAAGCTTTTCTACAATGCTTTGTAAGTGAAATAGTTCTAAAAGAGTATTGTACTCATAACTGGGCGAAAAATATACTCCTCCAAGAATAATGTTCTTGTTATTTATTTGTAGTTCTGCAAAAATCCAATGTTGTTCTGATGAGAGCATTTTAATAACTTTGATGTTGGGTTTTACAAAGATTAAGAGCCCACCAATAGCTCTTCCAGTCTTTTTTTATTTTAATTGCACATTGTTGGTAGAGGTTTTAATTTCTTAAAATAAATGGATGTTCTTTTATTTTATATTGAATCCAAGTTTCATTTAAGCAGATTATCTCATGTTCTGGATTATTTGATCTTCATAAGAATTTAGTCTGAAAAGATTACTACAACCTTACGTATTCCAAAACATTATTTTTGTTTCGAAGTCGGTGTTTTAGTAGTAGTGGAGGAGCGCTAAGTAATTATCTCGGAACCGGTTCAAACAACTCCGATTTTGATGATTTTTTTTTTAAAATGTCGGTAATGCCAAATACTTCAACCTTTATAGTTTGAAAATTCACGCTCTTTGTTATTTATTAAATTATTTAATTTTTAAAAATTATTAATATCGGCGTTAAAATAATGTTATTTATGAAAGTATAATATTTAAAAACGACATCCAGTGACCTTGTATATTGGATACTGAGAAGTAAGATGTATTTTAAAATGATTGGAGTATGTAATCTGATGTGGCCAGCACATAACCTCTCGCCGGATAGTTTACCTGTGTGCATAAAACAAACAACTTCTTTATATATTTTTCTCCATATATTTACAAAATCTGTAGGTTATTTTAATATAAATTATATGCAACAAATTTCAAAATATATTTTACTATATTAAAATTTTATGCAGATAACAGGGATTATTAATTCGAACAATGTTTGTCTTCTCTACATACATGTACTGAAAACATTAATTTTTGGCAGTTTCAATTGTATAAGGTATATCTGGAAATGTACGTATATTCGTACATAACTTCTATCAAATTTTCTTTTTTCATAAATGTATCTAAATAACACATTGATTTTATTTCAATAAAGTGATGATGAGATTGCGCTCTTTTTATACTAATATCGATGTATAATGTCGTCAATATTATATCTTATTTAAGAAGAATTTGATAACTTTTTGCAGTTCAATGTTACTGTAGTCTACAGTGCTCGTGCATTTTCCCATAATCTTTGAGATAAATTTAACAGTCCTTTAACGTAGACTTGTCATCTCAACAATAGTCACAGGGCAAACTAATAATTAAGAGATTCTCTAAGTATATTTTTCTTAATTTACTTTCATCTTGTGTTTATAACATTTAAATATAGTGTTCCTTCTCGTAGAGAGTCATCTTATTCGCACTTTGTTCGGCTTGTACCGTCTACAATTCAAATGTCTTGTCTTCTCGTAGGCAATCCATCCACCACCTTTTCACTCATCCATGTGCGCTGAGGGCTGCCCTGATTATCTAATCTTGTCCAAAATTAGGAGTATTTTGGATATTCTCGTTTTTCATGCGCTCAGCTGGGAAACATTCAGCGACTACTCGTATTTCATGCTTCTTCGTTGCAAACTAACATTCTGCTTCATATGTGAGGAGACACTTAGGCTGGATGCGCATCGAGTAATAAAAACGTTACTAAACAAAATGTTTTGCGACGTACTTAAACACACTGACTGATCAAAAACGTTGTTAAACTAAACTTTGTAACTTTAAACAAAACTTCCCACAATTTATTAGTGGCGATATTCTTATAAAGAGCAGGCCTTCCTTCAATTTAAAGCTAAAAGTTTTTCGGCGTCCACCTCTATATCTATATTCATTGTGCAAACTTACATAACATAACAACGTGCTGTGTAGATCAAATGCGCAGTCGCAAGTGTACAATGAAATGTTTGTTCCTGTTGGCCCGCTGAGCAAAAGTCCGTGTTTGCGGCTTGCGGGTTCGACAAACCTGAGCATGTATAAACGTGCCTGATGATGTTCGCTTGGTACCTACTTGTCCACGTAGACTGACTGAGCAAAAATGTTGTAATATAAAATATTTTCTTACGTGCCAAAACATTTTACTCGTACCCAACACACACTGAAGTATCAAAAATGCCAATATACACAACAATTTGTTCGAAGATGTCTGATCAGACTCAAATGTGCATTTTGTTTTGCTTGATCAGTGTGAGTTATCCCATACACCAAGCACTGAAACAACAGTTTCAAACTCAGTTACGCAAGAACGCTTTGTATAAAAACGTTTTTGTTCGTTTAGTGTGCGCCCAGCCTCAGCCGTAATGATAATTTATAACAATTAGTATAACAAATTAGAATTCTTGATATCTGAATTTTGGATAATCCATTTGTTATATTATTAGTCAATTTACCTGGTATAGCAGATGCAGCGATAGAACATCTGAAAAAAGTGTACGTACAAGTGCCTTTGTGGCTGTATAATTATTTTTCACCGATTGAATGAGGGTGGAACCTTACAAATTTTTTAATACCAAATCCCATTGACCAGCCACCTGCTCTGTACCGGGAATTGTGGCTGCAGAAAAATCGGGCTGTTCTGTACACCCACTTGTGCAGAATACAGCGGTGAAATTTGAACAAATTGTCCTCCAAGACCAATGACTACATATAATGATGACGAAATAGAAGACAAAGAGAATGTATAAAATAATTAAAAATATTTTTAAAATGTATTTTGTAATAAATTTCTATTGACAACGAATTAAAGTAGTCATAATTTTTTGCTGCATTACACTCATTATCTTGATCTTTGATGATTAGTTATTATAATAAACATATTTTTAAAACATATTTTATTTTTAATTTATTTTTTTCACCAGAAATATTAGAAAAAAAAATTTTCTAAATTTTTTGACTTTTTCGAATTTTGAATTTTTTTTTTTGGCTAGAGCGTCAATTTTTAATTTATAAAGGTTAAAGTATTTTTAATTACGGACATTTAAAAAAAAAATTATTAAAATCGGAGCTGTTTTGACCGGTTCCGAGACAATGCACTTTTTTGAGCTAACGCTCCTCCACTATAGAGTTTTTTGACTGCTGGCGAGTAGCTCTGGTGATCGTGATATGAGCATCAAGTGGTTCTTTAATGGAGTTGTTTTCATCTTTATTGTTTGTAATGGTTTTATTTTATTTATTTTTTAAGTTTTTCAAAAGTGGGTGTATGTGTGATGTTACTGGTATTCAAGTTAACAGTTTCTGGGATGATTATTCCTTGTGAATTATTTGATTGTTTAGCAGAGTTTTGCATATTCTCATTTGTGTCCGTGAGATTATTTATGGAAGTTACATGATTTTCCTTAGGCGCCTCGGTTGTTTTATCCAACACATTAATTATTTCAGAGTTGCATGTTCCTTTTGTTGTCTCTATTTCATTAAGGGGATCGTATCTAATTATTTCTTGAAGAGTCATTGATTGTCTTCTTGTATAGATTTCTTGATTATTGATTACTGGTGCACTGTCTTCTTGTGTCTCTTCTAGGTCTTCTATGGAGAATATGTCACCATTGATGAATAATTTATCATATTTAAGATGTGCCTTCATTCCTTATTTTTTAGCTTCCATCAAATGTGGTTTAACTTTTTTTCTCACTTGTACTACACTTAGAATGTAATCCTCTTCAATATAAGTACCCTTTAGAAATTTTGCCTGACTAAATATTTCTCGTTTTAATTTTTTTGAGCTAAGCTCAATTATAATTGATAGCGTTTTTAATTTGTGTTTTTTTCCTACTCTTCTGATGTCTTCAATGTTTGTATCACAAATCTAGCTGTTTTATTTGCTTGTTCTCTTGTATTAATTCTTTCTCCAATTTTTCGCATTTTGTTTTTGTATAATTACAAATTTTATTAAATGTGTTCATTGTTGTTTAATTTTTCATTCAGTACTGGAGTTTGTGCATCCAATAGTTTTTTGATCTCTTCAAATGTAGCCATGATTGTGTGAGAGATGTAAAATTGTGAGAGTTAAAATAGAAATTGGTTTTTATTTTTAATATAGTTGGAAACACTGCTTGTCTGGTTTTAGCGTTAGCAGACTTGCGCGTTTTAGAACGTCCTTGTGCGCTGTCGACTTGAGACTATGAATTCTACTTAACCTTGAAGTATTCGTGTATTTCTTTTTGAATTTTTATTAAGTTTGCGTTGTTTTAGCAACAAAATGTTATTTATATTTACAGAACAGAGATGTTTTTTAATTGTTTATGTGTAGCAAAAAATAAAAGTTTGAACTTACGTGTTTATTTTCACTTAAAATGTGGAACAAACTTTTTAAACCTCTTATCAGATTCACCACTCATACCAACCTTCCGGTTACGTAATTATGTATATCGTAAATTTTAGTAATTGTTAAATTCGACAAAAGTTTGAAGCCATTTACGTTTTGGTTAAGTGTTTTTGGATAAACTCTTTTCTTATTGGGTTGAATATAGGGTAATTAAACATGAAGTGGTTTAGAGTATCATCTTCGTATGTATTGCATAAGTACATATTCATGGCAGTTAAATTTATATAAGGATCCTTTCAAGTATAGTTGACTGTATTTCTCGTTTGCCGTTTTTGGCTGGACGACGGTTCGTAGAGCATGTAATGAAGCATTTTTGTTGAAATAGTTGCAAGTCATATTATAATATTTAATTTCTGTGTTATAAGATTATTCTTAGAGTGTCCACGTTATACATTATTTGTGTGTATGAGTTGATTATATTATTTAATTCGTTTTTTAACATCTGAAGGTTCTGCTCTCCATTCAAAATTGGTTTGTTGTAGAACAATTTCCAATTCAATTAATCCAATAAGTTCAAGTAATTTATTGTAGCATGCTTTTACATTTCTGGAATCTGGCAAAATTAACCAACACTCGAGCATTCTTCGCACCACTACAATCTCTAGCTTAATTAATCCAATTCTCGTCTTATTATATGGTTTGGAGTAGTTTTTTGTAAATGAAAAAATGTTTTCATATATTTCATTTGACATTTTTCAATATTACCTGTATGATTAGCTGCTCATATTTCCGCTCCATATAAAATTGATGGAATGAATAGTTAAATACTTGTATACAGGTATACCAAGTATGCGTTTTGCTTTTTACCATTGTTGCTTTAATTGCTCCTGCTATACTATTACTCTTACTAGTTACTTGGTTTGCTTGTGGTCTATATAGTCCAGATAATGATAATAATATTCCCAGGTAAGTAAATTGTGAGGTTAGTTCTATTTCATTACCTTGAAAATAATATCCAAATCTCTGCTTTGGGGGACGTCCGGTGTGAAAGTGTTACGATCTTAGTCTTGCTATGATTAATAGTGAGATTTAAAGTGTTGCAGTATTCTTCCAGAGCAGTTAGTTTTTTTCTGAACGTCAGTTGCATTTCTTCCAAATATAATTAAATCGTCTGCATACTGCAAGGTGAGTACATCTAATTGTGGGTTTATAAATATACCCTCAAGGTTCTTCTGTCTGAAATTCTCTTCTAAATCGCTTATATAAAGTGAAAATAATAGCGGACTAGTACACTCGCCCTGTAGTACATATTGTTTATTATTTAGTTTTATTTGCATTATAGCTTGATCATATACGTTTTTGAGCAGTCTGACTTTCTTACTTGACACTCCTAGTGCAAAAGTTTTATACCATAGTTGGTTATGAATTACAGAGTAGAATGCCATTTGAAAATCAACGAAAATGCAGCATGTATCTTCAGGATTCGTTGTCATTCGGGATCTAATGATTGCGTCCATAACAGATTGTCTATACATGATCATTGTTTTCTAAACCCAGATTGTGCCTCTGGAAATAGGTTGTTGCTTTCTGCTCATTGTTGCATTCTGTTGTTTATGATAAACTTAAGTAACTTGGAACGTGTTGACCAGTGCAATTCCTCTGTAGTTGTTGACAACATTTCTATCTCCCTTTTTGTATAGAAGTGCGAGATTAATATTTGTCAATTTTTGTGGTATGTTTTCATGCGTTAGAAATTTGTTGATCATTGTCTATAAATTTATTTCCCAAGTTTCTGGTAACGTTTTTAATTGCTCATTTATAATACCGTTGCTTCCACGGCTTTTATTTTGTTTTAATTTTGAAAGAGCATAATTTAATTCTTCTCTACTTATTTCTATGTCCAGATAAGGATGACGGTCATCAAAGTAAATATCTTGCCGGTAAACTTTTTCTCCATACCATGCGATATAGAAGCTTTCCCGTATCTTCATATCTACAGGGTTAGCTAAAAGTATGGAGACGGCGATTTATTGTCTTTAATATTCATTTTAGGAAATTATGTTCAATACAAAAGATTTTAAAGAAATTTTGATCTACATTTGAGAATACTTGCATTTTTTTTCTTCAATTGATTTTGAATTACGCTTGTCCGCGTAATTTTTTTAAATGGAAACCTGTTAATTTTACTCTGCCATTCAATAGAGCGTTTTTTTCTCTTTACAACAGTATTTTTGTTTTTCTCAATTTATTTTAATAACATTTTTACAAGGAAAAACACCGGTTCAAGTATTTACGAATAGTAGGTACGTCTAAGATAGACAAAAGTATCGATACTTGGGTATCAAAAATATCGTAGAAAAAGTATCGATATCAGTATCGAATCGAAACCAAAATATCGATACTTTCAAGTATCGAAATATAAATCAGGGTAATAGAAAAAATTAATATATTGTTTAATAAACGGTAACTTATACACATTTGTACAATAAAAATTAAATACTCCACTCTTCTTCATTACAACAACTGAGAAAAAGCAGCTTGGTAAGCCTTTTACCGAGAAGCCTATTTCGGTCTCTACAGACAGTAGCTCCCGCTTTCGAAAACAAGCGCTCTGAAGGAACCGATGTCGCAACAATTGACAAGAATTTATTGGCAATTTTGTATAAGTTAGGGAAGACTGTTTTAATTTCGTCCCAAACCTGTAGCGGATTGGATTTCAGAGATGATACTGGATTCTTTAAATAAAGAGTTAATTCATGTTCATGTTTACGTTGGCCTATGGCTGTTTTTATTTTTTTCTTCCCATGTACAATGTCTGTATGGTGACTCCAAAACTGCGACGAATAATCAGGTTTCTGAGGTACTTCCTGGTCTGAATCATCACTGCCACTCGTCGACACTTCTGTAGCGTCAATGAGATTTTTCAATTTACCAATAGCTGTACCAGATGCTGAGGAATTCTGGAAATTCAAATTTTTAAACCGTGGGTCTAATAATGTTGCTATCGCTATGGGTGTACATTCTTCAATATGCCCAAACCTCTTAGTCATCTCACTTAATAGGGCAGCTTTACATGTTTTTACAATCGGATCTTCTACTGGGACGGCGTTAAGTTGCTGTGTACAGCAGAAAAGCATTGGGATTATTTTTGAAATTGTAATGTATTTCTCTCCAGAGCATTCTTTAGTCATGAATTCCAGAGGTTGGAGCAGGCATATAATGTTTTTGAGAGTTTCTGCTTCTGAAGCGGTAATGATATCGGGGCTATTTGGTGTTCTCAGCAAAATGGGATTCACAAATTCTTGGAGCTCCAAATACCTCTCTAACATGTAAAAAACAGAATTCCAGCGTGTTTTTACTTCAAGAATATTTTTTTTTTATATTTCCTTCCACAATGCCCATTTCTTTTTGTGAATTTCTTATTTGATCACTTACTACAACACTGCCTTTTACCCATTTTACAATTTCTCGTACCTTTGTAATGATTGGCATAACCGAAGTGTTCGCTGTTACTGCTCCAGCTGTAAGGTTCAGGGTATGCGCGAAACACGGAATATGTTTACTTTTTCCCAGGCCTTCAGTATTGTGAATGGCAGACACTATGTTCGCTCCATTGTCAGTCACAACTGCCACAATTTTTTCTAATGGAATATTCCACTCCGTTAAAACTGCAAGTAGATTTGCGCTGAGGTTGATTGCTGTGTGGCGCTCGTTTAATTCTTTTGTTGCCAGAAATGTAGATTCGAACGCAGTATCTACAGAAAAAAAAATGTTTCAAAAAATTCATACGACACAAATTGAGTATAATTATACCTAGTAAATAGTGTACAGTAACACCGAGAAAGCTCTTCATAGTCTTCGTTTCGGTCCAAACGTCACAAGTAACTGAATAATGACTTACTGTTTCAAATTTTTTGATATACAAATTGTGCAGAGCTTCGTACTTTTCGTCCAGCAACCGCTTAAATGTTTTCTCAGAAGGAATTTTATAGCCTGGAGCTATTTCCTTCAACATTCGTTGGAAACCTTGGCCGCTTACTACATGAAATGGCCTGTTATCTTTACAGATAAAGTATAAAATAGAATTTGTAATGGCAGCGTACTTGGTCCCGCCTTCTGTCAAAAGAAGATGCAGTATAATAACCAAAGATTATAGTACATTTACTTTTAAATTATAAAATATCAGCTTGAATCAGCTTACCCTTAAAAGAAGTCATTTTTTTGAAAGATTCTTTAATCCCGTAGCTATAGGAACAAGAACAAGAGCTCGGAGTAGAAGATCTAATGGAACTGGCCGGACTGGGAACAGATTTTGAAGCAGTAGTTGATGTTGAACTACTTTGAGTAGTAGTAGTAGTAGTTGGCGTGACCGGTCTACGAAAAATATATTATCATGTAATTTTAATTCTAAATTAATACTTACAAACAAATAAATGCAACATATATCTTACCTTGATATTTGTTGCTCATCAGCTATTATATTCAACTGTCTGGGATGATGTAACTTTAGATGTTTTGCCATATTGGAAGTATTCCCAGAAAATTTTATTTCTTTGAAACATAATTTACACTGACACATTCCGTGGTCTTTTTTTAATAAAACAAGCCCACACTTTGCTGCGTGGAGGTGACATTTCAACAACAGAAAACTATTTACATCTATACAGAAAACATAACACGAGTAAAGCGTGCGCACTGCTGCCACATGCTACTGCACCTGCCTATGCGCCGAGCGCCTGCCTGTACGCAGAGCATATAGGTAGCGCATGCCTGTACGCCGAGCGCCTGCCTGTGCGCCTTTGTAAAGTCTAACCTACCCAAGTCACATCAAAACGAAACTTATAAAGTAAAGTAACATACAGTTTAATACACTGACATAAATTAAATTTTGAAAAATATTTACGAAATATTAAATAAATTTTAATTTTTCGATACTGGAATAAATGTACTGATATCAATAAAGTATCGAAAGATTGGTATCGATACTAAAATAACTACTATCGGAAGAAAATATCGATACCGGTATCGTATCAGTGGTATCGGAACATCCCTAGACAAAAGCCAAGCGATAAACAAACTCGAGTGATGTAATTTACTTAGTTATTAATTTGTTTTTAATGATAAGATTGTGAACGACAACTTTATTGGAAAATGGGCAAGCGTAACTCTAAAACAATTGAAGAAAAAAAAAATCAAGTATTCTCAAATGTAGATCAAAATTTCTTTAAAAACTTTTGTATTGAACATATTTTCCTAAAATGAATATTAACGACAATAAATCGCAGTCTCCATACTTTTAACTAACCCTAGGGTTTTTGCACAGTTTTTACGTGGGTAGAAGTGCCCCATTGTTCTCCAAAATTCTTTAATATTGCTTATATATCCTAGTTCCTGTTTGATTTCTTCTCTATATATATATTTTTCTGCAGTTCAACATTTTCACGATATTCCTTTTTAGGATGGTTGTAGTTTTTTAAACTTTTTGCAGCAAAGTTACCTTGTGACATCCCCGAAGAGCTTTTTTTACAGCAGTTTTTAAGTCAGCTAGCTTTCTGTTGAACCATGGTTTGTTTTTATTGTACATTATAGTTGGGACTCTAGATTTCTTATATTATGTGATTAATCCTAATACTGTTGATACATTCTGAATTTCCGTAATTACGTGTTCGCACATATCCTGAATTGTTTCGCTTTGATTAATTTCAGTTGGGCGGGTTCTCATTTCATCTGTAAATTCGTTTTCTATGTTTTTGTTCCAAAGTAGTTTTTTGTATACAACAGGTTGACTTTTCGTCAGCCCAGAATTGGTTTGTTCAATATCCACTTTTTGTCAAAACTGAGTTAACTTCATAAATATATTTTTAAAATTGTTTTGTTCAATATCCACTGATAAAATGTTCTCATTTGTCGTGCAAAAGGCTACAGTTTTCATATAGTTTGTTCAATGTCCGAAAAATGTAGAGGCACAAAGTGTTGTTTCATTCTATATCCGGATATTGAACAATCCAAACGTAATTAACCAGCTATAGACTTTAACGTTAAACATTTTGTTCAATATCCAATTTCTTTTACTGTTGGTTTGTTCAATGTCTTGTTCAGCCAATAGAAACGCGACAAGTGTTTGCTAGAATTGCAAGAGGACGTTTTATGTAAGAAAAGAAGTGACAAAGAAATACAACATAAGTTTTTATTATTTACATTGATTTTTGCACCAATATATAAACAAAACATGAGTGATACTAGTTCCCTTGCCCAGAAATAGACGCTGAATATTATAAGTAAGTTTGGATATATGTATTACTATTGCTATTAATTTTACAATGCAAGCAGATTTTAATTTTTTTTTTTTTTGTTTCATATTTTAGTATCTTAAAAGAGTTTCGGGAGTTGAGTTGTGGCAGGCAGTGAATACGGTTGTGTCGATCGTGCGGCGATAGTCAAATTCGATAAACGAAAGCTATCACGCATTAATTCGCGGCCATATGAAATAAGTAAACTCTGGTGAAATAAGATAGTGTTGTGAGTAAAGAAAGTGGAGTGAGAAGTGTCAAGAAGCTCTAAATTAGAGTAAAAGTGTATACAGTGGCGAGACAGTAGCCAAGGACATACAGCGGTAAGCAAGCGTAGAGTACTGGCGGAGCAGCTAGAGCGTGTATAACAAGTTAAAAATTTAGTCAGGCCCGTACTCAGGAAAGTTGTGCAAAAAATGTCATCGGATAGAGAAGATTACACGTCGGATGACAGTAAAAAAAAGAGAGAGAGTACAGATGGCCAAGATATAACAAAAAGAAGTAAAAAGACTATGAGAACACCGGACAAAAGTAACAAAGAAGGAAGTGACAAAATAGAACTAAGAGACTTAATGAAAATTATATTACAAATAAAGAATGATACAAAAGAGATAAAACAGGATCAGAAAGAATATCAAGAAGAACTACTACTAATGAAACAGATAAATGAACAGCTGAAGGAAGAAAATATAGAGATCAAAAAAGAATTGAACGACATGAAAGAGAGAATCGAGAGATAAGAGAAAGAAAAAATCAAAAATAATTTCGTGATTGTAGGGCTAAGAACAGACTCAATCAACAGAAAAGACCTAAAAAACACCGTGGAAGATTTCATACACAAGAAAATTGGAGTTAATGTACAAGTGAAGGAAGCACTAAAGATAGGAGAGAAGACATGTAAGGTACAAATGGAAAATTTTCAAGATAAACAAAAAGTAATGGCGAATAAAAAGAACCTACGAACTTTAAAGGACAAAATTTTCATAAACAACAAACTAACAAGAAACGAGCGCGAAATACAAAAGAACATAAAAATGTTAGCGGAGAAGAATAAAAAGGCAGGTGACATATTGAAGATAGGCTATCAGAAAATAACAATAAATGGAAAGGAATGGACATGGGACAAAACAGAAAAGAAGCTGATAGAGGTCAAAGAAGAAAGAGGTACTGCGTCAGAAAACTAAGGGAAAAACGAGGAAAATTGCAACAAAAAGGAAAGACGTCGCAAGCAAAGGAAAAGAATACGATAAGGAACAACAAAACACATATAATTAAGTACGGGAAGGGCAAAATAAAAAATAGAGTAAATAAACTGAGGAAAATAATAAAATTTGGAACATGGAATGTAAAAAGTTTAACAGGGAAAGAAGATGAATTAACAGAAGAACTGGCAAAAATGAATATGGACTACGTGGGTATAACAGAAACAAAGAGGAAAGGCAAAGGAATCACAAAGACACAAAATGGATATTGGATGTACTGGGTAGGAGTATCGGAAAAAGAAAACGCCAAGGCAGGGGTGGCAATTTTAATTAAAGAGGATAAGATGAAATATGTTTCTAAAGAAAACCTATTGAACGAAAAACTACTATCAATAAATGTTAAGGAAGGAGACGAAAACGAAGAATACACGCTAATTGTGGGCTATGGACCAAACGAGGACGCAAGAAAAGAAGAAAAAGATAACTTCTTTAAAGAACTACAAGAAATAGTAGACAGAAGTGAAAAGAGAGTAATAATAATGGGAGACCTTAACGGGAAGGTAGGAAATAAAAATGATGGAATAGAGTGGTGCTTAGGAAGGAATGGAGAGAATGTGAAGAATACAAACGGGGAAAGAATAATAGAGTTTTGCCTAGAGAATGAGTTTAAAATCGGAAATACACACTTCAAGCACAAAGAAATACATAAAATAACTAGACAAGTTATAAGCAGAAATGAGAAATCGATTATAGATTATTTCCTAATTATCATAGACAGCTGGAATAGAGTAAAAGACATAAAAGTAAAAAGAGGACCAGAGATTGGAAGCGACCATTTCCTTGTAACAATGATACTAAAGCAAGAAGTAATCACAAAGAACAAAACCAAAAGAAAGATAGTAAATAAGAAAATAAAATACCATGAACTTAGAAGACAAGAGATAGAAGAAAAATTTCAAAAGAACGTCAACGAAGAGTTTCAAAAGAACTTCAAAAAGACAATACTAGAGGCAGCAGAAAAAAGCTGCGGCACGACTAGAATAGTGAACAGAAACACAAACAAAACTAGATGGTGGTCGGAAAGGGTAAAAGTTGTAGTGAAAGAAAAAAAGAACAAGTGGAATAAATATCTACAAACGAAAGAACCTATTGACTATGAAAAATATAAAGAACAAAGGAAAAAAGTAAAAAGAGTAATTAAGGAAGAAAAAGAAAAAGCATGGAGAGAATTTGGTGAAAAAATAAAAAACGCATACAATGAAAACCAGAAATTATTTTTTGGAGCACTTAAAAATATAAGACAAAAGAAGACAGCAACAATTACGAACATTAAAGATAAGGAAGGAAAGACGATAGCAGAAGAAGACAGAATAATGGACAGATGGAGACAGTATTTCATAGAACTACTAGAGGGAAATGACACTAAAGATGAAGAACAACAAGAAAGCCATCGCACACGAACAAAGGAAACAGAAATAACACAAGAAGAAGAAATAAGCTTGAAAGAAATAATAGAAGCAATAAGAAAAACCAAAAGAGGAAAAGCTCCCGGACATGACAAAATAACAGCAGACATGCTGAAAGCACTACCCGAATCAGCACTACAGGAACTTAAAGACATAATGAATGATGCGCTAAAAGGAATAACACCAACAGAATGGCAAATAGGTATCATAACACCAATATTTAAAAAAGGAGATAGGAGAGAGTGCCAGAACTATAGAGGAATTACCCTAATAAGCATAGTGGCCAAAATATATGCAAGAATCCTGGAGAGTAGACTAAGAACAGAGCTGGAAGAATCGTTAGAGGAAACTCAATTTGGTTTTAGACCAAATAGAGGCGTAAATGATGCGATATTCATACTAAGACAAATATTGGAAAAGGCAATAAAAGAAGGGAGAAACGTACATGTGTGCTTCATTGATCTAGAGAAAGCGTTTAATAGAATCAATAGAGAAGACATATGGAAAACGCTAAGAAAAAGGGGAATATCAAATACGTTAATAACAGGAATTCAGAGCCTATATTCAAAGACTAAGAGCTATGTAAGAGTGAAACAAGAGACCTCCAATACATTTGAAACTACAGCCGGAGTAAGACAAGGATGCATTTTGAGCCCGCTTCTGTTTAAGCTAATCCTTGACGAAGGAATAAAAGAGACAAAGAAAGAAGTTAAGAAATACTACATAGGACATTGGAAATTGAGAAGAGTGGAAATAGCAGAACTATGCTATGCAGATGACATGGTCATCATAGCAGAAGACGAAAAAACCTTAACAAGGAATATAGAAATATATGACAAAGCACTACAAAAATTAAACATGAAGATCAATAAAGAAAAAACGAAAACCATGATACTAGGAAGAAATGAACAACACCACACGATACAACTAAAAAATGAAAATCTACAGCAAGTCCAAAAATTTAAATACCTGGGGTCAATGATCTCAGAAGATGGAAGATTTGATGAAGAAATAAAAGAAAGAAGAACAACAGGAGGCAAAATATTCAATAGCATCAAACACAGCTTCTTAGGAAAGAAAGAAATACCGAAAGAGACCAGAGTACGAATATTTAAGAAAGTAGTGACACCTATACTTATACACGGAGCTGAAACATGGACATTAACGCAAAGACAAATAGAAAAAATTACGGCTATCGAAATGAGATTCTTGAGAAAAATAGAGGGGAAAACAAGACTGGACAGAATTGAAAACACAACCTACAGACAAAACTTAAAAGTAAAAGCAATAGAAGATAAGATAGCAGAAGGACAGATGAGATGGTATGGGCATGTAGAAAGGATGGGAGAGGAGAGAATAGTTAAAAAAGTGTTTGAAGCAAAAATTGGAAGAAAGAAACCACGAGGAAGACCAAGAAGAACGTGGCTGGAAGAAGTAAAGGAGGCAGCGCAAAGAAGAGGTTTAACTTGGGAAGAAACGAAGACAGCAACACAAGATAGAGCAGAGTGGAAAGAAATATGGAGAAGACCAACGAACCAGAACTCAACCCCCTCCCCCGCAAGCCGGGGGAACGCCTTACACTCGTGAGGGTAGAAAGGTGCAGGATTAAGTAAGTAAGTAAAAGATATTTCGCTAAGCCCTGTGGATAATTCAACACAAAAAGATGTTAATAATGTTAAAAGAGTGCTACATTTTGGTGAGGAGTTTATTTTACTACCATTGCCTGATATGGATGACACCGAGATTACCTTAAATAATAATAATGTTCCAACATTTAATGATAGTGATGAAAATATTATTGCGGAAGTTGAAAATACGTCTGCAGAAATTGATCTACCTAATACTATTATATCACCAGCACAAAATGACGAGGATGACCCGGACTACATACCTTATGAAAAAGATTTACCACCCTGTGAACCTTCTGATCTAAATAAAGCAAATACGCGAAAAATATTGTGCAACAGCCAGTCTTGGACAAGAAATGTAAGGAAAAAACAAAGAGAAAGTGGAGAAGAATATGTTAATATTAAAGGAAAAACAATGAAGAAACGAACAGAAAGAGGAGCTTGCACACAAAAATGCAGCTTCAAATGCATGGAAATATTTACCCCGAAAAAAACGACACAAAATACATGAACAGTTTTGGAAACTTTCTGATACAAAAAAATCGCACTACTTTAGCAAATATGTAGATAAAAAGATCCCTGTTCGAAAAATAACAAAAGCAGAAAATAGCAGAATATCTAATGTATATTTATATTATTTTGAGTTTGAATCAGAAAGAACACGAGTGTGTAAAGAATTTTTTCTAACAACACTGGATATAAGTCAGCAACGTGTATATTATTTAAAAAAAAAAAAATTCAAAATAATATCACAAATGTTCCACGTTCACCTCTTAAAGGTAAGAATGTAAAGAGACATACACCGCTTCACAAAATTGAAGAAATTAAGAATTATATAAACTCGTTTCCTGTAGTAGAATCTCACTACTGTCGTGCTAATACACAAAAAAAGTACTTAGAATCAACACTAAATATTACAAGAATGTATGATTTGTATAAAATTGAAGTTGAAAATTCTGTTGCTTACAACATATACAATAGAATCTTTAACACGGAGTTTAATCTCGAATTTTATAGGCCAAAAAAGGATCTGTGTGATAAATGTACAGAATTTAAGGTCATAAAAGCTCCCACTGTCGATCAAATATCGACCAATGAAGAACATTTAAAGAAAAAAGAAGAAGAACGAGCAGAAAGAAAATTAGATCGTGAAAGAAGCATAGAAATTATGCAAAATAATGAACATACAGCAGTTGTAACATTTGATTTGGAAAATGTTTTTACGTTACCAAAAGCCGAGGTATCAAACTTTTATTACAGAAGTAAATTAAATGTTTATAACTTAACCGCGCATTGTAATATAAACAAAACTGTATATAATTGTTTGTGGCACGAATGCATTGGTGGCACAAGTGGCAACGATATAGCCAGTGCCCTTATAAAAATTTTAAAGCGAATATTAACCGATATACCAACTATAACAAAGATAATATTGTGGTCGGATAGTTGCGTACCACAAAATAAAAATTCGATTATGAGCACTGCTTTACTCAATTTGATAGAATCTGAAAACACTAATAACTTGCAAATTATTGAACAAAAGTTCTCTGAGCCAGGCCATGGTAACTTACAAGAAGTTGATGCTGCTCACTCAGTAATCGAGCGTTTTATAAGGAATGTTGATATATACAGTCCTCTTGGTTTAATTAGATGTCTCTTAAAAATACCAAATAAACAATTAGTTTTCAAAGTTATACAAATGACCAAGAGCGATTTCATGAACTATCAAGCTGTAGCATCAACTTTAAATTATTCTTCAATTCCTTATACTAAAATAAAGCATGCTTTATATGAAAAAACCAAAAACTCTATTGTTTGTATTAAATGTAGAAATTCATTTTCTTCTGAATTTACAACAGTAAAGCTTACTAGAAGTAAATCACCGCGTATGTCTAAATTTAATAAATCTAAAAACGCTAAAAAAATAAAACCGCAGAAAAAGTAACTATTGCTAAAATTAATTCAATTAATATCGATGCAGTAATAAACGCCAAGAAAATGAAAGACTTAAAAGATATGTTAAAATATATGACTGAAAACAATGATAAAGAGTTTTATAAAGTATTATTAAAAAATGTTAAAGTAAAAAAATAAGTAAATTTATAACCGTTTAGTATTAGTTTATGTAGTTCTTTTGTATAAGATGGAAATATATTTTGCGTTTTGTATTCAATATCCAGTACATTTATTCAATATCCTTACCTGCAAATTCCTTTTTATATTTTTAACATGACGATGTTCAATATCCAAAGAAAAATGCCAATAGTCGCCTATCTATATATAATTATTGCTTTATATTATGTAATACATAGGCAATTATTATTTATTTTTAATTGCAATTAACAAAATTCCATTAGATTACTTAATGCGAACAGAATAAAATGTAAAACTTTGGACGCAATTTCCCACTATTATGGAAAAGTGGATGTTGAACAAACCAATTCTGGGATGACGTTTTATCTTCTCTCTTTTTCTTTGTGTGTTTACGTGGTGATATAGGTAGAGTAGATACAGTACAGATCATATGATCAGAGACTGTTACTTCAGTGCTTACAGTAAAATCGAGTAAATTCTGTAATGTATTAGTATTTATCCAAACGAGATCGATTGTGCTAGTACTATTAGTACCAACATAAATGATTTTCGCTGATGTATCCCCTGCTGTTCCGCCATTAAAATTATAAAGGTTTTCAGACTCCATTATTTCTATCAATTCACTTCCTGCTTTGTTGATCTTTTTGTCAGTAATAGTTATTGTGCCACTTATATTGGAGTTTTGGAATACAATATCATCTTCTTGGTTTAAATCGCCAATTCTTGCATTAAAATCGCCCATAACTATTAAAGCATACATTGGATAAGTGTTTCAAATATTTTTTAGTGTCATTTGAAAGAGCTCAAGTAGTGTTACATAATCATAGCTCTGCGAAAAGTAAACTAAGCCAATAATTAGATTTGCATTTCTTCTTGCAAAGAAAATCCAAAGTTGTTCCTGGTCTATTCTTGTAAAGGAAATGTTTTTATTAATATAAATTAATAGGCCGCTAATCGCTCTTCCTGTTTTATTCATTTTCCTGGCTTGGTTTTGATACATATTAAAGTTATTTAAAATGCAAGGTAGTTTTTACCTCCCGCTACCCTAGGTAAGGGAGGTACAGGGGTAGTGCTAAAAATGGCATATAGAGATTTTAGTCAATACGCACGTTTTGATATCCCCAGAATCCGATTTTAACATTTTTACAATGATGTCTGTGGGTATGTGTGTGTGTGTGTATGTGTGTGTGTGTGTGTGAGTGAGTGTCTGTGTGTGTGTATGTGTGTGTGTGTGGATAGGTGTATCTTGTGGACACGATTACTCAAATATTATCAATCAGAAAATTTTGAAATTTTGTATACTCATTCTATACTAATGTGGGAAGAGCTCATTCGTTTTTCGTGTATATCGGATAAGCGAAAGTACTACTTATACAAGCTTTCAATAGTTTTCTTGAAAAAAATACGTTGAATAATTTTTCATTAACTTTTACTAATAAATATTGAATATATTGGTACAATCTTCAATTTTACGATAATATTATTTAGTAAATAACTTTAAATATGAATTTATAAAATAATTTATTTTTATATATCATTTTGCCTATGGGTCAAACTAAGATAATACTTTAGAAACAATTTTGACATATTTAAACAAATGACACTGTCAGGAATATAGTAGTAATATATTTAAATTAAGGTTTGTAAAAATAATATATTTTTAATCATACATAAATATTATACGTACTATTGATTTGCTTCAATGTCTTTCAGTCTGAAAATCCTTTGTACAAAGATGCAAGTACTATTTTGAATATTTGTTAAGTTTTTCTATTAGTTTTATCAATATTTGTGAAATAATAATGATTGCTTCATTTATACTGCGTGGTTAAATACCAGTGATCTCTATAACATATGTTATAGAGATCACTGTCAAATACCCAGCGGGAGGTTATGGGCTGGCCACATCAGATATTTTAATTTCAAAATTTGACCAAGTTTCAGAAATGCAAATGATTTCATGATTGGCTATAACCGTCATTTCTTCTTTATTTAAGTTTAATTTGGGATGCATTTGAGACGTTGTTGGCGAATTTTTTGGAGACAAAATTGTATTTGACCGAGTTATTCTTGTAACGTGTTTGTCAATAGGTCCATTTGTGTTGTTTTTCGGTTTTGGGTTCCGATGTCTTTATTTTGTGGTTTCTGCTCATTCGTATTTTCCACTTTTTGCATAGTAATGTTTTCTTCATTTATATCTTTAATTATATTTTCCTGTGTGTTAGGCAGATTGAGATTTCCATCCATTTCTTCGATTTGTAGTTCATGTTCTATTTCCTAATTATGTTGATTTATTTCAGGTAGAGTAGTAGATTTTATTCTCATGTATGATATTTGGGGTACGTAAGGAATGTTAGTATTTTCTTGGTCATCGAGTGAGAAATCTTGATAATTATATTCTGTACTATTGACTATTAAAGTGTTGTAATTTAGATGGGCTTTATATCCCATTATAAAACTAAAATGGAGTCTTAAGGTAAAGTTTATAACTAAAGAAAAAACCCCTTAACCTTAACAATAAATTTAAAAACTATATACGTATTTCGAGAACTAAGGTCTCATCATCAGTAGAAACTACAAAGTAAACACAGAGAAGTTAAGATTACTCAGCATGTAAACCATGCCAGAGGTCAAAACAGCTCTGAGGAATAAGGGAGAGAACACGGGTTATATAGGGACAGGAGTCAAAGGTGAGTGGATACCTAATTGGGTAACTAAGATTAAACAAAGTAACTGTCTTATATTAACTCATATAATTTAGAATTTGGGAATGAGAATCCTAAATTAAAAATCATTACGCTAATAGAAGTAAACCAGAAATTAAAGCTTATGAATTACATCTTAAACTAACAAAAAACTTAAATAATTTTGAATTTAATGAATGGTCGGCTTTCGAGAACAAAATGTATGAAGTAAATAATCATAAATTTATAAATTTACTTTGTAGTTTCTACTGATGATGAGAACTTAGTTCTCGAAATACGAATATAGTTTTTAAATTTATTGTTAAGGTTAAGGGGTGTTTTTCTTTAGTTATTTATATCCCATAATAATAATTAGGCCACTGTTTGAGTCGTTTGGAATTTAACTCTACTAACACAGCTCTTGATCTTCTATTTTCCACATATTTTCCGAGACGTGTTGCTAGCTCAATGTTCCCAATACTGGCCCATTAGATTTGTAACCCGATACACGGAGCTGAAACATGTACATTAACGCAAAGACAAATAGAAAAAATTACGGCTATCGAAATGAGATTCTTGAGAAAAATAGAGGGGAAAACAAGACTGGACAGAATTGAAAACACAACCTACAGACAAAACTTAAAAGTAAAAGCAATAGAAGATAAGATAGCAGAAGGACAGATGAGATGGTATGGGCATGTAGAAAGGATGGGAGAGGAGAGAATAGTTAAAAAAGTGTTTGAAGCAAAAATTGGAAGAAAGAAACCACGAGGACGACCAAGAAGAACGTGGCTGGAAGAAGTAAAGGAGGCAGCGCAAAGAAGAGGTCTAACTTGGGAAGAAACGAAGACAGCAACACAAGATAGAGCAGATTGGAAAGAAATATGGAGAAGACCAACAAATCAGAACTCAACCCCTCCCCCGCAGGCCGGGGGAACGCCTTACACCCGTGAGGGTAGAAAGGTGCAGGATTAAGTAAGTAAAGTAAGTAGATTTGTAAATTACTTCGGACCATATTACAGATTTTCATCCGAAGTTTTTCTCCTTGTTTTTCAGGCATTCCAAAATTATTACATTTTCTTTCTCTTACTATTCTTTCCAGCAATTGTATTTGATTTTCTTTTAATTTTAATTGATTTTCCAAATATTCGGTCTTATTTTTCTAGTATAGAATTTTTTAGTAAAATTTGTTTATTGATAATTTAGGTTCGTCAAATTTTTGATTAATTGTATCCGTTTGACATTGTAAAAGTTTTTCGATATCTGCTATACCAGCCATTTTGTAAGTTGAATGTAAAATTTATTTTAATACAGTTGGTAACACTGACTATTAAATTTTATTTATATTTGTGGTTTTTAATAGACAATATACGACGTGTTCCGCACGGTTAATTGTAACCTTGGGGTTTTAATAGCTTAGTTTGCTAACATTTTACAGATATTTTAATGTTTTTTAGATTGTGGAGAGGAATTATTTGTTTTCGCCTTCTCAAGGTTCAATAAAAAACACTGTTTTTATTAAAAATTTGGACCCAAGGCTCTCATCAGCAGCAGATTAAAAAAAAAATTAATTAAAAATGTTTGATTATGTATGTATGTATGTATGTCATTACTGATATTTGCAAATAAAAATGCAGATTAGCACCCAATAAATCTTTAATTAGCCGTAATGATATATTTATTTAAATTATCTATGAATTTGCATTAAAGAATTATTTTGTTTTGTAGCGTGCATTCGGGTCTATTCTGTAAAATTAGCGTGCACGTTAAGCTCGAAGGTCACCGTTAAAATTTTAACGGATTGTTTAATTTTGAATTTTCTATTCAGTAAGCAGATATACGTTAATATTTTAAAGAAATCGTTAATCCAACAACGCTAAAATCACGAAATTTAACGTTATCTTGCTACATAGTTTTAAAATTTTAAAGCAAAGTTAATATTAAAAATTGCTTGCAAATGCAGTTATAAGTATTCTTCTATTGGAAGAAATTGAGAGATTGAATGAAAAATAAGAATATTAATAAATTTATTTGAACTAATTATTACTTATTATAATAATAATAATAATAGCCTTTTTTTAAACTCCCCAGAATTACAATGTTAAATAAATCTAAATGTTTAATAAAGTTAAATATGTATATGTATGTACACAATATTTACAATTAGCTAATTTAATGAAGGGATGGGTTTCTACATACAATGTTGAACGAAAGCCTCCTTCATATTCTTCCTTATATGTATATGAATAAATAATGATTAATGAATGGTTTTACTTGTAAGTTTATGCAACATACGTACACACTAATAATTTTAAATTGTATCCAAAATACATTTTATCATTTTTGGCTCTTACGCAAGACTTTGTTTTCAAAATCTTCGCAATACAAGTAATCTATCCCATTTGCCCGATTATGAATTTATCAGAAGTTGAAAGCACTGTGTTTTAGATGTAATTACTGCTCTTACACACTATCACTATATGAGGAATCCAATAAGAACCACTGCAATACCTATCACTACGGGTACGGGTAATAATATTTTAATAAATTCATAATTAATATTACATTAATTAATTACTAGTTATTAACTACTTGTATATCTTTTGGATTTAATATTCCAGCAAGCAGAATTTTGTTTTCTTAACAATTCACTCTGCTTTGTTGTTGCCCATGGTCCTCTTTTCTTTGATTCTGCAAATAACTTATTATTGAAAATATTGCAATACTTACTTGAATATATGTAATTACCACTGTCGGACATTATATTTATAAATAGTTATAATTATTCATCAATGTAGTATACTTCTCACACTTGACAGGCGATTAAATTAAGTTAGGACATACGTTCTCCAGTTTAATTTCGTCATGTGGAACTCACTTCACATCATTTATTAGCGCATACGCTAAAAAGTTAAATGTTAACGGAATTTTTAACCAGTGCTTTAGTGAATAACATTTTTATGAAATACCGTTAATACTGACGCTAATATTTACTTTTTAGCGTTGGATATTTGTACGCTAAAAAGTAACGTACTTTTTAGTGAATAGACCTGATTCTCAGTTAAATTTGGAGCAGAAGGTGTTATACAACTTCATATTTAGATATGCTTCTTTGCTAATATTAAACTCAAATCAACCAAGAGCAGCTAATATGCTATTAGTTATTAGTTGTTAATTTGGGCTAGTATATTACGATATACCCCGGCGGTTTAGTGGGCAACGTAGCTGACTCACGATCTCACGATCTAAAGCTTTGTTCGATGACATGTACTAGGCCGCCCTAGTGTTAACTTTCTTGCACTAACATGTTCTTTGAGAAACGGGCAGCTTCTGGCAGGCTGTTCGATGACAAAAATTTTAAGAACTGGTGCTCACTTTTCTGACCTGACTCGCCAGGTAGTGTAGAAAGTGCAGACTAGGAGTGGGGGTAGCTAAATGTTGTTCGGTAGACATTTTAATTCTATCCTATCTACACATCTGTTTATTTAACCTAAAATTTTGTTTTGCTATATAAAGAATTAATTAATATATCTGTCTCTGAATCTGATGAAGAATCAAGTGATGATTGATCTTCGTCAGAATCGTTAATTAGTTCACTATGCTCTTTAAAACAGACATTTCTGCAGTCACTTTTTTGCAGCTTTATGATATGACTGTGTTTATAAACAACCTAACCTTTTACACCTTTGGCTATGCTTGGCTTGATTACTCACAGCTGAGCAAACTTGCCCAAATATACGCTAGTGTGTTTTATGAAACCACAAGAATTAGACTGTACTAGTGTACACTACACTGCACTGCACTATTCTGCTCTACACTTCAAGCATTTCTCATCGAACAGAGCTTAAGAGTCCCGGGTAAGATATGATTGGTTAGTTCGTTGTTTCTTTTGCGCGCTAATCATCAATCATAGACGATAACTGGTATTGGTATAACAAGCTACATTGTAAAGTTGTATAATACAAATGTGTCTTTATATGTACGCATATTTTAAATTTCAAATTCAAATATGATATCCATTTCTAACTTTGAAATTAATACAGCATGAAATGTAAAAATTGTACATTAACAAAAATTTATTTGAAAACGTGTAAAGTCCCACAGGTCAAATAAAAATATCAGAGCTTCCGACCGCTCACTTCAATTTCGGTCATGAATATTTAATATTTTAATATACATGTATGTAACTGCCATGCAGGAACACACCAACACATATACCTTTACGAGTTAAATTTGAACGGGTTTGGGGACTCATAAGAGTAGAAGTAATGCTGATTTGAAACACGTTTCTTGTCGAATGCGCCCTCGCTGCTTGCTGTTTGCATTATTAAAATTACATGTGAGATGGGGATGTCAATCTAGAGAAAACACGCGAGTTCTGATTCAGCACAGTACTTATGTTTTTCTTCGGAATCTTGAATTTATCTTTTATGTTTCTACAAGTATTTCAACGTTAAGACTTAATTTGCATTAGTGATACAATGACGATAGATATCTTTAGTTTTAAATGTTTTTCAGTGGACTCGTTTATAGTGTTGCCGGAAGTCGAGACGAGACGAGACTTGGGGGTCGGTCTTGTCTTGGTCTTGACTTGGTCTCGACTAGAGTGGTCTCGTCTTGGTCTTGTCGAGACGAGACTTGATGTCAGTCTCGTCTCGAGTCTCGACAAGACTCTCGACTTTGCCTCCATTAACAATGTTTGTATAATCGCATCTAATAGTACATAAAATCCTAAGAACACCGGTACAATCGCGATTCAAATATTCCAAATAATATTTAAGATATTTATTATTAAGTTTTCTATAAATATCATCAACTTGATAATTGAGCTCTTGAAATAATTAATATGAAAATATACGTATATATCGAGTGTTGTTTCTCATTACTAAACAAAATATATAAATTCAATTCCTTAGCTACAAAATTATTAGCAATAGTTAAACAGTTATGTATATGTTTAAAATGAAACAGTAAGTAAATAGACAAAAATCTCCAAAAAAGTAACTTCTTTCGTTTTTTTTTATATTTTAATAAATAAATGTTAAATAGGCAGATAACAAAACAAGCCTTTCACGTACCACAGGTTGAGAACCTCTGCTTTATTTCAAAAGTTTGCGCTTGCCCCCCCCCTGAGAAAATTAAAATACATTGTATAAATACCTAATTCATTCATATGAAAAAATTGAAAACAATAATCAACGTTGACTTAAAGCCTTAAAGGAAATGTAAATATAAAAGTCGTAATGTACAAGCCCTTCTTATCAATTTCCTTAAAACTTTGTATGCACAAATGTGTAAAATAAACTGTTTTTCCTAATCCCTAATATAACATAATACAAAAAAAAAATTAGGTAAAAAATAACACATTTCTATTCTTGTAAAAATCCAATAATGGAACAATAAATTTTACAACGGCCTGTGCTATCAATGCTGCATATTACCAGACAATAACAACCACTTTTAGACATCTGCTAGTAATAAAAGTAGGTAGGTTTGCCCAACCCAAATCCAAATATAACAGAATACAATACTTTAGTCAATCTAACAATTTTGCATCCTAAAATATAAAACCATGTAATAAAGAAAAGTATAAACGTATTATACAAGAATTAAATGAAACATATAATAGACAATTTTTATGAGGAATCATTATTATGGTTTCATAAGTGGAAAGAGAAACCTCTTGAGAAAGAAATCCATATGAAGAATTATTAGATATCTCCAAAAAAATCTATCCTTTTTTACTCCATGCCCTGATTTTATTTTTAACTCTACCTTCTACAACATGTAAAAGACCTTCCGTCAATTAGATGCATTTTGTACAAATCCTACATCAAAAGTTCCCCAGAAAATATTCTATATATTCAATAAAATTGTAACACGAACATACACTATTTTTTACAAATTCCATACCGAAAGTTCCTTGGAATTTTTTTTATAAATAGAATAAAATTATAATATGAACAATCATTATGTAAATTGTACTTGACACTGAAATCTGTCAATTACAATTTTTTGAATATATTAGCTGTTTCTATGATTATAGTAAAGTTAATTTATTTATAATACGTTAAATCGTAAAACTGTTATTATCAAAGTTTCTTAGTTATTAATTTTTTTACTAATTTTATAAATTTAAGCATGTGTATTATAATTTATTTATGTTTTTCGAATAAGAGTTTAATTTTTTCTGTTAGAGAATTGTGTTTATGTAACTACCTACAGTTTTTATTAAATATACCATTATTATTCTACATACGTTTGTTATAATTTACTTAAGTTTTTGGAATAAGTGTAGGTATTTTTTTGGCAAATAAATAACATATATGACTAACTATATTTTTATTCACCGCCCCCCCCCCCCCCCCCTGAGAAAAAATCCTGGGTACGCCTATGAATAGGAAGTACATCTGTTGAAAATGTAAGACCCCTATTCTGTAACTTATCACTAGTGACAAGTCATATTTTTATGACGTCACCACGTTGGTTTGGTTAGAAATGATATTTTAGTAACTTTAAGTTATCTATGTTTTTAATGAATTATAAAAGTGGTGGTATTGTATTTAAGTTATAAAACTTTGAATCTTTTATATTTACTCTTAAATTAGCAGGTATTCTGGTGCTTCTCCGGATGTTAGGCATGTGTGGTCTCAATGTATTTAATAAATACAAACATGCCTCCTTCTTTAGCCTAAAATTTGCCAAAAATTCTTCATCTCTTATTGCAAATGGATCTTGCATATCCTGTACATGTCTTCTAGTTAACCGATTTGCTTCCCTATTTTCATTTTTCTCTAATTCTTCTACTACAATCAGTTGATTATATAGGAACGCCATAACATATATAATAAATTAATTATAATTTGTAATAAATAGTACAAACAAACACTTTTAATTTCTAAATTATTTTTATTATGTTCTCATATTATAAACTTACCTTATGAACAGGTAATTTGATTTCAAAATGAAAAAAAAAATAGTCAGTACAAATATTCAAACTATTAAATTGACGCCACAACGAAGCCGAAAACAAGATAAGACTAGTGATACGATCGTAATACTAGCTCTGTTCGATGAGAAGTGCTTGAAGTGTAGAGCAGAATAGTGCAGTGCAGTGTAGTGTACACTAGTACAGTCTAATTCTTGTGGTTTCATAAAACACACTAGTGTATATTTGGGCAAGTTTGCTCAGCTGTGAGTAATCAAGCCAAGCATAGCCAAAGGTGTAAAAGGTTAGGTTGTTTATAAACACAGTCATATCATAAAGCTGCAAAAAAAGTGACTGCAGAAATGTCTGTTTTAAAGAGCATAGTGAACTAATAAACGATTCTGACGAAGATCAATCATCGCTTGATTCTTCATCAGATTCAGAGACAGATATATTAATTAATTCTTTATATAGCAAAACAAAATTTTAGGTTAAATAAACAGATGTGTAGATAGGATAGAATTAAAATGTCTACCGAACAACATTTAGCTACCCCCACTCCTAGTCTGCACTTTCTACACTACCTGGCGAGTCAGGTCAGAAAAGTGAGCACTAGTTCTTAAAATTTTTGTCATCGAACAGCCTGCCAGAAGCTGCCCGTTTCTCATAAAACATGTTAGTGCAAGAAAGTTAACACTAGGGCGGCCTAGTACATGTCATCGAACAAAGCTACTACCTCTACTGCTAGTGAAGTTTTCGCTACTCTTATCTAAATCTATGACGTCATATACGACGTTTCAGGAGCAAATACGCTAGATGGCTGCCTTAAATATAATACTAGTAAATGCCTATCACTAGTGATAAAAGTTACAGAATAGGGGTCATGGTTGTTTTAAACCGGGAATTTCCCTAAAATCCTAAAATCTTTGTCTGCATTTTCGTAAAATTCTAAGAATCAAAATAAATTCTTTAAAAATACAAGAAAAATAGTGTATATTTGCAGGGAACGTTACTTTTGTTATAATAAATTAATTGCTAACGTTGAGAATGCACCGCAGATGTAATTTTTGTATGCTATTTGAAAATTGGAAATATTTTTCAAGATGTAGTCAGTATTTCATATACCCAGTCGTACCAATATATTAATTGATAATTAAACAATAATTAAATTAAAATCAACATATTTATACGTACAAAACATGTATATTATAAAATAAAGGTTAATATTAATTTAATTAAAATATTGATGCATTAAAATAACATAAGAATTCTAAATTTATACTTCTTACATTTCACCCCACCAACATTGTAATTTAAATTCATTTAAAACATACATTTGGATTATTTAGAAGAATAATGAATACATCATATTTACTTAAATTAATGTTTCTGGAACACAACTATGAAGGTAGAAAATTACAAAATTTGAAAAATTAATATCTTTCTTATTTATTCGAATTTTCAAACAGTATTTACAGCAATACTCTCAGTTTTTGAAGCACTTTTAGAATACTCGTATATGTTTAAAAAAATACCTTTGATCTGAAGTCGAGAGTCTTGTCGAGACTTCAAGACTTTCTCGACAAGACTTGATGCTGGTCTCGTCTTGTCTCGACTTTTCTAGTCGAGACCAAATGATGGTCTCGTCTCGACAAGACCAAGACGAGACGAGACCAAGACCAAGACCGGTCTTGGTCTTGTGGCAACACTACTCGTTTACATCTACGACCATCATAATATAACGATACAATGACGATACGACGATGCTCACTGATTTTCATTAGCTATACGTTTACGACACAGTATCGTTTTGTTTCTATTGAAGAAATATTGTGTTATACTGACAGAGTAGTTTTTGTATGCAAGGGTAAGTGGAAGGCTGCATTTGCGTTAATGTATATTTTGTTGCTTCGAAGTAAACGAAATAAGCTAAGATTGAGAAGTACTTGAACATTATTGATTGATAGTTCAGTGCTTATTAGAAAAACATGAAATATACAAGTGTCCCAGATTTAAACGGCATAATTTGAACCATGTATTAAACACGTAAAAATAAGGTGACAAGTTCATTTGAGCAAATGTCCGTAAATGCTTTGTTTCAGAGATATTCATATTTTTCTTATTGGAGCAGCGCTACCTTAAAAGTCAACTTTATAACGAGATGTCAAATAATATTATCTTATTAAGTTATGACATAACAATTAAATTAGTTGTAGATAAATGATTTGGCTATTACCTAATTTCGATACAAAATGTAGTTTGCTTGCCTAAGGTCAGGGCAAAAATGAAAATTATCGATGAATTCAAACAAATTTATTATTTAACGATATTTTATAACATTTGTTCAAAATGTTCATATAATAATTAAATTATAGATAAATGATTTGGTTATTGCCTAATTTCAATACAAAATTTAGTTTGCTTGCACTGAGGTCAGGAAGAAAAGAAAATTATCGATAAATTCAAACAAATTTATTATTTATTTATAATAAAATAATAACTATTTTTTATAACATTTGTTCAAAATGTTCACCTGTAGCAAGCAAACAGGCACGACAACGATCTGCCACTGCATTGGTCGTTGCGTGGCAGCGTGACATTGCTCGGGAGATATGGTTTCGCAAACTTGAATAATTTTTCTGTGTAGAGTGTCCAAATTATCTATCGGTTCATCATAAACTCTTTCTTTTATGGCACCCCAAGCAAATTAGAAAATTGTAGAACCTCTCTGAATTTAAACGATGTGGCAAAAAGAAAGGGCCTATAAAAGTATTTTCAATAATACCTAGCCAAACATTATATTGAAATTCATGAAGGAAAGAGAAAAATTACTGGATTTCAGTCAAAATAAAGTGTATTTTCCGCCCCTACCGATTTCGACACCACATGTGTCTTCTTCAGGAGGTGAAATTTTTTTTAAAATTGTAAAACATGGATACAATTTAAAAAAAAATTTCACCTCCTGAAGAAGACACATATGGTGTCGACAACGGTAGAGGCAGAAAATACACTTTATTTTGACTGAAATCCAGTAATTTTTCTCTTTCCTTCATCACCTTTCCAGTCAAGAAGTTTTTGCAGCCATTGAAATTCATAGTGGAAAGTTTTCTCTTTAATTGCATGAAGATTTTCATGTAACCAAAGATGAGAATTTTTATTATTCAAAACCATATCTCCCGAGTAATGTCACGCAGAGACCAATGCAGTGACAGATCGTTGTCGTGCCTGTTTGCTTGTTACAGGTGAACATTTTGAACAAATGTTATAAAAAATAGTTATTATTTTATTATAAATAAATAATAAATTTGTTTGAATTTATCGATAATTTTCTTTTCTTCCTGACCTCAGTGCAAGCAAACTAAATTTTGTATTGAAATTAGGCAATAACCAAATCATTTATCTATAATTTAATTATTATATCACAACTTAATAAGTTAATATTTGATATCTCGTTATAAAGTTATTTTTTTAGAGTAGCGCTGCACCAATAAAAAAACATGAATATCTCTGAAACAAAGCATTTACGGACATTTGCTCAAATGAACTTGTCACCTTATTTTTACGTGTTTAATCCATGGTTCAAGTTATGCCGTTTAAATCTGGGGCACCTGTATATTGCAGAACACCTCAGTAAATACATAAAAACATAATGTCATATTGTGAACGTATTTTCTTATGAGAATGCCTAATATTGACATCCTATCGTTATTTGTATCGTCATCATATCGGTATAGGTTCAAAATTGTATTGCTAATATATACCAAGCATAATTCGCTATTATAAGCGCAGGCAGAACAATTAATTATCAAAACACATATTTTGTGGTTTGGAAGTATTGAACCCTAGAGGTTCAAGTCTATTTGCCGACATATATTTGATTTCTACTGTAATAAAAGCTTTTAGCAAAAAATTGAAATCCTAGGGTAGAAATTCACGAGCGCTTTATTGGTCTAGATGGTGCTTTATCATTTCAAATGTATATATTAGAATTAGAGTATCCAACTTGTGCAGTGTTGGCTTGGCATTGAGTTTTTATATAAAAAAATTAATTGCTACCTGATTATCAAAATCGTCAAATTTAATAGAGGGGGCGAAATTTATAGAAAACAATGTTATGCTATTGTGATGCGTACACACAAAGGTCACACTAGAATTATTAAGATTAACACGTTAACCGCCATACGTACTGCCGGCGGTACATAAATCGTGTTTAGAAGTACGTCAAGTTAATATTCATTAGTCGTTACTATAAAACTATTTTCTTAATAACTTTTGTATTTTTTAATCCAAAAGACGGTGCTGGTTATGTTTGGGTGAGGTGTGTTTTAAAGTGCACCGATGATATATCCTAAAAATAAGGAAATTATCGTGCCGGTTTAAACAAAAGTGTATAGAATAAAGAGTTTAGTGGTACATATATAAAAATTTAGAAAAGCAGTGGTGCCGTAGCGCTGTAGGTAGAAGTATAAAATTGTTAAAACTTCTAAAACTTTGGAAGGCCTTGACAACGTGACTGAGAGAGGAGCGACGGCCAAGCGAAACGCGCGACGCGCAAACGCACTAGGATATAGTCAGGAGCGTACTAAGTGAAAAAAGGGAGTCACATGATTACTGAATACAGAAGCCGTAGTAATTCCACAGAGAAAAGAAAAAGGCAGGAAATTAAAAAGGATAAAGAAACAGAGGAAGAGCTAATATTTAAAAGAAGTAAAATATTACAAAGATCACTAGTGAAACAAGCAGGGAGTAAAGATATAAAAGATATGGAAGAACTGAGAAAGTTAATGTTAGATATATCACAAACAATGAATGGAATGAGAGAAGAAATGAATAATAATCATGAAGTTCTGAAAAACGAAATAAAAAATAATTCGCTATCAATAGAGAAATTAAATGAAGATTACAAAAGGAAAGAAGAAGAATGGACAAAAGAAAAGGAAGAATTGAAAAAAGAAATATGGACTTTGAGAGAAAGATTAGAGAAACAAGATCAAAAAAGTAGAGCTAAGAACATTGTCATTAAAGGATTGAACACAGAAGGAAAAAGGACAAAAGACATGGTAATAAAACTACTAGAATGAGATTTACAAGTCAAATGTGCAATCAAATCAGCCATAGAATTAAAAAGGAAGAATGCACCACCAGTAATCGTAGCAGAACTAAAAGATCATGATGATAAAATAAAGGTAATGAAAAACAAAAACAAATTGGGAAACAAGAGAATATTTATAGACAATGATTGAACAAAGGAAGAGAGGAAAATGCACTATGTATGTTTAGTCGTGAACTCAATTTTTTGGATAGTTTTTCTTTACTCTTTCGAATTTCGCGCGTCCCTGTTAGTTACCGTCATGTGACCTACGTAGCGGCCTGACGAGCGCGAAAGGCTTGTAAAAAACAGTGTTTAGTTAACATTCAATCGTGTCGTATGGGTATTATTCGCACTTCGGCGAATATACACTATTTAAAGTATTTTTTACTTCTAATTATTTCGTTATCGGTTTAATAAGCCACACGCGGTGGTTTTTAAACATAAGTTTTGTGAGATCGCACTTCGGCGATCCATGTGTAGCATTAGACAAACTGGTATTCGTGACCACGCCGTCGATACGACATTGTATGCAGCCCCGTCAACCTGCTGGCCAGTCAACAACACCCAGGAGCGAACACCGTCTCCACAGAAGCTTAACCCGTGCTCGACGTCTTACCAGGTCAGTGATTCACTTTATGACGGTATTTATCAACTCACAGCTCGCGGCAGAACCATCCGGCTCAACCCTTTTAATATAGTTCATTTTTTTCGCTTCGTCTAAGTTGAAGAAGGAAACCTCGTCATTCGTTGACGAGGCCCTCGTACAAACAATGTAATTAAAAAAAAGGTAGAAGAGGAAAGAAAAAACAACAGAAACCCAAAAATCTACTACAATAAAATACAAGTAGGCAACAAGTAACATATGAAACAAACAAATAGAAGATCTATTAGAAGTAGATGCAAGTGCAAAGCAAACCTCAGATGACGATAGCCGTTCAAAAAACTAATGACAAACATCGGTACAGAAAACACAGGAATTATAACTAGGCTACGGAGACGGCACACGAATAGGTCTACAGACAAGGAAATACAATTAGTTTTAGCAACATGGAACGTACGGGGAACAAATATGCCAGGAACTTAGGAATTTAGAAGGAGTTTTTAAAAAATATAGAGTAGATATTGCAGCGATACAAGAGACAAAACAAAAGAATAATAAGAGTTTTGAAACGGAAGATTATATAATATTTAGAAAAGTGAAAATGGGAAGATTTTTAAGTTTGAAGAGGTTAAGTGCTTCATTTATTTGGGAGTGACTTTAACCAACAATTGTGAAGAGAGTGTGGAAATTAGCACAAGGCTAACTAAAGGAAGTAAATGTGTTGGGATGCTGCATGGGTTGCTAAAATCGAAACATATATCATGGACAACAAAAGTGAGGGTTTACAAGACAGTGATATGACCGACAGTAATGTAATGTATGGGTGTAAACTGTGGGCAGAAAAACGTTAAGGAAAATATTCGGTAGAAAAAAAGAAGAAATGTTGGTGAGAAGACGGACAAATGCGGAAGTGATGCGTTTATATGGTGACAGTGCCATAACCGGTTTAATTAAAGCTAAAAGACTAAGATGGTTGGAACATATATATAATGCGGCTACCAGAGGACAGAATAGCGAAAAAAGGTTTTCAAAGGAAGGATAGGAATAAAGAAGAAAATAGGACATCCTAAGGGAAAGTGGTGTGACTCCGTATTTAAAGACTTAAATAGACTCAATATAAAAAACTGGGAAATAATGGCTCTAAATATATTAGAATGGAAAGAGATATGTAAAACAGCCATGGGCCTATAAGGCCTGCAGAGCTGTTCTATTATTATTATTATAATAATTATTATTATAATTATTATTATTATTATTATTATTATTATTATTTATTTTATAATCCAAAATTTATAAAAAAAAAATATTTTATTATCCTCATTGCTCACTCTTCACTAATATGATTAAATTCGTTTGACCGCCGGCTTTCATTTCGCGTAGTAGTAATACATTGTCGTGTAGTCAATTTGACCGCCGGCTGTCATATTTGCAAGTTATAATGTTTCCCTTAGAGTATTTCCAGAGTTAGTATATGTTTTACGGTGTGAGTTGCTACGTGAAAAATGGATTTGCCAAGTACTTCCAAATGGAAAAACACAAATTCATCAAATAGACCTTTAAAAATGTTTATTTTTGTATTTTTTTAATTGAGCAATGATATGTTGTTCTTTTTAGTGCATAAATTTGATTTTTCTTTATATATTTTATATTTTTTACGAATAAATGAAGATTTACATAAAATAAATTAAAATTTATACACCTCAAATTAACAGGTAGATTCAAGGCTTAAAATCAGACATACACTCTGAATTTTTCCTGGTTAAATAAAAGATATTCTTGGGACGCTAGACGCAGAATTAGTAGCCTTTCGTACAACGTACAAAAATTCTATCATACGTAAAGTAATACAGGAAAAATGACAGCCGGCGGTACATACGGCGTGGTGGGAATAATTCAAAATGACCGCTGGCGGTACAAACGGCGTGTTGAAAATGATGTATTAAAATATGCTCTGGCGGTTAACGCGTTAAGAAAATCAGGGGCCAAGTTAATTAGAACTTAATCAATTTTTTGAAGTATCGTTATGAGTAGAAATAAGGAATTAACTACATAGCATTTTCTTCAATTTTTGGCAAAAATTTAAAGTAATAGTGCACTAGCCATACTCATCTAAATTAGCAATGTGCAACTTTTGTCTGTTTTTTGAATTTAGAAAAAAATCCGAGATAGAACGTTTATGTGTGAAGAAGAGATTGCAATAGCGCAATAGGAGTTTCCAAATCTAAGAAATATTAAGTTGAATATAATCGTTAATTTCCTGATTTTTCTTACCCTGATATCAAAACAAAACTTTAATGCATTTAAATCAAACGCTTAAAATTCAATATCAGCCATGTTTGTAACGTGCTGAATAGTGGCAAAACATATTGGTTAATGGCTGGTTGAACGCGCAATCCGGGGGTTTGACGTAACACAAAACGCCATTCCCAGCGCCTGTTTCACTCAGCTCTAGAAATGTGTGTTCTTCATAATAGATGACGTCATTCGCGCCATCAATTTCCTCAGGTTTCATTTATTGAAACTAATAATATTTTACTGGCGTATTAATACAATATTATTCTGCTGCAGTGTAAATAAAACTGCGAGATAGTCTGCAGAAAGCTAAGAAATTAAAAAAAAATACAATGTTGCGAATCTGTATTGGTTTAATTTTTCTGTTGTTAAACTTTTTAAAATAACATTGTCACAAGAGTACAACATACGTAAATTTAAATGTAAAATAAGCTCCTGTTGGTAAGCAATTTTCAATTTTATTTTGTATATTTTGGCATATGTATGTACGATACTGAATCGTTTGTTTTCCTTTGTTCACCAGCACTGAGGATGGTTTAATAAAAACCGAAACGTTTGCAAACAAGGAGTATATTAATTTATTATCCTTCATTACATCCATCATCGGCCGAAATTCTTCACCTTAAAAAATAACACAATTCATCATTTCTTCCACTTCATAAAAGCTTCAATCTTTCTTTCGAATGCTTTCAAAATTATCAAGAATATTAGGCCCGTATTCTGTATTTTCCCCGAAAAGTTTCCGTCGATATTCTTCGCATTAATATACTTTTTGATATGAATTATACGTAGATTTGTTTTTTAAAATTGACAGGACATGCTTCGAACATATTTAAAATAAATAAAATTATTTCAAATTTTCAAAAGTGACGGTATGAATATATCTTCATTACCGATATCTGTGTACAAAGCAGATTCACACACAGCTGTGGGTAATATGCCGTGATAATATATTACTTATTTATTTAAAAAAAAAAAAAAAAATTGCAAAAAATATGAACAATGTATATTATTTTCAATAAGTAATTTTAGAGCGATCATGGTATCACCACAATAAAGGTTTTAAAATAAGGATACAGAGATAAAAATATGAAAGACTCATAAATTCAAGCACTACTAGCGCTGCAACTCTATTATCCCAATGGTAAATCTATGTAGGGAATCAAAAGCAATCCTCTGCATACGATTAATAATAATTCTGATATATAACTGAAACGAATATACACAACGACGACAAAGAGAATCAGGACCAATCGCTAGTGTGATGAATAGATATTGCGTTCCAGTATACGAATACTGTTTATCGGAATACAACATATATGATATTCTATTTTTTTGTAAAGTGACAACACCATTTGTGTGTATATTAGAATATAGTCGAAATACAAAATTCTGAATGACTATTTGAGTTACAGCCGAGACAAAATCCATACAAATACACACATACACACACATTTATATATATATAAATTATGTAAGGCCCTGTAGATATTTCACAATAACCATATCCTGTTTGTGTAAGAGAGACCTAAACCATGCTTCCCTTGGAAAGATTCCATCTACTCACACGTATGATAAGAAACAGTTTAAATAGGTCGTAGAATTAGACAAACTTGTTCAGTTTTTGAGCAGTTATGCTGTTGTATTGTAATTAAATAAATAAAAAAAAATTAAACAATTATTAAATCGAGAATTTAATTGGCGCTGTCTTGGCAGGATTATCAGAAAAATACGATGAATCAAATCGACATCGTATGGTGAATATTAATTCTTTATTCTGAAAAACCCGAAATACATCGAATCTACGAAGAACTCCGCTTTCTACCACACTCGTCTTCAATAGTCCGTGGAAACTTCAGAAACGCAGACTTCACCAGAGAAACCCAAGAATCTTCGAAGAAAATATACAACAGAAGAAAGAAAATCTTGCAGTCCGACCTGCAGTTCAGCTCTCCCGCCAACCAGAGACATCATACTGTCCTGTAAGCCGTTCACATTTTTGGAGCCATCAGACGAACACACGAACCCGGGGATGTCCGTAAAACACTTAACAATTATTATACTGTTATTACCTTTGTAAGTTAATTATAATTATTATTAATTATTACACAAAGGGATACTTCTAGCAAAGACTAGTAGTAAAAGAATCGAGAGACCGGCACAGTCTCAACACACACACAAAATATTTATAAGTATTAACAATTCGTTTAGATTAGAAAATACTAACAGTCCAATAAAAGTTTTATTGAGACCCAGTCGCTTACACAATTTAAATTTAAAAATGACTACCACATTAGCAGAACACAAAAATCTCTCAGAGATCATTCCTCATTATGATGGAAATATCAAAATTATAAATAATTTTATATCATCTGTAGATGATGTATATACTACACTAACTAGCATCCAAATGAATTCTATTCATAAAACATATTTATTTGGATTAATAAAAAATAAACTCACCCACAAAGCTGCTGAATTATTAACTGAAAATAAATTCGCACACTGGAAAGAATTAAAAACGTACTTAACATCAAACTTTTGTGATAAAAGTACAGCAGAAACTATTTTATTAGAAATATTACAAACTAGTAACTCTAGAATCAATTTCACAAAGATTTTCGCAATATAAATCAAAAATCCTCTTAACAGAATACAATCAAATTCGAAAAAACGCCATAATCATGGAAAATCAGAAACTTGTTATTTCATTTCACTATTACCAATTACGATACGCGGATCCTTTATTGTAAAGAATCCACAATCTTTAGAACAATGCGAAACCCTCTTACGAAACGAATTTAATTTTTCACATCAATCACCGATGTTAAAAGAAAAATCAAATTTCTCATTCAGCATACCTCCTAAGAAATTTCCAGGTCAACAATTCCCTTCAAAACCAATACAATTAAACAATAATAACAAACAGCCTACACCTTTCGCACCGAGACAAAATTTAAATTTTTTTTATGAAACAAAACGATCTTTTCAACCAAAACCCATGACACAACAGACTCGTTTAACAGACCCTATGTCGACACAAACTATAAAACAAAATTATAATATTGATGAGACAGATGATCCAATTAATTGACACTGAACACGAACCCGAAACAGACCAAGATTATTTTTTAGAATTAGAAAACGAAGACGAACAAAACACGTAATGTCAAGCATCACGTATAATCTCCAATCTTTACAAATACAAGATTACACTATTCTTTTTGATTTAATTACTCCAGAATTAGTCAAGATCAAAAATATGAAAACTCATAAAGAAAAATGCACTTTTAAAACTGTAAATGGAAAAATTACAATAAATGAATATGTTATATTAAAATTAAACAAAATTTCAGTCAAATGTTATGTTTATAATTTTCACAAAGAAAACAATCTACTTTTGGGCATAGAAGCATTCTAAGATTTAAATACACAAATCGATTTCACAAAAATATTGTTAAAATACAGGGAAAAGAAAAATCACTACAAGTATATTCAGACACAATAAAACAAAACAATAACATTCAAATTCGAAACGAACACCTAAATAATCTTGAAAAACAAAAATTAAATGCAGTCATCACAGAATACGAAGACTTATTCCCAAAGAAAGACGAAATAATTATCTAGCACTACTATCTGTACACACAAAATAATAGTTAACGAGGAAACTCCTATACACACAAAAAATTATAGACTTCCGCAAATATACGAAAAAGACATCGAGGAACACATTCAAACTTTATTAAAAGAAAACGTAATTCAACCTTCACATTCTCCTTGGAATTCACCTATTTGGATTGTACCAAAAAAATGAGATGCATGCGGCAAACGCAAAACTAGACTAGTTATTGATTACCGAAAATTAAATACTAAAACAAAAGACGATAGATTTTCAATCCCTAATATAGATACCCTTTTAGACCATATAGAACCCTCAAAATATTTTACAACCCTCGATTTACACTCTGGCTTCCACCAATTATTAATGAATAAAGACGACATTGAAAAAACTGCATTTTCGACAACATCTGGTCATTATGAATTTATTCGTATGCCTTTTGGACTCAAAAACGCACCAGCTACATTTCAAAGAATGATGAATATTGCATTAGGTGACTTAGTAAACAAAATTTGCTTAGTATATCTCGATGCTATAATTATTTTTGGAAAAACATTAGACGAGCATTTAAAAAACATAACTTTAGTATTCGAAAAACTTAGAAAAGCAAATCTTAAAGTACAAATTGATAAATCCAAAAAATATCTACCGGAAACCCACATTTTCAGACGCCATTGTCCCATACGAATCAAATCAATCCACATCAGTAAAAATGTCTGCCCTCCACAGCATGGTACATAGACAACGAACAATTAGATGTAAGCAACTCATCCCTACTCAACATGTTTGGAACATATAAATACCTGTCTTCTTAATGTAATATTATTGTCTGATGATGTCCGAAAGGACGAAACGATCGTTACATAATAAATAAAATCTGTGGAATAATCAAGTGATGTGTTTCAATAATTATAAAGAAACGAAACACATATCACAAAACATACAGGACACGTAACGAATACAAAAATATTTGCACACTGTATATCAAAAGACTTTAACATGAGACAAGGATTAGCCAAAGATATAAATGATTCATTCCAAAGTAAAGAATATTGTAATAACCAGAGAGACAATAATAAGAACATTATCATACAACATATTAATAACAAAACAATATACTTACCATTAAAAACTTAGATAAACCTCTTCAAGAATTACGAGACTATATGATATTAAATGAATTACACGAAATCAATATTCGAAAATTAGGATGTGGATTAAACAAATTAAAATGGGAAGACGTCTCTAATAAAATTTTAAAAATATTTGAAGACACTAATATACAAATTAATTTATATACGCCCCCTGAAACAAATAATAACGACCTAATAAACAATAATGATAGCGACAATAATACGATACACTCAGACTCAGAAAACCTTGTAAATGGATTAAGATTTATAAATGATAAACTTAACATAGCAAATAATCAATTAATACTAGAAACACACGACGGAAACACCGAAATTGAAACAAAACTATTATTTGATCATAATAAAATAAGAATACATTGTAAATTCAATAAATTTATGTTGGAAGAAGAGATCACAAAATTCTTAAAAGAGTACATTATTCCAAAATTTCGTTATTACGCAATAATAGAAAAAGATCTGGACCTAATACTTTCAAAAATCAAAAAATAATTTTGAATTTGACACCATAAAAATAATCGATTGTAATAAAATAGTAACAGATATAGAAGACTTGGATGAACAAATAGAAACAATTCACAATTTCCACAACGGGTTGACTAACCATCGTAGGATAGTAGCAACATTAAATGCATTAAAAAAAAATTTTTTTTGCCGAATATGATAAAAAGCATTACCGAATATGTTAATAACTGCGACCATTGCAAATTGAATAAGTGTAAAGGGAAACCAATACCAGCAATTGAGAATCTCACCCGAACACTTTCTAAAGCTTTTGATATAATAAATATGGATTTACTATGTCTAGACAAAAATTACTTCCTAACAATCTACGATCATTTTTCTAAGCAAGGACAAATATACTACCTTGAAAATAAATCCTGAAGATATGTCCTGAATCAATTAATAAAATACTTCCAAACATTTACTATACCAAACAAAATTATAATGGATTCCGGTCCCGAATTTAAAGGCAGAAAGTCATATTACTTGCGTAAATAAGCCAAAAAGTAACGCAATTAAAAGATTGCATTCCACCCTCATAGAACATCTACGTTTAATAGAAAATAACAATAAATTTAATAATAAAACATTGTTAGAAAAATTAGAACTAGTAATATTAGCTTATAATAATACAAAGCACTCCATTACAAAATTAACTCCTAACGAAATATTATTTGGAAAAAATAACGATATACCTTTTAAAACAGTGCCACTCATAAGAGAAGAACTAATTCAACAATATAAAGAAGAACAAACCAAACTATTTGACATCATTAAAACAAAAATTGAAACAGAAAAACAACAACGTTATAAAGAAAATAATAATCCCTTACAGATAAAAGACAAAGTATTCGCTAAAGAAAACCCTACACTAATAACGAAATTAAAAAACTATTATTCAGAAAAATAAAAGTATAAGAATACGACCCACTATTAGGCAAAGTAGAAGTAAAAGATCAACTAGGTACAAAAAATATTCGAATAAATAGACTAAAACAATGAAATTATTGAAAAATATTGTAGAAATGACAATGAACAAATACACACAATAAATATTCCCACATTTACACAAAATACTTATTCCTTATTTCAGTTCACTCCCATCCCTATGTATATAGATAATACCCTCATTATGCTCAATCAGAAACAAAGTATTTATTATGTAGATGTTAGAAATACATATAGCACTTACAACTGTATACCAATAAATAAAATATATTATTGTAATAGTCGATATATTAGTATAAACAAATGTATCACGAATATTGTAAAAGACCAAAAGAACGATGGTTGTTTATATTATAATATAAAATTAGAAAACACATGGGAACAAATTGAGAATACAAATAATTTAATAATTATCAGCCCTAAAGAACAACAAATTCAAATCAATTGTCAAACAAACACATTAAGAAATACAATTTGAAAATTTTAATTCCTTTAATACTCTAAAAATAATAAATCACACCGAATGGAAAGATATAACGCCAGTAAATATAAATATGAAAAATGTTCCACAAATAAAAGAAATACAAATAAATAGTAACCATCATTCTTATATATTGTATTGTATAATTGCTATTGTTATAATATTCATGATTTGTTATAAATATAAGAATAAGTTTGTGAACCTATGTAAGCAAAAGAAATTGAAAGGTAAGAATCAAATAGATATACAATTAGAAACAATAAAATAACATTTTATAATTATTGTAAAATTTTGGAAGGGAAGAATTATGTAAGGCCCTGTAGATATTTCACAATAATCATATCCTGTTTGTGTAAGAGAGACGTAAACCAAGCTTCCCTTGGAAAGTTTCCATTTACCCACACGTATGAAAAGAAACATTTTAAATAGGCCGTAGAATTAGATAAACTTGTTCAGTTCATTATAAGTCTTTGAGCAGTTATGCTGTTGTATTGTAATTAAATATATATTATTTTTAAACAATTATTAAATCGAGAATTTAATTTATATACATGATGGAAACGAACTTAATGTCATAAATTTAAGGGTGAGTAGTATGACATGTGTAGATTACGAAACTGAAAGAATTTTTTTAAAATTCGAAAAACGAAAATTCGACTTTTCTTAAGGAAACTTTTTTTTTACTGCTGTTTTAATTCATATTTCATTAAAAATATGTTTATCAAACATACATTCAAAATTAGTTGTATTATTAATTCAATTAAATTATTCTCAATAATTAAATTAAATACCATTTGCACCGAAAATAATTGTGTAATAGGTACATAAAATATTTCATTATTCTCGGAAGTGTTAGTGACAAGTAATTATCATCCATACTATTTTCAACGTGTTCAAGGATTAATGCCTGCTGATCACCAAGCTAGAGCGATAATCCATTCTGTTTTTTTTTTTTCTTTCTTTAATAAAAATAATTCTGCGAAGTATTAATATTAATCTTTGCTATGGTTAATTGAACTTTCAAAATAAATTACGTTAGAAATAATTAAGATTTGATTATACAGAAACATTACGTAAATTAATTAAATTAATTTCAATTATTAAAGTTGTCAGTGGTCCAGTGGTATTAAAAATGTTAGTTTAATGAGAACTTCCCTTAAATATGCGAATTTTTAAAAAATTCTTTCTGTTTCGTACTCTACACATGTCATAAATTTAAGGGTGAGTAATATGACATATACTACACTAAAATTGTTTTAAAAAAATCATTCATTAACATAAAACGTCTTTTAGACATTAATGAAAATATTTTTCATATCGGAAATTATTACTATAAAATTAATGTTTATTTCAGATTGGCTCATATCGAAATATGTGAGGTAAACAAAAATGAAATTAATTATAACCCTGGATATTGGATACGAAAAAGTAAACACGAACTAATAAATTTTATTCAGTTGTTTTGTTTGTTTCAAATATCAAAAAAATCATCAATGATTCGTAACATGGGCAATATTTTAAAATTCTCGTGCATTTTATTGCTGTTTCGTTAATCTAGATTTTATGTATATTTACGCCATTTTTATCTTCCGTTACCCTAGGTAAGGGAGGTATAGGGATCGTGCTAAAAATCGCATATAGAGATTTTACTGAATAAGCACGTTTTGATGTCCCCAGAATCCGATTTTATCATTTTTACAATGTTGTCTGTAGGTATGTATGTATGTATGTATGTATGTATGTATGTATGTATGTATGTATGTATGTATGTATGTATGTATGTATGTATGTATGTATGTATGTATGTATGTATGTATGAATGTATGCGTGTGTGTGTATGTGTCTGTGTGTGTGTTTGTGTGGATCGTGTGGACACGATTACTCAAATACTATCAATCAGAAAATTTTGAAATTTTGTATACCCATTCTATATTAATGTGGGCAGAGCTATTTAGTTTTTAGTGTATATCGGATAACCGGAAATATCATTTATACAAGCTTTTAACAGTTTTTCTTGTAAAAAATTAATTGAATATAATTTTTTAGCAACTTTGACTAATTAAAATTGCATATAATGATACAATCTTTAATTTTACGATAATAACATGTAGTAAATAACTCTAAATAACTTTAAATATGTGTATATAATATAATTTATTTTCATATATCGTCTTGCCTATGCGTCAAGCATAAACTTAATTTTAATAACAATTTTGACATATTTAAATAAATGTCACTGTCAGGAAGAAATTACAATAAAATTAATAATGAAACCGTATTAAGGAGAATATAGTAGTAAAATATTTAATTCTAATGAAATTAAAGTTTGCAAAAATAATATATTTTTAATCATACATAAATATTAGATATACAGGACGATTTGATTTAAATTTGCTATTTTTGCAGGACTATAAATTAATATTAATTTACAACTACACATTTACGAAATGGATCATGCACGGCGAAGAATTTACAAAGATTGCGTTTTAGAGCACCTGGAAGTTGATATTGATTTTTATAAGAATGTGTGTGTCAGAATTTTTCCTTAAAGTCTATTAAAATATGATCGGATAAATCGGATGTAGTACTTAATTTGGAGCTCTAGCAGATTTTTGAGGAAAAACAATAAAACATAATCCAAAATTTCGTATTACAGACTTTTCTATGTATTGGACAACAAATTAGATTTTATTTACAAACGATCAACCGAAAGTGATACTTTACTTAAAGCTCACTGCTATTTTAAACATGGAATTGGCGGGAGGTCATGTGCTGACACATCAGATTTTTATTAAAGTAATTGATAGTCTTGATGGTTTTGCCGGGCTGATTACCACGTTGTCGGTATAACACATTGAACGTTTAGGGAGTCACATCTCTCCCCTTTACAGAAGAACTGAGACTCAGGTCTTTTATATCTCTTTCGGGGTCAGTTGGCCATATCATTTCTCTGAAATATTTCAATGGTTTCTCTGTAGATTCGTCTTCCTCACCAGTACATACTCGGGCATCTTCTAACTTTATAGTGTGTCCCGTTTCGGCTCGTTCCGCAAAAGCTGATTTTTACCAACAATTGAATTTATTTCAATTTGGTGGTGACATGTCTTCCGGTTTGTCCAATGTACACCTTTCCACATTCGCAAGGAATACTGTAGATATCTGCCCCTAGGAGATTGCCATTCTTTGTCCACGTTCTTGGAAAAGTTGACCCTACCTTCTGTACCGCTGTGAAGACTGTTTTGATGTCGTGTTTCAGTACATTCTTTTATGTATGGCAGGTAAGTCGTCGCTCTGAACTCCTTGCCGTCACTTGCCCTAGGAGTCTTCGAAATCGTTCGTTCCACATCCCGGGCCGCGTAGCCGTTCTTCGTAAATGCCGTTCTGAGATCTAATTCTTCTTTTAGATGCTCCTCTTCACTGATGATTCCGGTTCTTTGAATCAGGGTGTTGATGATACCTCTCTGGGCTGGGTGATGGTGTGAAGCCGCATTGAGGTAACTCTCTGTGAGGGTTGCTTTCCTATACACTTTGTGTCCTAGGGTGCCGTCGTGTTTCTTCGGAACTAGTTCATCCAATAGAGGTAGAGCTCCGTCCTTCTCCAGTTCCATTGTAAATTTGATGTCCTGATGTTGACCGTTGATGTAGTTAAGGAATACGCTTAGGATGCCCCGTCCATGTGGCCAGATGATGAATGTGTCGTCCATCCAGTACTTGGGTTTCAAATTCTCCGAGTCTATTGCGGTCTTCTCGATAGCCTCCATGTAGATGTAGGCCAGAGCCGGTGACAAAGGTGACTCTATTGTAACGCCTTCCATCTGTTCTTAGTTGTTATTTTTAAAGGCAGATTTTACACATACCTTTGCCAATTCCGCCAAGTTTTCGCGCAAGTTTCCAGTTCTCAGTCATTTCTTGATCTCTTCAAATGCTTCGTCGATAGGGACTTTCGTAAATAAAGAGGTGACGTCGAAACTCACAAGAATATCCTTTTCGGCCAGCTGTACTCCTTTGAGTTTCTCAATAAAGTGTCCGGAATTCTTCACATGATGTTCACTGCTCGCTATTCTGCTTCTTATCTCCTTTGTCACGTAACGTGCCAATGGATGAGTCGCTGCTGTTACCTTAATATTATTTATTTTGGGATTACATAATTTTAATAAAATTGTCAAAACTACTAAAAGCTTTTTTGTAGAAATTCCAGAAAAAGCAACTTCAATTTCAGAAAAAGAAAATTCAATTTTTGAAAAAGTTAATTCTAGTTCAGATATAGCAATTCAATATCGAAAAAGGTAAATTGATAGTATTTTTCTGAATTTTAAAACTATTTCTGAAATTGAAGTTACTTTTTCTGAAATTGAATTTACTTTTCCTGACAATGAAGTTGCTTTTTTCTGAAATTGAAGTTGCAAAGGTATCGAACCAAATAAACTTGCCAGTTTTAAAATGTGCGGTTAGAAATTAAACTGTAAGTTAAATAAACGATATCGAATCGGATTAATGACAGCAATAATCAGTTTGTGGTTAGATGGTTCATTTCATTTGAATTTTGTTTATTTGACTGACAGTTAAAATTTTAACTGAAGATTGTAAAATTAACCCAGTGTCTAATTTTTTTCAAAATTTAATTATCAGCACCTTCTCTTATATGCTAGTGGTAGCTGTTATTCTACATTTTATTTCACCGGTATAGTTTCAATAAGTAAATTTTTACTTCAGGACACAACAAACCGAAAATATTGAAGGTTAATTAAAATAATCTCAGTTTTCCAATTTATTTTAATTAGAGGCATTTTTAGAGACATTTATTATATAAAGCTGATGTTAATTAGATTTTTTCCAACTTAGAATTACAACGTGATTTTACGACCATGTAATTACAACGGTCACGTAAAACATGTTAATTAGATTTTTTCCAACTTAGAATTACAACGTGATTTTACGACCATATAATTACAACGGTTACGAAAAACAATGTCGAGTAAATGATTTTAATGAACCTACCCAAATTGTAATATGAATAAAGGTACACACACAAAATATCATTGATTAAATTTATAATGTAGGGTAATTGTACTCTATTCTTTTATTCTACCAGTAAATATTCAAATACGAGTACATCGGTAATATAATGAATCAAACAAATGTATCCAAAAACAAAATATATTTTAACTTTTAATATTCTATTTATATATTATGCTAAATTTTTCATATTTTAATATAAATATTTAAAAAATTCGGCTGCGTATAGTTAGCAGGCCCCTATCAACAGAACCTAACAAAAACTAGTGCATATTTTTTTGCTATTTATTTGCTAATTAATTACCATAATGCCAAATTAATTACCACTTAAAAAAAAAAAAAAAAATACGGGGGGACTGCTAGCTTGACGATAAAGTTAGCAGCCCCCTGGGTTGTAATTGCAATGCAATCAATAATTTTAATGTATAGGAATTAATTGCCAGTTAATTGCCAATTAATTATTAAAGATTTAAATAAATTCAGGAAAAATTTATTCAACTGATTAGACAAAGCTATTTAAAAAGATACGTACCATATTTATTAGTGCGTATACATATAAAAACCATATGGGTTCATGTAATTCCGATGTAGGATCAATATGAATGTGCATAATTGCATGAATGCCATAAAAATGGTTCCATTTGGATCATTATGGTAATAAATTTATGCACATGAGCATTCTACCATAACCTTGGGACAATTATGTACCAGTATAAATCATATGGGTTTTAATTACCGCAACAAAATGCTTTCTAATATAACCTTTGGGCCTTAATAAACCAGCACAAATCGTACTAGTTTTAATTGCTGCTAACAAACCGGTTAAAAAAATATTTATTTGAAATGAACCAATATATCGTAATTTACATGTCAATATTAGCTATATGAATTAATTGCCTCAGCAGACCCCAACAAAATGCTTTCTAATATAACCTTCGGGCCTTAATAAACCAGTATAATTCATACTAGTTTTAATTGCCGCTAAAAAAAAAAAACTATTCTTCCAGCTCTGTTCTTAATCTACTCTCCAGGATTCTTGCATATATTTTGGCCACTGTGCTTATTAGGGTAATTCCTCTATAGTTCTGGCACTCTCTGCTATCTCCTTTTTTAAATATTGGTGTTATGATACGTATTTGCCATTCTGTTGGTGTTATTCCTTTTAGCGCTTCATTCATTATGTCTTTAAGATCCTGTAGTGCTGATTCGGGTACTGCTTTCAGCATGTCTGCTGTTATTTTGTCATGTCCGGGAGCTTTTCCTCTTTTGGTTTTTTTTTATTGCTTCTATTATTTCTTTCAAGTTTATTTCTTCTTCTTGTGTTATTTCTGTTTCCTTTGTTCGTGTGCGATGGCTTTCTTGTTGTTCTTCATCTTTAGTATCTTTTCCCTCTAGTAGGTCAATGAAATACTGTCTCCATCTGTCCATTATTCTGTCTTCCTCTGCTATCGTCTTTCCTTCCTTATCTTTAATGTTCGTAATTGTTGCTGTCTTCTTTTGTCTTATATTTTTAAGTGTTCCAAAAAATAATTTCTGGTTTTCATTGTATGCGTTTTTCATTTTTTCACCCAATTCTCTCCATGCATTTTCTTTTTCTTCCTTTATTACTCTTTTTACTTTTTTCCTTTGTTCTTTATATTTTTCATAGTCAATAGGTTCTTTCGTTTGTAGATATTTATTCCACTTGTTCTTTTTTTCTTTCACTGCAACTTTTACCCTTTCCGACCACCATCTAGTTTTGTTTGTGTTTCTGTTCACTATTCTAGTCGTGCCGCTGCTTTTTTCTGCTGCCTCTAGTATTGTCTTTTTGAAGTTCTTCCATTTCTTTTCTATGTTTTCTTCTTTTTCTTTGCTTTTTTCTTAAACTCTTCGTTGACGTTCTTTTGAAATTTTTCTTCTATCTCTTGTCTTCTAAGTTCATGGCATTTTATTTTCTTATTTACTATCTTTCTTTTGGTTTCGTTTTTTGTGATTACTTCTTGATTTAGTATCATTGTTACAAGGAATTGGTCGCTTCCAATCTCTGGTCCTCTTTTCCAGCTGTCTGTGTTAATTAGGAAATAATCTATAATCGATTTTTCATTTCTGCTTATAACTTGTCTAGTTATTTTATGTATTTCTTTGTGCTTGAAGTGTGTATTTCCGATTTTAAATTCATTCTCTAGGCAAAAGTCTATTATTCTTTCCCCGTTTGTATTCATCACATTCTCTCCATTCCTTCCTAAGCACAACTCTGTTCCATCATTCTTATTTCCTACCCTCCCGTTAAGGTCTCCCATTATTATTACTCTGTTTTCACTTCTGTCTACTATTTCTTGTAGTTCTTTAAAGAAGTTATCTTTTTCTTCTTTTCTTGCGTCCTCGTTTGGTCCATAGCCCACAATTAGCTTGTATTCTTCGTTTTCGTCTCCTTCCTTAACATTTATTGATAGTATTCTTTCGTTCATTAGGGTTTCTTTCGAAACATATTTCATCTTATCCTCTTTAATTAAAATTGCCACCCCTGCCTTGGCGTTTTCTTTTTCCGATACTCCTACCCAGTACATCCAGTATCCATTTTGTGTCTTTGTGATTCCTTTGCCTTTCCTCTTTGTTTCTGTTATACCCACGTAATCTATATTCATTTTACCAGTTCTTCTGTTAATTCATATTCATTCCCTGTTAAACTTTTTACATTCCATGTTCCAAATTTTATTATTTCCCTTGGTTTATTTACTTTATTTTTTATTTTGCCCTTCCCGTACTTAATTATATGTGTTTTGTTGTTCCTTGTCGTATCCTTTTCCTTTGCTTGCGACGTCTTTTCTTTTTGTTGCAATTTTCCTCGTTTTCCCCTTAGTTTTTTTGACGCAGTATCTCATTCTTCTTCTTTGACCTCTGTCAGCTTCTTTTCTGTTTTGTCCTATCTCCATTCCTTTCCATTTATTGTTATTTTCTGATAGCCTATCGTTAATATATCTCCTGCTTTTTTATTCTTCTACTTTAACATTTTTATTTCCTTTTGTATTTCGCGCTCGTTTCTTGTTAGTTTGTTGTTTATGAAAATTTTGTCCTTTAAGGTTCGTAGGTTCTTTTTATTCGCCATTACTTTTTGTTTATCTTGAAAATTTTCCATTTGTACCTCACATGTCTTCTCTCCTATCTTTAGTGCTTCCTTCACTTGTACATTAACTCCAATTTTCTTGTGTATGAAGTCTTCCGCGGTGTTTTTTAGGACTTTTCTGCAGATTGAGTCTGTTCTTATTCCTACAATCACGAAATTATTTTTGATTCTTTCTTTCTCTAATCTCTCGATTCAGTCTTTCATGTCGTTCAATTCTTTTTGATGTCTATGTTTTCTTCCTTCAGCTGTTCGTTTATCTGTTTCATTCGTAGTAGTTCTTCTTGATATTCTTTCTGATCCTGTTTTATCTCTTTTGTATCATTCTTTATTTGTAATATAATTTTTATTAAATCTCTTAATTTTATTTTATCACTTCCTTCTTTGTTACTTTTGTCCGGTGTTCTCATAGTCTTTTTACTTCTTTTTGTTATATCTTGGCCATCTATACTCTCTCTCTCTTTCTTTTACTGTCATCCGACGTGTAAACTTCTCTATCCGATGACATATTTGCACAACTTTCCTGAGTACGGGCCTGACTAAATTTTTATCTTGTTATGCACGCTCTTGCTTCTCCGCCACTACTCTACGCTCGCTTACCACTGTATTGGTGTGTCCTTGGCTACTGTCTCGCTACTGTATACACTTTTTACTCTAATTTAGAGCTTCTAAACACTTCTCACTTCACTTTCTTTACTCACAACACTATCTTATTTCACCAGAGTTTATTCATATCATAAGGTCCGCGAATTAAAGCGTGTTATCTTTCGTATATCGAATTTGACTATCGCCGCACGTTCGACACAACCGTATTCACTGCCTTCAACAACTCAACTCTCATACGAGTTTTAATTGCCGCTAAAAAAACGGTTAAAAATATTTATTTGAAATGGACCAATATATCGTACTTTACATGTCAATTTTACCTTTATTAATTAATTGCCTCAGCAGAGTTTGCTGAGCAGACCCCAACAAAATGCTTTCTAACATAACCATTAGGCCTTAATAAATCAGCATAAATCGTGCTAGTTTTAATTGCCCCTACAAAAACCGGTTAAAAAAATATTTATTTGAAATGAACCAATATTATCGTCTTTTGCATGCCAATTTTAACTATATGAATTAATTGCCTCAGCAGACCCCAACAAAATGCTTTCTATCATAACCATTAGGCCTTAATAAACCAGCATAAATCACACTAGTTTTAATTGCCGCTACAAAAACCGGTTAAAAAATATTAATTTGAAATGAACCAATATATCGTACTTTGCATGTCAATTTTAACTATATGAATTAATTTCCTCAGCAGACCCCAACAAAATGCTTTTTAACATAACCTCTAGGCCGTAATAAACCAGCATAAATCATACTAGTTTTAATTTCCGCTAAAAAGAAAAAAACGATTCAAATAATATTTATTTGAAATGAACCAATGTATCGTACTTTGCATGTCAATTTTAGCTATATGAATTAATTGCCAAAGCAGACCCCAACAAAATGCTTTCTATCATAATCATGAGGCCTTAATAAACCAGCATAATTCATACTAGTTTTAATTTCTGCTAAAAAAACCGGTTAAAATAATATTTATTTGAAATGAACCAATGTATCGTACTTTGCATGTCAATTTTAACTCTATGAATTAATTGCCTCAGCAAACCTCAACAAAATGCTTTCTAACATAACCTTTAGGCCTTAGTAAACCAGCATATATCATACTAGTTTTAATTGCAAACCGGTTACATGGCAATTGTAGCTTTATGAATTAATTGCCTCAGCAGACTCCAACACAATGATTTCTAATATAACCTCCGGGCCTTAGTAAACCAGTATAAATCATACTAGTTTTAAATAACAAACCGGTTAAAAAAATATTTATTTGAAAAAACGAATCTATCGTAATTTACATGTCAATTTTAGCTTAATTAATGAAGTGCCTCAGCCGACCCCTACAAAATGCTTTCTAGCATAACCTTTGGGCCTTAATGAATCAGTATAAATCATACTAGTTTTAATTGCCGCTAAAAAACCGGTTAAAAATTTATTTATTTCAAATGAACCAATATATCATACTTTGCATGTCAATTTTAGCTTTATGAATTAATTGCCTCAGCAGACCCCTACAAAATGCGTTCTAACAAAACCTTTGGGCCTTAATAATTCTGGTTAAATCATACTAGATTTAATTGCCGTTAACAAACCGAATAAAAAAATATTTATTTGAAATGTACCAATATATCGTACGTTGCAAGTAAATTCAAGCTTTGTGAACTAATTGCCTCAGCTGACCCCTACAAAATGCATTCTAATATAACCTAAAGGCCTTAATAAAGAAACTTAAATTATACTAGTTTTAATTGCTGTTAGCAAACCGGTTAGAAAATATTTATTTGAAATGAACCTATATATCGTACTTTGTATGTCAATTTTAGCCTTGTGAATTAATTGCCTCTGCATACTCCTGCAAAATGCATTCTAATATAACCTTTGGGCCTTAGTGAACAAGTATAAATCATATTGGTTTTAATTGCCACTAGCAAACCGTTTCAATAAAATATTTATTTGGATTGAAACAAAATGCAGTATTTTTCATGGGAATTTTAGCCTTGTTAATTAATTTCCTCAGCAGACCCCTGCAAAATTCATTCTAATATAACATTTGGGCCCTAGTGAATAAGTATAACTCATATTGGTTTTAATTGCCACTAGCAAACCGGTTCAATAAAATATTTATTTAGAATGAAAAAAAAATACAGTATTTTTCAAGTGAATTTTGGCTTTGTGTATTAATTGCCTCAGCAGATCCCTGCAAAATGCATTCTAATATAAACTTTGGGCCCTACTGAACAAGTATAAATCATATTGGTTTTATTTGCCACTAGCAAACCGGTTCAATAAAATATTTATTTAGAATGAAACAAAATACAGTATTTTTCAAGTGAATTATGGCTTTGTGTATTAATTGCCTCAGCAGACCCCTGCAAAATGCATTCTAATATAACCTTTGGGCCCTAGTGAACAAGTATAAATCATATTGGTTTTAATTACCACTAGCAAACCGGTTCAATAAAATATTTATTTAGAATGAAACAAAATACAGTATTTTTCAAGTGAATTATGGCTTTGTGTATTAATTGCCTCAGCAGACCCCTACAAAATGCATTCTAATATAACCTTTGGACCCTATTAAACAAGTATAAATCATATTGGTTTTAATTGCCAGTAGTAAACCGGTTCAATAAAATATTTATTTAGAATGAAACAAAATACAGTATTTTTGAAGTGAATTTTGGCTTTGTGTATTAATTGCCTCAGGAGACCCCTGCAAAATGCATTCTAATATAACCTTTGGGCCCTAGTGAACAAGTATAAATCATATTGGTTTTAATTGCCACTAGCAAACCGGTTCAATAAAATATTTATTTAGAATGAAACAAAATACAGTATTTTTCAAGTGAATTATGGCTTTGTGTATTAATTGCCTTAGCAGACCTCTGCAAAATGCATTCTAATATAACCTTTGGGCCCTAGTGAACAAGTATAAAGCATATTGGTTTTAATTACCACTAGCAAACCGGTTCAATAAAATATTTATTTGGAATGAAACAAAATACAGTATTTTTCACTTGAATTGTAGCCTTGTTAATTAATTGCCTCAGCAGACCCCTACAAAATGCATTCTAATATAACTTTAATTAATTGCCTCAGCAGAACTCTGCAAAATGCATTCTAATATACCTTTTGGGCCTTAGTGAACAAGTATAAATCATATTGGTTTTAATTGCCACTAACAATCCGGTTCAATAAAATATTTACAAAATACAGAATTTTTCACGTGAATTTTAGCCTTGTTAATTAATTGCCTCAGTAGACCCCTGCAAAATGCATTCTAATGTAACTTTTGGGCCTTAGTGTACAAGTATAAATCATATTGGTTTTAATTGCCACTAGCAAACCGGTTCAATAAAATATTTGCAAAATACAGTATTTTTCACGTGAATTTTAGCCTTGTTAATTAATTGCCTCAGCCGACCCTACAAAATGCATTCTAATATAACCTTTGGGCCTTAGTAAACAAATATAGTTCTGGATATAACTGCCGGTAGCAAACCGGTTCAATAAAATATTTATTTGGAATGAATCAAAATACTGTATATTTCATGTGAATTTTATCTTTGTTAGTTAATTGCCTCAGTAGCCAAAATGCATTCTAATATAACCTTTGGACCTTAAAACCAGTATGATTTATTCTGGTTTAATAAGGCCCAAATGTTATATTAGAAATCATTTTGTTGGGGTCTGCTGAAGCAATTAATTCATAAAGCTAAAATTGGCATGTAATGTACGATATATTGGTTCATTTTAAATAAATATTTTTTTATCCGGTTTGTTTTTTAGCGGTAATTAAAACTAGTATGATATATACTATTAAGGCCTATAGGTTATGTTAGAATGCATATTTTAGGGGTCTGCTGAGGCAATTAATTCATGAAGCTAAAATTGACATGTAAAGTACGATAGATTCGTGTTTTCAAATAAATATTTTTTTAACCGGTTTGTCAGCGGCAATTTGTTGGGGTAATTAAAACCCGTATGATTTACACTGGTTCATAATGGTCCCAAGATTATGGTAGAATGCTCTTCATAAGTTTCTAACGGATTCATGTGCACCAATTTGTTACCATAACCATAATGAGCCAAATGGAACCATTTTTATGGCATTCATGCAATTATGCACATTCATATTGATCCTACATCGGAATTACATGAATCCGTATGGGTTTTATATATATATATATATATATATATATATATATATATATATATATATATATATATATATATACGCACTAATAAATATGGTACGTATCATTTTAATTAGCTTTGTCTAATCAATTGAATAATTTTTCCTTGAATTTATTTAAATCTTTAATACTTAATTGGCAATTAATTCCTATACGTTAATATTATTGATTGCATTGAATTAATGCCCAGGGGACTGCTAACTTTATCGTCAAGCTAGCAGTCCCCCGTATTTTTTTCTAAAAAAGTGGCAATTAATTTGGCATTGTGGTAATTAATTGGCAAATAAATAGCAAAAAATATGCACTAGTTTTCGTTAGGTTCTGCTAATAGGGGCCTGCTAACTATACGCAGCCAAAAAATTCGCCAAAAATTAAACTGTTGCAACATCAGCTTGCATTTCAAACAATGAATCTGTTACACTATAAGAATGTAAATGATTCAATTCGAACAATTTTCGAAGATGTAATATTCAAAGATAATTTTTTCTTAATAAAAAAAAAAACATGGCTATATTTTTACGTCGTAGGGATCAGGCTGGAATAACGAGAATATCTGGATGGATCAATTAAGTCAAAATGAAAGTTAGGGTCGTTTAAATTAAGTTGAAAGATAATATATAGAGTGATCTAGAATATTTGAACGGCCGCCTCGATCGAATTTTTTTGTTTCCTGCATCGTTGTGACAGTGAAATATCATTGACAAACTGCATTGGCGTACAGTGAATTTTTGAAATAGGATCAAAATAAATGTATTCAGGATATTTAGAGTAGAAACAATATATTTACGAAAATATGCTTTCAAAATTAGCATGTGATGTTCATGCGTAAAAACCATTCTAATGAAAAGATTTAAATAAATAAAAGTTTAATTTTAAAAAATAAAAAGAACTATATGTCAGAAAATTCAAAATACGTAACGCGGTTGACTTTTGCAAAATGTCGTTAATATAGGTAACATAATTTGATGTTGTTGGTAAATTGACGTTATTTTTATTTTCGTGGAAAATAATTTTGATTATAATCAGTAGTTTTTCAATCGTTCCGGATTACTCTGTATAGAAAACATAAATTGTATGTTATATACCGGGTGGTGGTGGTTAGGTGTGAACATAGGGATGCAACATAGCATTTAAGTTTTATGCAATTTCTTGAATCCTGTTCTTTTTGTTTCTAAAACTGTAATATGCAAAGTTGTACAGAATTAAAAGTTACATACAAAAGTGTTTTTACAGTCACATATTTCATCATTTACCTTTCAGAAATATCGTTAATTTCGTCAATGAAATGGAAGAATCTCGAACATTTTAGAAGAGTAGGAGGAAAACTTGTTCATAGAATGAGTTGAAAAATAAAGAATAGATTGTTTTTTTTTGTGTACTGGAAATGTTAAATACAATACTTATGTAGCCTAATATGAAAATGGCAAGAGGTGTTGTGCTGACCACAACAGATTTTTTGTAATATTTTTGGTTTCTTCACAATTAAAAAAAAAAAAATTCAAAAGTTCCGTTAATTAGTACAAGAGGCATGATTTATGATGTTCTAGATAATAATATTATTTTATTCATATTGTTATGTTTTATGTACAAAGTAAACTAAATACCGAATGACTTTTTTTCTGTTTTCCTGTATATTTGGCACCATTGTAGGGTGTCATATTACTATGTTATCTTCCCTCCATATACGATTAATATTTCAAGACAATTAGACATTAGTCTTTGAATGAAGTGGACCGCTTTCTTGCACTCTGTCGGAATTATGTTAGTGTCATTATGAAATTCCGTCTGAAACTTAAAAAAAATCAACTACAGAAACGTACTATTTGTTAAAGAAAGTTTACGGTAAGTACTAATACTAAAGTTTTCGAGCAGATTAGAAAATTTAAAGAGAGGAGAAAATAGATCAGAGACAATAATTAGCGTCTCAGCCGTGGACGTATATAGTTTTTTTCAAAATTCGAGTGAATGTTCTTGTGGATTATGTAGCTGAGGGGCAGATTGTTAACTAAGTATAGTACAAGGAGGTTGTAATAAACCTTCATGCACGGGTGGGAAGAAAAAGAGCTGTAATGTGAAAAAACAACTCATAAATATCCCTTGAAATCAACGCGCCGGAACACAACGCCATATCTATCAAAACATTTTTTCACAAAACACAAAATCACCTTGTTGGTTCATTAACCGTACTCACCTGGCTTAGTTCCTTGTGACTTTAATTTTTTCCAAAATTTAATTCTACATTAAAAAGATCCAATTTCGTGTCCGAGATGCAGTTATAGAAAAACTGGCAGAGCTTATGAACAACCTAACAGAAAAGGACTGCAAACATTGCTTCCAACAATCGAATTAGGGTGAGAAGGAGAAGGGAGAAGAGTACATTCAGGATGGCAATATTTATTTTGTGTAATGTCTTGAATAGTGAAAAATTCTAATGTCAATCACGTTATTTTATTGCAAAACCTCATATTTATCAAAGAATACGGAATTTATTTTCTATAAGGTAAATTGACGTTAAGAAACCAGAAAAAAGAAAGCAAATGTCAAGGCGTTGCTACGAATTAACAGAAATTTTTAAATTTCTTTTTAAAATTGTGAAGGAACCAAAAGCATAATAAAAGATACAAAAATAACTTTGAACAACTTTGCGTTCAACAGGGATTGCCGTAAAATGAACTTTCATTTAATTTATACTTCTTTCGATGCCACGACGAATGTAAACTGTTATAGATAGTGAAACCTATTGGACTAAGTATTGAATACGTAATATTGTTTGTTTTCTGAGTAATTTAAATACCTTTCATATTTGTTTTGAGCAAATAGTTAAAAACATAAATATGCCGCCATTTTTCCCAATTGGCGGGATGTTCCCGTGCTCCGATTTCCACAAATTTTTGTTATGTTGTTCAGCGCATTTTCTGAACAAGATTCCCTTTAAAAGTTTATTTCTTAAAATTACATTGAGGTAAAATCATAAATTTCCTGGAGTATAAAATGTCTTTAGAATGAAAATAAAGCAGTAAACAATAATTAATATCTATGTTTAGTAGTTACTTACTTACTTACTTAATCCTGCACTTTTCTACCCTCACGGATGTAAGGCGCTCCCCCGGCTTACGGGGGAGGGGGTTGAGTTCTGGTTCGTTGGTCTTCTCCATATTTCTTTCCACTCTGCTCTATCTTGTGTTGCTGTCTTCGTTTATTCCCAAGTTAGACCTCTTTTTTGCGCTGCCTCCTTTACTTCTTCCAGCCACGTTCTTCTTGGTCGTCCTCGTGGTTTCTTTCTTCCAATTTTTGCTTCAAACACTTTTTTAACTATTCTCTCCTCTTCCATCCTTTCTACATGCCCATACCATCTCATCTGTCCTTCTGCTATCTTATCTTCTATTGCTTTTACTTTTAAGTTTTGTCTGTAGGTTGTGTTTTCAATTCTGTCCAATCTTGTTTTCCCCTTTTTCAAGAATCTCATTTCGATAGCCGTAATTTTTTCTTTTTGTCTTTGCGTTAATGTCCATGTTTCAGCTCCGTGTATGAGTATAGGCGTCACTACTTTCTTCAAATTGTTAGTTTTGTGATTTACTTCATAGTGTTTATGCTGTACGTCTCTAAACTTGTGCGTATGTTGAGCTCTTTGCTTTCTCATTTACAAATATTTATATTACTGTTTATTGATAAGGTAGGTGCAAACTTTTATTACTTTCATAAAGTCCATGGATGTAAATTATATTTTCAATAAATTTCAAAAATATGCGTTGCATATTTTCCTAGAAAAAATATGTTATACTTCTGTGTCCTCAAACGAGGACACTGGGCATTGGCAGCTTTTTTATGGTATTTCCTTTTATTGCAGTTTCATAAACTATGAGTCGAAAAACTTTTTTAACTTTTGAAGAAGCCCTCGAGTATGCATTTTCTGAAGAAATAGAGGCAGATATTTTGGCTCTACCTTCTGAAGTAGATGAACTCACAGACGAGGAAAATATAAATGATGATGAATTGGGTGCACCTACTATTTTGGACATTGCTGGAACCACTGAATTAGACGTACCATCTGATGAAGATGACAATGTACCTTTGGCTACACTTTTACTATCTACTTCTAGCCAGGACGAACCGCCTTCAAAACGCAGATTTGTTGACAAACCCAACTGGCAGAAAATTTCACCAACTTATAAAACTTGGTCCGCGGCAAACAGTGGTGAGCAAAAATTTAAAAATGTACTTCAAGATATGGAAGCTTGTTCAATGTTGGAAACATTTGAAACACTGTTTACTGAAGAAATTTTTGAACTTATTGTCACTGAAACTATGCGATACGCAATTAGTAATAAAAAAAATTTTGTGGTCTCTGTGGAAGATATAAAGATATTTTTGGGATTTTTGATTTTTTCTGGCTATCACACTCTACCTAGTGAACGGGACTATTGGAGTGACAGTGAAGATCTAGGAGTTCAGCTGGTCAAAGATGCGATCAGTCGCAATGCTTATTTTGAAATCAAATCTAATATACATTTTCAAGACAATTCCAAAGCAAATGAAAACAAACACGACAAGACTTTCAAACTTAGACCATTGATAGATATGGTAAACAAGAATTTTCAGAGATGGGGTGTTTTTGAACAATATTTATCTATTGACTAAATGATGGTAAGGTACTATGGACATCATGGACTGAAACAATTTATCCGTGGGAAACCAATTAGGTTTGGATACAAGCTTTGGGCATTGTGCGGCGACAGCGGTTATTGTTTCCACTTTTCTCTATATTCTGGAAAAGAAAGGGAGCAAGTAAACGAAACTCTGGGAACTAGAGTAGTATGTAAAATGCTAGACATTATTGATGACCCTGGCAGCTATCATATTTATTTTGATAATTATTTTGCAAGCTACAAACTATTTAGAATTTTGAAAGAGCAGGGTTATAGAGCAACGGGTACCATGCGGGACAATCGAACACAAAAGTGCCCTTTAAAACCATCAAAAGAAATTGAGAAGAGTCCTAGAGGAACTTACGACTTTCAATTTGAAAATACCGATGAAATTCTGATTGTAAGGTGGAACGACAATAAAGCTGTTACAATGGGAACAAATTTCGATAAAATTTAACCGCTAACGTCAGTATCTCGATGGAGTAAAGAAAAAAAAGGGAAAGAACTAGTCCCGCAACCCGCTCTTATAGCAAACTACAACAAATATATGGGTGGAGTTGACCATCATGATTGGTTATTAGAGAGGCATAGTATTGCTATTTGAGGAAAAAATTGGTACTGGTGTTTATTTACCAGACTTGTAGACATGTGTATTGTTAACAGTCACATCATATATAATAAAATGCATCCCAATGATAAAGTTTCCATAAAAGAATTTAGAAAAAATATAGCAATACCTTACCTCAAATTGGGACATGGAAAACGTACATTGAAAGGAAGGCCAGTTAGTTTTCCGTCTACATCAAAAACCAGTATTCTCGATGATATAAGATTTGACGAAAAAGGTCACGTTTTGGAAAAACGTGAAAACCAACGCAGATGCCAGTACATAAGCTGCAAAGGAAAACCGCGAACTTTTTGAAAAAAGTGTAATGTAACGCTATGTATATCGTGATTTTCTAAATATCATAATAAATATTTAAAATAAAATATTTAAATATTCATTACATAATTATACTTTTGTAAAATAAAAAATAAAAGTAAAATTATTATTCATTGTTTTTGAATACACAATTACCCAGCGTCCTCAAATAAAGACGGCCAATATTCCCAAAACTAAATAAAAAAAAAAATTAAATTCATTTCCATTAATTTGAAAGATTTATAAGCCAGTTTTCAGATTTTTACATAAAATTTTTAAAAATAAATAAATTGGGCGCTAATGGGTTAAATATTTGTACTCTGGTCTCTTTCGGTATTTCTTTCTTTGCTAAGAAGCTGTGTTTGATGCTATTGAATATTTTGCCTCCTGTTGTTCTTCTTTCTTTTATTTCTTCATCAAATCTTCCATCTTCTGAGATCATTGACCCCCAGGTATTTAAATTTTTGGACTTGCTGTAGATTTTCATTTTTTAGTTGTATCGTGTGGTGTTGTTCATTTCTTCCTAGTATCTAGTTTTTTCTTTATTGATCTTCATGTTTAATTTTTGTAGCGCTTTATCATATATTTCTATATTCCTTGTTAAGGTTTTTTCGTCTTCTGCTATGATGACCATGTCATCTGCATAGCATAGTTCTGCTATTTCCACTCTTCTCAATTTCCAATGTCCTATGTAGTATTTCTTTACTTCTTTCTTTGTCTCTTTTATTCCTTCGTCAAGAATTAGCGTAAACTGAAGCGGGCTCAAAATGCATCCTTGTCTTACTCCGGCTGTAGTTTCAAATGTATTGGAGGTCTCTTGTTTCACTCTTACATAGCTCTTAGTCTTTGAATATAGGTTCTGAATTCCTGTTATTAAAGTATTTGATATTCCCCTTTTTCTTAGCGTTTTCCATATGTCTTCTCTATTGATTCTATCAAACGCTTTCTCTAGATCAATGAAGCACACATGTACGTTTCTCCCTTCTTTTATTGCCTTTTCCCCTATTTGTCTTAGTATGAATATCGCATCATTTACTCCTCTATTTGGTCTAAAACCAAATTGAGTTTCCTCTAACGATTCTTCCAGCTCTGTTCTTAGTCTATTCTCCAGGATTCTTGCATATATTTTGGCCACTGTGCTTATTAGGGTAATTCCTCTATGGTTCTGGCACTCTCTGCTATCTCCATTTTTAAATATTGGTGTTATGATATCTATTTGCCATTCTGTTGGTGTTATTCCTTTTAGCGCTTCATTCATTATGTCTTTAAGTTCCTGTAGTGCTGATTCGGGTAGTGATTTCAGCATGTCTGCAGTTATTTTGTCATGTCTGGGAGCTTTTCCTCGTTTGGTTTTTCTTATTGCTTCTATCTTTCAAGCTTATTTTTTCTTCTTGTGTTATTTCTGTTTCCTTTGTATGTGTGCGATGGCTTTCTTGTTGTTCTTCATCTTTAGTATCATTTCCCTCTAGTAGTTCTATGAAATACTGTCTCCGTCTGTCCATTATTCTGTCTTCTTCTGCTATCGTCTTTCCTTCCTTATCTTTAATGTTCGTAATTGTTGCTGTCTTCTTTTGTCTTATATTTTTAAGTGTTCCAAAAAATAATTTCTGGTTTTCATTGTATGCGTTTTTCATTTTTTCACCAAATTCTCTCCATGCATTTTCTTTTTCTTCCTTTATTACTCTTTTTACTTTTTTCCTTTGTTCTTTATATTTTTCATAGTCAATAGGTTCTTTCGTTTGTAGATATTTATTCCACTTGTTCTTTTTTTCTTTCACTGCAACTTTTACTCTTTCCGACCACCATCTAGTTTTGTTTGTGTTTCTATTCACTATTCTAGTCGTGCCGCAGCTTTTTTCTGCTGCTTCTAGTATTGTCTTTTTGAAGTTCTTCCATTTCTTTTCTATGTTTCCTTTTTTTTCTTTTGCTTTTTTCTTAAACTCTTCGTTGACGTTCTTTCGAAATTTTTCTTCTATCTCTTGTCTTCTAAGTTCATGGCATTTTATTTTCTTATTTACTATCTTTCTTTTGGTTTCGTTCTTTGTTATTACTTCTTGATTTAGTATCATTGTTACAAGGAAATGGTCGCTTCCAATCTCTGGTCCTCTTTTTACTTTTATGTCTTTTACTCTATTCCAGCTGTCTATGTTAATTAGGAAATAATCTATAATCGATTTTTCATTTCTGCTTATAACTTGTCTAGTTATTTTATGTATTTCTTTGTGCTTGAAGTGTGTATTTCCGATTTTAAATTCATTCTCTAGGCAAAAGTCTATTATTCTTTCCCCGTTTGTATTCATCACATTCTCTCCATTCCTTCCTAAGCACAACTCTGTTCCATCATTCTTATTTCCTACCCTCCCGTTAAGGTCTCCCATTATTATTACTCTGTTTTCACTTCTGTCTACTATTTCTTGTAGTTCTTTAAAGAAGTTATCTTTTTCTTCTTTTCTTGCGTCCTCGTTTGGTCCATAGCCCACAATTAGCGTGTATTCTTCGTTTTCGTCTCCTTCCTTAGCATTTATTGATAGTAGTCTTTCGTTCAATGGGTTTTCTTTCGAAACATATTTCATCTTATCCTCTTTAATTAAAATTGCCACCCCTGCCTTGGCGTTTTCTTTTTCCGATACTCCTACCCAGTACATCCAATATTCATTTTGTGTCTTTGTGATTCCTTTGCCTTTCCTCTTTGTTTCTGTTATACCCACGTAATCCATATTCATTTTTACCAGTTCTTCTGTTAATTCATATTCTTTCCCTGTTAAACTTTTTACATTCCATATTCCAAATTTTATTATTTTCCTTGGTTTATTTACTCTATTTTTTATTTTGCCCTTCCCGTACTTAATTATATGTGTTTTGTTGTTCCTTATCGTATTCTTTTCCTTTGCTTGCGACGTCTTTCCTTTTTGTTGCAATTTTCCTCGTTTTTCCCTTAGTTTTTTGACGCAGTACCTCCTTCTTCTTTGACCTCTATCAGCTTCTTTTCTGTTTTGTCCCATTTCCATTCCTTTCCATTTATCGTTATTTTCTGATAGCCTATCTTCAATATGTCTCCTGCCTTTTTATTCTTCTCCGCTAACATTTTTATTTCCTTTTGTATTTCGCGCTCGTTTCTTGTTAGTTCGTTGTTTATGAAAATTTTGTCCTTTAAGGTTCGTAGGTTCTTTTTATTCGCCATTACTTTTTGTTTATCTTGAAAATTTTCTATTTGTACCTTACATGTCTTCTCTCCTATCTTTAGTGCTTCCTTCACTTGTACATTAACTCCAATTTTCTTGTGTATGAAGTCTTCCACGGTGTGTTTTAGGTCTTTTCTACTGATTGAGTCTGTTCTTAGCCCTACAATCACGAAATTATTTTTGATTTTTTCTTTTTCTAATCTCTCGATTCTCTCTTTCATGTCGTTCAATTCTTTGTTGATCTCTATGTTTTCTTCCTTCAGCTGTTTATTTATCTGTTTCATTCGTAGTAGTTCTTCTTGATAATCTTTCTGATCCTGTTTTATCTCTTTTGTATCATTCTTTATTTGTAATATAATTTTCATTAAATCTCTTAGCTCTATTTTATCACTTCCTTCTTTGTTACTTTTGTCCGGTGTTCTCATAGTCTTTTTACTTCTTTTTGTTATATCTTGGCCATCTATACTCTCTCTCTTTCTTTTACTGTCATCCGACGTGTAATCTTCTCTATCCGCTGACATATTTGCACAACTTTCTGAGTACGGGCCTGACTAAATTTTTATCTTGTTATGCACGCTCTTGCTTCTCCGCCACTACTCTACGCTCGCTTACCGCTGTATTGGTGTGTCCTTGGCTACTGTCTCGCCACTGTATACACTTTTTACTCTAATTTAGAGCTTCTAGACACTTCTCACTTCACTTTCTTTACTCACAACACTATCTTGTTTCACCAGAGTTTATTTATATCATATGGCCGCGAATTAATGCGTGATATCTTTCGTATATCGAATTTGACTATCGCCGCACGCTCGACACGACCGTATTCACTGCCTGCCACAACTCAAGTAGTTAAATGCTAATATTTAATGAATAATAATAAGTAATTTGTAAAAAAAAAATTAAAAATATATAATAAAATTTTCAAAAATTTGCTCTCTTTGAGGCGCTGTAACTCACTATCTATTGATTATAGAAAAAATGTATTAGATGAAAGTTGTACGAAATTTTATTCTGAACAAATTCAAAAATAATTATTTTAGCCCTAATGCAAATAGGTGAAGAGATATTTAGAAAAGACTGCTTTACTGTGTCTTTTTCTTAGTGTTTCAGAAGAGTCTTGAATTTTCCTTGTTCTTTTCTTGTTCTTGCATAAAATGCAAGACAAGAACAAGACAAGAGTTATATAGTTCGTTGCAAGACAAGACAAGAATCTGCCTTGCAAGAAAAGTGCAAGAATAGCAAGATTTTTTACTATTTTCTTGCATTCTTGCACTCTTGCAATATTGTATTATAATTCAATATATCAATAGGGTATCATATAGGGTTTACCTCTAGCTAAGCTGACATTAATCGGAAAAGCTAAAAAGGTTTTAGTAACAATTGTCAACCGGAAGTAGTAGTTTCTTAAAAAAATCATCTAAATATTATATTTTGAAGCATTAAGTACTCAATCTGATTTAAATTTTCTTATTATATCTTTTATAGATTTAGAGATAAAAAATCTGATATGGCCAGCACATGACCTTCCGCTAATTCGTTTTTTAAAATTGCAATGAGCTTGGAGTAAAATATCACTTTATCGTTTGTAAACAAAATCTAATTTGTTGTTCCAATAAATAGAAAAGTCTTTAATAAGAAATTTTATATTATATTTTATTAAGTTTTTTTTTTTTTGGAAAATCTGTTAAGAGCTCTTAGTTAATAACCACATCCGACTTATCATATATACTCAAAATCTAATGTTGTTTTCAATCATATACGAGTTTTAAAACCAAATTTGAGAAGTTTTTTTTTATCATATTTTAATACATATAATAATATTAATAATACACATTTAATACAGAAAACTAAAATTCGCAAAATAGAAATTTTTGAAAGTTTGTTATAAGAGTTATCGTAATATAACCAACGGTTTAGCAGCTAATAGGGGAACCCCAAACAAGTCTAAATAATGTAACATAACGCGCACGCGCAAATGTGCAAGACAAGAAATATGCAAGAGTCTTGCAAGCAAGACAAGATTTTTGCTTGCCAGAGTACCTAACACAAGACAAGAGTTATTTAAATTTCTTGTCTTGTTTTGCAAGACAAGACAAGAAATAGCCTAGCAAGACAAGAAATCTTGTTTTGTGAAACACTACTTTTTCTCCAAGTTGGCGGTGCTTCCCAAAGGCCCCCGACGGGGAAAACTTGCATTTTTTTTATTAAAACCTCATCACTGTCAAAAACTGACCATTTGTATGTAGATCACTGAACTAAATATAAAACGGGAAAGCTTATGTCATATATCAAAACATAGGCACATCCGGCGCTCGACAGGAGACTGCCATACTACTCTACTTCTAGTGTATTTCATTATATCAGGTTTGTACTTTAGGGATATTTTAAAGGTGTGTAACTTGTAAAGTGTTGTACTGTCATATTCATCATTGTTTTGATTTTTAAACAACCTATCATCATAACCTGTTTACTTGAGTTAAGGAGTATAATAGTAGTATTGACTTTTCTTAATAATTTATTAAGATTGTCTAGTTTTGTAACATTTGTGTTTCGTAGTTTCGTGTGTGCGTGTGTGAATATATTTTTTTAAAGATTAAAATGCCTTCTTGTTTTGTAAAATTATGCAAAATGAATTATAAAAATAAACCAAAAAATGTGATTTTTCATAGGCAAGAATAAACTTATTTATGTTGAAATGTTTATAATAACAGTTTTATATTGTTTTAATTTTTTCTTTATACTAATATTTTTTCTTATACTCGTATTTGTGTGTTTCTTACCAGCCATCGATTCATTACAATATTTATTTTATTTTGGAATCTACATATTTTAATTAAAACAAAAATTTAAAATTCGCGCTTTTAAAAAGCGGAAGTAGAGCAGTATGGCGGTCTCATATATTGCGCGCAAATTTGGCCTTAAAGCAAGTTCCCGTTTTATATTTAGTTCAGTGATGTAGATATGTATTTAAATTAATAAAAATTAAATAATGGGAGATTTTGTGCTGGCAACATCAGATTTTTTCTAACATAAACATATCTACCCATTCAGGTTTTAAAAAAAATATTACAAGAAATGCATGATTACAGTAAAGAGGATTTAATATTCCAATAAAGGAAATGACGTCATTCAAATAACTTATTATACTCGTAATAATACGCATTATTGTATGTTTTCATTCTAACCCAGGCATATCGTCTCATTAAAAATACATAAAATAAATAAACATATACAGAACTAAGTGAAGAAAACAATAAAAATGAAATGAAATTCTCTTCCACAAACCAGTAGTTCTGTATTCTTACTGGAATTGGATGAAACTTGTGGTATCTCTAAAAATAGAAACACCGTCTTAGTTAAATTCGAAGAGATAATATGTACGTACGCACCTACAGTAATTGTTTAAACTTTTTTACTTTGTATGACGTAATCTTCATCCTAGTAAAATAGGTTATCAATGACCAAATTTCTTCTTAACTATATAACATGTAACTTCTTTAGTAGGGTTTAATGTTTATGTAAGAAAAAGATAACGATATATGTAATTGTATTATATTATGAAATATATTCCAAAACCCTGATGACGAATCAGTAGGATTCGAAACGTTGATATTGTTAACAAATGATTTTTTTTAATTAAATCAATTCTACAAAGACTGAAACTCCATTAATTATTCCCTATTATTTTTAATTGTTTTTTTGTGTACAACTTTTCAACTTCAATTTCAGAAAAATAAACTTCAATTTCAGAAAAAGTAAATTCAATATCGGAAATATTTCAATTTCAGAAAGAGTAACTTCAATTTCAGAAAAAGTAAATTCAATTTTGGACAAGGTAAATTGATATTTTCATATAATTTTTTTGAAACTGAAGTTATTTTTTCTGAAATTGAATTTATTTCTACCGATATTGAATTTTCTCTTTTGAAATTGAAGTTGAAAGGGTATAGTTCTATAAAATCGTTACATGACAATTCTCGTATAGTCACTAGTCCTGTAGTGAAACATTTCCCTGCCCTAATCTTGTTCTTTAGTTGAACACTTACATGACGGGTACCGGAAAATAAATACAAACTAATCTGCAGAGTTATGAGCAGTGGCGGCTGGTGATATCTTTGTATGGTAGGGCACAAAAATTTTAAAAAGTAAATAGAGTATATTAAATTATTTAATCTTTAAGATACAGAAGCCATCTTCGTAATTAAGTGGGTACTAGACGATTACAATTCAACAATAACAGATTACCTCGGAAAATGTCGGACATACTCGGAAATCTTCGTTTAAAGTGGGCTCTGCCCGGAACAGGCTTAATGCAGTCATATGCAGCTTCGCGCGCTTCGCTGCTATTGGTCAAAATTCGAGTAAAAGTAGTGGGAGACAGGGGCAGAAACATTTGTGCCCTAGCTTCTAGCAGCATATCGGTACATGCACACGTCAATATATAGGCTATCTAGCAATCGGCGATGTAGTAAGAATTGCATAATAATGAAAGTAAATAAATAATAATTAATGTACTTTTAAAATGTATATGTACTCGCTTATTTATTTTTTTCTTGTCTTTTTATTTGGTAGGGCTGTGCCCTTGTGGCATATAGGAATGTGACAATAGACTGTATATGTATTTTTCAGCATAATTAAATTTGGGCAAGAAGACTATAATTATTAAACGATGTGATTTGGGTGAGTTATGGTTTATTTATCATAAATCACATATTCATGAAACCTTAAATTCAATAGAACTTTTATTTAAATTATAATTATTTTATTTTCAAAAAACGAATTGGTTCCTATCTTGTTTATAGTATAGTAGAATTATAGTAAGTGTATGAAGCAATTGTAGATTAAATCAGGTTGTAGGTTCAGAAGAGTTTCATTGAAATTTATTCCTTGTAATTGTTGCGTACGTTCAGAGGAACTAGAGCTTTCTGGTCTCGTCACGGATGATGGCACAGTGTAGTAATGTGTCGAGCTGGAACCGCATCCTTATACATCAGTGAATGTGATGGATTGCTCGTCGCTGGGGCCGCGGACCTCTGAAGTAACGATCCGGAAGAATGTATAACTCGTCCCTTACCTTTTTACCCTACCCATAACGTTCCTTTTGTATTTACAGCTTTTGTTTTTAATAATGTAGAAAATTGGTTAAATTTTTTAATTGGGTCATTCGTAACATCAATAATTTTCTTATAAAAGAAGTCCAATTATAACTAATATAAAAGTAATTATTATCCCTTGCTTTAAATAAACAATATCTTCTTATGAGTAAATAAACATTTCTGTAATTAAGTTTTCATCAACATTAGAAACGCGATTGACAAGTGCAAATTGTGTTTTGTTACTATCATACATTCAATTGCAAATGACAGGGTTATGTTACAATTTTAAATATGATTTACAAGTGAGTACCAAATAAAATATTGTAAAATACGCGCCAGGAAACTATTTTATTTTCGCAAGGAGGTGATAGGCTCGCCTGGTCGGCTCTCCAGTCATTTCCTCCTTTCGACAACAAAAGCCGTTTTATCCGACTTTTAATGTAAAATACAATTATCGGTTTCAGGATTTCAAGCATTTGTTTACAGTTTATATAAGTAATAACTCTATTTGTACGGTAATAATAATAGTAATAATAATAATAATAATAATAATACTATATATATATATATATATATATATATATATATATATATATATATATATAAGGAGGAAAATATCGTGGGTGTGTCAGTGGATTGTGGGCTTTAATTAAAGTTGATTCTTTTAAAATCTGTCAAGCTTTCGTGTATTTAGTTTTTACACATCATCAGGACACTGAAGTAAAAATACAAATAATTTTACATGTGTATAAAATAATTTGATTTTAAAAAAAACTTACGTTTTGGTGAAGATGTTTATAAGTCATTGATTTTATAAAACAGAAGAATTTTGACATTATTTTAGTTAAAATTTACAAAAATAAAACTTATAATAATTTTGACTAAATCATATGTTAAAGTACGTTGTAGTTGCGCAACAAGTTATATTTTGTTTTAGAGTAATGTTGGTACAGCATGTGAAATAGGCGGTAAATTTTAAAGCGGTTTAACATTTGAAATAGATGTCGCCATGTCAACGCTCAAGTTTCAGTATCTTGGTTTTGAAGTATTCTGTTGTTATTAATAAGATTAAACAAATTACAGTATATAGGGCTCAGGTTATCAATGTCAGTTTTTTTGTTCATAGTATTGTTAGTATTTTGTATATGATACATTACCAAAAACGATAGTTTATTGTAATTTTTTTCTGTATCTAATATGTCTGTATTGTCAAAGTCCATGGTATGTTTGTTTGTTACGCAATGTTGGGATAAGGATGTTGCATGAGGTTTTATTTTATATCGCTTTTATGTGAAGTAATTCTGCCAGAAAGTTGTCTGGATGTGTGCTCGATATAACATAAATTGCAATTTTGACATGGGATTTTGTATATGTTGTTAGAATTTTGCATTTTCGGTGTTTTTTCTTTTAGTTTACTGAATATTGTTTTAACTGTGAGACAACTTTTGTTAGCTATGCGTACTGTGTCGTCCTGGACTATGTTGGTTATGTTTTTGGTAATCTTGTTTATGTATGGAAGTGAGCAGTACTTTATATTGTTATTGTCGGTCTGTATGTCGTTATTGTTGGTTTCAGTATTAGATTGTGTGTCGGTTTGTATTGTATTGTATTGTTGTTCATTGAACAGTAACACGTTCAGCAAGTTTTTTGGGTAAGCATTTTTGATTAACATAATACTTCAAAACCAGGATACTGAAACTTGAGCGTTGACATGGCGACATCTATTTCAAATGTTAAACCGCTTTAAAATTTACCGCCCATTTCACATGCTGTACCAACATTAGTCTAAAACAAAATATAACTTGTTGCGCAACTACCGCAACTACAACGTACTTTAACATGTGATTTAGTCAAAATTATTATAAGTTTTATTTTTGTACATTTTAACTAAAATAATGTCAAAATTCTTCTGTTTTATAAAATCAATGACTTATAAACAACTTCACCAAAACGTAAGTTTTTTTAAAATCAAATTATTTTATACACTTATAAAATTATTTGTATTTTTACTTCGGTGTCCTGATGATGTGTAAAAACTAAATACACGAAAGCTTGACAGATTTTAAAAGAATCAACTTTAATTAAAGCCCACAATCCACTGACACACCCACGATATTTCCCTCCTTAACTAATCGAAACAGTGACGATTACACTCCACATATATATATATATATATATATATATATATATATATATATATATATATATACAGGGTGTCTCTTAAATAGGGGGACATGGCTTCACCACAGATTCCTGAGGCTAAAATAAGACGATTTAACCAAACTTGCTTCTACCGGAAAGTGTACCATTTAGCCAGAATTCTGCTTTAAAGTTCTTCGAATAAAAATTAATTTTGCTTATAATATTCGGACCCTTTATTCGATTTGGATGAAATTTGGTATGGCAGTTTATATAGTTATAAGTCATCTTTTAAGGTGATACTTGTTATTATTAGTAAACCACTAGTGTATGAAACATAGGTCTCCCAACATTAATTAGACCGTAACTTTTTAATGGCAATGCCGAAAACGTGAAATTATTTTTCTTCAGAAAGGTACATTCAATAGTAAACTTTTCTCTCTCTGTGTAATTTATGATATCTGTTACGGTTCACACAGAAAAAAATAAAATCTGAGTGTCTGCACTGCTAAATTTTTAAAATAAATTTAATCTAGCAGTCTATCCAAATGTCAAACAAGTAATTTTTAATGACAGTAACGAGTTGTCAATCTTTACAACTTGTTTAGGAGTAAGCTAAGATATGTAATCATCTTATTTATAATAATGATAGTAAAATACTATTAGGCCAAACACACGGATGTTACTAACTTTAGAATATTGCGAAGAAAATTTTTGACAACCCGTAAAACAATTGTTACTGTCATGAAAAATTACTTGCTTGACATTTGGATAGACTGCTAGATTAAATTTATTTTAAAAATTTAGGAGTGCAGACACTAAGATTTTATTTTTTTCTGTGTGAACCGTAACAGATATCACAAATTATACAGAGAGACAAAAATTTACTATTGAATGTATCTTTCTGAAGAAAAATCATTTCACGTTTTCGGCATTGCCACTAAAAAGTTACGGTCTAATTAATGTTGGGAGACCTAAGTTTCATACAATAGTGGTTCACTAATAATAACAAGTATCACCTTAAAAGATGACCTATAACCATATAAACTGTCATACCAAATTTCATCCAAATCGAATAAAGCGTCCGATTATTATAAGCAAAATAATTTTTTTTTCGAAGAACTTTGAATCAGATTTCTGGCTAAACGGTACACTTTCCGGTAGAAGCAAGTTTGGTTAAATCGTCTTATTTTAGCCTCAGGAATCTGTGGTTAAGCCATGTCCCCCTATTTAAGAGACACCCTGTATATATATACAGTGTGAACACTGAAAACCGAGACTTAGGCGTTTACCATGGGAAAACAGTTTTTTTCAAATATTATCTGTCCCGCAAGTGTATAGTGGGAGTTTTTGATATGGTTAGAAAGATTATTTAATTTGGCATCGAAGTGTATCTAAATACTCCTAATTTAATGCCTTATTATTGAAATATTTACGAAAGTATAATCCTACTTGACAGTTATTACTTATAATTTACTAAAAACAGTAATCATGGAAACGTATTCGGTAGCTGACTTGGTTAAATCAAGGCTCCATGTTATTTTTTCAATAGTTCAAATCCCTCCCGGTTCAAGTTAATATTTTTATTATTTTTATATTTATTTTGTACAATGTATTATTAAATAAATTACCAAATTAAAACAAATAACTTTTTGGTACGTATATATATATATATATATATATATATATATATATATATATATATATATATATGTGTGTGTGTGTGTGTGTGTGTGTGTGTGTGCGGAAATTGACTCTCCTGTATATTTTAGAGCTAAAGTACCACAATGTAAAGTTGTTTATAATTAATTTTTGCTTTTAAAAAGTCTTCATTTAATGCAATAGAATATCTGTAGCACTAGATATTTAGAAAATAAAATAAGACAGTTGATAGGAATTTATTGACCAATTTTCGTGCACCTCTATTTGAGATGTAAATTGAATTAGGTAAACTCGTGCGTCTTTTGACAACGATTATGGTTGATTTTCCTAACTGACAGTTAAAAAATAAATAAATAACGGCAATTACCATGACAACGCAAACTTATTTTTTTGGGACAAATTTTCTATTTTTATCTGAAACTAAAAGAAAATTTGAAAATGTTAAAACTGAAATGGCCGTTTCGGGTCATGCAAAAACTTTTCTCTCTGACCCTTCTGTTTTTCTTTGATAGTACAGGTTTCTTAACGGCTATTTTTCCTAGTAATCCTACATGACATAGCCATCGTATCACAGTGCGATCACTCAAATCTACATGAAATTGTTCCCGAATTTTTGCAGAACGTTCACTTGATGATAAAGTAGGATCACTTACGGATAGACGTCGAATGGTTTTTGTCAATTCTAGCACTAGTTTTCTTGGACCACCGACTTTTATATTAATTTTAACACTTCTATACTGCGATTTTTTTTCAAAATCCTTGATATGCCACTTACACTAATTTTTTTTAAAAAAAGTTAATATTGCGCTGTTTCACAGCATCTTTATGAAGCTGTACCACCCTTTCTCTTAGGTCGTCGGAAAAATATTTATTTTTATCCATCTTAACATCAACTTACTAAATAAATGACAAAATACAACTGAAAGTAAGACAATTAAAATCATATTTTCAATAAGTTTCCATACTTTTGTCCACCGAAAAAACGAGTATATGTTATTTCACTTAAATCGTACAGTCAATATCAAAAGATTTCTTGCGAATATATTCTTCTATATATTGACTTTAGAAAATATGATTCAAATTTGCGAGAACTATAAACATATTTTAAAAAAAATTAAATATTTAAAAGTTTCCATACTTTGGTCCACCACTATATATATATATATATATATATATATATATATATATATATATATATATATACAGGGTGTCTCTTAAATAGGGGGACATGGCTTAACCACAGATTCCTGAGGCTAAAATAAGACGATTTAACCAAACTTGCTTCTACCGGAAAGTGTACCATTTAGCCAGAATTCTGCTTCAAAGTTCTTCGAAAAAAAATTAATTTTGCTTATAATAATTGGACGCTTTATTTGATTTGGATGAAATTTGGTATGACAGTTTATATGGTTATAAGTCATCTTTTAAGGTGATACTTGTTATTATTAGTGAACCACTAGTGTATAAAACTTAGGTCTCCCAACATTAATTAGACCGTAACTTTTTAATGGCAATGCGGAAAATGTGAAATTATTTTTCTTCAGAAAGATACATTTAATAGTAAACTTTTGTCTCTCTGTGTAATTTGTGATATCTGTTACGGTTCACACAGAAAAAAATAAAATCTGAGTGTCTGCACTGCTAAATTTTTAAAATAAATTTAATCTAGCAGTCTATCCAAATGTCAAACAAGTAATTTTTAATGACAGTAACAATTGTTTTACGGGTTGTCAAAAATTTTCTTCGCAATATTCTAAAATTATTAACATCCGTGTGTTCGGCCTAATAGTATTTTACTATCATTATTATAAATAAGACGATTACATATCTTAGCTTACTCCTAAACAAGTTGTGAAGATTGACAACTCGTTACTGTCATTAAAAATTACTTGTTTGACATTTGGATAGACTGCTAGATTAAATTTATTTTAAAAATTTAGCAGTGCAGGCACTCAGATTTTATTTTTTTCTGTGTGAACCGTAACAGATATCACAAATTACACAGAGAGACAAAAGTTTACTATTAAATGTATCTTTCTGAAGAAAAATAATTTCACATTTTCCGCATTGCCATTAAAAAGTTACGGTCTAATTAATGTTGGGAGACCTAAGTTTTATACACTAGTGGTTCACTAATAATAACAAGTATCACCTTAAAAGATGACTTATAATCATATAAACTGTCATACCAAATTTCATCCAAATCGAATAAAGCGTCCGAATATTATAAGCAAAATTAATTTTTTTTTTAAGAACTTTGAAGCAGAATTCTGGCTAAATGGTACACTTTCCGGTAGAAGCAAGTTTGGTTAAATCGTCTTATTTTAGCCTCAGGAATCTGTGGTTAAGCCATGTCCCCCTATTTAAGAGACACCCTGTATATATATATATATATATATATATATATATATATATATATATATATATATGGGAGAAAAATATTGTGGGTGTGTCAGTGGGTTGTGGGCTTTAATTAAAGTTGATTCTTTTAAAATCTGTCAAGCTTTCGTGTATTTAGTTTTTACACATCATCAGGACACTGAAGTAAAAATAAATACAAATAATTTTACAAGTGTATAAAATAATTTGATTTTAAAAAAACTTACGTTTTGGTGAAGATGTTTATAAATCATTGATTTTATAAAACAGAAGAATTTTGACATTATTTTAGTTAAAATTTACAAATAAAACATAATAATTTTGACTAAATCACATGTTTAAGTACGTTGCAGTTGCGCAACAAGTTATATTTTGTTTTAAAGTAATGTTGGTACAGGATGTGAAATGGGCGGTAAATTTTAAGTAACGAGTTGTCAATCTTCACAACTTGTTTAGGAGTAAGCTGAGATATGTAATCGTCTTATTTATAATAATAGTAGTAAAATATTATTAGGCTAAACAAACGGATGTTACTAATTTTAGAATATTGCGAAGAAAATTTTTGACAACCCGTAAAACAATTGTTACTGTCATTAAAAATTACTTGTTTGACATTTGGATAGACTGCTAGATTGAATTTATTTTAAAAATTTAGCAGTGCAGACACTCATATTTTATATTTTCTGTGTGAACCCTAACAGATATCACAAATTACACAGAGAGAGAAAAGTTTACTATTGAATGTATCTTTCTGAAGAAAAATAATTTCACGTTTTCGGCATTTCCATTAAAAAGTTACGGTCTAATTAATGTTGGGACACCTAAATTTTATACATTAATGGTTCACTAATAATAACAAGTATCACCTTAAAAGATGACTTATAGCCATATAAACTGTCATACCAAATTTGATCCAAATCGAATAAAGCGTCCGATTATTATAAGCAAAATTAATTTTTTTTCGAAGAACTTTGAAGCAGAATTCTGGCTAAATAATATAGGCTGTATCAGGACTAGTGTAAAAAAAATTAAGAGCATATTTCTGAGCAAATTTTTAGCAAAAAATGTCATATGAAGGTATGTCTGGAAACTTCTCGTTACAGAGTTACAGGCCTTTAAAAGTGCACCTCATCAAGCACATTTTTATTAATAACTCCGATACTAGTTTCAATAAAATTTTGAAACTTGATACGAGGATACTACTTATTGAGATGCATATTTAAACTTTCTTTTGTTTCTGTATCTCAACCAGAGGCGTCTCATATGGGGATATCATGAAGGTTTTTTATCGTTATTTTTTGATCTATTAACATTTTTACATAAAATATTACATACAATACAAAAATACACAAAAAGTACTCTCGATAAAATTTGATAAACGCAGTAGTTTTTGAGATATTTTAATTTTTAGAAAAAATCAATTATGCAAAAAATTTAGGTAACAATTAAGAAACAATGAAATTCACACAAATTCATTCTTTGATGTCCACGTCGATATTCTCTGGACTACGACAACTATTACTTTTACAATATCTATAAATAAACATCATATCTACATATTCACCAACACTAACATTTTACACTTTTTTTTAATTTGCAAAAAAAAGTAATATTGAAAATAAGGTAATTAAACTATAGTTATAAACAGATTTTATGTCGCTTTTCTATTTTGTTCTATTTTTTATGGTATATTGATTGATTTTGAATTGTTAACTATTTTGGATACATGACATTTTCTAAAAGGTAATATCTCAAAAACTACCGCGTTTATCAATTTTTATCAAAAGTACATTTTTGTGTATTTTTAAATTGTTTGTAATACTTTATATTTAAAAATGAAAAAAATGTTAAAAAAATAAGGATAAAAACCTTCATGACTTTCCCATATGAGACGCCTCTGGTTGAGATACAGAAACAAAAGAAAGTTTAAATATGCGTTTCAATAAGTAGTATCCTCGTATCAAGTTTCAAAATTTTACTGCAACTAGTATCAGAGTTATTAAAAAAATATGTCAGATGAGGTGCACTTTTAAAGGCCTGTAACTCTGTAACGAAGAGTTTCCGGACATACCTTCATATGACATTTTTTGCTCAAAATTAGCTCAGGAATATGCTATTAATTTTTTTTACACTAGTCCTGATACACCCTATATATACGGGGTGTAAATTTTAAAACGGGTCATACGGCTATAACATAGAAAAACACCAAAAGTTTCTGTATTAATTCATTGAAAAAATAATTAGTGCATATTATAAAGAAAAAAGATACGAAATTTTTGATACCAAACACATTACATTTGTGTTGCATATTAAGCCAGAAAATAAATTTAAATATTTACACAATTATGGACAAATATCATAGCCGTGAAACTGATAGAAACAAACAAAACAATTGTTGACTTAAGACATTATTTGTTAAATTATTATTTTCGTTTTATTAAGAAGAAATCGTGGATAATTTGTCTCATGAAGAAAAAATACAAATTATTAAATGGTTTTAATTGTTCCCTTGTATGTAGTTTGCAGTTTTTCTCTTCTCTTTTTAACTTATTTCTTATTAAATGTAGATCATCTATAATTTGTAAATGCTTATTACAATAAATAATAAATGTTTCTTAAATAAAGTGTTTTATTTTGTGTTATTTTGTATTAGTTTATAAATCAATAACTTTAATCTTTAATTGTCCCTTATCAGGTTAGTAAAAACTGACAATGTTTTGTTACTGTCAGTTTCATGGCTAATGATATTTTGTCTTAATTGTAACAAATATACAGTTATATATATATATATATATATATATATATACAGGGTTAGTTAAAAGTATGGAGACGGCGATTTATTGTCGTTAATATTCATTTTACGAAATTGTGTTCAATACAAAAGTTTTTTCAGAAATTTTGATCTACATTTGAGAATACTTGAATTTCTTTTTTCTTCAATTGTTTTTAAGTTACGCTTGTCCGCGTAATTTTTTTAAATGGGAAGCTGTTAATTTTACTCTACTATTCAATAGAGCGTTTTTTCTCTTTGAATAAAATATTGTACAAACCACGTGAGCTAAGAATAGCTCGCAGAAATTAACTCACGAGCCCGTATGAATAAACATTACCTCAGCTCACTTGGTGAGTAAATATCTATTATTTCCTTATTCGTTAGAGAATTTAATTCTGAATTTAGTGATATAATGTTTTTATACCCTTACATAATGATTTTTTGTTGAGAAAAATGCATGTAAAGTTTCATGCCAATTTGAACGGAAAAAATCTGTTGTGGCCAGCACAATACCTCTCGCCATTTCCATTTTATGTTATATAAATATTGTATTGCACTTCGCTATCGAACCATCGTTTTATAAGAAAAACATTACAGAACTTTATCCAAATATTGTTTTTTATTGTATTTAACATACAGTATGAGGAAGTTCGTAAATGTCAGAGATTCTTCCAAATCATTAGCAAGATTGGCGGTATTTCTTATGGATATATGCATTTTACCTACAATTTTAAATATTTAATTAATAAAACAATAAGAAAGATTAAATGTACTTCCCAGAAAAAATTTTCAGAATGTAATTAAATTTTTGACACTGACATCTATCATTTACACAAAAAAAATAAATGTCAAAATAAATTTTTAGTAGTGGAATCCGATAGTGATTTTTCTTCCCTTTATGATTATGCAAATAAATCATAAGGGTGCATAACAAATTTTTTGAGAAATATCGTACTGAACATTTAATATTTTTAATTTAACTCATATCCAAGCAATGATAATAGATATTTACATACCAAGTGAGCTAAGGTACTGTATATTCATGAAAAGAAAGTTTAGCTCACGAGCCCGTAAGGGCGAGTGAGTTAAGGGCGAGTTAGTTATACCAAGTGAGCTAAGGTACTGTCATAATATTTAATTTTGACAAAGTAAAAAACTGATCAGTTAGTAGGCTGAGCATGACAATCGTCGCTGATAGACGTCAAGTAATCTATTTAAAATGCTTTATTGTCTGTTATTTGTGCCGTGAAAAGTAATGAACATGGCTGATAATGTCTGATCAATATTATGGTAAGTGTTATTTTCGTACCTGATATTATTTTAAATGCATTATTTGTTGCAGAATGAGTTAAAAATTTTTAGACGACCATTGTGATAAGTATGACATCTCAACGTAGTATCCAAACACTGAAAGTTGAACTTATGACATGAGTGTTACGATATATTTCATATCGTAATAGTTGACCGGTTGCTAGGTTACCAAGTCATTATTTTCTAGCTATATGTGTATACATTATGTTTTTGTCAGCTGTCGTACATTTGAACCTAAATTTCAGCTTTGTAAATACAGTAAAACTTATTTATGCTCTTCTAAAAAATAATGATCGTAACTTGTATGAAATTCAAATATATTAGCTTGTGTGTATTGACTTGCACTCCACTATGCCACGTGCGTCAATTTACACTCTCATGATATTTGGTATTTTTCATAATTTGTTACGAAAATAACTATTTCATAATACCATACTATTACTATGATATAACAGGATTAAAAGAAAAGTGAAAAGATAAAAACGGCCACCTACAATTAAAAATCAGGTATTCCTATATGAAAATAACATCATCTTGGTGACAGAAAGACAAGAATTTTATTATTATTTTATTATTATCCCTAAATGTTTAAATTTTATGTTATTACAAAAAATCTTGAACGCCACACGGCCGATATGCAAATAAGAAACTCGGCTGATTTAAAACCTCGGCTATCGTCTCGGTTTACAAAACTCGGCTATCGTCTCGGTTTACAAAACTCAGCCGCGTCCATTATTTACCACATAGCGGCTCAATGATCTTAATAATTATAATTTTGTGATCAGTGCATGTGAATTTTCTGTACTTGATTATTTGAATTAGAGATTTTCTATTTGAATTATGCATCATTATTATTTTGGCCTCTAACATTATACCTCCTTAAGCCTCCAAATTTATAAAACCGGCAATGATTTATATTGAAACCATGTCCTGTATTATGATTATGTAGTGCAAGAGAAGAATACCAAATGTTTTTATTTTTGATATGGTATAGAATATGTTCTTTGAATTTTTTGCTTATTTTTCTTTTATCGTATCCCGGTGTATCTTTTGTCGCAATCTTTACAATGATGGAATATATTCCCGATGATTCTAAACATGTATTTTCCATTTCTTTACTTTATTGTTTCATGGAATATATTTTTGTTATATTTTTTTGTCACAGAATGGATTTTTTTTGCTAAATAAATCGAAATACTGACAATTATTATTATTATTATTATTATTATTTGGTACACCCTTTAATTAAATGTAACCCGCCTTTATGAGGCGAATAAACAAATAAATTTAAAGAAAGGGTTCTTGCCAGATTTGGCAGTTACGTCTTGTATCAAATTAGTTAGTGATGTAATAAAGAATATTATTTACTTACTGTGCTTAGATGTTAGTTTAAATTCTGAGTTCGGCGTTTTCCTTGTGCTCTCATAGTGCCTCTGTTGTTTCCTTGACTGCCCATGGGTGGTCCTCTGTACCTGCTATAATTTTTGCTCCAATTTTGATTAATATTTGTTCTACAATCTTTAGCATAATGACCTAGTTTCCCACAACGTGCACACGAATTATTTATTTTGCAATCTCTTTGTATATGACCATTTTCACCACATTTATAGCATTTTAATATTTTTCGTGATGCCTGTGATACTTTATTTACTGACCCTACTTCTAAACAACCCTTTTTGTCTGAGGCTAGTTCTAATTCTTCCCGCTCTGCCATTTGCACCGCTTCATCAAATGTTAGACCAGTTTTATTATCCATAATTGGCCTGAGAACTTTTCTAATTTCATGTTTTAGCCCATCTTTAAAATTGCATAAAATTTGTTGATTTATAAAATTTTCAATTCCATTTTGTGATTTTAATAATTCTGATTTTAAATTCCTTAATCTTTTTGCATATTCTTGTACTGATTCCCCTAAATTTTGTTCGCAATTTCTGAACTCTCTATTTATTTGTTCTATACATCTATGTTTCGCAAATCTTTTAACAAAAAGTTCTCTAAATTCCATATATGTAATTTTAGCAAGCTGTAATTCATTTGTTTCACAATAAAACTGTAATGCGTCCCCATTTAATTTTGTTCGAATGAGATCTACTATTTCTCTGTCTGAAAACTGTCTAACACTTGTTACCACATAAACTTTTCGAAAGAATTCTATTACATTTTCACCAGAAAATTCCGGTATTTGTGCAATAACACTACTTTTTAAAGACAATAATTCTGTTTCTGTTTTAAGTGGATTAGAGCTGTTAGAACTACCCGCAGTACCACCCGGCATGATTATTTATATAATATGACTGAACTATTTTGACACAATTCGTACTCCGTGGATGGTCCAGATATACCGGCCACCCTGATCTGGCAGAATTTCCCAAAACCGCTGCCACCAATTTGTAACCCGCCTTTATGAGGCGAATAAACAAATAAATTTAAAGAAAGGGTTCTTGCCAGATTTGGCAGTTACGTCTTGTATCAAATTAGTTAGTGATGTAATAAAGAATATTATTTACTTACTGTGCTTAGATGCTGACTCCGAAATGGGTCGCCCAAGGGTTGATTTACACAATGGATTATAAAAATATAAATAACTTTATTATTAATAAATATATGTAAGATACAAAATAGTGTCTATACTCGCGACTGTAACGGACAGGCTACAATGTTAGAGCTTCTTCTCCCTGTCGTTCAGTCGTCTATATATATTCACGTAAAGATAAGTCAGCAAAGAAATTGAGGTCTGGTATTTGTAATAATATTAAGAAATATCTATTCAGCAATTGCCTACTTATATGTGCGTCAATTTGGAAATATACGCAATCTCATTTATGTGCTGACTTAGGTTTACATAAACATCAATAATATAATATAAGCAATAAATGTTTTTCGGCACTTTTAAAACGAGAAAATTACTCTGTTTTGATAAATTATGTATTAGTTTAATTTTAATTCAATAATGCCTATAAATTAAATAGTGGAATAATTGTTGCATATGTAAGGAAGATTAATTAATTTATTTTAACTGTTTACACCTGTCCTGTCCCAGTGTCCCATGTAATAGTAATTTTCCCGAAACCACCAATAATATTGAATTTTTATGGCTATCTTGAGTCTTGATTTGATAGTTCGTATTTGCAGTATGTACTAGGTATGTAAAATTTTAATTGTCTTTTTTGAATATTATTAATGGTAATTAACCGTAGACGGTTTTGAATGTTTTTATTTTTTAATACGTTTGTCAGAAATGACAAACGCGAATTTATGCGCGAACTTATTTTTTTCTGTATTGAGTCTGTATTGATTTTTAACTCGTCAATGGCACTAGTGTCAATTAAGATTCCAAAATTTGAACTTATTTATTATCTATTTCAAATATATACTTGGTTTTTATTCAATTTTAAGGAATATATTTGTTATTTAATAGTAAATTATTGTTGTTGTTATTATTATTATTATTATTATTATTATTATTATATTTTTTACTTACTATTATATTATATCATATTTAATAATAAATAATTATAAACCTTTCAAATTTCTTGGTATATTGTCACATATATTGCATATTGCGATTCGTTCGAAAGAAACTCAGCATTTGCAGTTCTCTCAAACTCCCCTCCATTGCCGTATCGAAGACCCAAACCTCAGACCAAATATAAATTAGACGCCGTATACAACCATTTGTTGTGAAGCACGAACTTAAATGGGCATGCCGAGCTAGCTTGCGGTGTTATAAAATGCGGGTTGCATTTGCAATAGTTTGAAAGTGACATCTATTGAGAATAAAATTATTTTTTTCCCTGCTGCCATTCTGTGCGTAAGATCGGCGAATCTGTTAGTTATGTGATCAGGGGTATTACGAAAAAACTAACCTGTTAAATACAAATCTGTCGTACACCTATGTATATCAACAGAGCATGAGCATACTTTTTACAACAATGCACCGTAAAAGTTCTGTATAAAATAGCTTCGAAAAATCACGCATTACGATATGTCACAATACGCCATGGCACTACGTTACGTTACGGCTTACGCTGTATAAATCCAGCATTAAACGTCATCTATAACACAACCTGCAGTGCATGTTGCAGCCCAATAGAAATATTTTTGAATTACTTATAATGAATTAATGTGACAAAAAGTTTTTTTGACATAGCATATTTAAAAAAAAAAATTAATATATTTACACATACTTAGTTTCACGGATATAATATAAATTGCAATATAAAATATGATCCTGCGAAACCATTAATCGTTAAAAAATGATGGCCCGCATTCTCACATCTTGTAGTAGCGTTACTTCGGAAGTAGCGCTATTTCGATTTTTTAATTTTTATCTTAATTGACGAGTAGACAAGAATAGATTTGATATTTTTGTAAATGAAGCCTACAATATTTGAAATAAGTGCTATTTACAATTTATTTTATTTTTATTTCTCTAATTTTTACCTTGCGTCACCTTTAGGTAAGGAAGGTATTGTCTTTAGTCAAAAAATTTGGTGGTGAGTTTTTAATGAATAAGCCCGTTCTAGGGTCCCTACAATACAAATTTACTATTTTTAAGATAATGTCTGTATGTGTGTCCGTGTGTGTGTGTGTGTGTGTGTGTGTGTGTGTGTGTGTGTGTGTGTGTGTGTGTGGGTGTGTGTGTGTGTGGGTATGTGTGTGTGTGTGGGTGTGTGGGTATGTGTGTGTCCGTGTGTCTATGTGTGACAAATTTTTCTCCGACGATAACTCCAATACTACAATTCTAAAAATTATAATTCTTTCTTATTCCTCTTCTTTACATCCAGATGAAGAGGTGATTAGATTTTGGTTACAATTGTTCCGCCGGAAATACCTTTATTTGAAGTTTTTAACAGTTTTTCTTAAAAAAACGTAGTTAAATAGTATTTTTTCCACATTTTATTTTTTTATATATTAAAGGAAATGCTCTTCTCTATACGGTTTGATTATATATTTTCGTTCATATTCAATAGATATAATGTTAAAGAATTATAAAGATATTAACTTTCAAAAATTAGTCACTATTGTACGGATTAATTAGTTCATTTTTAATGTGTTTAGCTTTAATTAAACCTTTTTTCCTTTAAAAATTTTGGTAGACTTGTAATGCATAATAAACAAATTATTTTTACTTTATTATTACCAATAATTCTCTGCGTAGCGCCTGAGCTGAGCGATACTGTGCACTGTGCCGCGACTCGGTTATAAAGATGGCAGCAATCCTAAACATTCAACTGTGTACGGGTCTGCTCGTTGTATCCTAGATATGTTGATATACTCAAATTGGAGAAGCAGGCAATGTACGCCATAAGTAAAACTAATCTATTTAACGATATAATTAAATTAAATAATGAGCAGTTATGTACGCATTTTTAAATTTAATTAAATCGCTAATTAGATTAGTTTTACTCATGACGTGCATTTGATTTGACTATAGCTATAGTTTTATTTTCTTGGTATAGCTAAATGTAAATAGCTAAAAATTATAACTTTTATTTTGCCTCTCTTTCGCGAACGAAACGCACGTAAATAATAAATTTATATGAATTAGATGCAGTTTTCAATTCTGAACATAATTTCTATTTATGTATTATTTATTTATGTATTAAAATAAATTAGCCAGAAATTATAGTCATATGAAAAATATCTTATTTTCTTTCCTATGGTTCATAAAAAAGTAGATACCCGGTATGAACTAACTAATTACATATGTGGTTTTAATTTTATTCATTTCTTTGTCTTTTACCAGATTTGTTGAATGTAAGCCCGTATAGTAGGGTACAAGTCAACACAGCTTTATGTAGGGAATTCGTTCTGTGTTGATGGTGTTGGTACCCTTGTTTTGGGTCGGTGTCGTCGTACGCTCAAGCCTCAAGGGTTTTGCTCCCTGGATCACGTGGGCTGCGACGGGTTTTTATTCCTGTGTAAGGAACTAATCCTGATTTTCCCAGAAAAAAATTGAAAAATGTACGCACTTTTAAAGTAATCATTTTTCGGATGGAAAAATAAAATTTAATCCTCGTAATTTATAATAAAATCCAAAATCACGTTTTGAAACACTCCAATAAAAATTACAGGAGCACAATTAAATCACAGTAGTTATAAAAACGAATCACAGTAGAGAAAATTCGCCGGTTCTGCACCATCCACAGTTATTGAGAATTGGATTAATTAACATAGGTAATTAGCAGGTACAAAGAATTGGGTCCGTGAAGTTGGCACGTCATTGGAAGCACAAATATTCTTTTTTATATTAGTAATTACTGCATCGTTAGTGCTCTTTTGTGCTTTAAGTTTTTTGGAATTCATAAAACGGTTCATGAAATAATTAACATTATTTATTGACGTGCCAACTTCACACCCAGCACGTCATTAGTAAAATATCAAATTGTTTAATACGTCTTTTGTTAGTGATTCGTTAGAGCTCTTTTGTGCTTTAAATATTTTTGAAATTCATAGAACGGTTCACAAGAAAATTAACATTATTTAATGACGTGCCAACTTCACACCTAGCACGTCATTAGTAAAATATAAAATTGTTTAATACGTCTTTTGTTAGTGCTTCGTTAGTGCTCTTTTGTGCTTTAAAATTTTTCGAAATTCATAGAACAGCTCACGAGATAATTAACATTATTTAATGACATGCCAACTTCACACCTAGCACGTCATTAGTAATATATGAAATTGTTTAATACAACTTTTGTTAGTGCTTCGTTAGTGCTCTTTTGTGCTTTAAAAATTTTTGAAATTCATAGAACGGTTCACGAGATAATTAACATTATTTAATGACGTGCTAACTTCACACCTACCATGTCATTAGTAAAATATCAAATTGTTTAACACATCTTTTGTTATTGCTTTCAAATTTTTCGAAATCCATAAACCCGTTAATGAAATAATTAATATTATTTATTGATGTGCCAACTAGAGATTCACGGGCTTGGCTTGAAGCTTGAAAGCTTGGCTTGGCTTGGTTTGAAAAAGCTTGAAAAATCAAACCAAGCCTGTCTTTCAAAAAAGCTTGATTTTTCAAGCCAAGCCAAGCTTCTGTTTTATCAAGCCCAAGCCAAACCAAGCCTACCATTAAAAAAAGCTTGAATTTTCAAGCCAAGCCAAGCCTTTGACTGTCAAGTAGCTTGGCTTGAAAACAAGCTTTTTCAAGATTTTCATAAAATTATTGTGGAGTCCGACAAGACCGTAATTTGAAAACTTCTGAGAATTGGGGTTCCGAAAAGGACCAGCTTCACTACCTGTCAGTTTATTTAGTTTACAAAATTTGTAAAGAGGATTAATATTAAGCACTGTCTACTCAAATAATAATAACATTGCAAGTACTATAAGGTGTAGCAATAAAATAACGAGATTTTTATTTTTCCGGCTTCCCTGTAAATTTGTTAACATTGCAGGCTATATCATATTAATTTGTCATCTTCCCTCCATTGACTGTTAAAATTTCATGATAATTAGGCAAATCGTTCGGTAGTAGCCTTTGATTGAAATTAACTACTTTCCCGTACTCCGTCGGAATTATGTTAGTGTCAATACGAAATTATGTGTGAAACTTAAAAAATCCGCTGAAGAAATGTACGAAATGTTGAAGAATGTTTATGGTGATGAGGGTCTACCTAGTTTTCGAGCAGTTTAGAAGATTTAAAGAAGGAAGAAAAGAGATCGGAGACAATTAGCTCTTCGGCCGTGCACTGATATTGTTTTTTCGAAATGCGAGTGATTGTTCACATGGATTGGGTTCCAGAGGGGCATTTCGATAACCAAGCATATTACAAGAAGGTTTTGATAACCCTTCAAGCACGGGTGAGAAGAAAAAGGGCTGAAATGTGATGGATTTTCCACGAAGACAACGCACCGGAACAAAACGCCCTGTCGGCAAGACATTTTTGACGAAATACAAAATCACCGTGTTGGTACATCACCCGTACTTACCTGACCTAGTGCCATGTGACTTGCTTTTATTCCCAAATTGTAATTCTGCGTTAAAAGGCACTAATTCGGGGCCGCGATGTAGCTATAGAAAAACGGCAGAGCTTATGGACAACCTAACAAAAAAGGCCTGCAGGCATTGCTTCCAACAATGAAATATTCGCATCGAGCGGTATAGGGTTCGGGGAGGAGAGTACATTGAAGGTGGCAATATTTGTTTTGTGTAATTTTATACATTGTCAATGTTCTAAGATCAATTTTGTTATTTAATGGGGTATTCCACTCAATTTTTTTTATTATTTTAAATAAAACTTCAATCAGTTTTGAAGCAATTCATAGTATTAAAAAATCTTAATTGTTCCTAGTTTAACAGTATTTTATTTTCGAGAAATCAGTGTAACGTCACATTTCCTCTATACTTGTCTTTCTCACACACACTGCTCTGAGTACGCTGCGAGAGAAAGATAACAATTGTATGACGTCAATTTTCCCTTTTAGCAAATATGAAATATCTCGTAAAGTAATTATTTAAAAAATGTTTTCATTGTTTTAACTATTATTTATTGAGCCATACTTTATGTTAAATTGAAATTTTCTTATTTTTTTTTGTTATGGTGGAATACCCCACTCGTATTAATATAAAATACGAAGAAATGTGTACAAGTACAACACAAAATTTATTGCAAATATCAATCATTACATATAGAAATATTCAATATTTTTATTAAATATTTATTAAGTTAAAAGTACTTTGAATAAAATCTAATTAATTAAATCATTACGTAACTGGAATAAATTATAAACACAAATCTTTAATAAAATAAACTTTTTAAATTTATCTCATAGTACTTAATTTTAAACACCTACCAAACAACAAACATCAACAAATATTAAATATTTATGACTTTTGTAATGCTTCAAATTGATAATTTTGGTTCAGAATGAAAGGAATAATATCACTTAAGATATTTAAAAATATCCCTTGTCATGTTTCATAAGATTTCAGTCGCAGAATTAACCTCTCAGTCATTTATCAGAGACTGGGTCACTCAACCAGAACCACAGACGCGTTTCGCTCTTATTGGAACTCTACAGTGTGGTGTACTGACGCGTCTAGGAGCCAGTAAGGCTAAGCGAACAGATGAGAGACTGAAATCTTGTGAAACATGTCAAGTGATATTTTTAAATATCTTAATTTAACCAAGTGTCACCACAATAATGAACTTTATTGTACTTTTATTATTAATATCACTTAACACCGAAAAGTAATTTGGGTGAAAGACAGTGTATGATGATTATGATAAATATTATAGTTATATTTTGTTAAATAGTTCACAAATGTTGTCATATTTTTGTTAGCAAAGAATTTACAATGCTTTGTTATTCTACTATTTCCAAATCGTAGGAAAGAGAAAGTTTCTGTTTGTAAACATATATTTCAATATTAATCATAGCAAAATCCCTAATCTACCCCTAATAAACTGATTGTGTCTGTGGGTTTAAAATAGACAACAAAAGAAAGAGTGACTATTTCAAGGAAATTCCCATCTGTATAGGGTTTTATGATTACCAGATGTATTTGAAGTAAAAGAAATAGGTCGACCGTTACATCCCATTATGAAATTCCAAAAATATGTATTTAAACACTGTTCTACCGTAAGTCGTAATTTTCTGTCTCCGGGGTCTTGAGTTTTTTTTAATTATGCAAAATGAGTATGAACGAGTTTTAACAGTTTATTAGAAGGTTATTTCGTCATGTTACCAAAATACAATAAAGTCAAACTAATGTATAAACATAAACCTATAATGAATGAATGGAGTAAATAAAATTTATAAAAGTAACATAAAAATTGCAGGGTTATAACTCGAAAATAAAATTCTAAATATCAATAAACATTAAAAATTGTAAAATATTTTTATTTGTTGTTATTAGAAAAATATTTATCTATGTATACGATTATACTTTTAATAAAAAATAATAAATTATGTTGATCATTTACTGTCAAATATAAAATTCAATTAAATGTTCATATCAATATTGTCATATTTTATCGTCTTATTTCATCTTTACACATAGTTATTCTTCAGTATTACCAGAATGAATTTATGTAAAACTAAACATGGTACAATGGTATTACAAAACATTTATATATCGATATATCGGATATATCGGTATTAATTTCACATCGAATATCAATATTCAAATCTTGATACCGAACTAATAGTTTAATTTCACATATCAATACCTTTATATTACTTAATATACTGTACAAATAAATGACATAAAATAAAACTATCGTATATTATGTGCGTGCATAAATAAGTTCGCCATGAGCATTTACAAAGTTTGAAAGCTTGAAAAAGCTTGAAAAGGCTTGAAAAAGCTTGATAAAGCTTGAAAATCAAAGCAAGCCTAAAAATTTAAAAGCTTGAAATTTTCAAGCCAAGCCAAGCCTCGTGTCCATCAAGCCCAAGCCAAGCCAAGCCCAACATTAAAAAAAGCTTGAATTTTCAAGCCAAGCCAAGCTTTTTTATTTCAAGCCAAGTAGCTTGGCTTGGTGAATCCCTAGTGCCAACTTCACGCCTAGCACGTTACTAATAAAATTTCAAATTACTTAATGCATTTTTTGTTATTGCTCCGTTAGTGCTCTTTAGTGCTTATTTTTTTTTTTTAGAAAATCATAAAACGGTTCACGAAATAATTAAAATTACGTGTTAAATGTTATAATAACTGTGTAGATATGATTTTGTTTATAATTTTAATACAGGATTTTAAATTTTTTTTGCATGCTTTTACTTTTATTGCATATCAAGTTAAAATTAATTTAAAGACAAACTTAGGGCCGGTTTTTCAATATCTGGTTAAAATTTTAACTAAGAGTTAAATAAACAAAATTAACTGTCAAATGACAGATTTATCATTGCTGTCAACAAAACGATCCAATATTGTTTACTTAATTAGAAGTTAAAACTTTAATCAGAGATGTAAAATATTTGTTTGTATAGAAAATATTTGTTTAAATTTAATTAAGTGAAATCAAATAATAAAAAACGCATTCTATATTATTGAAAAATTTCTCGAGTATGGGCCTTTAGGTTCCAAAATTTTTATTATAATTCGTTGTCACATAGGACGATTCGGAGACAAATTGTTCCATTTCTCGTATAAGTGAATATAAACATTTGCATCCTTCTTCTGTTTTTGAAACTGGATAGACTACCGATGTTTTACCTCCTGCCAATAGTGCAATAATAAAAAGTGATTCGTGAAATATTAATCAAAACTTTTAAAATTTAGTAATAAAGGCTTTTTCTTTACTTAATGCTCCTAATAGATTTTAATGCAAAAAAAAAAAAATGAAAATAAAATATAATTCAAAACTTTTCATATTAACATGTTAATATCTTTACGCACGTATGTAAGGGAAAACTGGCAGGTACACGATTACAAATGATCAACTGGAAGTGGTACTTTGTTTGAAACTCTGAATAGTCGTTAGTAGTAAATATGGAGCACGGAAGATCACGTGAGCTATCATATGTTTTATTCCTTCTTCACTTCAGACTCGATCTTAAGCTCTGTCTCATGCTAGCTTTAGACTATATTTTATAAAGCAGTGCGCATGCGTCAGTTTGAATAGCTGTCACATTTCTAGCGGTAAATACGAAAATACAAAATGGCAACAATTTTGACTTAACACGCACACCCATTCTTAAATTCATAACACAATGCGCATGCATCAGTTTGAATAGCTGTCACATTTCGTATTTACCGCTAGAAATGTGACAGCTATTTTTGTGCAACCGGACGTGAAGTTAACACTTCGCGCCCACAATATAGGCCGTGTGATTGAATTTCGCGGCCGCTGCCATAGTAACGGCCGTTAATCTAAATGTCACTTTGACATTCGAGAGTTGACATGACAGAAAATAATATGATTATATCAGTAATATTTTTAAAATACATAAATAAATTTACTATTTTATTAATATTATTAATGGGCTAGCATGGCCACCGGCAGGAATTTCTGAAAGGTGGTCCATATTATTGTATGCGTAGATATACATTTGTGATAAAAATGTGGTCGACAATGTTACAATTTTTGAAAAAATCATATCTGACACGTTTCACAAGATTTCAGTCTCTGAATCAATCTCTCGGTCATTTATTAGAAATTGTCCACACAACCAGACAAAAAGACGCGTTTTACTCTTATTGGAGCTCATCAGTGTGGTGTCCTCTAGAAGACAATGACTACATTGAGTGTACGAAAGACAAATCATCCAAGAGGATGAGAGGTAAATAACCACATGTACAGCCATCTACCAAGAACGCTATAAGCTTGGCCATTATTATTGTCATTACGTTATGTTTATAGAATTTTATCCATATTGCTATTTTTGGAATAGATTGAAAAAAATGTTTTGGACAAATGTTGTAGTAGATAGTTTAAAGATTTTATAAACGTTTTACCTTCGAAAATCGATGGAGTGGTTATCAAAAAATCATGTTTTGAAATTTTTGATCGATCACCATTTTGTCATTTGAAAAATTAAAAAATAATTGTAAATGCCAAATGTTTTAGAGAGCCTAAAGGTAAATTTGAAAGAAAAAAAATTCAATAGTCTTTAAAATAAGGGAGTTATGACGATTATTCGAAAAACAAAAGAACTCAAATAACTACGAACCGGGGCACCAAATCAAAAATTGGAACTAAGAAAATTTGTTTGTTTAATGAGTTCTAACTACCATTTTCGGGTGTAACGACTTAGTATTAACACCCTGTATATACAGATGTCTGAATAAGCTTGCTCACTATTGGTAACTTTTTTATTTGAAGAGGTACGAGGTTGGTTAAATGAGTAAAATTGTGCCATTTTATATTAGAAAATTGGTCATGCAGACAAAATAAAAATTGTGTTAGCGGTTCCCGAAATTTGGGACAGAATATATATTTTTTGAATAGAACTATATATTTTTTATTATCTTATTGGAAAGAGTATTTTTTTCTCTTTCCAATAAGGATTAATGTACAATTTTTTCTTTTTTCTCTTTTATTAGTTTATTTAGTCAAATAAACCATGGACACATTTGTCTTTTATAAAATTATTATTTTATTAACTTATTTTACAGTAATAACAAAACAATTAAAGAAAATATTCAAATTGAAAGCCATTATTTCTTTGGCACATTTCAGCTTTTTTGTAAAAAGACCCGACCGTTCTACGTTACAGATTCCTAGATATAACTTTCCATATAGCAAGATTATATCTAACTTTTCTTCATTCGTAAAGTTATTAAACATTATTAAACACAGAGAACTTTACGGGGAAAATTATTAAACGTCAAATAAACAAAGACTCAATTGTTTACTTGGCTAAACTAATAAAACAGTTTACAAAATTTTAATTTTTAACCGTAAATAACTCGTTTATTTGAAAATATTGTACATAATCAACATTACCTTATTGGAAAGAGAAAAAAATACTCCTTCCAATAAGATAATAAAAAATATATGGTTCCATTTAAAAAGTATTTATTTTCTCCCATATTTTGGGAATCGCTGACACAATTTCTATTTTGTTTACATGACGAATTTTCTAATATAAAATGGCACATTTTTGCTTATTTAACTAACCTCGTATCTCTTCATATAAAAAATTTGTTGTGGCCAGCACAATACCTCTCGCCGATTTCATATTAGGCTATAAATATTGTATTTAACATGTCTGGAACACACAAAATATTTTAATTACATATGTTCTTTATTTTTCAATTCATTCTATGAGTGTCCTCCTATTCTTCTAAATGTTCGAGATTCTTCCAATTCATTGACGAGATTGGCGGGATTTCTGAAAGGTATATGATGAAATATACATATGCATAGCAAGCGCGTGTTTAGTTGACGTGTTTGTTACTGTATATACTTTGGCTTACAAATGATTACCGTTTCTGTTTATACCAACATTAGATGTTGACGGAGTCTTTTCCTTGTGATAAAAATAGCATATTATAATTACTATCAGGGCCGGCTCGTGCGACTGTGCAACACGTGCATAGCACGGGGGTGCAAGGCCGAAGGGGGTGCAAGCAAAACCCTATTATAGTGCTATATTAATTCAGTTTTATATTTTTAGAGCTGATTTTACCAATTTTAGTATAAAATAAAAATAAAATGAATTTTCTAATATAAATTTTTGTTATTTCGTGTATTTCGCGCTTAAATTTGTAATACGCATCACAGAACGCAGGCGCTAGCGGCCGGCCAGGAAAAGAGAGTTAATTCAAGCTGCGTCGTAACCTTTCGTATCCTAACCTAACTGATATTTCTTTTTTTAATTTTTTTTTTATGTTATAGAATATGTTTTATTTTTGCGATAATGTACAGGCTGGTTGATTTTTCATTGTCCAGCTTATATCTTCTGAAATATTAAAGATACAAGAAAAAGTTATATAGAAAAGTTATTTGATACAATCTGGTCTATAATTTAGCATAAACAATTTTTTTCCAGGGCCTACCAATTTTACAGAAAAATATTTAACTTTGATTTTTTAAATGGAATACCCTGTAAGGGTTTACCTTTAAATTATGTCTAATAAAGCAAATAGAAATACGATAAAAGTAGGCTGTGATATTCTGTTGTTTATATTAGTAACATCTGTCACAGATTTAATAATACTAATTATAATAGTGAGAAAGGTGTTAAGATTCTTAGAAAAATGAACGTCGGTTATAGTAATAACGAAAAAGTTTATATGCTTTGCTGTTTCCACATATCAAATAATAATAAACGTCGGGCTGCTATCCTGTATCAAAATTTATAATAATATTATGTTGTATTAAATTTTGCTGATTGATTTTTAAATAAAAGTATTAATAATTTTGTAAATCATCAATGCTAGTAATTCTATTACTTGCTTTATTAGACATAATTTTGTTCAAAGGAAAACCCCTACAATAGAATATCATAACCTACTTTTATAATATTTCTATTTGCGTTGTAGGAAAACAAGGTAAATCCTTACTTGTTACACATCATTGTAAAGAGAAATTTATTAAGAATCTTATTCTGTCAAAATATGCAGGTGTTTCATTTAAAAAATTAAAGTTAAATATTTTTCCAAAAATATGGTAGGCCTTGGAAAAAAATGTTTATTCTAAATTATAGATCAGGTTGTATTAAACAACTTTTGTATTTAACTTTTTTTTTGTATCTTTAATAAAGGGGGGGGGGGGGGTGCATAATAAAATTTTGCACAGGGGTGCTAAAATACCACGAGCCGGCCCTGATTACTATTACACATCGACTTGTCCAAGTACGAATTTTAGGCTTTCCGTATTCATGAAGAGAGTTAATTTAACGTGCGGCAGCTATATCTATAATTTTAAATATTTAATTAATGATAAAATAAGGAATATTAAATGTACCCAGAAAAAGCCTTCAGTAATGTCTCTGGATTTTTGACACTGACATTTATGTCATTTACAAACATTTTAATTTTTCAACTGATTTCCATGGGCTATGTGATGGATACAATGAGATACTTTATATATTTATAAGTCTCTATCTCTAAATCCATAGAAGATATAATAAAAATGTTCAATATACTAGATAGAGAATTTTATATTCTTTAATATTTGTAATAATAATTTTCCAAAAAACAATATTTAGAAGATTTTTTTAAAAAACTACTACTTCCGGTTGTCCAATTGTTACCAAAACCTTTTCAACTCTTCCCAGGAATATCAGATTGAGGAAACTGCAGTTAAATATTTTTTAAGTCTTATAGTTTTTGAGGAATCGTCCCTCCAACATCCAGACACACATACATACACACATACATACACACATACACACACACACACACACACACAAACAGACATCATTTTAATAGTGTTACAATCGGATTGTAGGGACCTTAAAACGTGCTTATCCACTAAAATCTGGATATGCGAATTTTAGCATGATTCCAATACCTCTCTTAGCGAGAGTTACCAACAGTGAGCAAGCTTATTGAGACAGCCTGTATATATATATATATATATATATATATATATATATATATATATATATATATATATATATATATATGGGGTCCCTGGCCGCGTGCCTGAGTGTCTGGTTGCGAACCTGGGGGAACCGAGTTCGATCCCGACAGACGCCAAATATTTCCAATTTTAAAATGGCACAAAAGTGACCCCTGTGGTGCACTCTCCACGCCAGCTATGAGTGCCCGTGAGGTGACGCCTGGTAAGCGCCCACACGGTAATGATATATTTATATATTTATTTATATATATATATATATATATATATATTCTGTCGCGATGACAATGATGTTGTCACTTATAACAAATGGACATTTTTTTTTCAGCGAACATTTTTTATAAAATTTTGAACTACGACTTAATTGGTCAGTTTTAAGGGGCGCCAGTTCTTATAGAAAGTATGTAAAACAAATATTATTGCCAGATTTACTTTGGCTCTACTATCGTTTAAGCATTGTACGCTTACATACATAACACCCTGTATTTTATTTTGTACCCGATGTTTTTGCTTTATTATTGTGTAGTTAAAAAGTCAAACTGTAATTACTTTATCTACGAAAGTGCGTAAAATTGAGGATTAGTTGTTAGTTTTAAGTTTGTAAAACGGTTGTATAGTAACAAGGCTTCATTAGATGAAATATTGTACGATACAAATACGTAAAGCTAGTATTTAGTCAAGAATTTGTCACCGTTGCGAGGGTTTTAAGACCCGTGAATAACAAAAAATGCATTAAGTAATTTGAAAATTTATTAATAACATGCTAGGTGTGAAGTTGGCACATCAATAAATAATATTAATTATTTCATTAACGGGTTTATGGATTTTGAAAATTTTAAAGCAATAACAAAAGATGTGTTAAACAATTTGATATTTTACTAATGATGTGGTAGGTGTGAAGTTGGCACGTCATTAAATAATGTTAATTATCTCGTGAACCGTTCTATGAATTTCAAAAATTTTTAAAGCACAAAAGAGCACTAACGATGCTCTAACAAAAGTTGTATTAAACAATTTCATATATTACTAATGACGTGCTAGGTGTGAAGTTTCACGTCATTAAATAATGTTAATTATCTCGTGAGCTGTTCTATGAATTTCGAAAAATTTTAAAGCACAAAAGAGCACTAACGAAGCACTAACAAAAGACGTATTAAACAATTTCATATTTTACTAATGACGTGCTAGGTGTGAAGTTGACACGTCAATAAATAATGTTAATTATTTCATGAACCGTTTTATGAATTCCAAAAAAAATTAAAGCACAAAAGAGCACTAACGAAGCACTAATTACTAATATAAAAAGATTATTTGTGCTTCCAATGACGTGCCAACTTCACAGACCTCAAAGAATTTCACTAACCTTTAATAATAAACATTTTTGTATATCTCGCTAACAGAAGCATTGGATTCATACTAGCAATCGCATTTTAACATTTTTACAATGGTGTATGTGTACGTATGTGTGTGTGTATGTGTGTGTGTGTGTGTGTGTGTGTGTGCGTCTGGATACTAGACGGAAGGTTTCTCAAATTCTATAAGACTAAAGACCAATTTAACTACGTATTTGACATTAATGGGAAGAGCTGAAAGGTTTGGGTAACAATGTGACAACCGAAAGTAGTAGTCTCTTAAAAAAATTTTCTAAATATTACTTTTTGGTAATTTATGTTATTGCAAATATTAGAGTATACAACATTCTTTATCCGATACACTGAACATTTTTATTAAAACTTTTGTAGATTAATAGATAGGGAATTATAAATATGTAAAATAATCCATTCTATTGAATCTCACGGCTCAAATAACTCCAATAAACCAGTTGAAAAATTAAAATATTTGTAATTGACAGAAAAATGTCAGTGTTAAAAATCCAGATGCATTACATTTTACTTATAAATTATTAATTGTACAAAATATTTGTTTTAAATAAATATATGTATCATCGTGACACATTATTCGTTGCTGAGTATGTTACTCTTATGCTGGTAATATACTCTGCAGCTAAACCATGCGAATTAAAACTACTAAACCCGATATACAACACCGTTATTAGATTAGGCTCAGGAGCAATTAGAACCAGCCCAGTTGACAATATATTGATAGAATCAGAAGAACCGCCACTCGAAATTAGATGACACCAACGTTAAACTACATGATTAAAATTTCAAGCAATCCCGAAAACCCAGCTTTCAATAGAATATTTAAAACTAGAATAGATATTGAAGATACAACTCTAAATTAAAAAATAACGCTCTTTTAAACAACATACAATTTGTTATACTCTAATTTTGGTTTATGCACTCTAAGATCCATTTTAGAGAGAACGTATCTTCATCGACGTCCGTTGTCTGGGAGACGAATGTCGAGTTTCCATTATAATTCATCTTACTCTTGGAACTGAGTGGCCGTGAACATTATCACAGTTTCTGCGTCACCATTAGGCGTGGCCCTATCATATCGGAATCCAGTATCATTCTGAGTTCTAGCAACTAATTGGTCCAGTTTGCTGCGAACATCGTCGAGGAAATTGTTCACTACGCTAATAGTTGTTCCAGAGAGGATATCTCAAGGCAACACCCAGATAAGCGTTCCTTTCTGATGTATTATTTTGTTATTTATCTAGGTTAAGTTCGTTATTATTACAATTTATGTATTTAATATTGTCGTACATACTTGTTATCTATATCTGGCCAATTCACGGTCGATCTATTGGCTTAATATCATTTAAAAATCTCTATCCGATCTGATTTTGTGTGTTTGCGAGGTCATCATAACATTATTTATTATTTAAGCGCGAAAACGTATTTCCAGTGACCGCTTCACGTCGTGAAATAGCGCAATAGAATCAAACTTGAGTACTCGCATGCGCGCCATCTATCAGCCGAGAGATCAGTTTAACATTTTAAATTTAGCCGCGAACTGTGCCGACCACTTGTAATTAATTGTGCGTCAATAAAAGTTGTGTATCTATAACTTTTTACCTTTCTCTTTATTCTACATCCTTAATACTTCCGCTATCGCTCAATTCCGAAGGTGTGTCGATCACCTAGTTTGTTGTGCTGTAAAGTTACCGACTGGCGCCCCGATATTTTCTCTTAGATAAGAACTACGACCTTCTCCACAGTAGTTAGCCGATCATAACATACCGTTCTTGTGTGGGCCCTAATATCTAGAGGGGTGTCAGAGGGGGCAATTGATGATGTCATAAGTGACACCTGGGGTTGGGGTCATTATACAGATGGGTTATTAACCTAATTCAAGATGGCTGCTCAAGATGGCGTCGGGGCTAATTCAAGATGGCCGCTAATAATGACGGCATAAGTGACACCTGGAATGATGTTAATGCACTGTTAAGTTATTCACCTAGGTCAGTGTATTTAACACGTGCGGGGGATGAGTTATATAAACACCTGCACACTTGAACACCTGCGGATGCATCTGCGGATATACTACGCGTGCAGGTGTATGGGGTGAGTACGTGTATTCTTTAGGTCACTACACTTGGGGTGAACACGTGTGAGTAATGAGTCACATGTGTTTCTCAGGTCCAAGTACTTATATTCTTGAACACCAGGTGCAACCCATGGAAAATGTGCTAATTTGTGACACATGCTAGGTGTAATGCACTGATGTGTGATGAAGTTTACTATATGAAATAACTTCATTATTAAAAAAGTCAAAGAAAATTTTGCGACTAACTGTTTTTACTGGTACTAGTATGATAAATTTTCACAGATGACACGCGTTAAGGATTTATAATTTATTTATATTAGTTGTAAGTTTTCATATAAAAATTTATTAGAACTACAACTTTACAAATACTTGAAAATCTTTATGTAAATTGAGATGGAGTGGGGAGTAAATTTTATGGTATAAAAGCAGTGATATTAGGCATTGTTAGTTCAAATTAAATTACTCAACAAATAACAACTACATTAAAGAAACATGTCTATACTTGAAACATTAAACAAAATTGTTCTAATTAAAGAGCCCATATCTCTGAAATGGGAAAAAAAAAGGAAAAAGTATAAAGTTATGAATATAAGGCGTATGAATACAACTTACGGCGAGAAAGTAGTCCTTGAATTAGAAAGCAACATTTTATTCTTGGGTTCACGGTTTAACCATCTAACTGATGAGAACATAGAAGAGGGTATCCAACGAGCCAAAGCTGAGAAACTGTACGCGGTTTCCAAGGGAAAAATCGGAAAAGTCGGAAAAGTGGTGTAGTTAGAGTTCGGTTCTCTGTAAACGACAGCAGCAGGAGCTACGCAGTACATATCGGTGGAAGATGATTTATCGGAAAGTGAATTATAAAAACAATTTAATAGGTAATATAAATAAACATTTATTAAAACTTAAACGTTTGAAGCAAGATATTCATAATTACTGTGTTATAAAAAATATAATTAATAATATTAAACAGTTATGGCCGATTTCACCACCGATTCCTAAACCGTTGCCTAGCAAGGAATTTCCTAAATTTAAGAACTGCCTAAACTGATACTTATCCATTTTGGATTTCACCAAACAAAGCAATGCCCAGCTAGGAATTACTTACGTAGGCATCGGATTAATAGTTATTTTTGTGATATTATATTTGCACACTGGAAATAAATGAATAATTTCTATAATTTATGACATTTGTCAATTATATTTGTCACCATTGACATTGAAAATTATGTGCAGATATTATTAATATTACGTTAAGGTATACAAAATAATTAAATTTTTAAAGAAATTTTCTTTACATATATATTTATAAATTTGTAGGTATTACAGAAGAGGAAAATATAAATGTAAATGGCAAAATATAGAATAAATACATAATACAAAAACAGAAACTGAATCCTATGATTTCAAGTAAAAATTTAAAATATGATAACAGGAACGCATATTTATGATATTTGGCTATGGCATTTTTGAAGAAATTATGAATTTAATTATATGTGAACACCCATTGTAATTTCCCAAAATATAAAATAAAGAATAAAAACGATATATCTACGTAGTTACTAATAAATTTTATATCATATAAACTCGTATAGTTATAAAAAATTCTGTTTTCTAATGAAATGGACATCTTTTCCAAAACTATTTTCCTATCTTGTGCATGTCTTTCTATTTCTTCGTTATAACTATCAAAATTTTCAATAAAATTGTACAATTTTCATTTTAAAGTGTCAGCTGTCAAACGTTAGGAAATGCTTAGCGATTTGGGCATCGGAAAACAGATACCTAGCTAAGTAATTCCTAAATCGAGATAGGCAATGCTTAGTGGTTGGTGAAAACGAAATTTTGCTAGGTAATGCCTATGTGGTGCACATCGGGTACATAGGCATTACTTAAATTTTAGGAATCGGTGGTGAAATCGGCCATTAAACATAAGCAATGAAAGTGCAGTTCAAGGAAACAGTCAAAGTTCGCTACATGTTTGTGTGGACATTCGCTCAAAAAGTGGCCAGACAGAGCACCTTGACACAAATAGCTGTTCATTTATACGAAATAAGTATTATGTAATAATTTGTAACTTTTAATATTAATAATAAAATAATAAAAATGCATTGTTTGTTTTTATTTATTAGTTTATCTACCTATTTGTTTTGATCGTATGGAAAATAGGTACAGGTGATAAGAAACGGTATCAAGGGTTGCAAAAAAATAAAATAAGGAAATATTTTAAATTGAAATTTATTTCATTTTAATTTTTATTACATACAATTATTTATTACATTACAATTCATATTCATTATTTATTACATTTGTAGCGTGATTAGCCGCTACAAGATGTAAGCTTTACGTTTATGCTTACTATTTAAATAAAATAGAATAAATAAATAAAATAATAGTATTTTGAACTGTAAATTCTGACACATATTGATCAATAAAAAAATAGAATATATTATAATAATAAATATTTTTGTTATCTGGTTGGGTAGTAACGTGGCGGTCTACTTGATTTAAACTACTGAACCGCCACATTACTCCCTCCCCAGAGAAGCGATACAATAAAATATAAATATAAAGTAAAGGGTTGTATATATAAATGATAATTTAAACAGAAAAGATATAATAAAATATAAAGTGAAAGAGTACAGCTCCACAGGACTCAAGCATTATTTTGTTGTAGCTGATGATGATGTTTTTGTTGTAGTTTTTGTTGTTGTTACTGTTGTTGTTGTAGTCGTTGTTGTGTTGTTATGTAAGTAATGATTATTGATCTGTTTGTTGTGTGTGTATGAGTATGGCTTCTCGAAAATTTTTCTGGACTTTTTGATTGTATCATTATGACAAGTGAGTCTGCCATAATGATGGTAAGCAAGTAAATCTGCTTACTGAAAATTGAAAATTATAAAAAATTTCCTGGGCAAGTGAGTCTGCCAAGCAGAGGAAATTGTGTGTTGTTGAAGAAGAGAAGAAAAGAAGAGAGAAGATGCCAGCAAAAATATCAAATTGTGTTTGACGTGTAGTGATTGACAGTATGTATGGTGATGTAATGTTTAAATGGTTTAAGCCTGTTGGAACTGTACTTGCGGTTGGTTTATTTCTTGACTTCCTTTTTTTGGGGGTGTTTGGGCGATTTGCAGAAGGAAGTAACGAATCGGGTTTGGAGAAGTTGGTGAGGACACGGAGATAGGACTGACAAATATAGCTGCAGCAAACGTACTCGCTGAACTACCTCCAGATTTCACTAGATACGTGCGTTATGCATGCACTGGTTTTTGGCGTAGAAACCTTTCCAAAACTTGTTGTCTTCAGTGTTCTTTTATGTTGGGGTCACCAATTGTAGCGTGATTAGCCGCTACAACTGGTGACCCCGAGTGCACGAACCAGTGCATCACCTTCAGCGACAACACTGCCACAGCCACAACACGCTAGAATGCCTTTAGAATTGGATAAGGACTCAGGTTCGTCAACAGAAGCTATTTCGTTAGTGGCAGCAGAAGTGAACACTGTCAAGCTACCTGAATATTGGCCAGACGACCCAGAACTTTGGTTCCCGCAAATAGAAGCAATATTCAGTACACAACGTATAACATCTGAAATAAGCAAATACACTAATTTAATAACTACCCTGCGACCTGAACATGCTAGTGAAATACGTGATCTCATTATCAATCGACCTACAAATAATTCTTACTCTACCGTTAAAGACACATTAATTAAACGAACAGTTCCTTCAGACACGCAGAAAATTCAAGAATTATTAAGTGAAACGGAAATCGGTGACAGAAAACCATCACAACTATGGAGACATATGAAACAACTAATTAATCAAAATAAATCAGACAGTAAAATTTTAGAACAATTATTTTTGTCAAAATTACCACTTGGTATTCAAAAATTATAAGCTATCTCAAAAACATTAACAATCGATGAAAAAGCTGACATGGCTGACACTTTAATACAAATGACACAATCACAAACTGTAGTATGCACAAACACGCAAGCACAAGAAACTGGATTGTCTGATTTACGAAAAGAACTTCAAAAAGTCAAGCATCTACTCAACTCCAGACCTTTTGATGGTATCACACCAATTTCTCTACGAGAGCAAAAAAGTGCACACCACCCTGCTCGTGGAATGGACATCAACAAAAGCGCCAACATTCAAATTATAAAAATGTAAATACAATTATAAATAATTTTGACAGTTATTATAATAATATTCCAAAACCTTGCAGTAATGAAAATGTTCCTACGTCTCCCCTGTTTTTTGTCACCGACAAGCGCACAGGCCATAGGTTCCTAGTAGACACTGGAGCAGAGGTAAGCGTTATTTCTTCAAAAACACTAAAAAGAAAACCATATCAAGCACATCATTTACATGCTATTAACAACACTTCAATATCAACTTACGGATACAACAAACTACTCATTGATTTAGGACATAAAAATACATACATTTGGACTTTCATTATAGCCAACGTAAAATACTCAATTTTAGGGACTGACTTCTTAAAGAATTTTCATATTCTCGTAGATACAACATGCCAAAAATTAATACCTCAAAATTCTATTTACGATAATTTTGACATTTCTTCTTTACATGACAGCAGTGCATTGCCTAGCAACAGTTCTTGCCCTTATCTGCAAATTTTGTCAAATTATCCAGAATTAACCAATAAATTCAATACAAACCGTCAAATTAACACAATGGGTGAGATTCAGTGGGTTGTATTAGCGTGTTTTAAGCTAAAACAGTCCTTTGTCAAAAATATTTTGGCAACTTTGTAATACCTGTCAAAAAAAAGTGAGAGACCAAAGGGTCAAATAAAGAAAAAATATTATTAACAGAAGTAAGAAAAAAAGGACAAATGTCAAAACTGATCAAAACGGGGGTTGAGATATTGTAAAATTCATTAACATTCAGGTATGAAATATTTGACACATAAAATTTTACATATTTCTAACCTAATTTTGCAATAATGAGTTTCCTTTTACACCTTCTATTTACTATAACACTTCTTCATTTGACTAAAGGATATCTGTATTACTTTTCCATGTGGTAAAATTTTTAAATCACAATTGAATCTTATTGATACATGTGAAAAATATTACAATGTTGCCATATACTTAATACAAGATTTAATACAGACAGTAATACAACCCACTGAATTCCACCCAATGTTACTCATAGAATAATTACAAACGCATCACCCGTTTTTTCGCGACCTCGTAGGTTATCATTAGAAAAATTGAATATTGCAAAACAAGAATTTGACGACTTACTACATTCGAAAATAATCAGATCTTCTTCAAGTAACTGGTCGTCTCCATTACATATGGTACAAAAAAAAAACACCAAATACTTGGAGAGCGTGTGGAGATTACAGAGCTCTAAACAATATTACAGTACCTGATAGATATCCTATCCCACACATTCAAGATTTCGCCATCAACTTAAAAAACACAACAATTTTCTGAAAAATAGACCTCATAAAAGCGTATCATCAAATTCCAATGGAAGAGAGTTCAATAAAAAAAATCTGATGTGGCCAACACATGACCTCCCGCCAATTCCATGTTTAAAATAGCAGTGAGCTTTAAGTAAAGTATCATTACCGTTTAATCGTTTGTAAATAAAATCTAATTTGTTGTCCAATAAATAGAAAAGTCTGTAATACGAAATTTTGGATTGTTTTATTGTTTTTCCTCAAAAATTTGTTAGAGCTCCAAATTAAGTACTACATCCGATTTATCATATATGGTTAAAATCTAATATGTTGTTTCAAATTATATATGAGTTTTAAATACCAAATTTGAGAAGTTTTGGATCATATTTTAATAGGCTTTAAGGAAAAATAGTCACACACGTACATTCTTATAAAAATCAGCATCATCTTCTAGGTGCTCTAAAACGCAACCTTTGTAAATTCTTCGCCGTACATGATCCATTTCGTAAATGTGTAGTTGTAAATTAATATTAATTTATAGAGCTGCAAAAATAGCAATTAGCAAATTTAAATCAGATCATCCTGTTCATCTAACATTTATGTATGATGGAAAATATATTATTTTTACAAACCCTAATAAAATATTTTACTATTATATTCTCATTAACACAGTTTCATTATTAATTTTAACATAATTGCTGCCTGTCAGTGACATTTGTTTAAATATGTCAAACCTGTCATTAAAATTATGATTTTGTTTGACGCATAGAATAGGTGATACATGGAAATAAATTATATTATATATTCATATTTAAAGTTTTTTAGAGTTATTTACTAAATGTTATTATCGTAGAATTGAAGATTAAACCATTATATTCCATTTTAATTAGTAAAAGTTGCTAAAAAATTATATTCAATGAATTTTTTACAAGAAAAACTGTTAAAAGCTTGTATAAATGATACTTCCGGTTATCTGATATACACTAAAAACTAATGAGCTCTTCCCATATTAGTATAGAATGGGTATACAAAATTTCAAATTTTTCTGATAGATAGTATTTGAGTAATCGTGTCCACATGATCCACACACACAGACACACACACACACAGACACACACACATACATACCTACAGACATCATTTTAAAAATGTTAAAATCGGATTCTGGGGACATCAAAACGTGCTTATTATATAAAATCTCTATATGCTATTTTTAGCACGATCCCTATACCTCCCTTACCTAGGGTAGCGGGAGGTAAAAACAGCAATATCAACACCTTTCGGCCTTTTTGAATACACAGCCATGCCTTTCGGTTTAAGAAACGCGGCACAAACTTTTTAAATGTTCATGGATGAAGTAACTCGAGGATTACCATTTTGTTACGCATACATAGACGATCTTTTGATAGCTAGCAAAACACCTGAAGAACATATTACACATTTAAAACTAATATTTACAAGACTTAAAGAATACGGAATCCTCATTAGTAAGAAAAATGCGAATTTCGAAAACCTGAAATCAATTTTTTAGGACATCACATATCTAAACAAGGAATATCACCACTCTTAGAAAAAATAGAGGTAATTAAAAAATTTCCATTCCCCACAACACAACGGAAATTACGCGAATTTCTAGGTCTAATCAATTTTTACCATCGTTTCGTACCAAATTGCGCTACTATTTTAAAACCTTTAAACACGCTTATAGACAATAAAACAAAAAACACAAAAATTATCGAACCAAATGAACTAGCATTGCTAGCATTCCAAAACATAAAAGACGCATTAGCCAGAGTAACTACTTTAGCTGCACCAATGATTGGGGCACCTACCAACATTATGGTAGATGCATCCGACATAGGTGTCGGCGCGGTTTTACAACAGTTTTAAAATAACACATGGAAACCATTAGCATTTTTTTCAACATGTTTCACACAAACACAGCAAAAATATAGCACTTTTGGCAGAGAATTATTAGCAATATATTTAGCGGTTAAAAAATTTAGATATTTTATAGAAGGCCAAAATTTTTATATTTTAACTGATCATAAACCATTAACTTTCACAAAAAAAAAATTCAAATAATTATTCACCACGAGAAATACGTCATTTAGATTTTATAGCTCAATTCACAAACGACATACGATACATTCCTGGAAAAGAAAACATACCAGCCGATACTTTATCTAGAATTCAAATATGTTCAATATTAAATAAATTTAATATATTGAATCAATTTAATATAGACTATGATGAAATAGCTAAAGAACAAGAAAATGATCCAGAATTAAATTTATTAAATTTAAAAAATTCTTCCAATAAACTAAAAACGATCAAACTTCCAACCACTAAAAATAAATTATTATGTGACATTTCCACTCATAATCCGAGACCATACATACCAGCAACCTTTAGAAAATTAATTTTCGTTAAATTACACTCACTATCTCATCCAGGCATAAATGCAACCAGAAAATTAATAACTTCCAAATTTTGATGGCCTTACATGAATAAAGACAAAAGTTTGGACAGAAACATGTGAAGCTTGTCAATTAAGTAAAATACATAAACACAACAAACCTCCTCTTAAGCAATTCCAAATTCCTTCGAAACGTTTTGACAGCATTCACATAGATTTAGTTGGTCCATTACCACATTCTAAAGGACACAAATACATTTTAACTTGCATTGACCGATTTACACGTTGGGTCGAAGCAATTCCACTGACAAACAGTAAAGTTGAAACAATTACTGAAGCATTTATCTCAGGTTGGGTATCTAGGTTTGGATCACCTTCCATAATAACTACAGACCGGGGAAAACAATTTGAATCCTCAATTTTTAAACAATTACTTAACATACTAAACACAACCAGACTCCGCACAACTGCTTATCACCCTGAAGCAAACGGAATCATTGAAAGATTCCACAGACAACTCAAAACTTCACTAAAAACTTATAACAACGCAAACGACTGGTTCAATAATCTACCATTAGTTTTGTTAGGAATACGTTCAGCATTCGAAGAAACAATAAATTGCAGTAGTGCAGAACTAGTGTACGGAATGCAACTGCGTTTACCAGGCGAATTACATAAAAGTCACAATAACAAATATTTAGAACATTTAAATTTCCCATTGTATTTGCGAAAATTAAAAAATTGTTTAAACAAAGTTCAAGCAATCCCACCGAAAGCTCAAAATCAAAACAGATACACCTACATGCATCCAGATCTACAAACTGAAACACATGTGTACATACGAACAGACTCAATTAAAAATCCGTATACAGGCCCATATAGTATACAGAGTAAACATGATAAATATTTCACAATACACATAAAAAACAAAATAGAAAACATATCAATCGATAGGTTAAAACCAGCAAACATTGTACAACATAAAAACGAAGAAATAATGCCGTAAAAGCAGGGGAGACATCAAATAATTGTAACCATATAGTTATTCATTTATATTGTGTTTTCTTTTCTCTAATATATGTTTTTCTTGTACCTTCTTATTTTTGTCTAGCGGGAGGGTATTGTAGTGACATGTGTCATTTGAAAAGTTGACAGTGACAATGACACATGTCATTGCAGTTTGGACTTATGTCAATATCACTAGTTAAATCAAGTGGCCAATACCCTTCTCCAACAACCATTGTTAGCGTTATGTTAAAGTTTACCTAGTAACGTATTGTGTATAAATATTTATTCGAGTTTTGGTTTTGATAGAATAAACATCTAAATCATATTTTCTATATGTGTTGCATTTTTATTTTTTATGTTTTACAATTTCATTTCTATTAAGTATTTTTACATCTTGTAGCGGCTGATCCCGCTACACATTCAATGTAATACATTTTAATGGGGTACACATTCCCGACTTGATCAGCATTAGAGTATGCAATTAGCGGGTGATTAGTGCAGCGTCTGTAGTTCTGGATTTCCTTGTCATCCTGCCATTTCTTTGGAAATTTGTCCCACTCGCCGTCAATCTGAAGTGGGATGCAAGCCATAATAAAGTCCATATTTCTTCTTCTAACATAAAATGTAAAGTTCCACACTCATTAAATTTTTTAAATGATGCCCATGAATTAAAACGTTGCTTGTACCAGTCTGTCAATAAGTATACATGTCTGAATGCACAGATTTGCGAATGTGATTTGCATAAATTTAATTCAAAAGACTCGCGTAACTCTATTAATGAAGGACAACCGAAACATTCTATATTAATAATTTTTATCTCTCGCTAAGAGAGGTATTGGATTCATGCTAAAATTCGTATATCCAGATTTTATTGAATAAGCACGATTTAAGGTCCCTAGAATCCGATTGACATTTTTAAAATGATGTCTGTGTATGTGTGTGGATGTGTGTATGTGTGCATGTCTGGATGTTGTAGACACGATTTCTCAAAAACCATAAGACTTAAAAATTGTTTAACTATGGATTCCTCAATCTGACATTCCTGGGAAAAGCTGAAAAGGTTTTGGTAACAATTGAACAACCGGAAGTAGTAGTTTCTGAGAAAAATTCTTCTAAATATAATTTTTTGTTACTTTTTGTTATTAAATATCGAAGAACATAAAATTCTCCATCTAATACACTTAAATTTTTTATTATATCTTGTATAGATTTATATATATATATATATATATATATATATATATATATATATATATATATATATATAGAGTAATTTACTCGCAGAGGCCAAGGCACTAAGGAAACCAGTTGACAAATTCCAATGTTTGTAACATAGTTTTTAAATGACACGTCAGTGTCAAAAATCAACAGTTTTAGTGACATTCTGAAAGCTGAAAGTATATTTAATCTTTCTTATTGTTTTATTAATTAAATATTTGAAATTATAGGTAAAATGCATATATCCATCAGAAATACCGCCAATCTGGTTAATGAATTGGAAGAATCTCTGGCATTTAGAAACTTCCTCATATAATGAAAAATAGATATAATTAGAATTATATGTGTGCAGAAGACATGTTAAATACAATAAAAAACAGTATTTGGGTAAACTTCTGTATTTTTTTGTTATAAAACGACGGTTTGAAAGGGAAGTGCAATACAATACTTATATAGCCTAATATGGAAATGGCGGGAGGTCTTGTGCTGGCCACAACAGAATTTTAATTTATGTATACCCAATATATTATTCAACCATTTAATTTTATCAGATCCTTTAACATAAATTTTATATGCACCGCTGAACATGTCTTGGGCAATATTCTTTAAAAGACTGTAATTTACATTACCTGAAGACTTCTGGTATTCAAATCAAAGAAAGAATAAGGAGGTAAAAATAATTTAAAATCAAATGAATTCGTATCAATATTTAAAACAGCAATTTCTTTACAAATACACGTAATATTATCACCGGAATCAAATATTTGGAATCCCTGCAAATCCACTAGGAAAGCAGATATTTATACAGTTTGACGTTCAGAAATTAAATGCCTCTGTAAAATCTTATACAAGAGTTATATTTATTACTGCTATATACTTTTCTTGATTGGTGGAGAAAATAAACCCCTTCTCTTTGAATTCTCATACAACATTAGTTTTACTTATCCAGCTATTATGTTTATTATCAAATCCAAGCCATTTAACAAGTACCAAATCACCCTTCTTTTTTAAAACTTTTTCATCAAGATATACATCAGGATACTTTGCTTTCTGTATTTCATATTCACAAAATCCCCCTTTTAAAATTTGCCCTGACTGATCTTTAAGAATATAAATAATAGGATTTGTAAATTGAACCGAATGTATAATAAACATTTCATTAGACCAATTAGGAGTATAACCTTTCACAAAAGCCCCTCTATATTTGCTTATACGCACAAAATCACCCACTTTAAATTTTGCTCTTCCAACCATTTTAATATTACTGTAAATACTGCCAAGAAGTAATTTTTCATTCTTTTTACTAACACCAATTGGTTTCATATTAATAGTTCTGTTTTTGTATTATTATACTTTTCCGTAAGTTTAGGTAATAAACTCAACCACTTGTACTCGTATGTACCCTGTAAACTGAAAATTTTCCACACCATTGACTTTAAGTTATGATTAACTCGCTCAACAATAGATGCCTTTTTAGTACCATAGCTTGAATAATGATTAATATTATATTTTCTCATTAAATTTTGAATATTTTGATTATAAAATTCTTTTCCCAGATCTGTTTGCAAATTTTGAGGAATTCGATTGCTACTAAGCAAAATACTTTTCATAGCTGCTGAAATTTCAGAACCTGTTTTGTTTTTAACGGACTTGGTCCATAAAAATTTGAAAAATACATCAATTACAACTACAATGTAGCGGTAGCCTTTATTCACTCTAGCATAAGGAATTATTTCAACCAAATCAGCCTGGAATAAGTCATCTATTCCTTTTGTAATTACATACCTTCTGTGAAAGTGCACGCGAGCAGGTCTGTGTAATTCTTCTACAATTTCTCGCTTAATTTTCGACATAGTACACAGAAGTTTAAAAAAAAATTTCCATATATAATTGTTGAAAATTAATACTTAATGGGCCAGAATATATTTGTAATTCACCTCCTTTAACAATGTTTTTATTAGTTAAAGTAAATACGGGTTTCGATTTATTTAAACTGTAATTTAGAACTGCATTATCATTACTTAATGTGACTTCCAAAATTTTACCACTATAAGGAAAAATATAAGAATCTGAGTTATTTGTAGAGTATATATTATTATTAAGTTGTAAATGTAAATTAATATGGTCAATAAATTTCAAATTTTGCTTTATTTTGGATAATTCCGATGAGATAAAATTTTCAACTTTATTTGTAGTCCAGTCATTAGGTAGATTTACCCTGCAAAAGGTCGGATATTTTTGATTTTTGGATATATTATATATTTAGGGGTCCTAATAAAAAATGCAAGTTTTCCCCCTCGGGGGCCTTCGGGAAGCACCGCCAACTTGGGAAAAAAGGCGCAAAAAAGCGTTTTTTTTTTTTAAATATCTCTTCACCTATTTGCATTAGGGCAAAAATAGTTATTTTTCAATTTCTTGTCACTGAAATTTCCTACAACTTTTATCTAATACATTTTTTTCTATAACCAATAGATAGTGAGCTACAGTGCTTCAAACAGAGCTAATTTTTGAAAATTGCTCTAATGCTTCATTTAGATCATATTTTATTATATTTTTTAAATATTTTTTTCAAATTACTTATTATTATTCATTAATTATTAGTATTTAACTACTATACATACATATTAGTTATTGTTTATTGTTTTATTTTCATTCTAAAGACGTTTTATAGTCCAGGAAAGTTATGATTTTACCTCAAAGTAATTACAAGAAAAGCTTTTAAACGGAATCGGAAATCGAAGCGCGGGAACCTCTCCCCAATTGAGAAAAATGGCGGCATATTTATGTTTTTGGCCATTTGCTCAAAACAATTATGAAAGATATTAAAATTACTTGAAAAACAAAAAATATTACATATTTAATACATAGTCAATTGTCAATGTTTTCCTGCAATTATTTATTTTTTCAGCCACCACTCTGATCTTGTCAAAGATACGATAATGCGGTTTGAAAATTTAAATTCAGCATGAAATTCTCTATAAAACAAAATATTACACATTTTTTCCGATGAACAATTTGCGAGTTACTAACAAATTAAACTCACATGAAATTCTTCTAAAATTTTAAACATCTGAAAATCGGCTCATTTCTCAATTTTTCATCAACCACTTTCACACATGTTAAGTACTTAACATTGTTTATCTTTAATCGTGTCGAAATTTTGAATGAGAAAATGAGAAATGAACCGATTTTCAGATGTTTAAAATTTTAGAGGAATTTCACGTGAGTTTAATTTGTTAGTAACTCGCAAATTTTTCATCGGAAAAAATGTGTAATACTTTCTGTTATAGAGAATTTCATGCTGAATTTAAATTTTCAAACCGCATTATTGTATCTTTAACAAGATCAGAGTGGTGGATGAAAAAATAAAAAAAATGCAGGAAAACATTGACAATTATTATAAAAAAGGGCATCAATAATTTACTTCTTTCGATGCCACTACAAATGTAAACTGTTATAAATAGTGAAATCTATTAGACTATGTATTAATTATGTAATATTGTTTGTTTTTTTAAGTAATTTTAATATCTTTCATAATAGTTTTGAGCAAATGGCCAAAAACATAAATATGCCGCCATTTTTCCCAATTAACGGGAGGTTCCCGTGCCCCGATATCCGAACATTTTTAATATGTTATTCAGCTCGTTTTCTGGATAGGATTCTGCTTTTCTTGTAATTACTTTGATGTAAAATCATAAATTTCCTGGACTATAAAACATCTTTCGAATGAAAATAAAAACAATAAACAATAACTAATATGTATGTATAGTAGTTAAATACTAATCATTAATGAATAATAATATGTAATTTGAAAAAATAAAATAAATTAAATATAATAAAATATGATATAAATGAAGCATTAGGGCAATTTTCAAAAATTAGCTCTGTTTGAAGCTCTATAGCTCGCTATCTATTGGTTATAGAAAAAAATATATTAAATGAAAGTTGTAGAAAATTTTAGTGTCAACAAATTGAAAAAGAACTATTTTTGCCCTAATGCAAATATGTGAAAAGATATTTAGAAAAAACCGCTTTTTTGCGCCTTTTTTCCCAAGTTGGCGGTGCTTCCCGAAGGCTTCCGAGGGGGAAAACTTGCATTTTTTATTAGGACCCCTAAATATATAATATATCGAAAAATCAAAAATACCCGACCTTTTGTGGAATAAACTCTTATTTTTCTACTAAATGACTGGACTATTATTTTACGACGGAGCTCCAAATTTACATTTATATGGTTTATATGTTTTTTAGTCTTATGATGCTCAATGTGACGACCGAGCTTGTCAAGAGTCATTATTGAACTGTCGCTATTCTATAACTCCAACTTCTTTTAACTCCTCAATTATTGATATAATTTCATTATCATGACTTGTATGACCGGCATCACGTGACCCAATTAAAAGACGCAGTCGATCAACCAGTTTATTTATATTATCCTAATATACATATTCCACTTGTTCTTTGGTTATTTTTTTTTTTTTTTAATAATTTCCGTCTGACGTGGAACTTGCTTTTTTAGAAATTGAACTTAATTTTCTAGAAACTGGAATAAATTTCCTCTGAGGGTCTAACATTGGAGCAATAATGGAAGTATATTTTTGAGATCTTGTTCCTGAAAATTGCTCGCTGCCGCTATAACTTCGACGGGCAGCATTCGTTCTTCTTACAATATCAACATAATTTTTACGATCGGTCTCAGTATATCCCAATGGTTGTTTTTTAAATAAGAGCTCATATAAGCCTGGTGTACCAACATACTTTAGATCTTGTATAACTATATCCTTACCCACAATTTTTAACTCGGAATCACCTATAAAAAATTTATCACTATTCACATCATGGCGCACGCCATATTTGAAATCAAATGAATCTTCGTCATCTGTTACCATCTTTTTAACGTATTGTCGAGGTAATGGATCGTAGTGGTCTAAATACTCCCGGAATGATGGCTCCTGAGTTGAATTCAAAATATCCTCTCTAGTTATTGATGGGCGGCCTTCAATCATGGATAATTGATTTTCAATAAATACGTCATCATCTCTACCCTCATCCATTCTGCTACAACACTTGTTTCTAAAAATTTTGGGCCCAATAAAGTTTTCTCAGATATTTTCTCCTCTTCTTTTACTTCTTCTTTCGGTTCACTTTTAACTTCTTCTTCTTCTATATTGGCCATTGGTATATTAACTGCAATATCTTTTAAAGATTTAATTATTGGTTTATACTGATTCTAATTCAATTTTTCTATGTAATGCACCAAGCCTAAGATTTTTAAGTTTCTGTTTAATAATATTACGAGTATTAATTATATATTGTGTTAATTTTTCATTCATTTTTTAATTTGTGTACAATAATACTAAACCAATGAACCAGCTTTAAAACAGCTATTAAAGAAGTGACAGTTGAAACAGGTTCAAGGTCACAGACCAGCTCGGAACAAGTGTTTAAATATACAGTGCGCCTATTCTAATTCACTTATCGAGTCGCTAAGTCCACGTGTGTCGCTATCCCCACTACTTCAACGCAGTGATGACATACGTATTTGCGTCATAGCTTGACGTCATAGCCGTACTTCAGAAAGGGAGTGACGTCACCTATCATAGCGAGGTCGCTAGAGTTTTCGACACCTAAGTAGGTCTCGCTGAGTTCTTTTCCACTCGCTAACTTTGAAGTTTGGTTATGTTAGTGTTTTGTTTGTAAACAAATGGCTTTTCGTGCGGTTCAATATTTTGATGTGCGTGATGCTGAAGTAGACAAATTAAAAACGAGAACAATAAAAAAATGCTGAACTAATATATTAACACTAATTTTATATGAATGTATAACTAAAATAAATAAGAATTTAAAAACCGATATAAAAAAATGAAAACAAATAAAATACTAAACTAAAATAATAAACTAATACACTAAATTTAAATAAATAGGTAACTAAATTAAAAAAAGAAAAGAAACTAAAATATAAATTTAAAAAACGAAACAAAAAACCAAATACTCTAACTTTAATAATAAAATAACAAACTAAAAAAACTAAAATAAAAATAAAAAATTAAAGAAAAAACATATAAAATTTTAAACACGACACAAAAGAGCAGAAAACAGTTTAAGATCACAATCAAAACTGAAATGAATACTGTGAAATTCATACTGAGCGCTTAAAAATACAACACTGCCATCTAGTAGTCATATTTTTATTTAACTGGTGATGTAGGTTCAACGTCACCATATGACGTTACTAACAATGACGCAATAGCGACACTGTACTGTCGCTACATTTAGAATAGACCTCCAGGGCTGTTATAGTGGAAACAGCTAAAAAACAGATCAGATAGCAGATAACCAGGTCAGGTGTTTAAATTTACAGAGCTGTTACTAGTGGAAACAGCTAAATCAGATCGGATAGCAGAGAACCAGCTGATAACCAGGTCAAGTGTTTAAATTTACAGAACTGTTACTAGTGCAAACAGCTAAAAAAACAGATCGGATAGCAGATAACCAGCTGATAACCTTATAAAATACAGATCTGTTAGTTGTATAAACAACTCAAAAACAGGTATGACTTAAATTCAATCAGTTCCTGTTCCAGATGTTTACTGTGCGACAGCTAACCAGCAACTAAAGTCTCTTAGCTCGTAGCACTGTTATTTATTACAATATACTGATCAAATCCTAATCTATAACGCCCGCTATTTATCTCGCTTTCTTTGTCAATAATCACAAACCCGTACTTATCACACCAGCAAAAAGAACAGATGTCCTTAAACTTTTCATATGACATATCGGTTATCACGTGATCAGCATATCCATGCTTTAAATTCACATCATCTTGTTTAAATAATATTAGCAGGTTAACATTATCCCGTATAAGATGTTTGGGGATTCTGGTATAAGTCTGACATAAATAAAAACAATCTATAGCCTTATGGCAACCCATGCAAAAATATTCTCTAATTACATCCTGTTTATTGCATGCTACATCATCAAATATAAACATAGAATTGCATTGCGCATTGCACGGCTTCTCAATACCTACGTTTTCATTTTATGCAAAGTAACCTATTCCTTCAATAGGTTCTAGTAACATGTTTAAATATTGATATTTAGGCTGCAATAATGATTTTGAGTATATATAGACATTCGAAAAACATAGACCATTTTCATGCTCTAGAAGTGCAATTCATAACGTTTGTCTTACCGCACCCAGATGGACCTGCTATAATGCATCTTACTATATCCAATAATAACTTACTATGACGCGGCTCACTATTCGTATTACTGAAATCATAATTCTTAACCTCAAGGTTACGGTTTTGCTTTACAGACTGCATTTTGATATAAACAAGAACGCGAACGTTACTCGATCACAGTTCGTCACAGACTGCCGAAGAGTTAAGACGTGCGATCTTTAAATACTCATGATGAGAGTGTAGAAGAAGAAATCAGACGGAAGTCTGTCATTCTACAGCGTAGTCAATCGCGCGCGGAAAGCAATAAAAACCAATATTAATGGTTCTGATTTAAATAAGTCTGCAAGAATCGCTCTACGAACGGTTAAGAGAATAAAGCGAAAAATTAAAAATCCAAGAGTTATATCTATACCGAAAACCGGAGGATTCCTTCCATTAATTCCAAATTTCGCCGGCTTGAGCGCTCTAGGCGCACTTAGAGGTGGCGCTGCAGGTATCGCTAAGGCTGTTCATGACGCAAAAGCTGCTACGGAACAGTTGAAAGAAGCTCAGCGTCATAATAAGATTATGGAAGCCATCGCTATGGGAAAGGGCCTGTATTTGAAGCCGTACCGGAAGGGGCTTGGTCTGTATTTAAAAAACTCCCAATAGAATTACCGTCGCCGGTATTAACTAATATTGATCTTAAAAAATATGCGAAAAAATTGAAAATTCCATTTTTAGAGGGGTATTCATGCGTAACAGTTTACCCAAGAACGTAAATCGTAACGAGTGTGTTATTATTAATTTGGATAATAGTGACGGGTCAGGTTCAAACTGGGTTGCATATAAAAAACGTAATAATTTAGTTATATATTTTGACAGTTATGGAAACCTAGCGCCACCAAAAGAACTAGTTACTTATTTTGGAAACAAGTGTTTAATACACTACAATTACAGTAGATACCAACCTAATAACAGTGTAAAATGCGGTCACTTATGCTTAGAATTTCTATATGAACAAGCCTGAATACGTTTCAGTAGTGATTGAACCATCATGCTATACACATTTAGGCTCTAAGGTACTAATTCAATTATAACTAAAACCTTTTCTCCGCCGATTGTACTGGACGATAATTCCAATTATTTCCTTGGTTTAATAAGTTTTGAAGTTTATAACGCAATTCCAAATATTGAAAATAATAAATTTTATATTGGTGGGCAAGAAATTACTATTCCAGAAGGTTCTTACGAAATTGACGATATAGATAAATACTTAACCAAAAGGTTAGATGCAGGTACCGAACTAAATATTGTAGCAAATAATACCCTTAAGTGTGAAGTTAGAAGCAATAAGGAAATAAATTTTATACCAAAGGATTCAATCAGTAATATTCTAGGATTTAAACCTCGTCAATTTGAGGCTAATAAATCACATGAATCTGACAACCCTGTTTCTATAACTAAAGTAATTGCAGTGTGTATTGAGTGTAGCATAACTAAAAATTCTTATTCAAATAGAAAAAATCTGATGTGGCCAGCACATGTCCTCCCGCCAATTCCATGTTTAAAATAGCAGTAAGCTTTACGTAAAGTATCACTTCCGGTTGATCGGTTGTAAATAAAATCTAATTTGTTGTCCAATAAATAGAAAAGTCTGTAATACGAAATTTAGGATTATGTTTTATTGTTTTTCCTCAAAAAAACTGTTAGAGCTCCAAATTAAGTACCACATCCTATTTATCATAAATGGTTAAAATCTGATATGTTGTTTCAAATTATATATGAGTTTTAAATACCAAATTTGAGAAGTTTTGAATCATATTTTAATAGACTTAAAGGAAAAATCGTCACACACACATTCTTATAAAAATCAGCATTAACTTCTAGGTGCTCTGAAACGCAATCTTTGTAAATTCTTCGTCGTACATGATCCATTTCGTAAATGTGTAGTTGTAAATATATATTAATTTATAGTGCTGCAAAAATAGTAAAAATTCTTCCTGTACGTCTAATATTTATGTATGATGGAAAATATATTATTTTTACAAACCTTAATTTCATTAGAATTAAATATTTTACCATTATATTCCCCTTAACACGGCTTCATTATTAATTTTAATACAATTTCTTACTAACAGTGACTGACAGTGACATTTGTTTAAATATGTCAAAATTGTTATTAAAATTATGTTTTTGTTTGACGCATAGGCAAGACGATATATAAAAATAAATTATATTATAAATTCATATTTAAAGTTATTACCTCCCGCTACCCTAGGTAAGGGAGGTATAGGGATCGTGCTAAAAATAGCATATAGAGATTTTATATAATAAGCACGTTTTGATGTCCCCAGAATCCGATTTTAACATTTTTACAATGATGTCTGTAGGTATGTATGTGTGTGTGTCTGTGTGTGTGCCTGTGTGTGTGTGTGGATCTTGTGGACACGATTACTCAAATACTATCAATCAGAAAAATTTGAAATTTTGTATACCCATTCTATACTAATATGGGAAGTGCTCATTAGTTTTTAGTGTATATCGGATAACCGGAAGTATCATTTATACAAGCTTTAAACAGTTTTTCTTGTAAAAAATTCATTGAATATAATTTTTTAGCAACTTTTACTAATTAAAATGGAATATAATGGTTTAATCTTCAATTCTACGATAATAACATGTAGTAAATAACTCTAAATAACTTTAAATATGAATATATAATATAATTTATTTCCATGTATCACCTAAGCCTTAAATATGATCCAAAACTTCTGAAATTTGGTATTTAAAACTCACATATAATTTGAAACAACATATTAGATTTTAACCATATATGATAAATCGGATGTAGTACTTAATTTGGAGCTCTAACAAATTTTCAGGAAAAACAATAAAACAATCCAAAATTTCATATTACAGACTTTTCTATTTATTGGACACAAATTAGATTTTATTTACAAACGATTAACCGGAAATGATACTTTACTTAAAGCTCACTGGTATTTTAAACATGGAATTGGCGGGAGGTCATGTGTTGGCCACATCAGATTTTTTAGAGTTGTCTACTAAATGTTATTATCGTAGAATTGAAGATTATACAATTATATTCAAATTTAATTAGTAAAAGTTACTAAAAAATTATATTCAAGGAATTTTTTACAAGAAAAACTGTTAAAAGCTTGTATAAATGATACTTCCGGTTATCCGATATACACTAAAAACTAATGAGCTCTTCCCACATTAGTATAGAATGGGTATACAAAATTTCAAATTTTTCTGATTGATAGTATTTGAGTAATCGTGTCCACAAGATCCACACACACAGACACACACACACACACACACACACACAGACACACACACATACATACCTACAGACATCATTGTAAAAATGTTAAAATCGGATTCTGGGGACATCAAAACGTGCTTATTCACCAAAATCTCTATATGCTATTTTTAGCACGATCCCTATACCTCCCTTACCTAGGGTAGCGGGAGGTAAAAATGTGCATATAATTCATGATTTTTTCCCGCGCATAATCTATCTACCAATCAGCACGCGAGTTATACATTTTAAAACCCTTAAAATAGTTGACCAAGACGGAAAGTTAATTAGTTTCAGAGGTGAAACCATAACGGCAAGACTACATCTTAAAAAACAAGATAGGGATTAATTTTAATCATACTGTTCGGAAGCATATAAATACTACCCGAAACTGTAATTACATCATTCGTAAGAAGACTGTGGAAGGGTTAACACCCATCAATTACCAGTTTCTAAAATATTTTGGGTTTAAAGTTAAATCTGGATATCAATAATCGCAGAAAGCGGATAAGAGCATTAATTATTTGGATTGGAGTTCAGCATAAAAAGTAAAAAAAAAAAATTATTCTCTGTATTCACCAAAATGAATGCTAATATATTGAATGTGTCTGAAAAGGCCTTATTTGATGATTCAATCAGTCATGCGGAAAAGCACACGCATCAGCCTTATGCCTCCACGACTTTGAACAATAATGATGAAATTCGCATTCCTATACAGCAACAAGACTTGTATACTATACCGTGGAATAGTTTACTTTATATTGAGGGTAAACTTCTTACGCATGATAACAAAGTGTCGAGCACAGCTAAATTTATAAACAATGCATTTGCATTCTTATTTAGTGAAATTCGATATTAAATTGGAGGAATATTAATAGATAGAGTTCGGAATCCTGGAATAACTTCAACAATGAAGACTTACGTCTCTTACAATACAAATGAAAGTAAACGTTTGCAAAATGCTGGTTGGTTACCTTTGGCTGATACAAAACAAATAATTGATAGTCATGGCAATTTCAATGTATGCATACCCCTTAATATGCTCTTGGGATTTTGTGAAGATTTTAAAAAAATTATCAAATTTACAACAAGAATTAGTCCTCATACGAAGTAGCACCGATGTAAATGCAGTCGGAAACAGCGCCGTCAATGAAAATATGAAAATTGAATTGAGTAAAGTTCACTGGAAAATCCCACATATATCAGTCGCAGATGCCGAAAGACTGATGCTTATGAAGTATATAGAGAACAGCATTAATTTGGAAATCGCTTTCCGGTCATGGGAATTATATGAATATCCATTACTGCAGAAAACACAGCGTCATTCCTGGCCAATCAAAACTACATCACAGTTGGAAATTCCGCATCAGAGTGAGACATTGAAATCGGGTATTGTTGATATAAGACTGGAATTTGAAACAAATGAAAATGTGCCCGAAAATACAACTGCTTATTGTTTAATTATACATGATAAAATAATTAACTATAATCCATTAACAAATATTGTCAGTAATATGTGAATGTATTTTGTTCTTTCTTAAATCTAAAATAAACGTTTTACAATAATTCAGCGACTTTCATTTAAAAAGCTTATGTATTGTTCTCCTTTTTCCTCGTAGTGCTCAACCAATCAGTCTATCTCTTTCTAACTGACGGAACAAGATTTGACACATTTGTTGCAATTAAAAATTACTCACAGCTACCCCAGCATGCGCATGCGCAAATTATTCCACAAGTTTAGACTTGCATGGTGCATAGTGACCACCTGTGCTAGTCAAGACCCGTATATAATAGTGTTATTTAAATCGCCATTGATATACCGCGACATCACTGCAAATTGATCATTCAACCTCGGCTACGCGTACAGAACGGTTCGCGATGTCCAACGTTACTAAAGTAAGCTGCAAAGTATTAAAAACACTTGTCAATGGAATTAAAATTTTAAAAACACGCGATGAGTGTCTTCGCTGGCTAAAACTTATTAATAAATTTATATTGTTAATAAATAGAGCTATAAAGTAAAGCGGATATAATAGTGGTAATTTATTTCAATTGGAATCTATCTTGGGATTATTCAAATATTACCGCGAAAAATTGAAACAACTAAGACGTGGTGTTCATGGTGCAGGATTACAAAAACAATCAAAAAATTAATTTGGCATGATCTAGAGTCGTGTTTTGATTCCCGAGTACGTACTGGTATTATAATAAATCTGGTCTATAAAAATCCGTCATTATTTTTAAACAAATGTTTTCGAATTTTTTCTAATAAAATTAAAAATGCGCTAAAATATTCAAATTTAAAAGTTAATCTTGTAGTCAATGCTAATTATATAATGTCTAAAACTGATGCAGTGGAAACAAAATATTTTAATATAGCAAACAGTATTATAACTAAATCAACATGTGTCAAATAGTGGTTCGGTGATAATGTTGATAAAATTTTAAAAAAGTTATATGAATTTCAAGAGCGCGACTCTGGATGGAATTTACTTGAAATTTTGAGTTTAAAAATTAATATAAATATTTATACACCTATTCTTGGTGGATTATAAATAGAATTACCTGTTGATTTGCGTAAGCAAGCAATAATTAATGTAAAAAATTATGATGTTTTCTGTGGGCCGTAGTTTCTGCACTATATCCTGCGGATAAAAATATAGATCGTGTATCATCTTACCCACATTTTAGTAAAGTATTAAAATATGGTGGTATTAATTTCCCAATGCAGTTAAAAGATATCTCAAAATTTGAAATTATGAATCATTTATCTGTTAATGTTTACACTTTAGAAAAATACGGTAAAAAGAAAAATCAAATTGTACCAATATATTTATCTAAATTGGACGGTAATAATTCATTCACTTATTAGTAATTCATTCAAATACCAGTGAGACGAATGATAATAATACGGAAATTGACAACGTTGTAATTAAAGCAATTAAAAATGAAACAAATTATCATTATATGTGGATTACGAATTTATCTGACTTCTAAGCAAACAAATTTCAAATTATAATGGTAAACTATTTTTATGTGATAGATGCTTAAATCATTTTGCCTCACAATTGGCTTTTAGCAAACATATACGTGCTTGTAAATTATTAAATAAATGTCGAATTGAGTTACCTAGTGAGGAAAGTAAATATTTAAAATTTAAAAATTTTCATTACCAAGATAGGGTTCTATTTATTATATACGCTGATTTGGAATCTATTTTATTAAAAACTAATAAAATTCAACATGGAAATTCAATTAAAACTCACAAACATATCCCGAGTAGTATTGCATATTATTTAAAATGTTCATATAATGACTCATTATCATATTTTAAATTAAATAGAGGGGAACATTGTATTAATTGGTTTATGGATAAACTTTATCTAATTACACAGTTTATTAATGAAAAATTTCGAACTCCTGTATCAATAAATATTACAAAAGAACAAAAACTTGCTTATTTAAATACTGCAATTTGTCCTATATGTAAAAAATAAATTTACATCGTTTGATATCGAAGTTCACGATCATAATCACTTTACAGGTGCTTTTCGTGGAGCAGCGCATCAGGCTCGCAATTTAAATTTTAAAAAGACGCATAGTATACCAGTTGTGTTCCATAATTTAAGTAATTATGATGGACACCTTATTATAAAAGCCGTAGCTAAAAGTTTACCCGGGCAGATCTCTCTGCTGCCTATTAATAAAGAGCGATTCATTTCATTTACTAAATATGTGAAAGATACTAAAATTAATTTTCGATTTAATGATTCATTCCGATTTATGGCTAGTAGTATTGATAAACTATGATCATAATTAAAAGACCATGAAAAAGTAATAGCACAAAATTTTTGTAAAGATATAAACAAATTTAAATTATTAACAAGAAAAGCAGTTTTCCCCTACGAATATGTTGATAGTTGGGATAAATTTGAAGAACTTTGTTTGCCTGATCATAGACACTTTTATAGTACTTTAAAAAATGAAAATATCAGTGATGAAGATTACGCTCACGCAAAAAATGTTTGGGAATCTTTCAAATTGAAAACATTATGGGAATACTCAGGTTTATATCTTGTAACAGATGTTCATCTGTTTGCTGATATATTTGAAAATTTTCGTATAAATTGTTTTGAAACATATAAATTAGATGCTATGCATTATTATACATGTCCCGGATTGGCATTTGACGTGATGTTGAAATACACAAATGTAACTCTGGAACTATTAACAGATATAGAAATATTATTATTCATAGAACAAGGCGTGAGAGGCGGATTGGCCCAGTGCACGAAATGTTATGCAAAAGCCAATAATAAGTATACGAATGAATTATACAATGCTGAAGATGAGGAATCTTATCTTATGTATTTTGATGTAAATAACTTGTATGGGGCTGCAATGAGTCATTATTTACCTTATGGAGAATTCAGTTGGGTTAATAAATCCGAATTTTACAATATTAATTTAATGAATATTTCAGAAAATTCTGAGACGGGTTACATATTTGAGGTTGACTTGAATTATCCATAATCGTTACATGAAGTACATAAAGATTTGCCTCTTTGTCCTGAGAACTTCACGCCACCCGCATCGAAAAAATCAAAATTAATTGCAAATTTATATAATAAAAAGAACTATATTATTCATTATCAAAATTTAAAACAATGTCTATGTTTTGGATTACAAATAACACAAATTCATAGAATTCTCAAATTTAAACAAAGTCCATGGTTAATGTCATATTAATTTAAATACAGAATTAAAAAAAAAGTATAATAATGAATTTCAAAAAAATTATTTTAAACTCATGAACAATACAGTTTTTGGAAATACTGTGGAAAATGTCAGGAAACATAAAGATGTAAAATTGGTAACTCAGTGGGAAGGTCGATATGGAGCAAAAAATCTTATAGCTAAACCGAATTTTCACAACTGTACAATAATTGATAATGACATTATACTTGTAGAAATGAGTAAAAAATCGGTGTTTTTTAATAAATCTATTTACGTTGGATTTTCTATTTTAGACATTTCAAAAACATATATTTATGATTTTCATTATAATTACATAAAATTTAGTTTAGGTAAAAATGCTGAGCTTTGTTATACTGATACTGATAGTTTAATTTACTACTTTAAAAATACTAATATTTATAAAATTATGAAAAAAGATATTCACAAATTTGATACCTCTGATTACCTATAAATAATTTTTATAATATACCTTTGGTTAATAAGAAAGTAATTGGATTAATGAAGGATGAAAACAATGGGAAAATTATGACCGAGTTTATTGGACAACGAGCGAAAATGTATGCTTATAAAACTATGTTTATTAATCAGCGGGTGGTAAGTATGAAAGCTAAAGGTGTTACCAAAGCCTCTATGAAAACTATAAGTTTTGAAGATTATTACAACTGCCTGTTTAACAATAAGTCTGTAGTGAAATCTCAAACCTTAATTAGGTCTAAAGAGCATAATGTATATACATAAAACAAAATAAATTAGCGTTGAGTGCTTATGATGACAAAAGAATTATTTACTATATTTTTTCAGATACCTACCCCCATGGTTATAGTTTTACTACATAAGTGCTAATATAAGTTTATAATTTTAATATTTTATATGATGAACTGTAAAATATATATTTTTGTAATAAATGTATATGACAAAGAATTTTCTTATTTTTAAAACCTTCACAATCCATTCCTTTTTCCTATATATTCCCCCAGGAGTGATTCATCACTAGCAGGTGTTCAAACATAAATGTGCTGACCTAAGGAATGCAAGTGTCACAAATTAGTACATTTTACATGGGTTGCACTTGGTGTTCAAGAATATAAGTACTTTGACCTAAGAAACGCATGTGACTCATTACTCACACGTGTTCACCCCAAGTGTAATGACCTAAAGAATACACGTGCTCACCCCATACACCTGCACGCGTGGTATATCCCCAGATGTATCCGCAGGTGTTCAAGTGTGCAGGTGTTTATATAACTCATCCCCCGCCCGTGTTAACTGCACTGACCTAGGTTAATAACTTAACAGTGCATTGACATAATTCCAGGTGTCACTTATGACGTTATTATTAGCGGCTATTTTGAATTAGCCCCGACGTCATCTTGAGCAGCCATCTTGAATTAGCCATGACGCCATCTTGCACTAACGCCATCTTGGACGCCATCTTGAATAGTAATTAGGCTGACGCCATCTTGAATCCCCAGGTGTACGCCCAAGAGTGTACTGACCTAGGTAAATAACCCACCTGTATAATGACCCCAACCCCAGGTGTCACTTATGACGTCATCAATTGCTTCCTCTGACACCCCTCTAGCCTCACCTCATCCTCTCGAGCACCAACAATTGAGCCCGTACTCTTATGACTATACTACTCTCATTGTCTCCTATCGGATGAGTTATCGTATGAGCTGTTATTGCGAGAATGTGACGCGATGGGCACGGTTAGCGACAAACGTATGAAACTTCGTGAATATTTTCGTGCTGAACGTTCTGGTGACGTTATTGTTTACGACACTCCATTTCTCCCAGGATCTGAACTGGAGATTTGTTGAAGCAAACTGAAAGATTTAGACATTGTCAGTCAAGTTTGACAATGATAAATATCAGAACGAGTACTCACGGCTGGGTTCTCGGTTAACACAAGTAAAGCTGCGGCTCAATAGGATTAAGACTACCGAGCCGGGAAAAGAAAATTCTCAGAAAAATTTAATTGAACGTTGCGAAAAACTCCTTGTACAGTTGCGTTTAAAATTCTCGGCTAAAGCTTCCGCTTTCCTTATGGAAGAACACGAAACTTCGCTATGGAAGGAAAAGACAACCGAAGATGTAGAAACGGAAACACCCGAGCCAGAATCAGCTTCTAGTCCTCTCAAAACTAGTAGCTCCGAGTTCAAAGTTCGACTGACGCAAGCTATCGAGTCAATCTCATAAAGTTTAGCCACCTCTCGAACATCAAACCCTAATCCCCTTAGCTCGAGCTCTACTTATGGCATTGATAAGTGGAATTTTAAATATAATGGTGGCCCCGGTTTATCAAACTTCCTTGAACGCGTGGACGAGTTATGTGCAGCACGTGGTGTGTCGATGTCACAGCTTTTCGCGTCGGCTATAGAGCTATTTACCGGAAACGCACTAACGTGGTTTAGAGCTAAACGTCATAGAATTTGGGACGATCTAGTTTGAGCATTAAAGTCTGCATTTTTACCGGTAGATTACGACTTAAGTTTATGGGAGGAGATTAGACACAGAACGCAGAGAAGTGACGAAAGAGTTGCTGTCTATATCGCCAATATGGAAGGTTTAATTAATCGCTTAAGCCAAAAGCCACTTGAAATTGAGCGCGTTAAACTCATACGCAGGAATTTATTGCCGTATTTGTAACAAGGGTTAGGTATTTAGAATATCGATTATGTTGATTCTTTAGATCACATTTGTAGTCAGTTGGAAGATATTCGCACACGCACATAACGATTTCAATCGCCCCTGTCGATTGATCGATAAGTTGAGCCTGATTTGGCGTACTGCCGCGATCAAGCGAACTCTCGAGCGGCATCAATAGATAGTCAACCCCCGGATGAGTCAGATAAAACGTTATCGCGTTCTGATCGGCCAACAATGACGTGCTGGAACTGCGACAAGCCAGGGCATCGTGCTGCTGATTGCCGTCTGACATTTAAGAGGTACTGTTACTGCTACGGGAAGAAGGGCTATACCGTAAATACATGTCCTAAATGTTCGGGAAACAAAAGTCAGGTGCAGAAGTAAGCCGTTTGCTGCATCAGTCTATGCTAAAATTGGCTCCATACCGTTCTAGATTTTATTTTAGCTCACGCAAAGGATGATGAGCGCCCGTATTTAAATGTTTATATATATGAAGAGTGTTTTCTTGGGCTTCTTGACTCTGTTGCCTCTTGTACGATTATTGGGAAATTGGGTTGGGAGAGATTACGTAGTCTAAAGTTGCCTTTAAAGAGTTCTGTGTCGTACTGTACAGTCGCTAACGGACAGCGCTGCGTTTGTATTGGTAAAGTTTCCATACCGATGCGTATACAAGACAAAATTCGAATTATCGATGTACTAGTCGTTCAGGAATTACCGCATTGCGTGATACTTGGTACTAATTTTTGGAGATCCATGGGTATCGTGCCAGACTTACGTCGAGGAGAATGGACATTCCCTACCGAACCTCCTTCCATACTGCATGAAGTTGTTACGTCGCGCTTAGCATTAACTTCAGATCATAAACTACAATTAACCTCTCTTCTCAATCGCACATTCTGTCACATGGAATTGGATAAGATTGGATGTACTAAATTAATATCACATAGCATACGTACCGATAGTCCCCCTATTAAGCAACGATATTACCCTATTTCTCCGACAATGCAGAGGATAGTAGAAAAAGAGCTGGATGAAATGTTACGTAACGACATTATTGACCGTAGTAATAGCCCGTGGGCGTCGCCTACTTTGCTGATCCCTAAGAAGGACGGTAGTTATAGGTTCTGCGTCGACTACTGCAAACAAAATAGCGTAACAGTACGGGATGCTTACCTTTTACCGTTTGTATCCAAGACGTTAGATAAATTGCGAGACGCGAGGTACTTGACCTCACTCGATATCAAGTCGGCGTACTGGCAAATCCCCATTGCTGAAGACTCCCGACAGTACACCGCCTTCACGGTACCTAATCGCGGTCTTTTTCAATTTAAGAGGCTTCCGTTTGGCCTACATAACGCTCCAGCCACCTGGTAACGATTTATTGATGGCGTTCTAGGTTACGACCTCCAGCCGTACGTGTTCGTGTGTCTAGACGACATAATTATTGTCTCGCAGACCTTCGAGAAACATGTAGATATATTAGAAATTGTTTTGGAACGGCTCGTGAAAGCGGGTCTCACTCTGAGTAGACAAAAATGCAATTTTTGTCGTGGTGAGTTGAGGTATGTGGGCTACGTCGTGGATAAGTTTGGGCTGCACGTTGATCCAGATAAAGTTCGCGCTATCGTCGAGGTTCCCACGCCGAAAAATAGTTCCGAAGTACGTCGTGCTGTAAGTATGGCTAGCTGGTATCGGAGACTTTGTCCGAATTTTTCCACTATTATAGCGCCTATAACAAACCTGTTACGAAAGAATACGAAGTTCTTATGGGATTCCACGTGTCAGGAGGCTTGGGATAAATTCAAAAGCTTTCTCATTTTCGCCCCCGTGTTATCGTGCCCTGATTTTGAAAGGGTGTAGGTGCTGTACTTACCCAGAAATATGATGATGGTGAAAAGGTAATAGTGTATTTGAGCCGGTCCCTGACGCGTCAAGAACGGATTTTGAACCACCGAGAAAGAGTGTTTTGCCGTTTTATTTGCGGTTAAGAATTTACGGCCTTATATTGAATTTACTGATGAGCCACCGTACGAGCTAGACGTGTTTGCTTGTTCTGGCCAACTTTATAAGTAAAATTTCAATTTTGAGTGATTTTATGTTAAAATAATAAAAGTAAAATGTTAACTCGTGAAGATAGTGACACTATTTCAACAATGATTAGTGAAGCGTTGATGAAATTGGGTGATAACAAGGCATTTATAAATTCTATTGTTGAAAGTGTGATTTGTGCTGTGCAAAAAGTGTACGAAGAGAAATTGAATGTTCTCAATAACGAGATTAAAACCCTGAAGGAAGTTAACAGTGGCTTAAAGGATATGTATGCAGATTATGAAAAAAAAAAAAAACTGGACAATTTACAGCAGTACTCGCGTTGAAATAATATTCAGATTTTTGGTCTCCCGGAAACGCGCAACGAGAATATAGATGAAAGTATGGTGAACTTATTTAAAAGCAAATTTAATGTCAATATATGTGTGAATGATATCGACCGATGTCACAGATTGGGAAAACCGCCAAATAATACTAAACGTCTCGTAATATTAAAGTTTATTAGTTATCGTTGCCGTCAAATAGTTTTCAGTGCGAAAAGACTTTTGAAAAAATCCGATATCACCATCAGGGAAGACCTTACAAAATCTCGACTAGATCTTCTGAAAGCAGCGGTTGAAAATTTCTCCACCGAAAATGTATGGACTATTGATGGACGAGTTATTGAGCACATTAAAAAAAGAGGTATATCTCAAAATACATATATGAATAACATGGAAGATTTGGCCAATAATTTATAATTTGCTATGTATATTTTTTCATTTTTTCATATAGGCGCACAAAATCATTGATCTCGACAAAACAAAATTTACAGTCGGCCAAATAAATATTCAGTCTCTTAATTCTTCTTTCATTGAACTCACTGAATTTATAAATGAACACAATTTTGATGTGATTGCTGTTACTGAGACTTGGATAAGAGAAAGTGCTTCTATATATTTATATAACATTAAAAACTATACATTGGTAAGTGTAGAAATAACTGATAAACGTGATGGAGGGGTTGCATTTTACATTCACAATAATATAAATTACAAAATTTTAAATACCTCATTCATTCTCAGTAACAACATTGAACATTTGTGGATTTTATGTACAATAAATAATATAACACTGTGTTTAGGTGTAGTATATAACCCACATTCAGAAATGTATAGAGACCTTTCAATTCTTGATACAATAATAAATGAGTTTGTCACACAATCCGACTACCTTATTTGTACCGGTGATATAAATATTAATTTATTAGAAGATAATTATCGCTCTAAATTCTTCAAAGATATTTTGACATTTACTAACATGCATCAAATAATTGATAAATATACGAGACCAGTTTCAAAATCTTTAATTGATGTTATTATATTTTCTGACAAAACTATGTGTTTAAATTCAGGTGTCTTGGATTGTAATGAATTCTCTGATCATGATTGTGTCTTCTGTGTACTAAATTTACCAAAAACTGTAATTCCTAAAAAAAAAAACGTACATATTTAGAGATTATAAAAATTTCAATTTGGATAATTTTACAACAGATTGTGAAGCTATAAACTGGAATCATATTATTTTCTTAAATGACATTGATGCTAAGGTTGAATATCTTAATCAAAATTTAACTGCAATATTTAATAAACACGCACCCATTAGAACATACTCATCAAATAAGCAGTACACTCCCTGGATAACACCTGTCATTAAAATAATGGAAAGAAAAAGAAATAAAGCCCTTCTGGATTACAAAAAGAATAAAACGCAGACAAAGTTTAATTATTATAAACAATTAAGAAATCTAACCATTGCAGCTATAAGGAAGGAAAAACAAGCGTTTTTAAATTTTAACATAAATAATAACATCAATGATTCTAGTAAATTGTGGAACAACTTGAAACGTATAGGTGTTAATAAAACTCATCCTAATATAATTAGTAAAACTCTTTGTCAACCCCAAAATTATGGAGAGTATATGCTAAGTAAAGTTGATGCAGTAAACATAAATACAAACACCTTACGGTTTTATGCAAATAACAAATATCCTGAGAGTTCTGCTGAAAGTTTTAGTTTCAATTGTGTTGATAGAAAACTGTTAAATTTTTTTTATCAAATATAAAATCTGATGCAATAGGTGTAGATAATATATCAAAAAAGATAATTTTAATAGCTCTTCCTATTATACTGGATTATTTGACACATATAATAAATACTTGTTTGCTAGATGGAGTGGTTCCTGATGTCTGGAAATCCGCTGTAATTAAACCAATCGCTAAACATACTAACCCTTCCTCCTTCGATGATCTTCGTCCTATCAGTATTTTTCCCACTTTATCAAAGGTACTCGAGAAGATTTGCTGTGAACAAATCATGTCATATGATCTGGTAAATAACATATTGCCCATTACGCAGTCAGGATTCCGAAGCGGCTATCTCGTAGTACCAACACTTGTCTTTTCAACGTCGTAGATACTATTATAACGAATTATGATCATTCAAAAATATCATTTCTTGTTCAAATAGATTTCACTAAAGCACTTGACATGGTTGATCATAGCTTACTTCTTGCGAAACTTAAATATTACAATTTTTCTAATAATGCTTTGCAGTGGTGCAAAAATTATTTTAGTAATAGAGAGTTTAGGGTTAGTATGTCATCGAAAGAAATATCTACAAACTCTACAGCATTTCCTATGCACCCTGGTATACCACAGGGGTCTATTTTGGGACCATTGTTTTTTTTTTTAAATATATGTGGCAGATTTGCCTGCAACTTTACAGAACTGTGATGTGCATTCCTATGCAGATTATATTCAAATTTTAACTAATTGCAGTGCAGAAAATCTCAATGAAACATGTACACAAATGAATAATGATCTTAACAGATTAATTACTTGGGTAAAGAATAATGGCCTTAAAATAAATCCCTCTGTCATATTTTCTAGTTTTTTAATATGTACATGGTTGCGTAACTTGTATTAGAGTCAAACTTGAACTAAAAGCTCCCCCTGGACGCATGGGCGGTCATTCACTGATTTCTAGGCCTTCGGAGGTCATTTACACAGATGTCGTTGGCCCCTTACCGAAATCGTCGCAAGGATATATCTATATATTTGTAGTTGCTGACTGTTTCAGTAAATTCTGTTTGTGCTTTCCGCTTAGGAAGGCGACGGCCTGGAGTATCATCCGTCATTTAGAAAATGATGTAATCTTAATGTTCGGTGCACCGCGTACCATAATTTCGGATAACGAAGTTCAGTTCAGGTCAATTGAATATACGAGACTTTTTGAGTCATATAAAATCAAACCTTCGTATACATCAAATTATCATCCACAAGCCAATCCTACGGAGCGTATAAATCGAGTCCTGAAAACGATGTTAATATCTTATGTGTCAGACAACCACAGGGAATGGGACAAGTTCTTACCCAAAGTCGCGTGTGCTCTACGTGCGGCTAGCCATGAAGTCAGGGTACACACTTTTCATTTTATTAACTTCGGACGTGAAGCAGTGCTGATGGGGAACGATACCGTGAACTTCAAATTAGATGACAGTATAGGTTTAAAAATAGGAATAAAAACGAGTTAATAAGTAGGGCATGCAGCTTTAACAAGTTATATGACGATGTGAAATGTCGCTTCCGAAAGTCGTATATTAAAGCCAAAGCTAGGTATGATCTTCGTCGTAGAGAAATAGTTTACTATCCAAACCAGTTAGTGTGGAGGAAAAACTTCGTGTTGTCCGATGCTGCTAGGCATTTCTCTGCTAAATTAGCAGAAAAGTTTACCGGTCCTTTCAAAAGAATCTCCACGGACATGTACCAACTCAAAAATTTTGAAGATGTTTTACCGGGCACCTGGAGTTGCCAACATCTTAAGGCACACCCTGAAGATCGCGAACCAACTTAATCTACAGACAGAAGATTTCACTTTAAAAAGCAGCTCTATACCTTAGGTGAGATTTCAGAGTGTACGTACCTCTAGCGTCATGTGCTTCAAGCACAAACTCCAATGTTTGTTTCCAGGCTTTTTATCTTAGGCTTTTATCTTGAGCTTATATTTAGTACTTATGGTACTTTCACAACTCTACGATTCCATTATAATTCATCTTACTCTTGGAACTGAATGGCCGTGAACATTATCACAGTTTCGGCGTCACCATCAGGCGTAACCCTATCACATCGGAATCCAGTATCTTTCTGAGTTTGAGCAACTAATTGGTACAGTTTGCTGCGAACATCGTCGAGGGAATTGTTCACTACGTTAACAGTTGTTCCAGAGAGGATATCTCAAGATAAAACCCAGATAAGCGCTGCTTTTTGATGTATTATTTTGACATTTGTCTAGGTTAAGATCGTTATTATTACAATTTATGTGTTCAATATTGTCGTACATACCTGTTATCTATATCTGGCCAATTCGCGGCCGATGTATTGGCTTAATATCATTTAAAAATCTCTATCCGATCTGATTTTTGCCAGGTCATCATAATATTATTTATTATTTAAGCGCGAAAACGTATTTCCAGTGATCACTTGACGTCGTGAGATAGCGCAATAGAATCAAATCTTGAGTACTCGCATGCGCGCCATCTATCAGCCGATAGATCAGTTTAACATTTTAAATTTAGCCGCGAACTGTGCCGACTGGGGAAATTCAAATGAACTAAATCCATTATAATAAATGTAGCACATACGATTTTGTAATTAAGAACTAATTAGTTTTATTACTGATGAACCTACTCCGAAAGACTAATTTATTCAACAGAATTTTATGATTAATAGAATCAAATGCCCGGGACATGTCAGTATATATGGTATCAACTTGGGCACGATCATCCATTACCTCCGAAACGATGTGAGAAAGGGTAGCAAGGTTTGTAGTGGTGGATCTACCTGTTATAAAACCATACTGGTGATTTGATATTAAGGACCTAGTGTTATTATAAATTAATTTAAATAGCATAATTTCAAAAACTTTGCTAAAATTGTTTAAAATGGATACGGGTCGATAGTTTTTTATATGTGACTTATCTCCATTTTTGAACACAGGTGTTACACGCGTCTTCTTCCATTTATCAGGAAAAGTTTCGGTTTTTATAGCAAGATTTATTATAAATGTAAGTGGTACTGCCAGGGCGGACCTAATATATTTAACTATAAAACTAGGGTTTTGATCCTCTCCAGACGTAAATTTACTTGATAAGGTGGACATGAAGGCAAGTAGTTCATCTTCAGTAACTAACTGTAGGTTGAAGGTAGAGTTATTTGTATATGTGTTATTTGAGGGCAATGTTGGAGTATTATTTGAGTTGAAGTCAGAGAAGTGAGTTGCGAACGCATTGACTATTTCTTGGGAAGATTCATATTCATTATGATCATCATGCAATTTACCAGGAATACGAGAATTTCTTTTCTTTAGATGAACAAATTTACAAAATTCTAAAGGATTAGCCTTAACGTTTTCTTCAACAGAGTAAATTTATCATGAGCATTGTTGATTTGATTTTTTATTGTTAATCTGTGACGTTTAAATTATAAATAAAAGATATGGTTCTTAGTTTTTAACCATTTTCTTCCTATAGTATTCTTTGGTACCCATATTATATTTTATCTCAGAAGTAAACCAAGGTGGATAATAAGAGTATTTTTATGTTTCGGCACATGTTCATCAAAAGTAGCATACAATAATGTGTAGAAGTTAGCTAAAGCTCCATTAACGTTATTATAAGTATTTATGGAAGACCAGTCAAGTGAAGAAATTGTATTATATAAATTAATATAATCAGCTTTACGAAAATTATAAAAAAGCGCATTTGACGGAGAGAACTTTGGTTGAGTATAAGACGTTGATTCAATTGTTAATGACAGAGCTGGGTTGTAATCATCTTCAGGAACTAAAATAAATTCTGTCTTATATACTATAACTGAAATTTTTAAGATTTGATAAAACAAGGTCCAATTTGTTACTGTTCTTATTATTTACTGTATTGTACTGTGTGAGATCTAAAACACTACACATTTGCTGAATATTAGAGGCTTTTGTACAATAATTATCAATTGAATTATTAAAATTTGGCGCATTGAAGTCACCAATAAATAAGACAGATTTATTTAAAAATAAAAATTCTAGTTCATCCATATAAATTATATAATCAGTTACAGTTACATCTGTTGGGATATAGATTGCACATACTATAAAAGTATTGTTTCCGATTTTACAATTGCAGGCAATAATATCTATCAATGGGTTTAATTTTATTAGAACTGATACATTGAAAGAATTTAAAGTTATATGATTAGCCAATGGCAAAAGAACACCACCTCCTTAATACATTATAATTAGGAGGAAATAACTCCGCATTATAGACTGAATTATAGGGCAAGTTTTAGGCAAAAAAAATAATATCGAATGAGACAGAACAACAATTAATATATAGAACACACTACACTTAGAATTAAGACCCCCCCCCCACATTTTGGTAATATCATGTAATGTAATATTAGGAAAGGAACTGTTGGGCAGAATTAGTTTTCCGAATGAACAATTTTAGACAGTCCATTAATGTATTTAGTGATTAAATTGACTTCACCATTAGCTCTACGTTGTTCAAGTTCGGCTTTGGTTGTTTTATAGTGTTTGATTTACATGGTTGTCCGGTCCTAAGAGATAAAAAAAATTCCATTTGTCAAGTGACTTGACTTTATGTACTTTTTTCATAACTTCAATAACTTTATCAGAAGATAAAAGTTGAATTCTGAGTGGTCGACAACGTGCAGAAGTAGAGTCAGATCGACCGATACGAGAAATTTTGACAGGTTGCAATTCTGTACCAATAGCAGAGAGAAGCTCTGAATATTGAATATTAATCTATTGCGCAAGCGTTTATCATGCTCAGCTATTTTACTTATTATGTTTTCAGATAAAGATATTAGTTGCTGATCAGAATGGTTTATATGTGATTTTATATTTTTTAGTTCAGCTACATCATTTTGTAATTGTATAATAATTGATTTTAGAATATAAATATTATTTCTTAAAACCCTGCAAGAAGTACAATTCCACTTTAGCCCAGATATAGACGTGTGAACTCGTCTAACTTCAGAAGACGATAGATTAGCATACTGCATGTTATACTTTTTCTGGCAAACCGTACAAGTTACGATTCTGTGGTCTTCAGAATCCTTCTGTCAACAACTGCATTTTACCATATTGAAAAAGTAATTAAAACTAAGTAAAAAGAGAAAAAAGAACGGCAAACGCTCTGTATATAATATTTAATAAAACACCCAGTATGAAATAAACATTTGTTGCGGTGAATGAACCAGCAACGCAAAGAACAAGTAAAAACAAAACAAATGACCACGCCTTCAAACTAAACCAAATAGATAAGAAAAATGAAGATAACTCACCGCAGATAAATTAGTTAACTGAACCACCAATATCTTGAAGATGCCAAAAATGAAACGAACACAATGATATCAAATTAGAAAAAGAAATTCACAAATGACCACTAGAAAAGAAATAATAATCGCAGATTATAAGAAGGTGTATCTGGCTCCTATGAACTCCTGACTGTTATGATATGTGCAACGCAGAAATAACAGTAGAACATATCATAACTCAATGTAACAAATACACTGCACAGAGAATATAACACATGATACCTGCAACATTACCGCAAGCTCTGGGAAATAACGCAGAAGCCATACAAAATATAATTAAATTCTTAAAAAACATAAATATATAGAATCATACATAAACACTGAATTGTAATTAAATGTAACGAGACACTAATGGCCTGCGATGTCGAAGTACCTTCCATTTTTTTTTTTTTTTTTTTTATTAACAACGAAAATGTTATATTCAAATTTGAATATTTAATTTCACACTTATGTAGAAAGAACGATTGAAAAAATATTTATTTAAATACAAAGTGTGTTCTGCTTTTAAATCATATTTTGATAAATTTGAGGTTATATTAAATAATGAAATTTGATAGTTTTTATAACAGCCATTTTTTTAAAATAAGGTTTGTGCTAGTCTGTGTATCTAAAACTATGTAGTGCAATATAGAATCATACTGCATAATAACTGTAATACAGAAAAACAAATAAAATATTTAAAAGTTACCTTTTTGTATTAAATAGACAAAAATGGTATTTATATTTTCGTGTCGCTGGATAGCCACGATAGACGATAACTCAGAGGGAACTACGACCACTGCAGGATTAAAATAACCAGAAACAAGCCGTAGCAAAATAATTTATATTCGCCTCACATATGCAAAGTTTTCTCCAATAAAATTTCAATATCTCTACTGAAAAATGCACTTTACTTAAAATCCGGTGTTTCGCAATGCTATTATGTAAAATGTTTCTAATGTCGTATTCAGTACCTATGGGACTGCGATGTAAAAAAGCATTAGACCTGATTTAATATTAAAATATGTATTTGGCCAAATATTCAATAAATCGAATTTTGGAGACAAAAAAATATAATGAAGTGGATGAAGGACTCCAGGCTGTTCTGCATGTTGATAAGGATAGAAAAAGAAAAATCCAAAAATTTTTTGGTGCAGAATGCATTTGAAATTTATTTATTTAAGGGGCAATCGATTTCGGTCTATCAGTCCATCATCAGGCCAACGCTAAAAGATATTACAAAAATAAATATAACATGTATGTGTGTTAAGTTGAATGTCAAGATATAAAATTGATTGTTAAATTTAGGTAATTAACGACTATTATAATTATGATTTATAAATTATAAAGAGATATATAAAAGTTAAGATAATAATTGTAGTAAATGTAATCATATTAAGGTTAGGTGCAAATATCAACAACAGAAAACCCATAAATAAACTTACAGCCAAAATATGTTAAAATATATAAAATGAAACGGATGAGTTGTACATGGTAGTCCTGAGACGTATGAAAAGTTAATAAATAGACGTTGCTTACATCGATAAAAATTATTTGAAAAACTATGATGTTTGAATACGTCCAGGGAAGAAACTGGAAAGGCGTTGGTTTTAGGAAATAGCTGACCTCCGATAACTGACTATTGTGGGCATGGAGAAGAAGAAGTATTATTTTTGAATATTGGTAAGGATTTACAATTGTGGGATTCGTGAAAGTGTTTTCATTTAACAATATGATATTTGACAAATTATATTTTAGTATTTCGAAATTTTCTAATAATTCAAGTTTTCTGTATGAAGTTTCTCGATGTATTATTTTAGATTTTCATGGATAGAAATTCGATGACGTGTTTCGTCTATGTAGGTCTCGAGAGCTGCGTTTGGTTTTTTATTGATATGTTCTGTAAATCTATTTTTTAAATTACGTATTGTTAATCCAAAATAAATTTAACACTATAAGTTATTTCTTATATACCTGATATTTCAATATGTGGAATTTTGGGTTTATTGTTCATTAAATGTGTGGCAATTGTGTTGTGTGATTTAGAGGTAACCGACTGAGGTGGCTTAGTGGTAGCGTATTAGCTTCACGTGCCAGCGGGTTCTGGCGTTCTGGGTTCGAATCACGGGTATGGTGTGGATATCTCTGTGTGTGTGTCCTTTCATCATTTCATCTCCATCAACGCAGCGTGAAAAAATGATATGTTATAAAAAAATTATAAAGTATAAATAGAATCACCCACATTAATATCATGAAATTGTAATAACTTGTAATAAGTTAAAAATGCAATAAAGAATTATTGCAATAGTTGTTAATTACATAAATTTAACAATCAATTTCATATTTTGACATTCAACTAAACACACAAACATGTTATATTTATTTTTGTAATATTTTTTAGTTTCGGCCTGATGATGGACTGATAATCCGAAATTGATTGCCACTTAAATAAATAAATTTCAATACATTCTGAACTGAAAAACCTTGGATTTTTCTTTTTCTATCCTTAAAAAATATAAGTACGGCAGTATATAATGATAAATGTATAAATAATTAAGCTTTGTTATTTATTTAGTGCTTATAGATTTTGTCACGAGTTTCCAATATGTTGAGCTTATCTTTTTGTGTTTTATTCGCATTTACTTTTTTTATTATATGTTAAAGGGTTTTCAACTACTAAGTTAGGTTACTTCAATTTAAATTTTATTGACCACATTATGTAAGTACATACATTTAAGGCAAGTCAGACAATACATATATCTTGTAAAAAATAAGTAATATACTGAATACAGTTATACAAAATAAAAATTAATATAAAATTGAAATTAATGCCATTTAATTTCAGTACTTAAAAATTCTTGCACTGAATTAAAACATTAAGACAATAAATAATTTTTGAGCCATGTTCTAAACTGAGTTAAATTTAAAGTTCTGATGTTATAAGGTACATGATTATAAAGTGAAATATTGTGAAAGTTTTATTTTAGTGCTATAGGTTTATTCGCAAAGTACACAGTAGTGAATAAGACTCGAAGTATTTTTAATGACGTTTTTTATTGACGTATATACAACAACTATTTTTATTGTTACATAGCAACATACATACTTGATATGACAAAACAATAAATCCAACAAGTGCATATTCTAGTGTAACATATGTAGGGCGCAGTTTTTGAGCATTACCTGTATTGTATTGGTGAAAATCATTATTTGCTTTGAAGGAATTTAAACTTTTATGGATTTCAATTAAGCTATTATAAATATATAGGCAAGAAAATGGCGATATTTATAACTCAATAAATATGGGGCGACAATTCACGTTATTAACAAGACGTACTACTCTTTTTTGAAGTACAATTTTTTTTCTACATAACTAGAGTTACCCCAAACGGCTATAACATAAGTTAAATGGCTTTGAATTAAGGCAAAGTAAATGCATCTTAACGTGTTTTTGTTGAAACATTTGACAAGATTTCTAAGACCCAGCAGCACAACGAATTTATCATGTTCAATATTTAAACCCGTTGATAAAATTATTTTTTGGGATTTATTTTCATTTAAGGTTATTTATTATGAACCAGTTTTTCGCATCGGACTCAATTTTTGACATATTAGTTCTGAGTTCATCTTAATTGCTACCTGTAGATATCAAGGTAATGTCGTCTGCGAAGAGAGCGCATTCGCCGGCAACTACGCTTTTGGGAAAATCGTTAATATATACAGGGTGTTTCACAACTTCTGGATAAAAATAAAATGACAGATACTACAGGATGTGCTGATCACGAATCAAAAAGAATTTTTTGAAAATTCGAAAAATTAGTTGCACTTATAATGAAGGGTACATTTTTAGTGCCACTGGTATCAAATAAAAATAATTCATATTAATTTAACAACTTTAATATGACCAGTTGTATTGCGTAATGTTTAACAGAGGCACCGACTCTAATGAAATTGATTAAAAGGAAGGAATTATTTAAAGCAAAAGTGAAACATAATAATATTAATAGTAAGAAACAAGACTTTATTTTTAAAAAATGTACCTATAGCTACTCGTTACCAATGCGTTCAAAAAAATCACAAATATTGTTCGAAATTATCACCTCCCACAGCTACACACAATGCTGCTCTCTGCACCACGGAAATGTTAGAGACCCGGAATAGTCCATTTTGCTGTCGCATTATCTCTGCACTATTCAAAATTCGCTCTCTTAGTTCTTTGACATTTTCGGGAGCAGTTTGGTTGTCGTACGCTAAAGATTTTAAATGACCCCAAAATTTAAAATCTAGTGGATTCAGGCCAGGGGACCTAGGAGGCCATGGAATAGGACCACCCCGGCCATTCCACCTGTCTTCAAAAAAGTTGTTTAAATGTTGTCTTACATTGCAAGTGAAATGAGGTGGAGTACCGTCATGTAAGAACCACGACCGTTGACGTACATTTAGCGGAACATTCTCTAATAAATTTGGCAAATTATTTTGTAGAAACATTAAATAGTCGTTGCCGTTCATCCGGTTTGGTAAAATGTGTGGCCCAAGTAATATGCCATTAATAATACCAGCCCATTCATTTAACGAAAACCGATGTTGGAAATGACTTTGGATTGTAAGATGAGGATTATGTTCGGACCAGTAATGAGAAATATGCAAATTTTGTACATTATCTTTGGTAAAAATCGCTTATTAAATATTATTTTCGAGCAAAAATTGTGTTCTGATTCTATGGTATGTTGCTTCAAAAGACATTCGCAAAAATTTAGCCGTAAATGATGATCAGGTCGCAGAAGAGCTTGAACTTTTTGAAAATGAAATAGCCGTTAATTGGTTTTCCTCAAAATCCTCCTGGCAGTAGAATGCGGAATTCCTGGAAGGCGAGATATTCTACGGGTACTTATTGTCGGGTCTTTATATATAGTATTTAGAACATTGTTTTCAATGTTACTAATCTCTTCCTCTTTGGGTTGTCGCTATAAACACGCGATAATTGATATGATGTCTCTAAGGAAACCGATCAGCATAAAGACGCGCGGCTAAAAGCGCATTTTGCCTTGCTTCCTCGAAATTTAACACTATGTCCACCAACTCACTATCACTGTACATGGTGAAACAAATTCGAGTTCCTTATATGAAAAAATTTCTTATTAAGCACCCTACACAAAATTGATGAAGGTCTTTATGGTCTAACTTTTTGAGACAACTTTAATAGGCACCACAGGAATTTTCGATTGTCTTTTGTTTTTGAGCTACAGGCTAAAACTTGTTTTTCGCTTATTTTAAAAATACCTCATATCTCGCTTATAAGAGATAAAGAAAAAATGTTTAGATAATTTTTATACAGTTTTTTACGTAGAATAACGTGACGTAATTAGATTTTTTTCAAACTTAATAATGCTCGAGATATAATACAAACATTATATTTTTTAAATGGGAACATATGTTGAAAATAGTCTCATCTTTTTACTTATTTTATAAGCTTTTCAGTGATGTATAACAAATGTACATCTTTTGTTTTAAACATGAATATAAGTTGAATAATTAATATTTTGGGATGAAAAAAATGGAATTTATAAAGAAACAAATGAAAAAAATCATCTACAGATCATCATTTGTTCATTTTGATTATATATCTACTAATTATATTCTAAAAATTCTTTTTAGTCAATTATTTTCGGTTTAGTTAATTTATTTTTTATAGGCGTTATAGTTGGGCTTTGATACGATTCCAAAAATATGAAAAATATTCTCTCTAAAGTATATAAATTAGGAAAATGAGTAAAAATAATGAAAATAACATTAAAAATAAACAAATCATGATCTGTAATTAATTTTATCATTTGTTTCTGAATAAATTTAATTTTTTCACCCCAAAAAATTAATATTTCAAGTTTAATTCATGTTTAAAACAAAAGAATGTAGACTTGTTACACATCGTTGAAAAGCTTAAAAAATAAGTAAAAAGATGAAACTATTTTCAACATATGTTCCCATTTAAAAAATATTATCTTTGTAATATATCTTGTGAATTATTAAGTTCTGAAAAAATATAATTATACCACGTTATTCTACGTAAAAACTGTATATAAAATTATCGAAACATTTTTTCTTTATCTTTTATAATAAGCGAGATATCAGGTATTTTCAAAATAAGCGAAAAACAAATTTTAGCCTGTAGCTCAAAAACAAAAGACGATCGAAAATTCCTGTGGTGCTTATCAAAGTTGTCTCAAAAAGTTGGCCCATAAAGACCTTCATCAATTTTGTGTAGGGTGCTTAATAAGACATTTTTCCATATAAGGAACTCGAATTTGTTTCACCCTGTACTCGTAGGGCATTTTTTAGTTAATCTCACGATTATCAACAAACGAAAGAAACAATCGAAGTGCGGCAATAGGCATCACAGACATTTAATTAATTTGATTAAATACAATATTAAGTAAGTTATTGCTTGTATTATTTATAAATTTACTTCATTACTGTCATATTACAAAATAGTGAATAAACCAGTGGTACTAAAAATGCACACTCCATTTTAAGTGTAACTAATTTTTTGAATTTTCAAAAAATTCCTTTTGATTCGTGATCAGCACATCGTATAGTATCTTCCATTTAATTTTTATCCATAAGTTGTGGAACACCTATATATATATATATATATATATATATATATATATATATATATACAGGGTGTCTCTTAAAAAGGGGGACATGGCTTAACTACAGATTCCTGAGGCTAAAATAAGACGATTTAACCAAACTTGCTTCTACCGGAAAGTGTACCATTTAGCCAGAAATCTGCTTCAAAGTTCTTCGAAAAAATATTAATTTTGCTTATAATAATCGGACGCTTTATTCGATTTGGATGAAATTTGATATGACAGTTTATATGGTTATAAATCATCTTTTAAGGTGATATTTGTTATTATTAGTGAACCACTAGTGTATGAAATTAGGTCTCCCAATATTAATTAGACCGTAACTTTTTAATGGCAATGCCGAAAACGTGAAATTATGTTTCTTCAGAAAGATACATTCAATAGTAAACTTTTCTCTCTCTGTGTAATTTGTGATATCTGTTACGGTTCACCCAGAAAAAAATAAAATCTGAGTGTCTGCACTGCAAAATTTTTAAAATAAATTTAATCTAGCAGTCTATCCAAATGTCAAACAAGTAATTTTTAATGACAGTAACAATTGTTTTATGGGTTGTCTAAAATTTTCTTCGCAATATACTAAAATTAGTAACATACGTTTGTTCGGCCTTATAGTATTTTACAACCATTATTATAAATAAGACGATTACATATCTCAGCTTACTCCTAAACAAGTTGTGAAGATTGACAAGTCGTTACTGTCATTAAAAATTACTTGTTTGACATTTGGAAAGACTGCTAGATTAAATTTATTTAAAAAATTTAGCAATGCAGACACTCAGATTTTATTTTTTTCTGTGTGAACCGTAACAGATATCACAAATTACACAGAGAGAGAAAAGTTTACTATTGAATGTATCTTTCTGAAGAAAAATAATTTCACGTTTTCGGCATTGCCATTAAAAAGTTACGGTCTAATTAATGTTGGGAGACCTAAGTTTCATACACTAGTGGTTCACTAATAATAACAAGTATCAACTTAAAAGATGCCCTATAACCATATAAACTGTCATACCAAATTTCATCCAAATCGAATAAAGCGTCCGATTATTATAAGCAAAATTAATTTTTTTTCGAAGAACTTTGAAGCAGATTTCTAGCTAAATGGTACACTTTCCAGTAGAAGCAAGTTTGGTTAAATCGTCTTATTTTAGCCTCAGGAATCTGTGGTTAAGCCATGTCCCCCTATTTAAGAGACACCCTGTATATATATACAGGGAATATATTTTAACATGCAACATATGGCGAATCACTTCCATGGTTACTCACTATTGTCAAAAAATGACAGCAATGTAATATTTGTCCATTTTAAAATGCAACATACAAAATTTGCAGTTTTGTATTATCAAAACTAATTTCCAATAAATTAGCCTACAGACGATTAACAAATAATCAAAACATGAATGTTGTACATCTTAACAAACTTTAGCTTACAAAAATTCATAACTTTCATGTAATAAATGTTAAAAAATACCCCCAATCACTCTGAGACAATATTCTAGTCGGTCGTAATAAGAATTGACACCATTTGTGATGTGTTTTGGAGGCATCTCCTGTGCTGCATTTTAAAATGGACAAATATTACATTGCTGTCATTTTTTGACAATAGTGAGTAACCATGGAAGTGATGAACTATAATGTTGCATTTTAAAATAAATTCTCTGTATATACATATACCGTGAGTATTTTTTAACGTGAAACATTGAGTTTGTCATATCCATGGTTACGACTTGACATTTAATTGACAGCAATGTATTTGCCCGTTCCATTTAAAATGAAACATAGGGAACGAATTTGACATTTGATAAGACGTCAATAGAGGTTAATTTTGTTTAAATTTTTATACCTGCATTCTAAATTAAAATTAGTTGTAGAAAAAATATAGTGTGCACCTTGTGCCCAAGTGATTTTCTGACTTGGCTATATTTCTTACAATATTTAAATATAATACTTCTGTCAAATACATTCCCCATGTGTCATTTTAAATGAGACAGACAAATACATTGCCGTCAATCAAATGTCAAATCATAATTTATAGAAAAATTCAACGGTTATGTCATATTGACAAGATGTCATTAGAGGTTAATTTTGTTTAAATAAATATACCTGTTTTCCAAAAATTAAATTTAGAAAAAATACTGTGTGTACCTTGTGCCCGAAATATGTATAGTTCTCTCTAGTGGTTTTCTGACTCCGCTAAATTTCTTACAATATTTAAATATAATACTTCTGTCAGATTCGTTCTCTATGAATCATTTTAAATGGAACGGGCAAATACATTGCTGTCAATTAAATATCAAGTCGTAACCATGGATATGACAAACCCAATGTTTCACGTTAAAAAATACTCACGGTATATATATATATATATATATATATATATATATATATATATATATACCCGTTCCATTTAAAATGAAACATAGGGAACGAATTTGACATTTGACAAGACGTCAGTAGAAGTTAATTTTGTTATCTGCTTTTTAAATTAAATTTAGTTGTAGGAAAAATATAGTGTGCACCTTGTGCCCGAGTGATTTTCTGACTTGGCTAAATTTCTGACAATATTGAAATATAATACTTCTGTCAAATTCATTCCCTATATTTTAAATGAAACAGGAAATTACATTGCTGTCAATCAAATGTCAAGACGTAACTTATAGAAAAATTCATCGGTTATCTGTCAAATTGACAAGATTGTAAATCTTTTCTAAATTTATTTGCAGGCTTTTGTTAGCAATCCTACACGTAAATTATTTTATTTATGTAGAATTTTGGTATTTTTCACAATTTGCAACTCTATAGATCTCATAAAATCTCTCTTCACGCATGTGTTCATTTTTGCCGTATTTTTATGTAGTATGTAGACTAAATTTTGTCTCGAGTTATAACTCAAAATTCCGTTTGGACATTGCTACATACAACTAGTAATTCAGTTTAAAAATGTTGCCCTTTTACCGAGATTGTTAACAGTAAAATCTCCTAATCCCTCGCGTCATCGCACGGCATCAATTTTGCTAATTCGTCCACAAATGTTAAGTAGTTCAGTTTAAACTTTATGTCATTATTTCGAGATTATTAACAGTAAAATATCCTAGTCCCTCGCGTCATCGCACGTCATCAATTTTGCTTGTTTATCCACAAAGTAAGTAGTGCAGTTTAAATATTATTTTTTATTATTTTTGAGATTAATAATTAATCTCTGTTACGGCATCCATAGCGTGCCATTATACCCTACATCCCAGTCCTGAATCCTTCATCCATTTTCTGAAATGAGTGGTGAGAGATTGGATGAATGTTTGAATAACTAGATTTATTTTTTTATACGTCCTAGAGCGCGGTAGGTTCAGTGACCTCATAGTTACCGCACAAGTTCGTATGCTTCATTTTTTTGTTCATATTTTTTGGGGTTTGTTCAGTGTAGCGCTATCGAGAAAATTTTGGTAATTTCTGGTTGTTACTATTTCTCGGCGCGGTTGCACACGTTTACTCATACTCTACTACGTGGGAGTAAATTTTGTATTTTCCAAATTTTATTTAGAAATATTTTGGGGATAAAAAATTTTTGAGGAGAATTCAAATTTACATATCAAAATTTAGTTACATAACTTAAGCTATTTTTATTACATTGTTACTTGCAGCTGCTCTTTTCTAATTCTTACTTCTGTCTTATCTTTCTTCTCTTCGTTCTCTAGTTATTAAATTTTGACTAATTGTATGCATTATTGCTCTTGTGAATATTTATCAGTTTTAATATATTGTTCAGTTACCGTACAATCTAGGCCGTATTTTTTAACTTTTATTATTGTGAAGTACAGAGTACTGGCGAATAATATTTCCAGGGAATATAGAGGAGGCTGTTTGAGGAAGGGTCCTGTATTTTGTTGAGACCTAGTGGCTATCGCAGATCCCACCGAGGCCTACCAGTCGGGACAGTTTCCAGAGCTGAAGTTATACATCTAGTTGCCCAGGGCACGACGCCACCACCGGGCATAGCACTGCCTCGCATTTTGCTGTATTTGAGAGCAGACCGAATTTATCACCGAATTGGGCGACGAGCTTCCAGCTCTACTTGCACCTCCTCGAAGATATATATATTGTGACGTAATGATGAATAAAAAATTTTACAAAATGGTCAATCAAATTTTGCCGTGATTTCCATAAGAAAAATCACGAGTCACACACAATAACTGTAATATTCTATTCTACACTGGAACGAGCGCTCAAGTGTCCCTTGTGTTGCGATTTTGTGACCACTGCGGTAGAACGGGAACGCTGCTGTGAAGGGAGTAGCTATCTCTCTCCAACGCACGGAACTAAATGGCAAACGTACCAGTAGAAGATGAATTTTTTTAATAATTGTTGTTTATTGTTGTGCTTGAGCTAGTTGCAATAAAAAACACTCTATTTCATAAGTACATGATATAATAATAGTTTATTTATAGAATATCATTTAGTTAGAGCTATACTTTTCGAGTATTAGATCGCGGGGTGGATGGAATAACCCCAACGTTTTGCAGTTCAAATGGGCGCTACGAAAATTATTATTTAAAAATAGAGTGTAAAGCCAAGTGTAAACGGAAATTGTCTTTTTAATAATAATTTTGATGTATCGCCGGTTTTTGATTTTGGTGAATCCAAACTAAATATTAATGAAAACCAAACACATACAGACGAATTATTGAACAAGGAGCTGGAGAAATTATCTTCAGTGATTGATTTTACTACACTCTCATCCATGCAAGAAAATATATTGTACATGAGATGATCATGGTACAATATCAAAATGATTATGGCTGTGTTGTAAATATGAATAAATGTAAAAATTTACAAAATTTGTATCTAATGCGAAATTATACTACCCCTAAAAAGTAATCTTTGATATTATTTAATACGCAGAAAAAGCTTTTAGAACCGAAATAAACCTAGGTTTTATGGGCAAACCCAATTAAAAAAAAGAATCATGATGCTTGTAGTTCTAAATTCTTTTCACAATATCAAGGCAATATTTCAACCAGCGCATCCCATTGTAGACGTCCCTCAAAATTTACATGAGTTGCAAATTATTAAATTTGTAGCTGGTACATATGAAGAACTTCGCATACAAACTCATGCTAAAAAAAGTTTACAATTATCGGAAGAAAAAGCAACATTATGACATATTAAATAAGACAATATTGTTTTACCATATATAGGTAGTGGTGTTTATAAACAATTATAAAAATATTATTTTATTCATATATGTATATTGTTACGCAAGGATTTACTGTAGTTAATTAATTTGTATGTGTATACGTAATACATTGTTTATATAGGTTGGAAATAATAATTTGGGAGTTAGTTGTATTTGATATGCGACAAGAGGAACGGTATTCAGAATAAAGGGAGTGTTTAGTTTCATACTTGGTTTTTCTTATTTTCTTATTTTCCTAGTAGTGCTAATAGTTCAGAAGTGGGATAAAGAATTCGGGTTTAACTCTATTAAAATCATTGGAATAGTGATGGTGAAAGTGATACACATGCAAGGAAATTTGAAGAGATTTTAAGAAGAAACGTTTAGACGGTGATCTCTTCTCAAATTATAACTCATAAGACTGTGATATAATGCCACTATTCGATAAAAATATCAGGATTACACAACATTGGCCAAAGAAGTTACAAAATCAATGCATGGGTTTACCTGAACAGCACCAAGGCAGGCGTTTATGAACAACCAGTAGATTCTGTCCAAATCATCATCAATTGAAATCCAAAGATGTAAAGTACGGCAATGTTTTGGTCACACTTCAGATAGATGTTGGATGGTCGACAAATGATATAAAAGGGAAGTATCATTCAATGCTTGATATTTTATTGATCTATTTATAACTGGATATTTAGCTATAGAATATTTAGATACCTATCAAGAGTAAAGTAATTTAGGAATATGCTCAGAAATCATATTTAAATTTAATTTAGACAGAATATGCAATAAAATGTTTTTCGGGGCAAGTAATGTTTCATGTAGGAAAAGGAAATTTAATTTTTAGTATTAATGATTTTGCTTTACCAATAAAAATTATGGTACCAGAAGCAAATTTTGGGAATATTGACATTTTACCCAAAGATTGTTTTAAAGTTAACGATACTAATGTAGAATTGGTTAAATCAAATGGAATATTTAAAATTAATGCTATTTCGTGTATTTATTTCAGCACTAAAGTTGACATTCTTGTAACTGAAAATATTGCAATAAATCCGATGATAACTGTTTTTATATTTACTGCATTCGAAGATTACTCCAGGACGGGAAAGAAATGGTCGAGGGTACAACTATTGGATAAGTTTCGGTAAACTAAACATAAGACTTTCGAACAAAATTAACGAAATGAGGTATGCTATTTATTTTCTAATGCTTTGTTTTAAATACTATAGGATCGATCGGACAACTTAAAAGTCGTAATTAGTAAGTTACCACTGCCAAATTGAGTAGTGGGGGCCATTAATTCGGATGATATGAGTAAATTACATAACCTACTTAGAAAACATCATAATTGTTTTGCAAAAAATATGTATGAGTTGGGTTCAAGTTCAACTGATCTTGCCCAATTACCTATTCGTTAAAAAAAAAATGATCGCCCCTTATGTTACAAACCATAAAGTTTCTTTTAAAGAGCGTGAAATTGTATAAATCAAAATTTCTAATTTACTAAAAGCCGGTGTTATTCGTAAATCTAATTCAGAATTTGTAAGTCCCATAGTTTTAGTATCTAAAAAGAACGGTGACCAACGATTACACATTGATTATAGATCTTCGAATGCAGTAACTATAAAAGACATATCCTATACTCAATATTGAAGATCAGTTAGTTAAACTTTCAAGCAATTGTGTTAGGTTTGGGAGGGATATAGACCACATTAGTGAGGTTAAGATTTTTAGTTCTTATGGAAGCGCATTTTCAAATCATATTATTAAAGCTATTCTGTGTGTCTTAAGTACAATTTTGAGTTTTTTACTAACTGTTAATAATACTCTTTGCTTTCTGTACAGTAAATGTATAAACAAAATAATAAGTTAAGCATAATTTCATTTTAAAGAAAGTAGGATTGCAAATAGTAACATAGTAACTGAATTTGTAGGTTAGTTTTGGAATTGACGCTGTTTGTCTTTAAAGTTATAATATAAGGTGGTTATACGTTTTTTATTTTTGTTATTTGCGAGGGTTATTAAGTTGTACGCAATAAATAATTTCTTTGCTGACGATTTAAATTATCAGGATTAAATAGAATCAAAAACAGCTACGACCTACGTTTTAACGAATTTACACTTGTTGCTTTAATTACAGATTATTTAATAATTTTGGGTGTCTTAGATATTTATACGACGAAAGTAGATAGACAATACATTTGAGATTTATATTTATAAAGTTTAATAGATAAGATTTGCATTTTAAAGTTCTTTTGAACATTTTGAAAATAGCATATTTTTGTTCCCGTATGTATAACATGGGAGTATAAATCGGCAAAGGCGAGTTAGGGTTTTAGTTTGAATTTGCCGCCACAAATTGACCGTTACACTAACGTGGTTTATTGCTGCAATGGCAATCTAATTTAACCTTAAAGCCAGTGGCGTAATTTAGTAGGATCTAATGACGAGCGTGTTAACCATAGTTATGAGTTGGAAACATTAGCTGCTGTTGAATCAATTAAGCGGTTTAGAATGTACGTATTGCATGATGATTGCTCCAAATACAAGAATTCGATTTATTCAAGATGGAACATATTACATAAGTTCCATGACGATATTGGTCACCCCAGAATTAAAAAAAGTGTGAAAAATTAATTAAGTCTGTATTTTGTTTTCCACAAATGACGCATTTTATATAAAAAAATATATTTATAGAGTCTTGTTTAAATTATGCGTACAAAAGGGTAATTATGGTAGACAGGAGGATATGTTACATGCGATTAGAAAACCAAATGAACCAATGCGTACCGTACATATTGACCATTTAGATCCTTTAGTAAAAAGTAAATGCAGTAAGTCATATTTACTCGTAGTTATAGATTCGTTAACAAAGTAAAAAGTATACTGTTACTAAGCCTAGTCGTATCCTTGGCTCACTCGAAACAATTTTGCATTTAAGAGTTTTGTAACTAATAAATAAATAAAACATACCCTAAACGCGATTGCTACGCCCCGAGTAAACGGTCAAGGTGAAAGGGTAAACAGAACTATTTTAAATGCAATGCGTATGACTAATGTTGATGAACATACCTGGGATGCGACTGTTCGTGATATAACTTGGGGTGTAAACAATACAGTAAACGAAAGTACCAAATTTTCTCCGTATGAGTTAGTTTTTATTTAACGGTAATCCAATTTTAAATTATAGTAGGAATAATAGCAACGACGTAAAGTAAATAGAAAACAAGCAAAATTACAAAGGAAAGGTGACTTAGTATTATGGAAAAATTCGAGTAATTGTGGGGCCACAGGACCTTTGGTTTGTGGGTAATATTGTCAAAGGGTTTAGTGATGCACAAATGGATATAGAAACACAATTTTAAATGGTAAAGTTACTTCAGAAATCTATATAAAACAGGCTAGAGGTTATGAAGACGTTACAGACAGAGTTTGTGAACTAGACAAAATATTGTATGGTTTGAGAGAAAGCCCTCGAGTATGGAATGATTGTTTTGATGTCCCTTTGTGAAAGTTAGGCTTTGAAAGAAGTAAATAAGATTTGTTTGTTACCAGAAATGAAGATAATAAGATTTATTATTATGGCAGTAGTAGCGATAGTGAGTAAAGTGAAAGAGATTTTTATTGCTTAGCGCGGGATGTCGTTATGAACAATGTCGTTCTCAGTCAGTTTACTTTTGTGATAAACGCAAAGTAGTCAGTTACTTGTTGAAGTATTCCCTGAGTCTGTTTTTGCAGAACATACTACAAGTGGTTGAACTTGCACATAATCATAGTTGAGTTACAGTTTTCTGTATAAGCATGATGCAGTGTGCAAAAATTTAAAAGAGCTGAGTTTACATATGACGAAAATTTTAGTGTTACGGTATGAGCCAAGTGCGGGCCATACAAACACGCCATGAGATAATCTCATTTCTTTTCAGACAATCTTGGATGCCAGTGAGGACACTGCATAATGCTGGATGGCCGAATGTTACGCAAGGATTTACTGTAGTTAATTAATTTGTATGTGTATACGTAATACATTGTTTATATAGGTTGGAAATAATAAATTGGGAGTTAGTTGTATTTGATATGCGACAAGAGGAACGATATTCAGAATAAAGGGAGTGTTTAGTTTCATACTTGCTTTTTCTTATTTTCCTATTTTCCTAGTAGTCTTAATAATATTTAAATGTAATTTTTGGTGAACAATAAATAATTTAATCACAAATATTCCTAAATATACTATTTATTAACCATTGTCACTTCCAAAATTAATTGGTTGTAGTTGAAGGATCAAGTTCAAATCTTTTATATATGAAGGAAGACCTTAATGATCCCAGATAATTCTTATAAAAAAAAATCGTTTATTAATGACGTTTCAAGCACAAGTGGCCCATGATCAGCTATAAAAAATTTTTACAATTGTAATTACATCAATTGTTAATCAAAATGTAAAAAAAAAACAATAAAATTATAAATTAAATAAAGGTAACCACTCACCTTCACATGGTTCACAGTTCTGGGCATAATTTCGATTTTAAAAATGTAGAAATTATAGAAAAGTTTGGTAATTATAACAGAAGATTGTTGAAAGAAACTTTGCATATTAATATAAATAAAAATAAAACGGTCAACAACCATACCAACTACAAAAATAATTTACAATATGCAAAACATTTCCTAAATAATCTAGAAAAATAAATTCAATTTTCTTCTTCTACTTCTTTTCTTATCCCCGCCATGCTTTTATCACTTGCGCAGGTGTACAACCTAGCCGAGATTTTTTAAATCTTTTTTAAAAAAATTTTTTTCGTCATTGCATTTATAAACTTGCGACAAGTTAATTGTATTTTACTTCATAATAAAAACAAAATGGAGTACCACGTGTTATTATATTTGAAATTTGAAATTTAAACATTTATATCGACATTATTATTACAAAAATGTTTACATAATTTATTTACTATGTGAAGGTGAGGGGTACAATTGTAAATTTTTTTTATAGCTGATGATGGGCCACTTGTGCTCGAAACGTTCTTAATAAACAATTTTTTTTATAAAAATTATCTGGGATCATTAAGGCCTTCCTTCATATATAAAAAACTTCCGAAATTACTTAAAAGTATACCTGCTCGTTTATTTAGTATATAACAGTGGAAACGTCAGATAAGCCGGTAAGACAGCTAGTGTAGCTAGAAGTCGAGACGAGACGAGGCTTGGGGTCGGTCTCGTCTTGGTCTTGACTTGGTCTCGACTAGAGTGGTCTCGTCTTGGTCTTGTCGAGACGAGACTTGATGTCAGTCTCGTCTCGTCTCGAGTCTCGACAAGACTCTCGACTTTGCCACCATTAATAATTTTTTTAATAATCGTATCTAATAGTACATAAAATTCTAAGAACAGCAATATTATCGCGATTAAAAAATTCCAAATAATATTTGAGATATTTATTATTAAGTTTTCCATGAAATCATCAACTTGATACTTGAGCTCTTCAAACAATTAATATGAAAATATACGTATATATCGAGTGTTGTTTATCATTACAAAACATAAAATATATAATTTCAATTCTTTAACTACAGAATGCATTTCTATTATTAGCAATAGTTAGACTTTCGCGTATCCCCTGGTACATGTACTACAGTTGAGAACCGCTGTTTTATTTCAAAAGTTTGACCTTGAGTTATGTTTTGAGGTAACGTTATATGATGATCATAATGACTATAAAACCTAAGGGATGGGGGACAAAGCAATGGTTTTTCCAAAAATATCACTTCCTTACAAACTTTTCTAATCTTTACATTATGCTTATTTTTATTAATTATATTCTGGCAACAATTTTATCAACGAAGCTGAAAATAAGAAAATATGAATGAACAAAAAATTATGAATTACAATCCCAGTACAAGGATATCCCTAATTCCAGTATTTTATAATACCCAGTTGAACTGAACCTTAGATTAAAATACGCCGAAAAGAAAACAAAGGCCTTTATGACCAATGACACCGGGCGAAGAAGGTGTACTTGTATTTTGCACGTGTTTTTACGAGAAATGTTTAATACCAATTTCTTAGAATGTCTGATACCAAATTTCCCAAATAGTTATACCTGTAACTACATATTTTAACAATGTCCCTTACATTTCACTTTATTGAGATAAAGTTTTACTTTCATTATACATCACATAAACTTTTATCTTTTAAAGTACATATTTTCCAAATTTTTGTTTATATACGATACCATAATTTTTTTATTGGCATTTAATGATAACACTAGAAAATGTTTTATTTTAATTCGCAGGAAAAGTATTTTTACATAAATTATGGATACTTTTACTATCTCTTTGCAAAATAATTATATAACTGATTTGTTAGTATTAATAGTTTAAATTATTATTTTTAATATATTTCTATTTCTATATGCAATATGTATTCATATGTTTGAATGAAGTGAAATATTTAGGCAAATAAGAAATACATCCGTTGAACAAGTACAATATGGTTGTTTTTCCCTAGGATCGTAAAATCTTTGTCTGCATTTCCGTAAAATTCTAAGAATCACAATAGATTCTTTAAAAATGAAAAATTCTGTATATTTGAAGGGAACGTTACTTTGTTCTAATAAATTAATTTAATAAATAAAACTGAAGTACATTGCTAACGTGGAGAATGCACCACAAATGTAACTTTTGTGCTATTTGAAAATTGGAAAGTCTTTCCAAGATATAGTCAATTGTACCAATATTTTAATTGAGAATTAATCAAAAATTTAATTAAAATCAACATATTTATACATATAAAACATGTATATTATAAAATAAAGGTTGATTTTAATTTAATTAAAATATTGGTGCATTAAAATAACATAGGAATTCTAAATTTATATTTCTTTCATTTCATCCCACCTATATTGTAAATTTATTTAAAAGTTACATTTGGATTATTTAGATGAATAAGGAATACATCATATTTACATAAAATAATGTTTTTGGAACACAACTATGAAAGTAGAAAATTACAAAATTTGAAAAATTAATATCTCTCTTATTTATATGAATTTTCAAATAGTATTTACAGCAATATTCTCAATTTTTTTTCTAGTCGAGGCCAAATGATGGTCTCGTCTCGACAAGACCAAGACGAGACGAGACCAAGACCAAGACCGGTCTTGGTCTTGTGGCAACACTAAAGACAGCGTAAATGCGAGAGAGAATACATTCCCCTATCCGACAGTCGCACGTGTCTTACACTAAGGACACAGTGTTATAGCATATCGTACTCGTTCCAGTGTAGAATAGTATAGTTCAATGGTCACACACTTACCAACGGTAGCTCTATGGTTGTTGGTTGTTTGCAGTGTTGAGTCAGATAATGATTTTCGTTATCTGGATAACAGATAAAAGATAAATTTGCGCAATATATCTAGATAAGGATAACAGATACTTTACATGTTATGTAGATAAAATTTTAAGATAACCTGATAAGATGCCTGAAAAGTAAGCAACCGTGATTTCTTACAAAGCTTTCTTTAATTGTTTATGCTTAATTGATACGATGTATGAAAAGGAAACAAAAAATATTCAATGTACATATTTATTTAATAACATACAAAACAAAAATAGACACTATTCTAAAAATATCTATGTACATATTTTCTTATATTAGTAAATTATTGTTTTTTTTTAAAAAACAGTACTTTCTCAAAATTAGTATTAGATAGGCGATTGCGTTTTGGTGTGAGAATTTGCCCACCTACACTGAAAAGCCTTTCAGTGGGACCGGATAAACTCTGTTTTATATTATTTACGTACATAAAATTAAGCATATAAATATGCCAGTAAATGAATATTTTCATAAATAATGTTGCTCACTATTGCTCACGTCATATTATAAGTAAGTTTACGCAGGTAGACACACCGGCGACGGAGAACACACGACACGGCATACGGCACTATGCGATGCGGTAGGTTGTGCTTGTCCTAACTTGCTAAATAGTATTTTAATTTGAGTATAGATGGAGCTAACATAAATAATGGTTATCTTATCTTTCATCTGCATGTTATAAAACAGATGAGATAATAGATATTAATTTAAAAAATATCTAGATATTAGATAAAAGATACTAACTACGTTATCTAGATAAAATTTTAGATAATGTTATCTAGATAAGCACAACACTGGTTGTTTGTGGTTTGCAAAAGGCCGTGGGTTCCTCGTTGAGAGAGATTTTGAGAAGGGAGGAAGGGAAAGGGCGCCAGTTATGTCGAATGAAAGAGTGGACATAACACACTCAAGCTGAAGTTAACTTTAAAATCACTTTTATTTCAAAAACAAAAAAACAACAAATTTATGATCCTTACAAACCTTAATAAGTACACAATGTGGAGGGAAGGAGGGATATAATTCTGTAGGGTCCCAGGATTGACCTGGCTACTGGAGGGGGAGACCTAGTGTATGGGCGTCGTCGGGACAGCCTTCCCAATCCGGCCTCGCTGACTATCGGCGTCACTGCTGCCAAAACTCTGTGGACGAGCGTGTCCACGCAGAGGATGGCGTGTTAAAGGTAACACTTCGATGTAGGCGCACCCAGGAGTTAGTGTGGCTTAGGCGTCGCTAAGTAGTATCTCTCAGTACCACAACTGGCACGACTGTAGGCAGCAAGTAAACCCAGGACCAGGACGTCGTTAACCATAAATAAAAAAAAAAAAAATAGATCATAAATTTGGTTCTTGACAGCTATAGCAGACAGAAGGAGGAAGTATGAGTAGTTAGCTCCAGCTGTAGGAGACCTTGTTCTTACCAGCCGAGAACTATTGTAATCTAGAGTCGTGAACTCGGTAGCCAAAAAAATTAGATAAGATAAGATAAAAGACGGCTTACCAAGATACGGAGATATTTACTTTAAGATACAGTAGGTTCGTAAAAGAACTTTAACGAACAGGTACAACCTAGTTACGATGACGTCGAATCAGCCTGAGCTACGTCTAGAGTAAGCTAAAACGAGCTACATAGAGATCAGCTAAAACGGATAATAGATAATGAATAACCCAAAAATATTAAAGAATTTATATAAATTTTACCAAGTAATTTTTCAGCCAAACTTATTAGACAAACTATTAATGTAGATTAATTTAGAGATGAATTTTGGACAAAAATAATTTATATACATTTTGAGATATGAAAATTTTACCCAAAAACCATAAAATTAGCCAAATTTAATCCCATAAAAAATATTAAACCCCAACAAAATAATGTTAAGCAGAATTACATAAATTAATGGTCTTCTAACAAAAATTGAAATGCGCCACTCTGCATTAAACACCGTGCTATTGGAACAGCCGCGCTGTTCATATCACGAGATCTCGCAACCGACTCATCGCAGTCATCGCACGTTACTCGTAAATACAGCTTGAGACGATCCACCCTTAATAACTTTGAAACGAATTGTGATAGACATATCCGGTTTACGTTAAATGTTTTAACATCTACGGGGCTACATTTTATTAATATATTTTTTTTAATTCACTAATATCACCCTTACCACTACTAACTTTTAAATCTTAAATGGCAATATACCCCTTGTGACATATCAAATGAAAGCTCTTGAAAAATGATATTCAGGCATGTCAATAAATTGATATTTGAGTAAATCATTTTAAAGTTAGAAACAATAATTTACAATATTTTATTGCACGCAGTGTTATGGAAATGACAAAATGAAAAAAAAAACAATGGATTGGTGGAAGGTGGCTAATTGATTGGCCCGCTAGATCCCCTAATCTGGAACCCAACGATTTTTTTCTTTGGGGATATTTAAAATCAATTATTCATAAAACTCCACCTATTAATCTTCAAGATTTAGAAAAGAAAATTAGAAGAGAATGTCAAGAAATTCCAGAAGAAACATTTCGGCGTGTGCAAATAGCATGTAGTGATAGGTTGTACCCTTGTTTAGGTGTAAATGGCGCTCAATTTGAGCATTTGTTAAGTTTTAAATTAAATTAAAATTACATTGTTTCTAACTTTAAAACGTTTTATTCAAATATCAATTTATTGACATGCCTGTATAGCATAGCGTGGTTAACAAATTTCTAGCGGTCCCTAGTTATATTATTCGAGATCTTAATAAATGCATTTTCCTTAGTAGAATGAATTTATTCGTTGTACATATTATGCATTTTTTATGAATATCATAACATTCTTTAGTTTAATAAACATTGAACATAGCTTTCGATAACGATACTAGATCACCAAGTTTTCTTAGGTTATATATAAAGGTTTGTTCGAACCTACAGTTCTAAGCAGTTCACGAACTAGTGAGCATGCGCATTTCACTTAAAAGCGTTCGAACTCTGTAGTTCTGAAATTCGAAATTCTGAGAACTATCACTTCGCCGTTCGAACAGGCTAGAACTTTGAATTCAAATTCTTGTGGAACGGTTCTACCAGTTCGAGCAACGGAGCAAGTATTTCAAATTCTAACTATGCGCAGTGAAGTTTTAAGATTCTATTTGACGTTTAGAAGGCTATATAGAAATAATAGATTAATATACGTACCAATTTTATTATTATTTTTTTTATTAATTATTATTTTGGTTAAGGAAAATTTCATAAGTATTGTATTGTCTGATATTGTTAAGGTTAAATATTTTTAATATACACGAAAAGCTACAGGATTGTAAGACGTTCATTCATATCATTAAAGTATTAAAAATTTTTTTCACAATCAGCGACACTGTAATAATATTTATTTCGTTTAAAATATACATTTTCATTCTTCGTATTGTATTTGTTTCTACTTTTAACTTTTACTTTATACATATATTTACTTCGATTTTGTTGTCCATGCTTTATACTCCTTTTGAGGAGTATGCACGTCCATTTATTATTAGGTACAATTGAAAATTTAAAATATGATATTTACAATTAAAACAAATGTATGTGACAAATTATATCCAATATGAGCGTTCGAACCTGTCCATGAGAGAACAGTTCTGAATTCACTTTCTTATATGCCATGCGCAGAACTTCTAATTCTGGAACAGTTCCGAATTGATGGTTCGAACAAACCTATAGTTACTTTAGGTTAGGTAGTATAGTATAATAAGTGTTTACTTTTATAGGTTATATTTCGATGGTCCCAACGTAAAGTATTATAACTCAAAATTTCACATTTTGCAGACACCGGTTTAAACTTTATTTTATAAAAATAAAACATATTTGTTAACTTTTGATCTCGTTTGAGGCATAATGTTAATTACAACCACATAATGTTTAATTTTTCGTTAAATAGTATAACATTTATTTACCAATTATTTAATAATAGACATAATAGTTTATTCGGATATTTAAAAAGTATTTTTATTATTATTTATTATTATTACTATTATTATTTTTATTGTTATTATTTATATACAAATACAGCACTGAAGCGATGGAAATACAAATGTAAAGGAATGGGAGTTCCAGTGAACGACGATTTCATGCACACACTATTATTCGCTGATGACCAAGTCATATTGAAGTCCGACGAATTTGACATCGATTATATGACGAGAAAATTGACTGAAGCATATGACAAAGCGGATCTCAAAATCAACTAACAAAAATAAATATTTAGTTGTGGACGGAAATGGAAATGATATAAGTATAAATGGAAATAATATAAGTATAAATGGAAATAATATAAAACTATGTACAGATTATAAATATTTAGGTGTAATAATTTCAGAAGATGGGGATAGTAAAAAAGAAATAGCATCCAGGATTACACAAGCGCAACAAGCCATTCAAAAACTAAATTCTCTAATCTGGTACACCGAAATCCAGAGACAAAGATAAGAATTTACAATACAATTGTACAAAGTATATTACTTTATGCGACAGAAACGTGGGAAATAAATAAAAAGGAAGAACAAAACCTAAATGCTATCCAGATGGATTTCTTGAGAAGAAGCGCAGGCATATCTGAGCCACACCATATACCGAATACGAAAATAAGAACTTTAATGAGAACTGAAAAATTAGTGACGGAAGAAAGACCTTACATAAATACAAAACAAATCTTACATATTTTACGAAGAACAACTAAATGAAAAAAAAAAACATATTTACATTTGTTTAATATTCCTCATCACTAGATAAAGTAGTTTCATTCTCATAAAATTTTAAACTCTCAGAGAAACTATAATGTACTTTAGGTATAAAATTTCCCCTGCAAAATGAAATTAAATCTTTATTTTTTTATCCACTTATAGAGATTGGTTTATTATAAGCTCGTTTCAAAGAAAAATTTAAAGATGCTTTTGTTGATAGTCATCCGCGTGTTTTTGTTTGTTTATATACATTAATAACTTTTGCATCATCTTTATATTCGTATTTGTACATACCGCTAAAGGGATCTTCTTTTGTAACATGAATTTGTCTTATTTTACTCCACATAAATTTTTCATTTAGAAAATAACATAGGAATTCTAAATTTATATTTCTTTCATTTCATCCCACCTATATTGTAAATTTATTTAAAAGTTACATTTGGATTATTTAGATGAATAAGGAATACATCATATTTACATAAAATAATGTTTTTGGAACACAACTATGAAAGTAGAAAATTACAAAATTTGAAAAATTAATATCTCTCTTATTTATATGAATTTTCAAATAGTATTTACAGCAATATTCTCAATTTTTTTTCTAGTCGAGGCCAAATGATGGTCTCGTCTCGACAAGACCAAGACGAGACGAGACCAAGACCAAGACCGGTCTTGGTCTTGTGGCAACACTAAAGACAGCGTAAATGCGAGAGAGAATACATTCCCCTATCCGACAGTCGCACGTGTCTTACACTAAGGACACAGTGTTATAGCATATCGTACTCGTTCCAGTGTAGAATAGTATAGTTCAATGGTCACACACTTACCAACGGTAGCTCTATGGTTGTTGGTTGTTTGCAGTGTTGAGTCAGATAATGATTTTCGTTATCTGGATAACAGATAAAAGATAAATTTGCGCAATATATCTAGATAAGGATAACAGATACTTTACATGTTATGTAGATAAAATTTTAAGATAACCTGATAAGATGCCTGAAAAGTAAGCAACCGTGATTTCTTACAAAGCTTTCTTTAATTGTTTATGCTTAATTGATACGATGTATGAAAAGGAAACAAAAAATATTCAATGTACATATTTATTTAATAACATACAAAACAAAAATAGACACTATTCTAAAAATATCTATGTACATATTTTCTTATATTAGTAAATTATTGTTTTTTTTTAAAAAACAGTACTTTCTCAAAATTAGTATTAGATAGGCGATTGCGTTTTGGTGTGAGAATTTGCCCACCTACACTGAAAAGCCTTTCAGTGGGACCGGATAAACTCTGTTTTATATTATTTACGTACATAAAATTAAGCATATAAATATGCCAGTAAATGAATATTTTCATAAATAATGTTGCTCACTATTGCTCACGTCATATTATAAGTAAGTTTACGCAGGTAGACACACCGGCGACGGAGAACACACGACACGGCATACGGCACTATGCGATGCGGTAGGTTGTGCTTGTCCTAACTTGCTAAATAGTATTTTAATTTGAGTATAGATGGAGCTAACATAAATAATGGTTATCTTATCTTTCATCTGCATGTTATAAAACAGATGAGATAATAGATATTAATTTAAAAAATATCTAGATATTAGATAAAAGATACTAACTACGTTATCTAGATAAAATTTTAGATAATGTTATCTAGATAAGCACAACACTGGTTGTTTGTGGTTTGTAAAAGGCCGTGGGTTCCTCGTTGAGAGAGATTTTGAGAAGGGAGGAAGGGAAAGGGCGCCAGTTATGTCGAATGAAAGAGTGGACATAACACACTCAAGCTGAAGTTAACTTTAAAATCACTTTTATTTCAAAAACAAAAAAACAACAAATTTATGATCCTTACAAACCTTAATAAGTACACAATGTGGAGGGAAGGAGGGATATAATTCTGTAGGGTCCCAGGATTGACCTGGCTACTGGAGGGGGAGACCTAGTGTATGGGCGTCGTCGGGACAGCCTTCCCAATCCGGCCTCGCTGACTATCGGCGTCACTGCTGCCAAAACTCTGTGGACGAGCGTGTCCACGCAGAGGATGGCGTGTTAAAGGTAACACTTCGATGTAGGCGCACCCAGGAGTTAGTGTGGCTTAGGCGTCGCTAAGTAGTATCTCTCAGTACCACAACTGGCACGACTGTAGGCAGCAAGTAAACCCAGGACCAGGACGTCGTTAACCATAAATAAAAAAAAAAAAAAAATAGATCATAAATTTGGTTCTTGACAGCTATAGCAGACAGAAGGAGGAAGTATGAGTAGTTAGCTCCAGCTGTAGGAGACCTTGTTCTTACCAGCCGAGAACTATTGTAATCTAGAGTCGTGAACTCGGTAGCCAAAAAAATTAGATAAGATAAGATAAAAGACGGCTTACCAAGATACGGAGATATTTACTTTAAGATACAGTAGGTTCGTAAAAGAACTTTAACGAACAGGTACAACCTAGTTACGATGACGTCGAATCAGCCTGAGCTACGTCTAGAGTAAGCTAAAACGAGCTACATAGAGATCAGCTAAAACGGATAATAGATAATGAATAACCCAAAAATATTAAAGAATTTATATAAATTTTACCAAGTAATTTTTCAGCCAAACTTATTAGACAAACTATTAATGTAGATTAATTTAGAGATGAATTTTGGACAAAAATAATTTATATACATTTTGAGATATGAAAATTTTACCCAAAAACCATAAAATTAGCCAAATTTAATCCCATAAAAAATATTAAACCCCAACAAAATAATGTTAAGCAGAATTACATAAATTAATGGTCTTCTAACAAAAATTGAAATGCGCCACTCTGCATTAAACACCGTGCTATTGGAACAGCCGCGCTGTTCATATCACGAGATCTCGCAACCGACTCATCGCAGTCATCGCACGTTACTCGTAAATACAGCTTGAGACGATCCACCCTTAATAACTTTGAAACGAATTGTGATAGACATATCCGGTTTACGTTAAATGTTTTAACATCTACGGGGCTACATTTTATTAATATATTTTTTTTAATTCACTAATATCACCCTTACCACTACTAACTTTTAAATCTTAAATGGCAATATACCCCTTGTGACATATCAAATGAAAGCTCTTGAAAAATGATATTCAGGCATGTCAATAAATTGATATTTGAGTAAATCATTTTAAAGTTAGAAACAATAATTTACAATATTTTATTGCACGCAGTGTTATGGAAATGACAAAATGAAAAAAAAAACAATGGATTGGTGGAAGGTGGCTAATTGATTGGCCCGCTAGATCCCCTAATCTGGAACCCAACGATTTTTTTCTTTGGGGATATTTAAAATCAATTATTCATAAAACTCCACCTATTAATCTTCAAGATTTAGAAAAGAAAATTAGAAGAGAATGTCAAGAAATTCCAGAAGAAACATTTCGGCGTGTGCAAATAGCATGTAGTGATAGGTTGTACCCTTGTTTAGGTGTAAATGGCGCTCAATTTGAGCATTTGTTAAGTTTTAAATTAAATTAAAATTACATTGTTTCTAACTTTAAAACGTTTTATTCAAATATCAATTTATTGACATGCCTGTATAGCATAGCGTGGTTAACAAATTTCTAGCGGTCCCTAGTTATATTATTCGAGATCTTAATAAATGCATTTTCCTTAGTAGAATGAATTTATTCGTTGTACATATTATGCATTTTTTATGAATATCATAACATTCTTTAGTTTAATAAACATTGAACATAGCTTTCGATAACGATACTAGATCACCAAGTTTTCTTAGGTTATATATAAAGGTTTGTTCGAACCTACAGTTCTAAGCAGTTCACGAACTAGTGAGCATGCGCATTTCACTTAAAAGCGTTCGAACTCTGTAGTTCTGAAATTCGAAATTCTGAGAACTATCACTTCGCCGTTCGAACAGGCTAGAACTTTGAATTCAAATTCTTGTGGAACGGTTCTACCAGTTCGAGCAACGGAGCAAGTATTTCAAATTCTAACTATGCGCAGTGAAGTTTTAAGATTCTATTTGACGTTTAGAAGGCTATATAGAAATAATAGATTAATATACGTACCAATTTTATTATTATTTTTTTTATTAATTATTATTTTGGTTAAGGAAAATTTCATAAGTATTGTATTGTCTGATATTGTTAAGGTTAAATATTTTTAATATACACGAAAAGCTACAGGATTGTAAGACGTTCATTCATATCATTAAAGTATTAAAAATTTTTTTCACAATCAGCGACACTGTAATAATATTTATTTCGTTTAAAATATACATTTTCATTCTTCGTATTGTATTTGTTTCTACTTTTAACTTTTACTTTATACATATATTTACTTCGATTTTGTTGTCCATGCTTTATACTCCTTTTGAGGAGTATGCACGTCCATTTATTATTAGGTACAATTGAAAATTTAAAATATGATATTTACAATTAAAACAAATGTATGTGACAAATTATATCCAATATGAGCGTTCGAACCTGTCCATGAGAGAACAGTTCTGAATTCACTTTCTTATATGCCATGCGCAGAACTCCTAATTCTGGAACAGTTCCGAATTGATGGTTCGAACAAACCTATAGTTACTTTAGGTTAGGTAGTATAGTATAATAAGTGTTTACTTTTATAGGTTATATTTCGATGGTCCCAACGTAAAGTATTATAACTCAAAATTTCACATTTTGCAGACACCGGTTTAAACTTTATTTTATAAAAATAAAACATATTTGTTAACTTTTGATCTCGTTTGAGGCATAATGTTAATTACAACCACATAATGTTTAATTTTTCGTTAAATAGTATAACATTTATTTACCAATTATTTAATAATAGACATAATAGTTTATTCGGATATTTAAAAAGTATTGTTATTATTATTTATTATTATTACTATTATTATTTTTATTGTTATTATTTATATACAAATACAGCACTGAAGCGATGGAAATACAAATGTAAAGGAATGGGAGTTCCAGTGAACGACGATTTCATGCACACACTATTATTCGCTGATGACCAAGTCATATTGAAGTCCGACGAATTTGACATCGATTATATGACGAGAAAATTGACTGAAGCATATGACAAAGCGGATCTCAAAATCAACTAACAAAAATAAATATTTAGTTGTGGACGGAAATGGAAATGATATAAGTATAAATGGAAATAATATAAGTATAAATGGAAATAATATAAAACTATGTACAGATTATAAATATTTAGGTGTAATAATTTCAGAAGATGGGGATAGTAAAAAAGAAATAGCATCCAGGATTACACAAGCGCAACAAGCCATTCAAAAACTAAATTCTCTAATCTGGTACACCGAAATCCAGAGACAAAGATAAGAATTTACAATACAATTGTACAAAGTATATTACTTTATGCGACAGAAACGTGGGAAATAAATAAAAAGGAAGAACAAAACCTAAATGCTATCCAGATGGATTTCTTGAGAAGAAGCGCAGGCATATCTGAGCCACACCATATACCGAATACGAAAATAAGAACTTTAATGAGAACTGAAAAATTAGTGACGGAAGAAAGACCTTACATAAATACAAAACAAATCTTACATATTTTACGAAGAACAACTAAATGAAAAAAAAAAACATATTTACATTTGTTTAATATTCCTCATCACTAGATAAAGTAGTTTCATTCTCATAAAATTTTAAACTCTCAGAGAAACTATAATGTACTTTAGGTATAAAATTTCCCCTGCAAAATGAAATTAAATCTTTATTTTTTTATCCACTTATAGAGATTGGTTTATTATAAGCTCGTTTCAAAGAAAAATTTAAAGATGCTTTTGTTGATAGTCATCCGCGTGTTTTTGTTTGTTTATATACATTAATAACTTTTGCATCATCTTTATATTCGTATTTGTACATACCGCTAAAGGGATCTTCTTTTGTAACATGAATTTGTCTTATTTTACTCCACATAAATTTTTCATTTAGAAAATTTTTGTTCCAGTTTATTATATTTATAAATTCTTTAAAATCAATAAAATCTTTTCGCACCATTTCTACTACGTCGTACATCGTCGTACGTTTGCAATTCCTTCGTGTCATACATAGCATACAGCTTCGTGAGTTGCGATAAAACAGTAAAACTGTAAACACTTAGTTTACGATTGTAATAAAAAATACTGACCTCCGCATTCGTGGTAGGTAGACAAAACCTGTTGTAGGTCGAAACAAGCAGCCACCATTGTTTCATTGCTTTTAATTGCTGTCATTTTATCAACCTATTTTAATTCACGAGCATTAGTTTTATTTCCCTTATTTTAGTTGTCTTTTTTTCGGACAAATTAGAAAAATATGTTTAAATATCACATTGGTCTCTCTTTGGAAGAAAGAACGCAAAATTGTAATTAGATATAAAAATATATCGATATTGACGTTCAATTGCAGGCAAAAATTCAACTCCTTTGTCTCGTAACCACTGATCATATAACTTATGCATCCTGGCCACATTTAACCCTCTATCAGTACATTTTCCTGAGGTATCTTTCTTCAGATTCAAAATGCCTTTTATGAATGCTTTCGTATTCTGTGCAACTTCATTTACCACGTTTATTTTTCAGTTACAAAAGTAAAATAATATTGTCTACTACATGCTCTTCTAGGGTCACTTAGTGCAGTTAAAGATACATATTTCTTATCAAGAGTTCTCATATTTTTTTAAATAAAATCCCATTGCCTCGTTTTATCTGAGAGTTTCCAAAATGTATGAAACAGTAATTTGCGTGCTTCTTCCGGAAGTCTCTACATGCTAATGAACATCCCGCACCCATTATAAGAGCTTCCTTAAGTTTACCATGAGATATTATATGTTTTTACCAGAATTTAAATGCTTCTTAGCTTTAACACATATCCAGCCCGCTTTTCCCGGGATTTTTCTTTCGCTTTCCGGGTACTAACACATTCATGAGAATCTTCAGCATTTGTATCATCATCTATTTCTGATTCACAATTTTCATAATCACTTTGATTATATTCGCTTCCACTATCTTCAAATGGTTCATAGTTATCATCAGGCATATCTTCAATGCAAGACGAAAAGTTTAAGCGACGTACACATTTTAAAGCCGTTTGGTTGTTACAAATTATAACATCAGAAACTTCGTCTGAAATAGTTATTTAGGCGTCTTACTTGCGATGTGCAATATTTGTTGATCTCTTCCTGTTTCATTATAACAGGCAATTTAATTTTTTTTTTTACTCTTTTAAATACTTAAAATTAGAAACGTTGACAAATGTAAAAATGATTAATCCTTGATCTATAGTGAATACGAATTAAACACTCATATTTAATAAAAATAAAACCAAGCAATATTTAAGACCTCCATAAATAATAATCAATCTTTATTAGGTGGCTATATTTGGTTGTCATATTTTAATTTTTTATTTGTTGTATATCAAGATTTTCCAACACAAATATGAAAGACAGAGAATATATACTTTTTAAATACAAAGCTTTTTTGGCGTTCCCTTAATTGTGTGGAAGATAATGTGAGCCAACGGGAAGGGTCCGCCATAGCTCAATTGGTAGAGCGTTGTCCCGGCAAGATAGTGGTTCTGGGTTCAAATCCCGGTGGCTGACATTATTTTTTCACTCTTTCCTAATTTATTTAAAATATGTACACGTTAAGGTGGATTTATGCAGCTTACATTTTATTTTACTTTAAGGTTGGTACTATATGCCGCTACTTTGAAGCCTTCGGAACACATGCGCAGATGTGATTTTTCTGGCATATCAGTTGTCATATATGTAAAGAGATAATTATAATCTGTAAAAATGGACACAAATGTAATAATTTGTGCATCTGCTATTTTACTTGTAGCTTTACCCATTATTTTTGCAATCTTACCTACACAAAACAAATAAATACAGCACACGCTGACGTTTGTCACGTGAAGTGGTGCACATGCGCAGTTGTGAAATTCTTTTACTTTAACGGTCTTAAGTTGAAAGTTGGTCAACTTTAGTTCTTAAACTAAAATTAAAAGTATGTAGCTAATAATGTAAGAATTCAATGAATAATATATATCCTATTTTATACTTGTTCTTTAGCATTATCCCTTAAAATTATATATAAATTCATCGCCGGAAAATTTATCGCGAGGAAAAATGTTTGCGAGGAAAATTGATCGCCGGAATATTGATCGTCGGAAAATTAAATTGATCGCGTAGAGAACTAATCGCAAGGAAAATTTATCGCCGGTAAATATATCGTGGAGAATATTGATCGCCACAAAATTGGTTGCTAGGAAAATCGCAGAAGTCCATTGTCAAGAAAATTAATGACAACAAAATTTACTAATATATGTAATGAATAAATTTTTGGCTGTGCCTAAAGAACAAAACCAAGCGTGACTTTTGTGTAAATACAACAACAATAACCTGTCCTTCCTAACACACAAACCTTAGCCCGAAGCGTGACTTTTACGCGTTTTGTAATTTCTAACAACTGATTTGTTATAAACAATATTTTTGTATGATCCTGTGAATCAATTTTTGCATTTTGTAATTTCTAACAACTGATTTGTTATTAAGAATATTTTTTTATGCATAAATATCATATCAATCATTTTTTTGGGGATCAATATTTTTGCGATTAATTTTCCTAGCGATTAATTTTCTAACAATCAATTTCCTGGTGCTCAACTCTCCCAGCGATAATTTTACGTTCGATCAATTTTTCTTACGATAAATTTTCCGCGATCAATTTATCAGCGATAAAAATTTCCGGACACGGCATTTACGTATACAAAAGATTCCAAAATAAATAAATAAGAAAATTGATTTATTCATATTTTCTTTATTCTTGCATCTCTCAGATACCCAAACAGCTCCTCGATAGTTCTAAACTAAATTTGTTATAAACATCGGAAATCAGAATCGATATTATGAAGGGATAGAAATAAACAGGGGAGATATTTCCAGGTAGTTACAAAATATTCAGAAAATAGTACAGTTGCAAAAGTTTGTACTGATTGTTTAATCAGTAAATATTTACGTATTCTTTCTTTTGCTTTTAAAGAAATTTTTATATGTATATAGATATTAGGAAATTCTATAAAAATGTAAATTTAATGTTAGCACTACATAAATAATTATTCTATTCACAAATCAAGCATTTCATGTTATATATGGGTATTTACATTTGTATTCATCGGTACGACAGCTGAAAATACATATACATCAGCAGCTTAAGCGATTTAACTGTTGCTCTAGTTATAGAGAATAATCCAACTTAATTTCCTTTACATGCATCATATAAATGTGTACCGTTCGAGTGCAAAAAATATTAAATGTTGAAATTGTTTCTGCAAAATTAAATGTTATGTGCACGTACACATTCGTGTTAAATATTCATTAAAATTATTTTTCAAACTAGAGGTAATACCAAGAATTTGAATATAATGCACATTATGTGTTTGAGAAAAATAGTTTATCAACAACTGTAGTAAATCAGGAAAAAATGTTTTTTTTTTTTATTTTAATATAAAGTACAAACATTAGTACTCTAATTTAAATATTCAAACAGTAGTTTTTAAATATCCATGATCATAACAAAGGCCGATATGCACATATATTAAAAACATGACAAATCGATAGACATTTTTTATATAAAGCCGCCAGAAATAGCAAGTATTTAGTACTGACATTTCATTTTATAGACTGTGGGCTGTCAAAAAAAATCGCACTTTAAATGTCGATCTGTAAAAAACTAATTTGTAATATGTTGAGGAAAAAAGAATATTAAATTAATATAGAAAATAAAGAGAAAATGCTCATAATTTTAATATAAAGTTCAGACAATTACAACCTAAATTTAATTATTAAATAAATGGCTGGATCAAAAATGATTACTCCAAATTATTTAGTACAAATAAAATGAGGAATATTAGTTACGCTTTATAAATGTCAAATGAATAATTTGTAGTAAGGCCGGTAAGTACATTTGTTAAAAACATGACAACTCGATCAGCTTTCTTGCTAATAAGTTTCCAGAAGTAAGACATTTTAGCTATAAAAAAAAAGTTTATTTTGTTTATTTAAATTTTAAAACTCGCATTTTTTCAAGCGATTTTTAAACAGCAAAAGAACGTGTTTGATATATGAACCATATTCTAAAGATATGTGCACTAAAAGACATAGGTAGGCCTAGTATGTCATATTTTACGTTATATAAAAGAAATAATTTGAATATGCATATGCATTCATTAACATTCACAACAATAAAAAGAAAATATATCTATTTAGGTATTTTAACCCTTACCGCATACTTTTAAGTTGAAAAAAAATATGTAGTATAAGGAAATTAACATTCAAAGGTTTCATCTGAAGAAATAGTGTAAATATGAATAACGAGTAAGTTAAAAATTTCTTTAAAAATATTGTCAAAGGTAATACCACTGTGACTTTCTATACAATATTTGCTGCAAGATCACGTCTGCTTGTTACGACAAAAATCTATACTCGTGGTTGCAATAATGTCCTAAAGAATTCTGTCACGGATGGTATTTGACCTGACAATTCCACGAAATTTTATATTTGTCTGTTTTTCAACAATTATAATTTTCTCATAAATTTTAAGCAACGTAAAATTCAAAATATGCCGCTATGATACTATGGCTTAATAATATTACCACTGTACTACGATAGTGATTGGTCCAGAACACACATTGGATGACTGATTTGAATAGCATTGTTATTATCATTATCATAATATTCTTTACAAATTTTGAGAATTATTAATTTTATTTTTTTTGATAGGTAAATGTTCATAATTATGTGGTGAATATGTATATTCAAAATAAATTTTTGATAAACAGTTTGCGAGTCGCTGTAAATTATATAAATTTTCAGTATACTGTAAAATATTGATGTGGCATGAAAACAAAAGAAGTTTCTATTGTAAAATGTAAGTAATAGTCGTATATAGAGATCATTGCGCACAGGTACGAAAAATTCGCCTACTTGATTTGATCTGAGCATGCGTAAATGTGTAGGATGTGCGGATGTACGAGCATTGTATATACGTGGGCGGGTTTATACTATGCATGGATAATTTTGGTAGATGTGCATGTGTGACGTTTGCAAGGATATTTGATAAAGGTATGCACAGATAATTTTGCAATTACCGCAGCAAATGTAATGTGATAACTAGTATACCACTTGATTTAGTTTGACAAGTATTATAAGGTAATATTGTAAATTGAAATTAAAAGTCTCCTGTAAACTTAAGTTAAAATCGTATAGGCAGTATGAGTATTCAGACACAACACAACAGCACATTTGTAATCCGTTCTGTATGTTGAGTATGTTAATATATAACACTTTTTACCTTCCGTCACCTTTAGGTAAGGAAGGTATTGTCTTTGGTCAAAATTATAAGTTTTAAATGAATAAACACGTTTCAGGGTCCCTACAATACGATTTCAGTGCTTTTACGATGATGTCTGTATGTATGTATGTATGTATGTATGTATGTATGTATGTATGTGTGTGTGTGTGTATGTCTGTGTGTGTGTCTGTGTGTGTGTGTGTGTGTGTTCGTGTGTGTGTGTGTGTGTGTGTGTGTGATAAATTTTTCTCCGACGATAACTCCAAAACCACAATTCTAAAAATTATGATTCTTTCGTATTCCTCTTCCTTACAACAATATGAAGAGCTGATTAGATTTTGGTTATAATTGGTCAACCGGAAGTACCTTTATTTGAAGTTCTTACCAGTTTTTCTTGAAAAAACGCAGTTATATATCATTTTCGACACTTTATGTGGTTATCAACAGAAAGAATATCCTATCCTATACGGTTCGATTATACATTTTCCTTCATGTTTAATAGATATAGAGTTATGGAGATATTAAGAGAGATTAACTTTCAAAAATTCAGTTTTGCTAAAATTATGAAAACAGCAGATATATTCAAAAATTTCTAATTGACAGATATCAGTGTCAAGTGCAAAACCAAAGTGGAAAGTATAGGATCTGAAAGTGATATAAGTGGCAGAGTGTCCCTCGCAAGTGACTTGCATTTGCGGTCTCGCCTGAAGATCGGAACTTATATATATATATATATATATATATATATATATATATATATATATATATATATATAAGGACTCCTCGAACTAAAGAAAAAACAAAAGAAAGAAGGGAAAAGTGTTAAACTATTAGGTAAAACTCTCATCGTCGACGGAGTAAAGTACGACAATAGAAATGTCAAGCGTCACAGATCATCAGATGAAGATTCAATCCTACAAACCCCCAAAAAACCGGACCAACGGAAGCAGAAGATCCCCCCAGCTAAAGAGAAACAAGGTACAATTCGAGAGTTTTTTCGAGACCCCACACAACAACCCAACACAACACAACAACTCAATTCAACAGATACACAAATTAAGCAACCGTTTAACAAATAAAGAAAACAATCCACCATCCGACGATATTAATTTAATTTTCTGGAATGTAAGTGGACTAAATACTCTGTTTAACGCTGAAATTGAAATTAAAAATTTACTATCAAATTGCGAAATAATATGTCTTAGTGAAACTTGGCAATTTCGTGACGTAACTACAGTCCCAGAATATCTAAATAATTTCAAAATATATCAGGTTAATGCAACAAAAGACAAAAGTATTGGTAGGGCAAGTGGTGGATTGTTAATTTTCTGTAAAAACAATTACTTTAATAACATTAGAATTATCGAGACTTCAGAGCAATGGATGCTTCTAGAACTAAATACTGAAACTGAAAATTACCTCATAGCAAACATATATCTCAAACCTTCACTAGACATAAATAATGTACTGCAAATATTAGAAAATTCACTTCAGCTTTTTCTAGGTAGATCCAGTGGCAGCTTCAGGATCGTCATACAGGGAGATTTCAATTCTAAAATCGGACAACTGAACCAAATCACAGAAAGAATAATCAGCAATACTAATGTATTTGAAGAGAGAACTTCTTTGCACTCGGTTACTGACCACAGGGGAGTAAAACTAGTTAACACAATGGAAAATCTCGGTTTATATGTGATTAATGGCCGCACGTCTGGAGATATACCAGGTAAATATACTTTTTTAAGCCATAATGGTAAAAGTGTAATAGACCTAGTTTGGGTAGATCTGCAAACAATGGAATGGGGTCATACCAAAAAAAATATATATTGATTTTTTTTATATAATTTAAAAAAATACATAATTTTATTTATTTATTTATTTATTTATATCAATCCAACAGGATACGAGATCCCAATTATAAGATTGATTACAGAAAAATACAATTATAATAAGTGTCACAAGTAGAAATGAAAACAATCAATATATACATTTATAAAGAAATTTACACTGCAAAGTTAGCCGAAACAGATCTCTTAAATTTAGTTATCGAGTCATTAAATATGTCTAATTCAATTACACATTCTGAACAACTTATATTATTAAATGTGGAACATAGTTGACGAATCGGAGATTTAGATTCGTAATTAGTTCTAACAAATTTTAATTTAAAAAGATTATTAGTTCTAGATGATGTTCTAGGTACATTAAACGGAATGTTAGCAAGACAAATTGGATCATCTATACTCCCATTTAAAAGTTTGTACAAGTACATGGTGCATTGAATCTTGCGCCTGGATGATAGACTAAGCAAATTAAATTGTGTTAGTAGATCATTGTAATTATAATCAAAACTAGGGTAATATCCAAGCATTCGAAAAAAGCAAAATTTCAAGAATTTTCGCTGAATTGTTTCAAGGTCATAAATATTCTTGTTATATATTGGAAGCCAAACTTGAAGACAATACTCTAGTTTTGATCGTACAAATGCAAAATATAGATTTTTTAGAGTCAATATATTTCTGAATGATTTAGTATTTCTTATAATGAAACCTAAATTTTTATGAGCGCTAGTAATGATATACTTAATGTGATCGTTGAAAGATAATTTAGAGTCAAAAATTACACCAAGGTCTTTGTACTGCGTTACTCTATCAAGTACTGTGGTTTCCATTTTATATGAGAAAGTGTAAACAAATTTCTTAACAAAGTAACTCATTACCTTACATTTACTGAAATTAAAGAATAGTTTGGAAGACCGACACCAAGATAGGAGATTATTTATATCAGATTGTAGAAGAATGCAATCATTTATGGAATTAATTTTTCTAGAAATTTTAATATCGTCAGCATATAACTCAATCTCGGAATGTTTGACAGAATTGGCAATGTCATTAATAAACAGAATAAATAACAATGGACCTAAATTAGAGCCTTGTGGAACTCCGGACGTGGGGATGTATGACCTTTAAATATAATTGTTATATTTAACATACAAAGGACGATTATGTAGATAAGATTCAAGGAATTCAAGTAGGTTGTTGGAAAATTGAAAATTAACATCTAGTTTGTGAAGAAGAACTTTATGGTTAATACGATCGAATGCCTTTGCAAAATCTGTATATATGACATCTACCTGATTGTTGTCATGCAGAAGGTTCAATACTTGCTCCGTGAAATTCATTAGATTAGTGATTGTAGAACGGCCATTGACAAATCCATGTTGAAAAACGGATATAGATCTGTGTACGGAATTGTATATATATTTATATATAATGGATTCAAAAATTTTTGATATGTTAGATAAAATGGCAATAGGTCGGTAATTACTAATGTCAGCTTTGTCACCGGATTTAAAGATGGGTGTTATAAATGATGTTTTCAAGCATGTTGGAAATTTATTTTTTGATAATGACAGATTAAACAGAAATTTTAGTGGAGCTATGAAATGATCTGCACACCCCTTAATTACGTATGCAGGTAGATTATCAGGACCTGGATTACGGGAGGGTTTAAGTTTATTTAGTGCACTTTTAATGTCCTCACTCTTGATGTTCAAGATAATTGGTGTATTGTTGGTATTTAGTGGGTTCATATTAGGATCAATATTTGGATCAGGATCGGCATAAGCACTAGCAAAAAAATCAGCAAATCCTTGTACGATATCAGGTGTGGAATTGAACAATTGATCTCCAAAAATCATGTTACCTGGAATACGTGTAGCATGTTTCTTAGTATTGATATATGACCATAATTTAGTGGGATCAGATGAAATAGATTTCTCTACGGAAGCAAGATATTTGGAGTGTTCAATTTTAATATCCTTTTTGACTTGAGCACGCAATTTTTTAAATTCTATCAAGTATCGATCTTGTCTGTGTAATTTGTATAATTTGTGGAACTTAGATTTTAATTTCGTGTTTTTTATTATTTGTGGAGTGAACCACGGCGGGTACTTTGAGTTTTTACGTGTAGTAATAGGAACACATGTATTTAAGATTTCATATAGCACTTCATAAAAATAAGAAAATGCTATGTCTACATCCTCAAAAGTATATAGGACTGTCCAGTTAACATTGGAGAGAGAAAGATACAAGAGATTGAAGTTGGCTAACCGAAAATTGTAATTACTTACACAATTATTAAATGTGGTAGAAGGGGATGTATACTGGGGCTGGAAAGATGAAGTAATTGCAAGTGCAGGATGATGTGAATCTTCATCAACGAAGGGATCAGGATTTTAAAGGACTGTGCAATGTTTATTTGAAAGAACAATGTCAAGAATTCTATTATTGGAATTTGTAATGGTATTGTAGTTACTGGCATTTAAGAAAGCACACAAATTTATAAAGGATGTAATAAAATTATCTGTATATCCACTAGTTACATAATCAACAAGGTGTGTGATATTTGCATCGCCAATTATTAAAAAATCGGTATCAATAGTTGACAAGACAGATTCGAGGCATTCAATCGCATAGTTAAATTGTTCAGATGACAGAGGTGGAGGACAGTAAATTACAAATATATAAATAAAGGTATTAGCAGATGAAAAAATTTTGACGCAAACGATATCAGAGAGACAATTAGGATGACATATAATTTCAACACGTTCTGATCTATATTTATTATTTACTGCACATAAGACCCCGCCGCCTCTTACTTTCGTACTCCTGGATACGTCTCTGTCAATACGGTGAACATCAAAGTTATCATTAAATAATTCTGCATTAAGTACACTGCCATTAAGCCATGTTTCAGAGAGACATACTATATCATATTCCGAAGCACAACAGTTGTTGTAGAAGTTATCAGTCTTGGTATTCAGTCCTCTAACATTCTGATAATAAATATGCATAATAAGTTACAAAGTATAAAGAAACAAATTTTAAATGAATACACTATGATAAACTCGACCTTGAGTAATTTGTGAAACAAGTGAACACAGTGTTTAGAGTTCAACGACCAATTTAATTATTAAGCAATGAGTAACAACTCGATTGATGAGCTGATAAAAAAAGAGAAAAAAAACACAGCTGTAGAATAGATTGGAATATATAAATGTGTAGAAAAAGTTAAATTAAATGCAAAAAAATTATGGAAAAAGTTGAAAATATATATTAATTACAGACGAAATAGGTCATTGCTGACGCTCCGTGTTGTAAATATGAAGTAAAAAATTAAGGTTGATCTACTATAAAATCTGAGCGTGAAATTTTTTCAACAACGCCACTGGTATTAGAATAAATGTTGCCGTCAAATGTCCATACATTCTTAAAACCGTATTTCTTACATGCTTTGATATATAGATCAAGTCTAGATTTTGTTAAATCTTCTTTAATGTTGATTTTAGTACCTTTTAAATGTTTGCGGTTTTTTATAACTACACTACGCACTTTATAGTTGGTAAATTTGACGATAATTGGACGTAGCTTAGGGGTAATATCTGGAGTGGCAATGATCTTCTTACCCGTACGATGGCATCTATCGATGTCAGTGGAGGTTACGTTTAATTTAAGTTTATCACTACACATTTCACGAACCAAGTTCTCAACATTTTCACCATCTTCTTCTGGGATGCCAAAAATACGAACAGAGTTCCTGCGGGAATATTGTTCGAGGTGGTCTAGTCGATCTTCGAGGGCCTTATTTTCAGCCGACAAGACTGCAATGATTTCCTCATAATGTTGTTTCTGCTCCTCAAGTTTTTTGTTAATTTCTTGAAAAACTTTAGTGGCTAGGTTTTCAATAAAATTTTCGTCGGAAAGTATAGCAGTGACGGTGCCTTTTACGATGGTTACATTTCTCGTAGTAGTACCCATGGTGAAAAATAAACACTTTAAGAACAATAGAGCACACAAATTGTAAAATAACGGAGCGACAAGAAGAGACGTCTACTCGTGATCACGCATAAACAACAATACATATATACATGAAAAATATTTAATATTCTTATACTTTTCATTCATGATTTTGTTTCTAAACATTTTGAGTCTTATTTTGTGACGTCATGGTTTTGTACACACATACAATGATAGTCACGCACATATGTACTCGTGCACGTACTGTACATGAATGTCAGCGCAGAGTTGTCACATTTTTCGAACATAACCAACATTTTCAAAGTAAATATCTTTGCAACAAGTTGTTTGTGTTTAAATGTAAGTACAAATAACGAAATGTTCTAATAAATATAAATAAATACAAATTATGTGTGATTTAGATATTATCATGGTTGCATAATATTATTCTGTGCCGTCTTGCGAGAACATCTCGTTGAGAAGCAAAAATAAAGTTTTTGTTCGTATTCCTAATACTCCAAAAATTTTAAAGGGTAGTCTTGCTTATGTTTGTGAAGATCATTTCAACGTAAGTAGAACTTAATAAAAAAACAATTTTCGTTGATATACATTTGTTTATTTTATTCAATAGCTTGAAGAAGATCCCGAAAATTAATTTTCTGCAAATTATTTGAATTCGCTTCTTCAAAATTAATTTCCATAATTAAATTATTTAATATACAATAAAAACAAAAGCACGAGTACAAAATAACTTGCTGTCACTTTTGCTTTCAAGTCAAATAACATAAACGTCAAACGTAGTTCCATTTTTATTCGATAGGAGGGACTAAGGTCACGGTCGCAAAACCGTGACGTCATTTGAAATTTATTATAAACTTTAAAAAATTATTTCTGTAAAACTAGAAACTTATGTGACATAAAATATATATTTTTATAAGTGGTTTTAAGTATATTTTCAGAAAAAAAATAAATTCGAAAATGTGGTATGACCCCATTCATTTCTAAATTTGAAGTAGTTCCAACCATGGAGTCGACCGGTCACAATTTATGTAAGCTAACAATGAACACAAATAAATTTAAATTCACAGAAACTGTACAATATAATTCACAGACAAGCCGCAAAATAAAATTTAAATTTTGCAAAGATAAGAGCATATGGTTCTCTAAATTTTTAAGTGAATCTCCTCTTATATATTTCAATAGTTCTAATTCCTTAGAATTAAACGACAATATAATAAATGCAATTAGGCAAACCGCGTCACAATTAGACTTGACACATACTATAAACATAGGGGTAAACCTAATAAAAATAAACCTTGGTTTAACAAACGCTGCTTGGAGCTGAAAAAGCAATGCAATAAAGCACTTAGATTAGTCAAAAAAGAACAGAATGATATTAATATTACCAATTTTATAGGTTGTAAAAAATGATATCGCAAAACATTATCATTTTGCACAAAAAGATTATCAAAAATCAGTATCTTATAGCATAGCAAAAACTAAAAATAACACCGAATTTTGGCAAACTATCAGAAAATTAAAACCTGCTAAACCTAATAAAAATGAAATCAGTACATCAGAATGGGTAGAATTTTATAAACAATTATACCCCCCAAAAGTAATACAAAATATACATATTTTGACTGTTTCAATCCATGTTTGGATGCTACTTTCACTATGCAGGAAATTGAGACGTACATTAAAAATAGTAAAACAAATAAGTCACCGAGTCCGGACTGCATAAACGCAGATTTTTTTAAGTATCTGCCCCCCAACTGGCTACATTATATGCAAAATCTTTTTAATAAAATTATGGAAGACGAAATTATTCCAAATTCATGGTCCCAAATAAATGTATTCTTTCTATACAAAAAAGGAAATACTCGTGATTGCTCGAATTACCGCGGTCTTGCATTAATTAATTATATTAGTAAACTTTTTACCCAGTTAATCCAGACTCGCATACAAAATCACCTAGAAAATAATAATATACTAGCTGAAAACCAAATTAGAGATTCACGGGCTTGGCTTGAAGCTTGAAAGCTTGGCTTGACTTGGTTTGAAAAAGCTTGTAAAATCAAACCAAGCCTGTCTTTCAAAAAAGCTTGATTTTTCAAGCCAAGCCAAGCTTCTGATTTATCAAGCCCAAGCCAAACCAAGCCTACCATTAAAAAAGCTTGAATTTTCAAGCCAAGCCAAGCCTTTGACTGTCAAGTAGCTTGGCTTGAAAACAAGCTTTTTCAAGCTTTTCATAAAATTATTGTGGAGTCCGACAAGACCGTAATTTGCAAGCTTCTGAGAATTGGGGTTCCGAAAAGGACCAGCTTCACTAACTGTCAGTTTATTTAGTTTACAAAATTTGTAAAGAGGATTATTATTAAGCATTGTCTACTCAAATAATAATAACATTGCAAGTAGGTGTAGCAATAAAATAACGAGATTTTTATTTTTCCGGCTTCCCTGTAAATTTGGTAACATTGCAGGCTATGTCATATCAATTTGTCATCTTCCCTCCATTCACTGTTAAAATTTCATGATAATTAGGCAAACCGTTCGGTAGTAGCCTTTCATTGAAATTAACTACTTTCCCGTACTCTGTCGGAATTATGTTAGTGTCAATACGAAATTCTGTTTGAAACTTAAAAAATCCGCTGCAGAAATGTACGAATTCTTGAAGAATGTTTATGGTGATGAGGGTCTACCTAGTTTTGGAGCAGTTTAGAAGATTTAAAGAAGGAAGAAAAGAGATCGGAGACAATTAGCGCTTCGGCCGTGCAATGACATTGTTTTTTCGAAATGCTAGTGATTGTTCACATGGATTGGGTGCCTGAGGGGCATTTCGTTAACCAAGCATATTACAAGAAGGTTTTGATAACCCTTCATGCACGGGTGAGAAGAAAAAGGGCTGAAATGTGATAGATTCTCCACGAAGACAACGCGCCGGAACAAAACGTCCTGTCGGCAAGACATTTTTGACGAAATACAAAATCACCGTGTTGGTACATCACCCGTACTTACCTGACCTAGTGTCATGTGACTTGCTTTTATTCCCAAATTGTAATTCTGCGTTAAAAGGCACCAAATTCGGAGCTGCGATGTGGAAAAAAATAAAAGCGGCAGAGCTTATGGACAACATAACAAAAAAGGCCTGCAGGCATTGCTTCCAACAATGGAATATTCGCATCGGGCGGTATAGGGTTCGGGGAGGAGAGTACATTGAAGGTGGCAATATTTGTTTTGTGTAATTTTATACATCGTCAATGTTCTAAGATCAATTTTGTTATTTAATTGTCACACCTCGTATTAATATAAAATACGAAGAAATGTGTATAAGTACAACACAAAATTTATTGCAAATATCAATCATTACATATAGAAATATTCAATATTTTTATTAAATATTTATGAAGTTAAAAGTACTTTGAATAAAATCTAATTAATTAAATCATTACGTAACTGGAATAAATTATAAACACAAATCTTTAATAAAATAAACTTTTTAAATTTATCTCATTGTACTTAATTTTAAACACCTACCAAACAAAAACATCACAAAAATATTAAATATTTATGACCATTCTAATGCTACAAATTGATAATTTTGGTTCAGAATGAAAGGAATAATATCACTTAAGATATTTAAAAATATCCCTTGACATGTTTCATAAGATTTCAGTCGCAGAATCAACCTCTCAGTCATTTATCAGAGACTGGGTCACTCAACTAGAACCACAGACGCGCTTCGCTCTTAATGGAGCTCTACAGTGTGGTGTACTGACGCGTCTAGAAGTCAGTAAGGCTAAGCGAACAGATGAGAGGCTGGTTCAGAGACTGAAATCTTGTGAAACATGTCAAGTGATATTTTTAAATATCTTAATTTAACCAAGTGTCACCATCATAATGAACTTTATTGTACTTTTATTATTAATATCACCTAACACCGAAAAGTAATTTAGGTGAAAGACTGCGTATGATGATTATGATAAATATTATAGTTATATTTTGTTAAATAGTTCACAAATGTTGAGTCATATTTTTGGTAGCAAATAATTTACAATGCTTTGTTATTCTACTATTTCCAAATCGTAGGAAAGAGAAAGTTTTTGTTTGTAAAAATATATTTCAATACTATTCATAGCAAAATCCCTAATCTACCCCTAATAAACTGATTGAGTATTTCAAGGAAATTCCCATCTGTATAGGGTTTTATGATTACCAGATGTATTTGAAGTAAAAGAAATAGGTTGACCGTTACATTCCATTAGAAATTCCAATAATATGTATTTAAACACTGTTCTACCGTAAGTCGTAATTTTCTGTCTCCGGGGTCTTGAGTTTTTTACCTCTCGCTAAGAGAGGTATTGGAATCATGCTAAAAATCACATATCCAGATTTTAACGAATAAGCACGTTTCAAAGTCACTAGAATCCGATTCTAATATTTTTACAATGATGTCTGTGTGTGTGTGTGTGTGTGTGTGTGTGTGTGTGTGTGTGTGTGTGTGTGTGTGTGTGTGTGTGTGTGTATGTGTGTGTGTGTATGGCTGGATGTTGAACATACGATTCCTCAAAAACTATACGACATAAGACCTGTTTAACTATGAATTCCTCAATCTGACATTTCTGGGAAGAGCTGAAAAGGTTTGGTAACAATTGAACAACCGGAAGTAGTAGTTTTTAGAAGAAATTCTTCCAAATATTAATTTTTGAAAATTTTTGATATTACTAATATTGAAGAACAAAATTCTACACCTGATACATTTAAATTTTTTATTATATCTTCTATAAATTTAGAGATAAAGACGCTATAATATATAGAATATCGGGATATAACAAGTCGAGTAGGCGAAACTACACTAAGGAAACCAGTTGACAAATACAAATGTTTATAACATAATTTGTGAATGACAGATTTCAGCGTCAAAAATCAAGGGTTTTAGTGACATTTTGATAGCTTTTTCAGGGAAGTACATTTAATCTTTCTTATTGTTTAATTAATTAAATATTCGAAATTATAGGTAATATGCATATATCCATCAGAAATACCGCCAATCTGGTTAATGAATTGGAAGAATCTGTGACATTTAGAAACTTCCTCATACAACGAAAAATAGATATAATTAGAATTATATGTGTGCAGAAGACATGTTAAATACAATAAAAAAACAATATTCGGGTAAAGTTCTGTAATATTTTGTTATAAAACGACGGTTCGATAGCAAAGTGCAATACAATACTTATATCGCCTAATTTGGAAATGGCGAGAGGTCTTGTGCTGGCCACAACAGATTTTTTTTAATTATGCACAATGAGTATGAACGAGTGTTAACAGTTTATTAGAAGGTTATTTCGTCATGTTACCAAAATAAAATTTATAAAAGTAACATAAAAATTGCAGGGTAAAAATAAAATTCTAAATACCAATAAATATTAAAAATTATAAAATATTTTTATTTTTCGTTATTAGAAAAATATTTATCTATGTATACGTGCCTGAGTGTCTGGTCGCGAACCTGGGGGAACCGGGTTCGATCCCGACTGACGCCAAATATTTCCAATTTTAAATGGCACAAAAGTGACCCCTGTGGTGCACTCTCCACGCCAGCTATGAGTGCCCGTGAGGTGACGCCTGGTAAGCGCCCACACGGTAAAATATATCGTCATCATTACCGATGTCTACATGTGTTGTAGATACTGGCACACCCAGAAATGGGTAATATGCCGTGATGATATATTTATTTATTTATTTATAAATGACATGAAATAAAACTATCATATTATGTGCGTGCGTAAATAAGTTCGCGCATGAGCATTTACAAAGCTTGAAAGCTTGAAAAAGCTTGAAAAGGCTTGAA